>JACJUM010000875.1:19820055-19847440 GCA_020976665.1 Heortia vitessoides | reverse complement strand
TATATATATATATATATATATATATATATATATATATATATATATATGTATATATATTTCTAAATGTCATAAAAATTCCATAATTTCCATTTGGAATTTTCTTTTACTATCTAAAATGTCAACACCATCAAACAATTTGTTATCTACGAGTATTAAAACCATTAATGTTTCTAGAATTCAGAGCAATGTATCATTTTGAGTTGATACATTTTTGGTACACCAAAACTGTATTAATTCAAAATGAGTAGATCAACTCTAATTTAGTCGATATATAAGAATTATTTAGGAATGCTAGTAGAAATCACCACTTACTTCAATTAAAATCCCTTTCCATAAGCTGTAGGTGGTGTACGTGAATATCCAAGGCTTGTCGTAATGGAAAAATGTCTCGGCTATATTCTTGGGATCGCAGGCGCTAGCCACCGAGATTCCGTAGAAAATTGAAAAGAGATGCTCCACTGTAAACATTGTATCCTGCTTAACAAGTTTTGTAATTGGTCGTGTAATAATCAGTCGGACGTCAGAGGTTCTTCTATAATAATTTTAAAAATAAATTAACAAAACATCTCAGTTCTTGACCTGACTGCAAGATAAGTATCTTAAAACACTTGTGCTACGGATATCGGACATCAGAGGAAACACAAATATAATACTACAAATAAAAATATTTATCATATAAATATTTGCTCTGGACGGCAATCAAACCCACGACCGCACACGACAAGAACACTACAATCTGCGAGATCGGGCCTGTCATCAATTAAAATAAAACTCTGCTGCGAGGTAACGGCATAGTAGAACCTTCTTCTGTTTGTCCCCCGATTTTGTAAGAGGCAATGAAGTTACCAGAACCTACAGGTGGCGGTATGTCCATATGAAACAGTGTAGACCAAATGCACAGGGCGGGGAGGGGTAGCTGCGTCCCAGCGTTTCCCCAAAATTCTCCCTTTCTTCGGAAGGTCTATGTCGAGCAGTGGACTTCCAATAGCTTATATAACATTTAACACTTAATAAAAAGTGTTACAGTACGGGTTCAACAGCTTTTGTAATGCAGCTAGCCTTATTTCACCTTTCCATTACCAAAGAATTTATTTTTCAAAGGTTTCCTGAGATATAATGAAAAATATAGTTCTAATAAAATATTTTGAGTGGACATTTTGACAATAATAATTTTAAAATGTAATTAAAACAAACAAACTGTTTATTGGTAATAAAAATAAGAAACAAATTGATTAACTTTACTGTTAAAAACACTGTTTTGGAGGGATATCACCGCTATCTGTCGGTTCTAGTACCCTAGTCTCCTCTTACGACACCTGATACAAAGAGAGGTACTATTCAACTCTGCCGGTACCTTTCTACATATATTTGGATTATTATGTTAAAAAAATTATTTAATAAGGCAAGTGTCACCTAGCACTGTCTGGATCAAAATAAACTTTTATCAGGATCTCAATTTGTTGATTATGCTAAAGATGCAGAGATTGAGCAGTATTAAGGATAACACTATGCTAACCTTCAGACTTGTAGATATTATGTCACATTACCTAGTTATTTTACTTCCTCTTTCAATCTTCAAACCGGAACACATCAATATGAACATTGCTATTTGACACTGCTCTTTATAAAAAGGTTAGAGTGAGTTAACAATGCAGGTGACTTATGTATAAGGTCTATTTTCTTCTACCAAACGTAAATATACCACGTACATATTGATGGCAGATAAACCATTAGAAAAATATCATTTTCAATATTAGCTAATGACTAGTGACTTACCTTTACCTTGTTTCAAATAAAATGGCCACTATTTAACGACACCGGCTTACCTAAAGCAGCGAACAGGATAGCTATCATTGTGATATTGCATGTTGTTGGCACATTGGTGTCCAATGGTGGCAATTTGTTTTCAATTGCCTCCACTCTCATAACCAGGTTTGGCCAACATTTGCCAATGTGCGCCAATATCAGGAACGATATTGAGCTCGATGAGTAGAACAGGAAGTTTGCTGTAATATAGCATGATGCGCTATGAAATTATTATTGTTTGTTTATTTTCACTTGTATCATTCTATTGCTATCTACTTAGTATTAAATATATAATAATAAGTAAAACCTAGCCGTGTGGTACCGGCAAAGTAGAATAGTACCTCTCCGAGCACCAGTGGTTATAAAAGGCGACTAAGGTACGAGAACCGACAGATGGCGGTATATCTATCCGGAACTGTGAAGCTTAAACAAATAATGCGGGGATGGTCAGTGGTATGCCCACAGCATATATCTTGCTCAGCGTGGCAATTATGGGCATAATTCAATTTTAACATTTGATGTTAACATTTACCAGAATTTTATAATTTTTTATAAATTTCCACAACATCGCATACATTCACCTGACTTCTTGGTCGCTTATAACACTTGTGTTACGGACGCCAGGCAGCAGAGTTATCACAAAAATAATACTTACATACGTATATTTAACATCCAGACACAGAACAAAGTCAAATATCATCATATAGGTATATGCTCTAGATGGGAATCGCACCCACGACCTCTGGCGTACAAGATACGATCACTACCATATGCGCCATCGGGCCTTGACGTACGGACGGTCAGAAATAGATGATGGGATAGAAAAACTAATTCAACATTAACCATGGGGTACGGGCAGAGAATTGTACCAACCCCTGTAACAGGAGTCGAAATAAGCTACTAAGGTTCTAGAACCTATAGATCCACCCGAAACAGTGTAGTACAAATTCAACATGAAAGAGATGGGCAGCAAGATTCCCATCGCGAAACTATAATGTAGGATTTCTACCACGCTAGCCCATCGCAGCAATAATAAGCAAATTTCTCCTTTCTTGGGGCCTATATACTACTGCCGTGAGGTACCGGCAGAGTAGAATAGTAGCTCCCTCTAAACTAGGTGTGGTAAGAGGCGACTAAGGTACCAGAACCGATAGATGGCGGTATATCCATGCAATAAAGTCAGATCAAATGTCCAGTGCGGGGATGGACAGCAGATTCCCAGTCGCGAAAGCTGCGCTCTGCGATTGTCAACACGCTTGCCCAGCGCTGCAATTATGGGCAACAAAGCCCCTTTCTTTGGGAGGCCATTGTTTTATGTATGATGATGAGGTATGATGACTCAGAAGAAATAATATACAATGAAAATGCTTAATAATTTATTTATGTTCTATCTATACGAATAAAAGGAGAAGCTGACTCTTAATGCAGGGTCTAAGTTATAAGGCTAAGTAAACTTTATATTTTGCATTAAGGTTTCTTTATAACGTGAGGGATCATATAGAAATGATTTATTAAATTTCTCCGCCTGAAAGGCTAAAACGGACGTGCAAAGTTAGTATGAAAATTTGCTGATTTTACAGTTATTCGAAAGAAATTCAGTATGAAAGTTCTTCATTGAAAGTCATGAAATACGTGTAATTTTTTTTTTCAAAATCATCCTTTGGGCTATCTTAAGGGATAATCTTTGAAAAAAAATATTGATTTTTGAAAAGCCGGATGCAAACTTAGTATGAAAATTTACTGGTACTAGGTTTGTTTAACAATTTAACGCAAGTGAAACAGCGGGGGTCTGTTAGTTTTTTTATACATCTATATATACATACCTTTTAAAATGTTATTCTAAATTCAAACAGTTTCTTTTTCTTTCTCTCCTTGATTTTGGCTAAAAACGCAAATACTTACTCATGTTTGTGAACGAGATTTTGTTTTGTAGAAGCCAATAAAAACTCGTGATGCACATCAGGATTTGTCCAAGCAAACTCGTGAAGTACGGAACCGCGTACAGGGATCGGATATTGAACCTTAAAATAAAAGATACAAAGTCAACAATAAAATTGTCACCCAAAACAACACTAACAACACTTTTGATATTTATCCAATACGTAACAATTATTACGTTTTATGTATCATATCTTAATCACATTATAAGATAAATGTGGTGTAAAAGATGATGTGACAACAATAGAAAAAGAAATGTTAAGATAGTTAGGACAAGTACAATTGATGTATGAAAATAGAATGACTGCACAAATATCTAGGAAGCGAATGAAAGGGTTGATATAGGACGAATTAGACAAACATATTTAATCAGGTAGAAGAGGTATTAGAGAAGGGCCAGGTCAGAAGTACTAAGAATAATCGAGAGTGTATGAAAGGACTTATGCAAGTAAGGGAAGCGGGAGAGGTTTGCCAAGATTGTAACATGTACTACCCCGGGGACACAGGCGTGATGTACAACTTAATGTTGCATGATTGTCCAAAATGGTCCTCATCACCATCACAGGACAAACATCCACTGCAGGACATAGGCCTCCCCGAGAAATGGGAAATTAGTCGATAATTTCTGCGCTAGGCAATTGTTGTGGCAATCGCAGAGCATACTTTAGCGACGGGAATGCTGCTGCTCATTTCCGACCAGTTGCATTTGAGTAACCTTTCTACTGGTCTGCTATCTATGAGTTCCTGTAACTCAGTCGCCTCTTACGACACCAAGTGCAGTCGAAAGTTCTATTAGTTTCGTATAGCTATTTAATTTTGAACAATGTGTATTTGAGGGGCCCGATGGCGCTGATGGTAGTGATCCTATCTTGGGCGCCAGAGGTCGTGGAATTGATTCCCACCCAAAGCAAATATTTAAATGATGATATTTGTGTTTGTTCTGTCACTGGGTGTTAAACATATGTATTTAAGTACCATTTTCGTGATTCCTCTGTTGTCTGGGGTCCGTAACACAAGTGCTCTAAGCGACTTACCACGGAGTCAGGCCAATGTATGAGATGTTGTGGGAATGTATTATTATTATATTATAAAAGTGTACTTGGTGTTGTTGAAAAACTATTTATATAATAACTTCATTCTGTATCGTCTGCTTAAAAGTATATTTAAATATACATCAACTTGCCAAGGAAATGCCAAATTTTAGATTAATTATTTATTAAAAGAAATCTATAATTTAGAATTTATTTTTCATTCAAAGGTAATAAAGATCTTTGTATGAACTTTTGATCATTAATTTTGAATCAATATTACTCATCGAAACAGCATGATATAAATATAATTGAAACGGTAAATTAAAATAGAGATAATTAAGTAACAGAAATTTAAAAAACATTTTATCATAATAATTTTCAATACAAATATCAAAACACTTTATTTTTTTATTTATATTACTTTGTCGTTGAATTGTTTAAATAAGTAAACTGCTGCATCCAATTTACTAATAACCAAAGTAATTATTAAAAAAAATAATATTTCGGGTGACCTTAAAATTATTTTTTTCTGTGATCGATCGCTTTGTAAAAATTTTGATCTAGGCTTAGTTATAAAAATGTTGTCAATGTTTTTTACTTTTTTTTTTAGTTAAGATCAATACTTACACTATTTGTTACAATTACTAAAATTTTATCTGTGGAGTTATTCTGTAGCTGTGTTAATGTTTATTAGACTATGATAAACGAAGACAGCTAGACATGTTTGCCTACGCCCTGAATTTTTTGACAAGTGAAAAAATCGTTTCCATTAATAATTTCGTCAAATTATCTCTATCTATTATCAATAATTTCTATTGGTACTAAATGACTGTAACAATCCTCTATCATTTCGAACTTTAAATCATATTATGTATGATCAGAAAAGGAAGTGCTTTATTTGCCAACAGCGAACATTCAAAAGAAATATACATCAAGTTTCCACTTTATCTGTTTAATAAACACCCTTAAAATAACATTCTTCAAATGTAAATGTCGGGGACGACGCGTCGTTTCCACTCTATCCAGACATAATTTGTATGCGAAATTGAGCTTTCAGTATTATGAGACACAACCAGACATTCTTATTTAAAAGATATGAAAATCTTCTGTTTAAGTTTTGAATCGGAAATTCAACTTGAAAGTTATGGCAGGAAAATAAAGTTGGGTTTAAATAAGGACCATTTATCCTCGACTTCATTCTTTGGAAGAGAGTATTCCTATTAAACTTATAAACAATACTTTAAAACATTTTAAAACGATTTTTAACCATTTATTTTGTTTTACGTTTTAGTTGACTTATCACAACTATTTTCAACATCATTTTCACTTCTTTTTTATTATGAGCAGTTAACGTGTGAATGTTGAAAATATTAGATTTTCTTGTAAGTTCTCGGATCCATATAATACCATCATAGTTAGATCAATAATAGTTAGAGTATTAATAGTTGCTCTTTGCTTGTACCCCCCTCCCTTTTGAGTGTGTGTCACAAAATGCGACTGAGGTATCGGTACCGACAGATAGCAGCAATATACCCACCTGCAGTGCAGCTCGAATATAACAGGATGGAGGAATTATGAGCAAATTCTTCTTTTTTTGCGAAGACTTTCTGACATACCTCAGCGTCTCTAAACAATTTGTCTTTGATAATTTTATGAAATAAACTTGTTTTACTTACGGCATCGAAACGTCACGCTCAAAATAGTCCAATGAGCTTTAGAAAGGGGGATTTATGGACTCTCATTACATAATCGATGAGGAGGTCCGTAAAAACCGAAGTTACCGACATAGTCCGGTGGATTTTATCAAGGTGAAGTGACAGTAAGCAGGACAATTGTGAAGTTCTACAATGGAGACCTCATACCGACAAGCGCAGCGTAGGGCATCCACCCACAAGAGGGACAGGCGATCGCCCTGGATACAGGCCTCGTACCCGGTCCTATTGAAAGTCACTTTGAAAGGCCTATGGCCAGCAGTAGACGTCCTATGGCTGATTGATGTTGATGATGACTAGTTTATTGATAAATAATTAATCTGTATAAAGCTGTAATATTTGTTCTATTCTACCTTACAGTCAAGTCAACGCTATAGTCATTTCTTCTTCAGGATAATTTTGAATAATTTGAAACAGTTTCAAAAATACCTTAGTTCGTAACTATGTGGCCTCATCAGGCCAGTCAATGGGAGTATACCCATGATCCGCCCGCTGAACAGGGTAAGGCGTAGAGCTGAATGCAGCGCTTCCGGTTCTTGCTTGGTCAGCTGCAGTTTGTTCTCCAAATCTTTTGACTTCCGATGGAAAATTGCGTGCAACATTATGTGAATTTTTTTCTTTCAGGAAAAGTAATATTTGAAGTATTAAACGCTTCTTTCTCTTTTATACTCATATATTTATTGTCGAGGTGGATTATATGGAGCTAAAATAAATATGTTATATTTATTTACACAAAATCTTATAAATTAAAACAGATTTAGAGATAGGTCGCTTAAAGCACTTGTGTTACAGACAACAGACAACATAGATTACTACAATTGCATAAATATATATTTGGCACTCAGGCAGAGCAAAATTCAATATAACCAAATTACGACCACTGGTGCACAAGATAAAATTACTCTCATCAGCGAAATTGGGCCCGTAATTTCTAAAGAATGTCTTCTTCTTTATCGTAACACCTTTAACGTAGCGTAATTAGTAATTATATTGGAAAGTTTTACTTTAATAGCAAAGAATTCTCTAACCGACTGAACAGTAATGAAAAGTCCAAGTAATGGATTAACAATCATCATTAATACAAATATTACCTATATAACTTGATGTTCTAAATTTGTGTAATGTAAACAACCACATGTCAACTTTGCTGCGATACATTGACAAATATTCTAAGATTTATTATTACCGATTAACTCGATGCTTCTAACTTTGACAGTACAAACACCATTTTGATCCAAATAAAACGTTCTACACCTAAATGCTACAGCAATATCGACTTTATTTCTAGCTGATATGGTTTTAATGGGTGAGATAAACGCCCATATGTTTATTTAGGAAAGGCTGACGTCAACAAACAGACCCAACGCCCGTCGTTTATGACACCAAACCCTTTGTGGAAATATCACGAAGGATACACTTAAAATAGGGTTCTCACTGATATTATGAATCACGTCAGAATTATTAAGGCATTTTTCACAGTATTGTATATCATATCAGTGAGACAAGTTATTTAACCTTTTTTGATTAACTTAAAAAACTATGGTTTTGGAAGCAAAATATATACATTTCAATAAATTCACACAACATCATAAATCCCTTTTGAAAACAATTTACTTTTAACTGTCTTCTATGACGGCCACTCGGGCTGAGGTCCGTTCTCAGAGATACCTTTCAGTAATCGCTGATAGTCTCGCTCGATACCCTGCAGGCCACCGCGGTGAACGCAAATACAATCGGGTATAGAGTCGGTCAATAATGAGCAGATTTTGCACATCGCTTCAGTGGTGCTAGAAATGACGTCTGAGTAGTCTATCATAAGGTTGGTATCTATTTCTACCGCCAAATAGCAGTGTTCGCATTGCTGTGTTCTAGTTTGAAGGGTGAGAAAGGCAGTGAAATTACTGGTCAAATGTGACATTATTTCACATGGTTACACTAGTGATATCCTTGTGATGACATGAGCGTCTATAGGTCTATAGGACCGTATGCTTGTTAGCTGACTTTATAATATAAAAAAAATCTCTTAAAAAAATCTACTAATGAACAGATACAAATTAGATGTGAATTTGGAATGTTTTTTAAGTTTTAAATTTAAATAAATTGACCCAAGATCATATACATTAAACTAACTCCAAATCAAATGACTTGAAGCAAATATAATACACAAATATTTATAATATGAATATATATCCTGAGTTAATATCAACACACCCTTTAGCGCATATAGGATCTGCCCTCTGTGTGATCATCACATCTGCCATTGGAAGTTAACCGCTTAACATGGGTCTCCTCAAGAATAGAGACATTTTAGCTATAATTGCCGCGGTGGGCAAGCGTGTTGGCATTGTCAGAGCGCTGGTTTCTCACCGAGGATACTGCTGCCCATTCCTGCCCTGTGTATTTGAGCCACTTTTGGATGAATATACCGCCATATGTCGGTTTTGGTACTTTTGTCGCATCCATCGACCTCCGGTAACGGACTATTTTAGTCTGCCGGTACCTCACTGCTCTGCGCGATCGGATTTGTCAATACGGGCTCGTAGAGGTATTTTTTTAATTTCCCTCAATCACTTAGCCGTCTGGTATCTGAAAAAAATTAATTAATTTATTATAAACACATTGATATAAATAATCACCTTATTTTTGAATAACCGAATTAATAAAATATGTGTTTGCAGAAACCAATTAAAAACATTTTTTATATATTCCATCTTACGTTTGAGTGGCATAAAATATTAAAATAATTATTTATATAAATGTTACACCGTAATTCGTACCTCGAAAGTAAGAGTCCATTTAAACGCAAGATTGATTCGTTCTAACCGCAGGGCGCCCCAAAAAGAATGTTATTAACTACCAACAGTATCCAAGAGATAAACTCAGCAGTAATTTAAAATTCCAACCTCGATCCAAATAAATTACTTGTGCGGGTTCTCAGGGCAATCTAAGAAAGAATTTTCGTTTAAAAGTCGACCCGCACGCTTATATTTCAATATTAGCGTGTGGCTAGCAATAGTGACAACAACAAACTGGAAAGAATTTCAAATTGAATAAGTCTGAGGTTAAGTTGTTGGGGTGGAGCTGTTCGAGGCAAACACGAGCAGCTTCGTTGTGGAAGAATTTAATTTTAGTATAATACAATTTAGGCGTATGGTACCGACAGAGTAGACTTGTACCTCCTTCTGTACCAGGTGTTGCAAGAGGCGACTGAGGTACCGGAATCCAATGATGCCGGTATATCCATACGAGACATCTTATTTTAAATACACTATCACCATCCTCATAGCAGCCATATTACGCCACGGCATTTGTTTTGGGTGGATATACCGCCATCTCCGCGCGACACCTGGTACAGAGGGAGGTGCTTTTCTGCTCTGCCGGTAACCCACGGTAAAACACTACACTTACACGATTTTCTGTATGAAATTTGAAATGGTTTCTGTTCTACAAAAGGATTTTTCTACTATTTACAGACTAAATAGTTAATGTATCATCAGAAATTATGAACACGACTCTTCTTTTGCAGAATTTGAAATTTAAATCTGCTGACAAAGTAGTCTTATCGACAGGCCCGATGGTAGTGATCCTATCTTGTGCCCCAAGAGTCGTGGTTTCAATTCCCACCCAGAGCAAATATTTATGGCGATATTTTTATTGATTCTGTGTTTGGATGTTAAATATATGTATTAAAGTAGTATATTTGTAATTACTCTGTTGTCTGTCATAACGGACGCGGGGTAGTTTACAACGAGATGTTAACTACCACACCTTTTAAAATAGATAGAAGATCCTTTACCACCATCAGGTTATCTTGCAAATTCCTTTCTAGTGGCTTGTATAATTAACCTTCATTAAACTTAGTTTTCAGACCTGTCTGGTGGAGTAGTTTAAGTTAGGTAAATAAGGCCTAATAGTAATCTTAAATTAAGCGTATAATATAATACAATATATTAGAAATACATATTATTGTGTATTTTTTGACGATTCGAATGTACAGATTTCTTGAGTTTTAGTTTGATTTTAAGAGCGTGTTACGAAAATTTACTTAGATAAAAATATACTATAGAATTTTTTATTATCAAGTACAGTTGTTAACTTTTTTCCTAAAAAGAAATTTAATTAACTTTATATTGTTACCTGTTTTGCCATAATACCTAATTGTACATCGATTACTTTCCCCACAGGATAGAACATGCTTAATTTTCTGAACTCCTTAGGGGGCTAATTTGAACAAATGCTTTCTTAGTGCTCCCCTATAGTATAAAAAGAACTCCTGCGCACAATTTCAACTTCTAACCCTTGTAGCTTAGGCCTTGCGTTGACATGTCAGTAAGTGAGTACAAATAAAAAGTTACATACAATCCGCTTAACTGTAACAGCAGGTTCATAATACAACAGAACATGCGAATACACCAATTTGGGTAAAGATGCACTCCCAATGTCAAAAAGTCTCACTTCTCGCCCAACGCACGAATGCGAGCGCTCGAGCAAAAGTCATCTCCTTATTGTTCACGAACACTTAGAAAATTGCTTCGTTTTTCATCGCTTGGTGTGTTCTTTTTCCTAATGTTATTTTGTCAGCGATAATTCAAATTTTCTTTCAACTATATTTTTAGTTATTCTGTAGTTAGTCTATATTTACCTAACACAAATGTTATAAGCGACTTATCACGGAATCAGGGCAATATGTGGAATGTTGTAGGAATATATATATATTTTTATATATTTACATATCTATGTTTGTTCTGTGTCTTGTATGATGTCCGTAAGTTCTTTAAGTTACTTATCTCGGAGTTCTGCCTCCGCCATATGACAGATTTAGCAAATTTATTATTATTACCTTTTTTTTGATTTTTCACACGCAACAATATTGAATACTTTAAGCAACAGAAGAAAAAAAACCTGTTTTTACTTTAATGACAGTGCACGACTGAGTGCGTATTGTCACTAAAGAGTATACTACTATCACTAGGTAGAAGTCTTTAGAGCTCAAATGCATAGGGTGAGGATGGGCAGCAGCATCGTCGTGACGGATACTGCGCATTGCGTTTTCCAACACGCTTGTCCAGCGCAGCAATTATAGGCAACATAACCACTTTCTTGGGGAGGTCTGTCCAGCAGTGGACTTTCAGTGGCGGGTTTGATGATGATGTTGTGCTTTAACATGCATCTTGTATACAGCTGTTAATCTGAAAATACAAATAAACACTAATTACGTCAACGTTACCTAGAGGACTTAAAAAAAACTTAAACTAATTTATTTATAAAAAATTACAAAATAATACTTAGTGCCTAAATAGCCTGTGATTTGACCGATGTGGGAATTATAATGATCTGCTATCATATCTAGTTAATAAAGAAAACTATGGAAGGAAGGAGGTCGATACTGCAGCGTTGCAGCTCATGTCAACGTTGACCCAGTTAGTGGTTCGATATTGCTGCAGCCCCCCGGCAGTTTACCTCACGTAGCAATATAATTTACTTAAATTTTATTGTGTTAATATGAGCATCTTGGTGTACGCATACAATTGGAATATACGAATCATATCATACCATCATCATCATGCCAGCTATTAAAAGTTCACCGCTGGATATAGGCCTCCCCAAGAATGGAGGTTTTTTGCCCATAATTGCCGCGCTGGGTAAGCGTGTTGGAGAAATAGCAAAGCGCAGTTTAGCGACAGGTATGCTGCTACCCTTCCCCCCCCCCCCCCCCCCCCCCCCCCCCCCCCCCCCCTCCCTCTCTGCATTTGAGCTGCACTGTTTCGGATGGATATATCGACATATGTCGGTTCAGGTGCCTTAGTCATCTCTTACGACATCTGGTACAGTGGGAGGTACTATTACTCTGCCGGTACCTCACGGGTTATATACGAATATTTGCATACAAATCAACTTCTGCATTTGAAATACAATCTGACAAGGAATTGAAAACGCGATCATGTCACAATTACTTACCAAACGATAATAATCGATCAGTCTGTCAAATGTAATCCGATATGAGGTTCATTATGTGTTGGTAAAATTTGCACAGATTCCGATAAGCTGACGAATAAGGTCGAATATCGGAGAGCTTGTTCGAGCGAGTTGTATGTTCGAGTTATGTTATTTGTCAACGTACTAGTAGGCTACTGTTATTTTTTACTAGCGACCCTTCCGGCTTCGCGCAGGTGGGTAATGTGGCAATATGGTAAATAGGTATTGTGGGCTACCTCCAACAAATAGATATACTATCCCTGACTTTTTGAAGATATTTTTAAGGTATACTAATACTATCATCATACCAGCCATTAAAAGTCCACTGTTGGTCATAGGCCTGCCCTAGAAGGGGGGTATGTTGCCCATAATTTCCGCGCTAGGTAAGCGTATTGGCAATCACAGTGCGCAGTTTTCACGATGGGGATGCTACTGCCCATCCTTGCTCTATGGATTTGAGTTACACTGTCTTGGACGGATATACCGCCATCTGACGGTTCCGGTATCTCTGTCGCCTCTGACAACACCTGGTAAAGAGGAAGCTACAATTTTACACAGCTGGTATCTCACGGCAACGGCTTTAAAATGCGGTTTATTTAACTTTAGTAAATAGTGTTTTAATCTTAATATTTTCCAACATTCACGATGTTTGTAAATATTAAGATTAAAAAAACTACATAATCCACCATCAGGCACATGGGAATATAAAAGTTTTTTTTCACGCATAACAGTTACTTTGACGGGCCTAATGGCGCAGATAATGGTAATCCTATCTTGTGCTCCAAGGTTCGTGGGTTCGATTCCCATCCAGAACAAATATTTATATGATGATATTTGTGTTTGTTTTGTGTCTGGGTGGTAAATTTATGGCTTTAATTATCATCATCATTCAGCTATTGGAAGTCCACTGTTGGACATAGGCCTTCCCAAGAAATTTTGCCAATAATTGCCGCGCTGGGCAAACATTTTGGTAATCGCAGAGCGCAGCTTTTGCGACTAGAATGCTGCTGCCCATCCCCACCCTGTGCATTTGAGCTACACTGTCTTGGATGGATATACCGCCATCTATCGGTTCTAGTACCTTAGTCGCCTCTTACGACACCTGGTACAGAGGTATTATTTTACTATTTTGGTACCTCACGGCACGGTGTTCTATAGCGTTTGTTTTTTTTTTTTGTTGGATCCGATGGCGCATGTGTTAGTGATCCTGCCTTGTGCGCCAAAGATCGTGAACTCGATCCCCACTCAGGACAAATATTTATACTGTAAACATTTGTGTTTGTTTTATGTATGGGGCTTATTCATATTTTATATTATCTTTTATTCGTTCAAAATCCACAGATCTTACATTCTAATACACAAAATATAATCTAAACTTACAGCCAATAAAGGACTTTACATATGTAAAAATAATATGAAAGTTTACAATTGTTCACCCGTCCCGTCTTTGCACGGGTGGACAATTGTTTTGACATTTGGGTTAAATATATATCGACTGGCTTAAACTGATCACAGTTTGTAAATCTTGGATATACGATTATATACTTAACCAAAATCAAAAAAACTACTCAGATTACATAATTGAAATTCTAGAAGGGATCCCTATTTAATTTTAGTGAAAAATATAACTTATGTTTCTTAGGAGTAATATAGCATTCTAATATTAAGCTACAATTGAATAGCATTATGCTTTTAAATAGTGGCTTACATGACGCATTTGTACGTTTAACATAGCAGCGCCATCTATTGATCACTTACTTAAACCAGTCAACAGAAATCACCATCTGCTAACATTGTTTGGAGTCAACAGATAATTGCGAATGTCGGATAATACACAAATAATATGCTATAAAATAAGATTGCGGCGATAAATCAAGATGTAGGTTATCCTATTATTCAAGTTGGATCAAACTGCACACAAATTTTATTTAAAATCAGTCAAGTAGTTTAGTAGTCCATCGCGGACAAACAACGTGATACGTGATCCTTATATATATATATATATATATATATATATATAAGGATTTGTATCTTTTGTTCTCTGATATCCGTAACACATGTGATTTAAGCTACTCATGTCAGAGTAAGTTTAACGTATATGTTGTGTAAAATGTATCTGTTTAATGGTAAAATTCTTCTCCATAAAACGAGTCATAAATCATGGGATGTTGCGAATTTCCACGCAATGGTTACTTCCATATTTCTTTATCACAAAAAAATTAAGTCATAAAAATAGCATCCGATCATAAAAAGAATCGAACTCTGATTTTATGGGGTCGTAAATATTTTTTATTAGCTAAAACATATTTAATGGTCCCAAAGGTCACTATTAGTAAGTTACATCTATGTATATTTTTTGTGTGTATTATTTTTATTAGACTTAATAGACAAACAAGCATACAGTCCCTGTAATAGTAAGTGTTAACGCAGCCTATAGACAATCGTAATGCCACAAGAATATGTACAATACTTCGCCGTGAGGTACCGGCAGAGAAGAATAGTACCTTCCCCTGTACCAGGTGTCATAAAAGGCGTTGAACCGACAGATGGATATACATCCAAAACATTGCATCTCAAATGCACAAGCTGGGAGTGGGCACTAGCATTCCCATTACGAAAGCTGCGCTCCGCGATTGCCAACACGCTTGCCCAGCGAAAATATTTTCCGTATTTCCCTCTTTCTATAAGAAGCCTATGTCTAGCAGTGGACTGACTCTCAATGGCTGGTAAGATGTTGCTGATCATAACTATGATCTTAATTATGTAGATGTGTATGTGGGTACATTAATTTCGTAGGCCAATTTTAAAGATAAAGTTACCAAAAATTTTAACAGAGAACGTAAAAAGTTATTTTCACCGCGTTTTAAAACTGTTAAAAAACTAGCTTTCTTAGGAAATGTGAACGCATAAAATATTTTCATTTACAAGCGAGATCTTTGTCCGGGTACATAGTAAAATATTAACCCGTTGATCGTGTCACCGTGGGCGTGTATCCAGTTCTTGGGTCTCCAACCTTAAAACTAGGTACCTGTATTTTTTTAAAAGACCAGGTCCACAAACCAGCACCCGGTTCGCGTGATAGTAAGCATCTCTGCAGCTTATAGACGCTCGTAATATCACAAGGATATCACTATTATGATAATAAATGAATCACTATCACAAAGATATTATGCCACATTTCTCAGTAAATTCAATGTCTCCCTTACACTTCAGATCCGAACACAGCATTGTGAAAACTGCTATTTGGCAGCAAAAATAGGTGAGAGTAGGGTACCAACACAGACCTATAAGGTCCTAAGGTCCTAACCTATAAGGTCTACCACATGTAAACATATCTGTATAAATACAGATATTTTGTTTTCATATACGTTCCGATTTTGAACAATCCTGTTGATGACAAATTACAAATCCAAATAAAAAAATATATACTAATTGATATAGTCGTGCTGGAGTTTCATTTCAACGATTAAGTATGCTTCCTGAATAAAATATTGCGTAAATAAATTGAAATATAAACTATTCTACAGTAAGTAAAATTTGTTTACTACTTTAGAAGTTAATTCTGGACAAACAACATAACAAAATTTATACATAGAGAAGATCCATTAAAACAGGCGGCAGCGATGCAGCCAAGTTCAAAAAAGAATTGGATAAAATTAAAACACGAATCTTATAACTTAGGATAAATTGAAGCTCTAGATTTGACTTGGTTAGTTTATATAAGCAAACTATTATTTTAACATACATAAGAAAAGTTGATTTGCCAAACATAAGATATGTAAAACTAGTAGACGAAAACTAGCCAATTTAAATCTGGAGCTTGAAAATATCCTGAGTTCTGAGAATTGCGGTTTAATTTATATTAAAATGATGATGTTTTAATAAATTAATTTCAAAGTTATCTACGGAACTTGGCACCCATTTAGATATCATTTTTTTTGTCGGAAATATCAACAACCACGCATTTGAACGTGACCCACTCTATCACATTTATGTTTTTGATGGGATTTATAATAACCATCTATGTTATATAAAATACAATGATATAAAATAAACAAAAATGTAAAACAAACAATAGTTTTATCTAATTTAATTTAATCCTTAACCCCTAATAAAAAACGACGATCTTGTTGCTTGTGTTGTCTATTATCTAACTCTATCTATGAAGCAAATTAAAACTAAATTCTCCCAAAAGTATTTATGTATTGTATATCGCGTACTTTTTGGTGATAACGCTATGGCAATTTGAACGTTTTTTGATAGATGGCGTTGTTCTTCAAACATAAAAGGTAGAATAAATGAAAAAGTATTTTTTGTAAAATATTAAGCATGTTTTTTATTTTCAATCGATTTCTAATACCTATTTTGCTGAAAATACGTCTAGAAGGAATTGCTTGTATTCATTTGGCTTCACAGAATATACCACTCTGGCATTCGCATTAGGTTTTTCTACAAAATTATGTGTAGTTACGCCTCTTTTTTCATCTGAAAACAAACAAAAATATCATTATCATATCAGCCATAGGAAGTCCATTGCTGGACAAGGGCTTCCCCAAGAAATGTGGAATTTTGCCCTTAATTGCCGTGCTAGGCAAGCGTGTTGGTAATCGCAGATCGCAGCTTTCGCGACGGGGTTGCTGCTGCCTGTCCCCGCCGCATTTGAGCTGCATTGTTTCGCATGGATATAACGCCATCTATCGGGTTTACTACCTTAGATGCCTTTTACGACACCTGGTACAGGGAGAGGTACTATTCTACTCTGCCGGTACCTTACGGATTTATGCATGTATATTTGTTTTTCTTTAACGTAAAATCGACTTAAGTATTTTACAAAATATTAAAATAATATAAAATTTGTTCAAAAATCTGCATTTTCTTTTTATCGTTTTGCTGTAATCAATATACGGACAGAAAGGAGATTAAAAATTATAATATGTAATTATCATCTCATCTTTCTATTCGTTACGCCGACCACAGAACCAATTCTGATGAATTATTATCAGCTTATTAGGCTTACCGATAGATAAATTTAAAAAGCACGTCAATAGTAAACTTATTTTTAAAGCACATTATTAAAGATTAGTGTTAATAAAGATTATATTAATGATATAACTGTCTGGGATTGATCTATCCTAGCTTTAAGATGATGATTTGTTAGCGCCAACGCCGACGGAAGGAATTCTATTAACACTATTTCGTATTGACGGAACCTTTATCACCACCAGTTTTTCTTGCAAATTGCTTTCTGGTGGCTCGTCTAATAAACCTGCATTAAACTTTGTTTTAATACACATCTGATGCCGGCAGACTAGTTTAAGTTAGGCCTAATTTACACATGTTAGATGACTTATGATCCCGTGGGCTCATCAGGGTCATCACATATTTTTGATGATAATATTGTTTTGTTTTAACTGTGAGGTACCGGCAGAGTAGAATAGTACCAGGTGTCGTAAAAGGCGATCATGGTACAGACAGATGGCGGTACATCATTGCAAAAAGTTCAGCTCAAATGTACAGGGCAGCGATGGACAGCTACTTCCCCGTCGCGAAAGCTGCGCTCTGCGATTGCCAACACGCTTGCCCAGCGCGGCAATTATGGGCAACATACATCCTTTATTGGGAAGGCCTATGTCCAGCAGTGGACTTTTAATGGCTGCAATAATGATGATGATTGTTTTTTTTTTGACGATTCAAAAGTGTTTGTAATAAAGAACATTTTAATATTCTGGTACGTACATATAAAGATAAATGGGTGCATGGAACATTTCAATATTATAAAAGATACATACCACATAAAGTAATACTATGTTTAGAGTACCGGTACTCGTCTACCAGGTCTTGTTTGACGAGCACCGCCACTGCAGCAGGGTCCAGTCCAAGCCAGGTGTCTTCCATATCCAGAACTACTTTTTCGAATTTATTCTGTGCCCTCATAATGTCACTGTCTATCGCCCCTAGCACATTTATTCTCCAGTCCTAAAAAAAATAGATAGTAAAGGTGCGGTAAGAATATTGCCTCTACAACAATAACGCTTCGTTATCATGTTTCATCAAATTTACACAATCGGCTGGTTTGAATTGCTGTGAGTTACTGGTAGAGTAGAATGCACTATGTGGCTTAAGAGGCGACTACCAGGTTCGACAGATGGCGGTATATCGACTCGTAATGCATTTGAACTACTTCGCGGGCATGGACAACAGCATACGTATCACAAAAACTGCTTTCGGCTATTGCCAACCTGCTTGCCCAGCGCGGAGATAATAAGGAAAGTTACTCCTTCCTTGGGGGATGCCTGTGTCTAGCAGTGGACTTTCAATAGCTGATAGGATGATTGTTAGTTTAAAGACAACAAGACTTTATATTACGGAACAAATCAGCTTGATTACACGATGTATTAAGTTATTTTCGTATTAATTATTAGTTATTGTATTAAGTATATTATTATTTGTATTAAGGTTGATGTCCAAGAAAATCTGTTTCTCTATTCAATTCTCACCTCAATCACTGACTCACCTTAGAAAAGTTTAGTTGCTTCTTTACTTGGGAGAAAGGGAAGAAAGTGACTTTGTCTGGAGTCGCGTGTTGAGTGATAATGTGGTAAGCTTCTACATCCATATGCGCATTGAACTCCGCTGAGGTAATCTGATCATCTAAAAATACATTCATAAATCTTGTAAAGGTAAACTTGAGAATTATTTTTATTTATTTAAAAAATAAAACACATAGAGGAATCAATAAACCTTTAAGGCGGTTTGGACTACCGCATTGGAGTTGTTTTTTTATAATTGGAAGGAGTTGTTTAAATTCCGGAAATAATGGTAATCTGTCGAAGCAATGTCCGGGAAGTACATTGATGCAGATTTCTAATTGGTGCAAATCTAACTTAGTGGTTGATTGTTGAGCAGTGTGGGGTCTTGCGTTGTCTTGAAGCAGTGGGCTAGAACGATTGACCAATATCGGTTTTCAGAACTGCATGGCACGTGGAAACTATTCTAGCGTGCTTTGGTTACGAATCTGTTTGACAAACAAAATGTTTACCCGTTTATTCACAACGCAAAAGGTACTATTTATTGACCAGCTGACCTGATAGACGTTGTCTTGCCTAATTTACATACCTATGTTAATCAAGAAAAGAAAGTTGCGACAGTAAATTGAGATAGAAAATATCCCATCTCTGAAGTTGGATCAAACTGTTCACAATAAGCAAGAAATTATTGAAATCTGATGAAAATACTGTGACTCGTAGTTTTGATATATTAAGAAGATATATTAAAAAATGTGGCTTAATTGCTTTTCTTTTGTATACGTTATTTGTTAGGAAAAGGATCTTGTAAGAGAAATAATTTTGACAGTTACTCGAAAGAATAACTAATGAATATTTAAGAAATAATGACGATAACATTTTTCTATTATGTATCTCTCAGTTGATTGAAAATAGGCGCGGCGTTTTTGACTTTGACTTTAGAAGTTGGTTAAATAATGACTTTGATCGCGCAAAGAGACTCCGAGCATTGCCTCCTCCATAGTATAGCTATAGCTTATATATAAAAAAAATATTTTTAAAATTATAATTACCATGAATATGCCCAGCTGCAACGAATAAATGTGTTAATCTGTCCAAGAACTGAGCATCCATCTTGATCGCTAGAGCTACGTTGGTAAGGGCTCCAATCGTTAGAACTGTTAAATTACCTGAAATTTAAATATACTATATATACATATATATAATAAGGATGTTCTTAAATAAATAAACATCTCATACATGACTCAAGGATAAGTCGCTTGAAACACTTGTATTACATACATCAGACAAGAGGAGAAACAAAAATATAATAATAATAATAATAAGTATATCTATTTAATACCCAGACGCAGAACAAACACAAATATTCATTAAATAAATGTTTCTCGTAAATGCAGATCAATACAATAGCGTAAATGTTGCGTTATATACAATTTCTCGAAGTACAGACCTTTGTGCTAAGTATAAAGATATGACTTAAGTAACCTTACTTAAAGCCGTTAGGTACCGGCATAGTAGAATAGTACCTCCCTCTCTACCAGGTGCCGTAAGAGGCAACTGAAGTACTGGAACCGACATATGGCGTATCCATCCAAAACAGTGTAGCTCAAATATACAGGGCGGGGAATGGCAGCAGCATCCCTGTCGAGAAGCTTCGCTCTGCGATTGCCAATACGCTCGGCTAGCGCGGCAATTATGGGAATAATTCCCCCTTTCTTGGGGAGGCCTACGTCCAGCAGGGGACTTTTAATGGCTGTTATGATGATGAAAATTATTTATGAATTGTAGTTAAAATTCTTGAGATTAAATTCGTAACAATAAATTATATTAACAACTAGCTACAATCATCACACATCACAGCAAGCAACAATCGCCTGATATAAGGGAAGGTACTTCTACTCTGCTGGTACCTCACGACTTGCGCTTATAAATTGAGATATACAATAATCTATCTCTCGAGTTAGCTTAAAATGCAACAGTAAGGAACAATTGATTAAAATTGGTTCAGTAATTCAGAAATACATTTTGGTCAAACAACGTGACATGAAACTTTTATATATACATAATATATATTTTAGTGTATGGCTAGCTCTAAGTACCTATGCTATTATACTTTGGTGACGTCTATGTAATCAATCCTATATAAACCAACGTGTCTTTATAAAATATATCATTATATTAATGGACTCGCTTGCGTTTTACTTGATATCCGTTGCCGAACCTTACATGGCGACCCTGCCTCGTTTTAAACAAAGTATAATAGCATAGGTACTTATAGCTAGCCATACACCATAATATATAGATGGTTACCCGTATGTGTCTTGGATAGTTCAATGAGTGCCTCTACAGCATGAGTGGAGCTGGCTGGCACCAAGTCGGTGTACACATCTCCGCTGTCACCCAAGCCGTCTTTACCAAAGTAGTCATCCACGTCTGGAGTTATCAATAATGATGATTGCGATCCCCTATATATTGGCACCTGGAATTACATTAACTTCCTTAAAAACAGACTTTTAGTTTAAAATATAAGTGTATGAAGAACGGCGGCATAACGTGTGTGGTGAGTTCCAACAAGATGTCAAACAATTGCAAAACGAAACAAATAAATGACTGCACAAATATATAGGACAGAAGTGAATGGAAGAGTTGTTATAGGATGACCTAGGCGAACATATCCTAACCTAGTAGAGGAGGTATTAAAGAAGGGCTAGGTCGGACAAAGAATAAAAGAGCGTATATGAAAGAACTAATGCGAGTAAAGGAAGCGAGAGAGGTATGCCAATATCGTGTTGTGTCAACAAGTGGAGATGTTGTATGTAAATAAATTCACAAGACATCTCATACGTTGACCTGATTCCGAGATTAGTTGCTTAAGGCAATTGTGTTACAGATATCAGATAACAGACGAATTACAAATATAATACTTAGTTACATATAAATACAATTATTCGTTATATAAATATTGTCCTGGGTCGATGATCGAACCCACGACCTTTGACGAGCAAGATAAGATTACTGCTATCTGCGCTATCGGACCCATCAAAGAATGTATTAAAGTAAAAAATATATTTTTTATACAAATAACAAACATTGGGGTAATTTAATTAAAACTTCTTATGAAGAACTGATAGATCTTATAAAAATAGTTAAAATATACTATAAAATATGCAGAAAAATATGCTACAAAGCATCCCATGCTTTTTTTAACAATGATACTCGTATTTTTTATTTATTATCACTTTCTGATTATGTTAAGAGTTATTAATCGCTATTAAGTTTGAAGTTCAATGTGTTTTTTTTTATTTTTATCAATGTCACTTTCCTGACCATCCTAATCGAGATATTGAGTATCGAACTATGGTATCACTACCGGTCCTTGATAAGTGTACATAGTTTATATAATATTTTTGTAATCATAGGTAAGAAAGTGTATGCAAGAAAAACTTACATCTTGTCTATTTGCTATCTTCAAAATTTTCTGATTGTTCACGTACACATTCTCCTCCTTAGTGTTGCCATTGCCAGTTGTCAGACCGACCACCTGCGGCCTGGAAGTTTCAAGATTCCAGAAGTTAGTAACTGGAAGATAAACTTACTCTACTAGTGCAGCATTATTAAATTGTTTTTTTTTGTGAACATAATTCTCTTCATATGCTATTCCCTATATTAATCGAAATCTTATTAAAAATTCTCTAAAAGACTTAATTTGGGATGTCAACCCTGTCGTACATAAAGGTTGATTATTTATTGTGTTTATTTATGTAGGTATTTACTTATAATACGAGTACTTAAAAACTATCATTACAGGCGCTAAATGTAAAACGTCAACTGCTGGGCATCGGCCTCCCCAATCGTAGATTGAGTTTCGCGTCGTGAATGCTACTGCCCATCCCCGCCGTGTTGCATTTGAGCTACACCGTTCCGAGTGGATATACTGTCTTACGACACCTTGACGTACAAGTCATAAAAAGTATAAAAGAAAACATTTTGAGATTTTTTATTGGTACTATATCACATAATAAACAATGTATAAAATTATTTATGCTAGTTCTATCAAACTGACTTAAAATATCTATCAAACTGACTTAAAATATATCATCTCTTAATAAAAACTACTCTCCTAACGGTTTTAAAACGAGGTTCAGTTGACTGATTTTATTAATTTGACGTTTTGGTTACCTTTTTCAAGAATGACCTATATCAATCTGTCATGCATATAGTACATGTAACTACGAAAATTGCTCGGATTGACTCCTTAGCTAGGAGATTGGTTCCGGCGATGGGCTCGACCAGAATCAATTTCCTAGCTATTAAGATCCTTACTTCAATACATTGACTTGACTTACCCGTTAAAATGTTTCTCATATAACAAAGCCAGGAATATTGCCATCGCATCATCACCGCCAGCATCATTGTCAATTATCAACTTTGGTCTGTCATTAGTTGCGCTGTAAATATTAAAAAAAAATTATGGTATAAGACTATAATTATCTATGGAAGTTGAATCTTTCTTTATAGTAAAGTCTGATAATAAGCCTCACTTCAGCTGATAGACGCTCATATTATCTCAAGGATATCACAATCATCATCATCATCATATAATCCATTGGAAGTCCATTGCTGGACAGATAGGCTTAACAAAAAAAGGGCAGATTACAGCTTTCACGACGGGACTGCTGTTGTTCATCCCCGCCCTGTGGTTCCTGTCACGACACCTGGTACAGGGGCAGCTACTATTCTACTCTGCCGGTACCTAACGGCTGCCACGCTGAAATCACTTGCTCGATGCCATCGCGACGAGTAACTTGAAGACATAGTCACATTACCCAGTAATGTCACAGTCTGTTTCTCTTTCATACCGGAACACAGCAATACGAACACTGCGTTTTGTCGTTATAAATTGTTCATAGTGAGATACCAATTTAAACGACATTTTTGTATGAGGTCTGCCTAGTGTCCAAAATGAAATGAAGCGAACTAATTAAACACACTGTATGCGGACGTAGCATTAAATCTTACATGTATGAATTCAAACTGTACATAGAATACTGTATAGCACATAGTCTCGTCGCATAACATCAAAAGGTAAAAATATCCTTATTTGAAAAAGTCACTTTTAGATCGTCAAAACAAACAATATACTTTTTATAAATAAAGATTTACTAGTAACAATTAAATACTCGAATGAGTATGACTTTAAGGACCCATACAGCAATAAGTGTCATTTGAAATAGGTAATTTAGTGGTCTTCGTTAAAAATAATATGCCGGTACTAAACGGGTATTAAAACTAAGTTTACTTCAAATTCATGATGCCAACCACTAGATCCTCAATAGTAACTGGCGATTCGAACACAATTGTCGTAAAACAACTGTACTCATGCTAATCTACTAAAAAAACAAAAGAGATAAACGCTATAATAATTTAGATAATATTTTCTATACTCACATTCTATTATCAGCTACAGCGAAACAAATATAAAACAACAATATAACATAAAACATATTAAGTTCCTGATTTATACAAGCACTTTCAATATATAATACTTTTGTATATCAGTTGCATAACACAATTTATTTGGAGCGTCACAGAAAAAGAATATTGTGTTTAGAATTTGATTAAATGACACGCGCGCTCACTCCGCTAGCGGTAGATTGACTAATCTTTGACATATTCAAGATACGTCTTCAAAGATCTTGACCCGATATAACAAACGCTGCTCATACATATACAAGACAAGCTATTTTTGTAGCATTTTATATCGGTGTTGTTGTATTACTTTAACATTAAACTTTTGTTTAGTCTCTATAGGTCATCTTCATTGGTACCAGTAAAGATGGCCTATAAAGGTATCCCTAAATGTAATGTCCTATTGCACCAATAAATGTTGCTTGAGAAATGAGAAAATTGGCGCGAGGAAAGCAGTGAAATTACTAGGTAAATGTGTCATAGTATTTGATACTCACTAGGTTGGCGATATGCTAGTGATATCTCTATGGTATCTCTGCGGTCATATTTACTATCAGGCAAATTGTTTGCTTGTTAGATAGAAAAAAACACTGTATCATTAGTTTAAGATGAGTGAGTGGTTAAGTGAAAATTTTATATCATAACACGGAAATATTTTAACATACTATATGGTTACCTGTCATAAGTTCAATAACTTTTCGTTTTATTTTCGTTTCGCTTCTTGTATTTGGTCGAAATTGCGTTTGTTACTTTGTCACTTGACATATTATTGTTTGGATTTATTTCTTTGCAACGACCAAATGAAACGTTCATTTGGTCGAAATGTTTTAAACAGAATTAATTTAAAGTATGCCGCAAATTAAAAAAAAATCTTCTGAGTCTTCTGCCAAAAGTAAAAACTTAGTTCGAAAATCTATCGCTAATTTTTTTTATTTCGACAAAATAAGCCTGTATTTTGATAAATAAAAAAAATACAAATGATATTTCGATGTTCTAAAAATATGGGTAATAATTAAAAAGTCCGATAACTGTTACCGGTCAATTCAGGCAAATAAAAATAGGCTGTAGTAACCTTTAATGATAGAAATGTAACATTTTGCCAATTATTTTAATTTAAAATGCGGGTTCACACTAAAGGATTAAAAAAATAACCCAAAAAGGATTTTATAGAGGTTGTATGTATATCTTTAAATTCGCAACGGTGTTGATGAAATTAATCATGCTCCTAAAATTATTTGTGATTTATTGTAGTTCACCCCCTGAGGGTTTAAAGTATGGATAGAAAATATTTATTCTGCTTCAATTTCCTTTTAGAATTAAACAAAACAACACTACAATCTATTTTTGATACAATAACGTGCAATCTGACTAAAGTGCAAGTTTAAAAATTATAGTATTTAATTTTATGTCAAATATCTATGCGAAGCCGTGGAAGGCCGTTATTTCTATACCAGCCGTGCCCGCGACTTCGTCCGCGGGGAATAGTTTTTTTGGGTACCATACCTCTTTAACTTAACTTATATAAACGTATTATGTCCTTTCTTAGGTTCTAAATATTGTCTGTGGCAAATTTCTTCAAAATCGGTAGAGAGGTTTAAGCGGGAAAGCGTTACAGACAGACTGATAGAGTTACTTTTGCATTTATAATATTAGCAGGGATAAGATATTGGAACGTAGAGCCAAGACTCAATATTTTAAGGCATGTAATAAAGACGGACAGGCTTTGATGGGCCCGTGGCGCAGATGGTAGTGTCCTTGTGCGCCAATGGTCGTAGGTTCGATCCTCACCCAGGTCAAATATTTATATGATGATATTTTTGTTTTTTCTGTGTCTGGATGTTAAATATCTGTATTTAAGTGTTATATTTGTGATTCCTTTGTTGTCTGATGTCCATAACACAAGTGCTTTAAACAACTTATCACGGAATCAGGTCAATGAATGAGATGTCAAGTCATGTAAAAAATAGAGCGCCTCTTTTTTGACCCCTTATGACTGACTCAGTCTTTCAGTCTCCAACTTTTAGTTGTAAATATAAACTAAGTTTATATATTTATATGCCTGGAGAATGAAATTACTCGTATATAATGTAATTTTGACACGATATTTCACACGATAGTATCAGGTTCAAAAAAACAAACTCATATAAATACTTGAATAAATTTCATCTGACAATTCATTTTTGTTGAATGAATGTATGGGTATTACATAAAATAAATAGACAAATGAAGATCGTGTCTAGTTCATATTTACGGCTAGAAATTACGCTTTAAGAAACTGGGGCTTTAGTAGTCTGGCACCGCATCGTAGATCGATACCGTGCGCGACTCAACGGGAATAGTCTAGCTGGTCTATACAAATTAATAAATAGAAGTGACGAAGTGACTCTGTAATTTTGTAGTAACGGCTTCTTACTTGCGTTAAATGCTAGCACAACACATTTAAAATGTTTGTTTTGTTTTCCACTAATATCTGAAACGATTGGACTGATATTGACAGATTTTTATAGATAACCGATGTTGTAGAAACGGTTGGCATGACAATTGTACGTATGTACAAAATTTTTACAAAAATAAATTTTAAAGCAAAAATTATTTAATAAACAAAAATAGATTAGCAACAATGTAATCTTCGAAAATAGGTAACGTAATTTAATTCAATACACCAATAAAACACTTGCACACAACAACATATTTAAAAAATATATGTGGCAAAAATCAATTTAGAACACTTACTTTGTAACAGACATTGTTATTATTCAGATTATTCACTTTTTTCACTTTCGTTTATTTTTATAAACACATTTATTAAACCAGTACGTTCTCACTTAACACAAATTGATTAATAAATTATTCTTCGTTATTTGTTATTGTTTAAAACAAATAAAATGTTGATCTTTATCAGAACAAAGTGCGCCCGATACTAAAGACG
>JACJUM010000875.1:19765622-19818403 GCA_020976665.1 Heortia vitessoides | reverse complement strand
ATTTATTTGTTATTATTTATTTGTTATTATTTATTTGTTATTATTTAATCGTAATTAGTCTTTTTATTATGAATTATTAAATCTTACTTCATTATTACAATCATTATTTTTTTCGAATAATCTAAATCTTTACTTAGACGTTAACTCCAGTGCCACCGGAGGAAGCGAGGCCGCTCATTAATAATAATAATAATAACTTTATTCAACAACAAAGGGAAACTTAAACTAAAATACATTTTGGTACTTAGGTACCTTAACTAGGTCTAGCCTGTTCTTATAGGCACCTAATTAATGAGCGACCCGGCCCCCGCAGAATTTGCGGGGTATAAACGTGAGCGGCGGCGATCACCCGAGGGCGCTTCTAAAGCTTGATCTAGGCTATAGGAAGCACTTGAGCCTTGTTATCGCTAGAGGGGCTGGGACTGCACGTGTTCGCCGGTGAACATAATAATAATAATATTCTTTATTGGACACAACTTAAACAACACATTCAAATAACATAGAGCTTTCGCGACATCCCCGCCGTATGCACTTGAGCTACACTCTTTCGCTTGGATATACCGCCATCTGACAGTTCTGGTACCTCTGTCGCCTCTTACGACACCTGGTATAGGAGGAGGTACTATTCTACTGTCAGTGCGTCACGTTAAGATAAGATCAGCATAGTTAAGACAGGACAACGTCTCTCAGGCTAAATAGTATCAAAGAAAATACAAATGAAACTTATGTAGTCTGTAAACTGTAAACTTATGTAATAGGATCTGATAAATTTCAACAAAAACACACCACTAAGTAAAATATCGTTTCTTGAGTTTTTTTTTCTCACGAACCTATTGCTGGACTACTCAGTCAATTCCAGCGCCACCGAAAAAAGAGCGTAGAGCCTCTGATAGATGAGAGGTCCGATGCCGTAGTCATCCTACGTGCCCCGCGGCCCCGACCGCCCGCCGACTACTCGCAAAGCTCGCGAGATCGGAGCGGGACGACGGCGCGCCCGAGGGCACCTCTAAAGGCTCGACCTAGGCTCGGGTCGCCGTTGTTGGAGATGAATTTACTATGAAATTTCAGCAAAAGAGGACGGACAGATTGAGCCCAACAGCTCTAGGGCTGTCGGTTATCGCTCGTGGGGGCTGGGACTGCACGCGTTCGCCGGCGAACGCGGTGTACTGCTCTGTTGTTTCTTGAGTACTTGTATTCGTTTACAAGACTCGGGATAACCACAGCAGCAACAGCAGATGGGTCTAAAGACTGCCAGCGGTATCCCGGTCGTGCCAGCGATTCCTGTTCGAACCTGTTCATGATTTCGCTATCTATACTTCCTAATACTTCTCTTCTCCAATCCTACAAATAGATTCATCATATCATCCTCAAGATGTACTCAGCTGGACATAGGCCTCTTCAAGTGATTTCCAATAATCTGCCTGTGTCCAGCGCGTTCCTGTAGTTTGAGTCAAATCGTCTGTCCACTTTGTGTTTATCAGTCTCTCGTTTCTAGGAAGTGGATTAATTATTGGAGGAACACTTTTCCTACACTCCTCTATCGCGGTTTAAGAGTATTATTATTAGAAGTTTTTAAATTATCTAAAAAGCACTTCATTCATGCTGTATAGAAATGCATTTTTCTATACAGCATGAATGAAGTGCTTTAAGTTGACGGTGTAATTTTTTTATAAGTATTACGGCTTTCGGTGTCCTGCGATATGTTTTCCGCTGATTCTTCTTTATTATCACTGAATATCTCACCTTTGTGAAATTTAAATATATACGAATTTTGTGAGAACGAAATTATAATAACTTTGTTTGGGTTGGCATTTTGAGCTATTATGTAATAGGCCTCCACGTCCATTTTTTCATTGAATTCTACCATTGGATGTATATCACCTACAATAAAAATAACTTCATTTATTTGTATTTATATTCAATTGATTTTGTTGTTTGTATATTTTGGAGTTTTCCAGAAATTATTATAAGTAATGTTCGCAATTATTTCATTTAAAATCATCATTTCACATAATATACCTAAGCTAACAAACATTAAGTTCTATTTTTAATTACAGCAGCCGTAAAATGACATAGGCCTCCCAAAGAAAGTGATAATTTGTCCATAATTGCCGCGCTGGGCAAGCGTGGTGGCAATTGCAGAGTGAAGCTACGCGATGACAACGCTGCTGCCTATCTCCGTTCTGTTACATTTGGGCTACACTGTTTTTCGAGTGAATATACCGCCATCTACCGATACCTGTATCTCAGGTGAATATTCATACATATATACTTATACTATAATGCCTAAACTATGGTCTACCGAGTCGTAGCGTGGACATGTATTAATATTTGTAACAGTCTTGACCTGATCAATAAGCCACCCAAACTAGCTAGTTAACGCCATCTCGCAATGTTGGCTTAAATTATAAAGTTTGCTCAAGAACTTCTGCTTTAATTAAGTAACGCTATATGTTAGTACTCCTTATGCTTGGTAGATGGTGCTGTAGTATTCTTTTAGGCCAGGTCGACACAAATATACAGTCCGCGTGGTAGTAAGCGTCACTGCAGCCTATAGATGCTCGTAATATCAGAGGGATATCACTAACGCGTTGCCAATGTTGTGACTTGAGGGTGTAATACCACATTACCCAGTAAATTCAATGCCTCTCTCACCATTCAGACCGGAACACAGCAATGCGAACACTGCTATTTAGCGGTAGGTGTGAGTGAGGTACCAATGCAGATGACTTTTAAGTATGAGGTCTACCTTATGTGTAATAATTGTCTGCACAAGTTTTCTATTGAAAATTATGTTTATTTCACTTCTTCAATTAATCCGGCAAGTAACCATTTTTCGTAATGATATTAAATAGGTAAATGGTAAGGGTACCATTTACCTATTTAATATCTGTATTTCCGACAACATGTCTCAACTTTTTTTACTGTTAAAATATAACAAAAGCATTTACATTCAAATTTATAAGTCATCTGTTACGAAGTAAGTAGATACGAGAAAAATTTTTTTTTTTGCCGTGTAAAATTGCATTCATTTATCATCGAATCATTTACTAATAGGTAAATAAACGATAAGAACGATCATTTAAATAAATACTTACTGTAAATATGTCTAGCCGCTACATAGAGTTGGGACAAACGATTTATAAAGCCTGTATCCAATTTGACAGCCAGCGCTACATTTGTCAGAGCTCCAATCGTCCCTACAACTAGGTTTACTGAAATCAATATATCTTTTAATAGTGTAAGCGTGCTGATATAATTGAATTATTCATCTATTGTTATTTCTATCATTTTTAATTTAACAACTATATAAATTAAATGTAATGTTTATTTGTTGAAAAATCTACTTGTTTCTGGCCTAGACACAACTCAAACCTGCATTTCTTTCCCTTATCTGCACTGAATTATCGTTCTTCTACTATGATTTTAGTGATACATTGAATTTTGTCCTGGAGTTATTTGTATGTTGAGAAATTAGTACAATCTCTTTAAAGTTGTAGGTGATTTTGAATACATAAAATGTGTTAAGCAATTAAGTAACAATGTTTTTTTGTTTTGTTGGTTTAAGATTTAGGTTTTTATGAGTTTAATATTTAAATATCAAAGCCGCGCTCTACGATTGCTAACATGCTTGCCCAGCGCGGCAATTATGGGGAAAATTCCGCCTATCTTGGGGAGGCATATGTCAAGCAGGTGGACATCCAATATAGCTACTATGATGATGACATTAAAGATATCGCGTTTATTTCTCTCACTCTTTTATTAGCCATAGCTTTAATAAATTTAATGCATAAAACTTCTAAGTAACTAAATATATGTCCTGACTTGAAATGTCACGTATTTTTTGTCTGCCTAAATGTGTTATTAAATTTCATTTTAGAAATATCACGTAAAGATATCATAGCAATCTAGGCACAGAATATAATACTTTTTTTTAACTCGATTGTTGTTATTGCACTCATCTAAGACAGACAAAAAATGTGGACAATTAAACGGAGCGAACGTAGAATCTACTGTCTTTTAACATTCTCAGACAATACACCGTAAAATCCCATTTTTATATGTCCGCCATTAGAATATCTATTTTTATGACTAATCAGACCTTCATATTCTTTAGAAAATTCAATAAGGCGCAATATGACGCTTTCTTCTCGCGTCGGAACCAAATCAACTGGGATTTCTTTTGTGTCACCTGAACCGTCAGTTCCGTAATGAGCGTTTGTTCTAGGGTGTTATTACTATTAAACTTTTCAAACCTCTGTAAATTGGTATCTGAAATAAAAAATCTATAATGTAGTCAAGTTAGAAAGACATCTGTTATAGATATCTATGTTAGTTATTTTAATGGAGTTTGTTTTTATATTAGGTTGATTTAAAATACAGTGGACCCCCGGTAGTCCGACAAACATTTTGCTGGGCAGTGTCGAACTTTTGTGTAATCGCTAATTTTTGTGAACGCTAACTTTTCAGCGCATAGAGAGAACAGTATGTATATTTCAAAAAGAAAAAATAAAACTCAACCCTTAATTATTATTCGAAGTCAATGTTAAAATCAAATATATCTTTATTTAAATAGGCTTGTGATAGGCACTTTTAAATCGTCAAATAAAAACAAAAAATCTATGAATATAGACTTGCTATTAACAAATTTAACCGATCAGAAGTGTCAAATCAGATTAAATTAAAATATTTTTTCATTAAAGTATAGATATTACAAGCACTTTGAATCGTCAAAAATAATAAATAGATCAATTTTTCAGAAACAATTCAGTTAAAGGAACCCCTACCGGTTTCGGAGCTAATAAGCCGTTGTCTTACAGTTAGGTTAGAGGAATTCTATCCCAGGCAGTTTTATCATTAATATCTTAATAATCTTTTAAGCAGTAAAAAGCCTTAGCAATTAGTTTATATTTTACGCACTTTTTAAATTTATTTAAAGGCATATTTGTAATTCTACTTGGGATTTTATTATAAAATCTTAGATTACCTCTGGACGAATTACTTCTTTTTTGGAGCCTACCTATAGTTAGCCTATTGTTACTGCAAGATTATAATTATTTCTAGTATTAATATTATGTGTGTCACCATTTCCCTGAAAATCAGATTGATATATTGATCTATAATATTATCCAAAATCGAAAAAATATAAAATCAATATAAATAGTATTTGCATAGACTTACACAGAAACTATATTGTTTTGGTAACTTGAAGTAAAATAAACAGCAAATATTTTAAAGCTGAAGAGTGTGTTTGATTGTTTGAACGCGCTGATCTCAAAAACCGCTAATCCGATTAATTTTTTTTTGAAACTGTTGAATAGTCCATTTATCGGAAAAGGTTATAAGCTATAAAATATTACGCTAGGACAAATTTAAGAGTAAAGATAAATGTCGTTTGCGCCCCAAACGCCTGCCTACTTTTATCCGCAAATCTACATGTTGTGTATAAAACTCAAATATCATCATATAAATATTTGTTCTAAGTGGGAATCGAACTAACGATCTTTTGACGCACCATCTCCGCCAACGGGGCGCTTTAAATTTGTGGATTGTGTTTGTTCTGTGTCTAGGTGATGTAAACATGTATTTAAGTTTTATATTTGTTACACCTTAATTGTTTCATATCCGTAACACAAATACTGTCACAAGGCAAACCAACCTAACTTCTGAAACCGACTGCACAAAGGTGACTGAGACGTATACATCTTTACATATAAATAAAATTGAAGTGTCTGTTTGTAATATTAAAATAACCGCTTTCTACTACATGCGTTTGAATGTATATACGATTCACATACCAAAAATATTATTTTTTAAATTTTTGTCTGTTTGTTTGTTCCAGCTAATCTCTAGAACGTCTGGAACGATTTGGACGGGTCTTTCACTGGCAGATAGTTTACGTTATTAGTAATAAATTATGCCTTATAAAATCACATTGCAGAGCATTGACTAAAAATATGGCAAAAACGGGCAAAAGATTTACGTTCGTTGCGTGCGCTGCGTGGAAGTTTGTAATTCAAAAGAAAATATGCTGCCCAAAGTCACAATTCCACGCGAACGAAGTCGCGGGCAGAGTTTAATATAAAAGTGCATTGACCCGCATTTTAGACCCAGCTTACATCTTTATATATTCCTCACAGGCAAGTTAAAGGGAAAAATTCATACACAATTAGGGGAGTGGAGAAATTGCTATACATACTATTTTAGTGATAATGCTTAGTTTTGTACCGCAGAAATCTTATTATTACAACTCAAACACAGTAAAACTATAAATCTTATCAACATCTTGACTGTATTGCTTCTAATGACATACTGACGTAAATCCATTGACAAATACCACACAACCCACCATATCAAAACAGATTCTATCCGGTTGTTCACACTTTTGTATCTACAATCATATAACCAACCTCAGAATATTAATGCAGTGCTGATCATTTCAAGTGGCCACTTTGTAAAAATCTAAAATTATTTATTTATTGAAAGCCTGATTAGAATTAGAAGTTGTAAGTGAAATGTCATCGCATAAATTTTGACGTGACAACGTCTTATAAATTGGTTTGCCGGGTGACACTTCAAGAATCTGCGTTACGCTCCGCTCACGTTATGCGCTGACAATGAGAGCGAGTGAGAGGCACGCGTCCCTCTCACTCGCTCTCATTGTGACGTGTGTTACGCAAATGTATTGCAAGTTATTGTATGTATATTTGTATATAAATACGTATGTATGTGTAAAGGTAAAAATAAAATTTTATTAATATGAAATTCAGTGCGAGATTATTTTACCACTCAAAGTCGTTGTCACGTAAAACTTTCGCCCGTATACCGACTTTACAGGCAACCATTTTTTATTGACATTATGTTATGTTCATATTTCGACATTAATTTCTCAGTTGTATTATAAAAATAACTGTTCGCGTTTAATTACATATAGCTACAGCTTGATTAGAATGACAAATATCAATATAGTAGTCGTGAGGTACCGGCAGAGTCGAATAGTACCTCCCTTTGGACCAGGTGTCGTGAGAGGCGGCTAAGGTACAAACGCTGACAGGTATATCCATCCGTAACAGTGTAAGTCAACTGGGCAAGGATGAGCAGCAGCATCGCCGTCGCGAAGATACGCCCTGCGGTTGCCAACACGCTTGCCTAGTGCAGCAATTATTGGCAAAATTTCCTTTTTTAAAGGGGCCTTATCCATCAGTGGACTTCCAATGGCTGAACTGACGATGAATATAGTAGTATTGCATCAGTTATTTACTGTAATTGTATAGTAATTGTTATTTATTACTAATAGAGTTCAATGTAAATACCTCTCACATTTAGAGCATATTATATAAAAGCCGTGAGGCACCGGCAGAGTTGAATAGTACCTCGCAGGTATCGTTAGACCCGACTGAGATACCAGAACCGACAGATGGCCGTATATCAATTAATTATGGGCAAAACTTTCCCTTTTTTAGGGAGGCCTTATGACCAGCAATAGACTTCCAATGGCCAATATGATATATTAAATCGACCTGAAGTCAAGGTACAACCATGCATACCATTTTAAAACACGTTAGTTTGACAGCTGTCATTCTAATCAAGGTAAAAGTTAAAGTACTGTGAGTGCAAATAAGAATATGGCTCGCGTGATGGCAAACGTCACTCCAGCCTCCAGACGCTGGTGTCATCATAAGGATACCACTACCGTATTGCCTACTTTTGTGACTTGAAGATGTTATGTTTACATAGAGCTCTCTGGACAAGCCCACTTCTTCCTGTGGCTTATCAAACATCAGTTCTTACTTATGTGCGTTGGATTGTCGGTGAGAACCGCTCCCGTTGCTTTTACTGGTATTGGTACCTGAAAGTGTCGCAGGGCGATGTCGACGATAGCTCCCTAATATATGAAAGATAGATCGATGACCTATGAACGCCACAAACTCAACATTTGTTTTCAAATCTCCTTCTTTCACCTTTCCAATTGGAATATACCTATATAATTCCCGTATAATCTACAATGTAGCTTTGAAAAATTTATGTACCGAATACATCACTATATGTATTATTTATTAAACTTTCAAAATAAGCATTATTGCTGGATAACCTTTAGTTATAAATAATCTAAATAAATTGAAACTTTGAAACGCTTAAGACGTTCAGATCGAACTTAAAATGCCAAAAAATTTAAATGTTAGACAGTGGTTTAACCTAGGCGAAGGCCAGCCTTTTTTACATATACTTTGTACGCTTCTAAACGTAGGTATCGTATCAAAATATATTAATTAATAATTAAAGATAATTTTGGATGTTAAGAATAATAAACAATTGTTAACTAGAAAAAAGATTTTATTAAACCCTTGAAAATATATTTTTTTATCTAACTACGTTTTGGTCCGCAGAAAAAGTGTCTAGTAAAAATTGTTCAAAGATAGACTGTGACATAGACATGATGATGTTAGTATTTGCTTCGTTTGATGAGAAATCGTTGGTGTTGATGCCTCGGTCTGAACCTGGAAAAAACATAATAATAATAAGATACTCGCAGAGTAATAAGAAGCCGACAGATTTAACAATGTAGACAATTAAACATGGTGGGGCTGGGCAGCAGTATTTATTGATACCACGCTTGCTCACTGCGGCTTCAAGTAATCTACCAAAATATAATAAAATATGTTTTTCGTGTAACTTCCTATGGATTGGAAGTAAGATCTCTTTTCCAATTTGTATCTTAGATTCGGCGTGGGATACCGGCAGAGTAGAATAGAACCTTCCTGTACTAGGTGTCGGAAGAGGCGACTGAGGTACCAGAACCAACAGATGGCGGTATATCCATGCAAATCAGTGTAACTTAAATACACAGGGCGGGGAGAGGCAGCAGTGTCCCCGTTACGAAAGCTACGCTCTGTGATTGCCATTATGCTAGGCAATTATGAGCAAAATCCCCCCTTTATTGAGGCGATCTATGTCCAATAGTGAACCTCCAACGGCCAATACTGTATAATCTTAGATTGTAACACAGTTTGGATGAGAATTTTGGTAATTAAAACCATCTGGAGATATGCGTCTCCCATCCCGTCGTATTGCTTCCTAATTGGTGTCTTATGACAACTGGCGTAATGGGAGGTACTATTCACTCTGCCGGTACCTCAAGCCTAATTAAGTGTTAAAATAATGAATAATTATTGAAACACACAGAATTGACTGTGAAATTTATATTCGCGATCGGTTATAAAGTGGGGTCAATAAACTACACCGCAATTACCTATGAGATGATATCAAAAAGATTTAGCACTCACCACATAAAATGACACTGTTATCAGAAAACTGAGTTGATGTCACCATATCTTTAGCATACAGAGTGCTCATAACGATTGGATCTAGAATTTGCCAGCGATTACTTTGAACAATTGATACTTGCTCATAACTATTTTGGGCCTGCATTATCTTAGTTTTGATCGCACCAAGAGTGTCTTCGCGCCATTTCTGCAAAAAAATTATAGATTCAACATAAAATAATTTTATATACTTTGACCTGACTCCGTGGTAAGTCGCTTAAAGCACTTGTGTTACGGACATCAGACAACAGTGGAATCACAAATATACTACTTAAACACATATTTTTAATACCCAGACACAGGACAAACACAAATATCATCATATAAATATTTATTCTGGGTGGAGATCAAACCCAAGACCGCTAACGAATAAGATAGGATCACTAACATCTTATTCGTCGATTCCTTCGCAGGGCAAATATAAATATGATGATATTTGTGTTTCTTCTGTTTGTTAAATATATGTATTACTGTAGTACATTAGTGATTCCTCTGTTTTCTGATGTCCGTAACACAAGTGGTTTAAGCGACTTACCACGGAGTCACGGAGTCAGGTCAATGTATGAGATGTTGTGGGAATGAAAAAAAAGTTCACTGTGCCGATTATTCTTCATATTCGTCGTAATAAAATAACAAATATACATAAACAAATACATGCACACAAACATCCTTGTTTGTAAGCTCAGTGAGGATTTCACTTACTGTAGTCGTATTGATTGATTTTCTCATCTCAGAAAATGGGAGGATAGTTACTTTGTTTGACATTGAATAGTTTGTCACTATTTTATATGCCTCCACGTCGAGCTGCACGTTAAATTCTACACCAACATTGTTGCCTGAAAGAGAACATGAAAGAATCAGATGCCTACAATCAATTACATACTGCACTTCAAATCGGATCTCATGATGTTTTTTGAAGTCATCATACAAGCCATTGGAAGTTAACTGCTAGACATAGGTCTACCCAAGAAAGCATCATTTATTAAAGGTAGATCTTCGACAGAAATCATCTGCCTAGCAATAAAATGCTTTTTTTAAGTTTGCAGCGTGAGTCATCATCGTCATACCAGCCATTGGAAGTCCACAGCTGGACATAAGCCTTTCTAAGAAAGCAGGTTTTTTGCCCATAATGGCCATTCTGGGCAAACGTGATGGAAATGGACAGAAAGCTGCTATCACGACGGGGATGCTGCTGTGACTTTGAGCTGAACTGTTTCACATGGATGTTCCGCCATCTGTCGGTTCTGGTACCTTAGTCGTTTCTTACAACACCATTGAGCGGTACTATTCTATTCTGCCGGTACCTCAGGGAAGGGTGAGTGAGGCGGTGAAATTATTGGATAATGTAACAAAATACTTTTAAATCACAAGGTTGGCAACGCGCTATTATATTCTTGTTATAATACAAATGTCTTTAGGCTGCAGTGATTCTTACTATGGGTCTTACGACTTAGTTTTCTAAAAAAATGATACCTGGCATAGAGGAAGCTACTGTTCTATCTGCTTAACTACCATGTACCCCATAGCGATAAATAACCCATGCTGGTGATAATGATAGTAGAGTTCATATTAAATGGTGTCACTACAATATAGCTTTATTTGCTATCTACCATCACTCTCGCATCACGCTATGGATATTCTACAACTGCTATGATAATGATAAAATAGTACATTGGTAGACCACATAGAAAGGCCGTCCCTCACTTTCACCTATTTCTACCGCCAAATAGCAGTGTTCGCTGCTGTGTTCCGATTTAAAGGGTGAGAGAGGCAGTGAATATCAACACGCTAGTGATATCCTTGTGATCGCTAGTGATATCCTTGTGATCGCTAGTGATATCCTTGTGATTGCTAGTGATATCCTCTAGCGTGTATAGGCTGCGGTCACGTTTACCATCAAGTGGACCATATGCTTATTTGCTAAGTTCATCATAAAAAAAGAAATCATACCATTTATGTTACCAGCACCCACGTATAGATGTTTTAATCGACTTATGAACTCCGGGTCAATTTTCTGAGCCATCGCTATGTTGGTGAGAGGGGCCAATGCTACAATGACCAGTCTATCTATAATGTACAAAAAAAAACATGAAAAAGTAGATCTATTATTGTAACTTATTATTGTATTTATGTTAAAATATAGGTGGTGAATTTTTGGTCTGCCTAATAGAAATATAAAAGGAAAATAGGTATATTAGTTACCTGATAGGCTTACAATATATCAATAAAGTATTTTATTTAAACCCTTTAATATGGAAATTCATGAATTCTTTTTAAATTCAACAATCGTGGCTTTTGCGGAAGGAATCTACGATTAAGAAACAAACATGCTTACAAAAATAATAATTAATTTATTTTATAACAGTACTTTCTTTAACTTTATAGAAAGTCAAGAGTACAGTTCAGTATATGTAATTGATAAACGTTTATGATAGGCTCGATGGCGCATTGGTAGTGTTCTTATCTCTTGCAATTTGAGTCGTAGGCTCAATCCCTGCCCATGACAAACATTTAAATGATTAATTTTTGTGTTCGTTCCGTGTCAACCTTTTAAATAACCTTTTAATTTCAATTTGTCTACCTTAGGGCAACCATTCTCAAGATATATTAGATTTTTATCGTGTTTAAAGCCGTTTAAAGTGTATTTTTATTAATATTATGAGTAGTGAATGTATTGATGTTATAAAATATGACGAGCGTTAAATGTTGAATTTTTGAAAATGATAATGAAAAAAATATATATGTTTTTCAAAAGAAGTTCTATGTATTAGATAAATTTTTAAATTCCGATATATCGCTGTACAACTGGCATAAAAATGTGACTGTATATCTTTTATATTTAATAGGAAATACTTTGATATTTTCACATGTTAATTAGTAGCACTTAATCACGCCAACATTAAGCCGCTAGTACTAGCATAATCATCGCTTATTGTCTAACAAGGTAAACTTAAAAAAAACCTTTATATTTCTTGGATAATTCGATCAGAGCGAATACTGCGTGCTGAGGCTGTGCCATTATTGGTCGTACTTTCACATCCTCGCTGTCACCAAGACCGTCTCGGCCAAAGAAATAATCGGATTCATAAGAAATAACTAATGCGGATGTAGTTCCCCTATATATTGGAATCTGAAATTAAATTTGACATTGAACATATTTTACATGAAAATATTACAATTTTAGATTTCTCTACAACTCTACACCAAATCCCACGGGATTTTGGGTCCAATAGTGACCATGTCCTTATCTAAGGTTCGATCTGTCCCTATAATATCGTTGAAATTGGTTTACACGTTAATGCGTAAACCCATAACAACCTTACAGACATTAATTATATTAATAATCATCATATTAGCCATTGGAAGGCCACTGCTGGGCATAGTCCTCCCCAAGAAAGGGGAAATTTGCCCATAACTGCCGCACTAGTTTAGGGTGTTGGCAATCGCAGAGCGCAGCTTTCGCGACAGAGGTGCTGCTGCCCATCCCCGCCCTGTGCATTTAAGTTACACTATTCCGGATATGTATACCGCCATCTGTCAGTTCTGGTGCTTCAGTCATGTCTTACGACACCTGGTACAGGGAGAGATATTATTCTACTCTGCATGTACCCCACGGATTTCTACCTGATCACCAAGGCTAGTAAAGTAATCTTAAAAAAATAAAATTAAAAAAGGGGGGTAAAGGTAGATATGGGGAGAGCATCAACAAGATCATTCTATTCTAATTGCCAAATAAAACACTGAGAACACACGTGGCGTCAATATATAATATAAAGATTTCGGAGTTCGTATGTATTGTATGTATTCTGTCATGGAAAAAAAATTCTTTGTTTCATTTAAGTATTTTCTATTCTACTCTGACGGTACCCAAAGAATTAATAGACAACTAACCGAATATATTTTTCAGGAATGATTTCAGATATATTTATATATAATACACACATATATATATATATTTATATATAATATATCTAAATATATCTGTACTATATATTTATATTATATGATTAGATCAGCTAACTTACGTCTTGCCGCTCAGCCACGTCAAGTATCCTTTGAACATTCGTAAAGACTTGGCTTTCATTCACATTGCCATGAACAGTTGAAATTGCTATCACTTTTGGTCTAGACATCAGAGAAGAAATAAATTTAAGTATTTCAATGTAGGTATTTATTATTACTTAATAACTTACAACTCCAACATCTCACACATTGCCCTGATTCCGTGATAAGTCGCTTAAAACACTTGTGTCACGGACATCAGATAACAAGGGAATCACCAGTATGGATATTAAATATATATATATATATATATATATATATATATATTTAATATCCAGAAAAAACATAAATGTAGTGTATAAATATTTGCCCAAGGTGGGAATCGAACCCACGACCTTTGGCGCACAAGACTGAATCACTACCATCTGCGACGTCAAGCCCGAATATAATATATACCATAAACACATTAAAACAATCAAGCAAGAGAAGAAAAATAAATCTACTCTTTTAAGTGTTTGGCGTTTTGGTTATCTTGCGTCATCCGTTCAAATGTAGCCGTTAAGAGTTGTATTATTATCAGTTGCGAACGCGTAAATATTAGAAAACTTATTATATCACCTATTGGAAGTTTAATGCTGGATAAAAACCCCCCAAGAAAGGACCAATTTTACTCATAATTGCCGCGCTGGGCAAGCGTGTAGGCAATCGCAGAGCGCAGATTTTAGACGGGAATGCTGCTGGCCATCCCCGCCCTGTGCTTTTAAGCTACACTGTTGATATTCAGCTATCTGTCAGTTCTGGTACCTCAGACGCCCCTTACGACATCTGGTATAGGGGGAGGTACTACTATAATCTGCCGGTACCTCTTGTTATATTGTAAATTTCCTTTTGCTTTGTTCGAATACAGTGTTTCGTTGAAATTTATATAAAAGCTGTAGATAATGTGCAAGATAAAATTAACAATAGATTTAGATTAGATTCTAACATATCTGTTTAACAAATGAAATATTTTGTTATATAACCTCTTATAAACCTGTAATAAAATATCACACAACATCTTATACGTTGACCTCAGTCCGAGTTAAATTACTGAAAGCGATTGTATTACGTACACCAGACAAAAGATAATTCAATACATATAAATGAAATTGGAGAGTCCGTTTATAATATAAAAGTAAATGAATTTTTTTATTAAATGCATATGCATTTAAACACGGTGCATATAACAGATATATATTTTTAAATTTTTGTTTATCTGCCTGTTTGTTTGTTATTTCGTGAGTTCGATCTTCAAAACGGACAAATATTTATATGATGATATTTGTATTTGTCATATGTCTGGGTGTTAAAAATATGTATCTAAGTATTATATTTGGAATTCTTCTGTTGTCTGATGTCAGTAACACAAGTGTTTAAAGCGACTTACCACGGAGTCAAAGTCAGTATATGAGATGTTGCATGAATATTACTTATATTACAAACCCGTTGAAGTATTTTTCTTGCAAGAGAGCAATAAATATTGCCATCGCGTCATCGGCTCCGCCATCTTGATCAATTAGCATAACGGTATCCGATATTGATGATCTCTCTGAGCTGGAATCGGACAGGGAAGATAACACTTGTTAAATTAAAAACTCAGTATGTATAATATTAATTATAAAAGTCATTGAACTGGATGTTTCCTGACACTAATATTATCAGTCGAAGTGCATGTAAGATAAATTGAATATTGATAGGAGTTATTTAAAATTACCTACCGATAAAATGTAAACTACACTAAAAACAAACGCATAGAATTTCAAGGATATGAGGAGGGATACTAAATTTATTAGAAAAATAAAAACTTGTCTCATGCCTCATTCGGGAGTCGAACCTGCATCGTTCCCTTGCTAGGGTACTACCACTACCGTTGTGCTACCGAGATTTTTAGTAGATATCGGATTTATATTTAGAGTCAAATTATATTCTACAAATGTTAGCGCTATTTCAACGACTGCGGAATTAAGTATGGAGTTAAACAAATTAAAGATTAAATGTTTACGGAATAGCATTATCAGTGAACTCATTCGACGGTTGGCAACAGGCGTTATTTTACGTCAAGATATGTATTAGACTAACTGAATACAAAATGGCCGACCTTGAGAACAATTTAGATAATGTTTTACTACGTTTGCAACCGCACGTGATGTTTATTACTACACTCCGTATATTAATTGATACTTTTATCGATATATATTTGTTTGATGTCTTTTTTATTTTAAGGGAATTATACTTCATATCAACGATTGGAAGTCCACTGCTGGGCATAGGCCTCATAGATCTTCATAGAGCTGGGCAAGCGTATTGGCAATCGAAAGTCGCAGCTTTCGCAACGGAAATGATGCTGCATCCCTGCTTTGTGCGTTTGAACTACACTGTACCGGATGGACATACCGCCATCTGTCGGTTTTAGTACCTAAGTCATTTCTTACAACACCTGGTTCAGGGGGAGATAGTATTCTACTCTGCTGGTACCTCACGCCTGATTATTATTATATTTATCTACCATAAATCAGTCAAAACGAACTTAATATTTAAGAAAACATTACTATTAGCAATTAATAAAATGCTGCAGATTTAAATGGATTATACAATTGACTGGATCAAACTTGAAATTTTAGTCGAATTCCGGAAAATGTTAGGGTTATTTACAATTGTCATGACTTTTTAGTTAAAATCAAGTAAAGATTACGTTATTTTTACGAAAAAATATGTGTTTGCCTTATGATAGTATAATAATTTTAAGTCAAGCAATAGATTTTTACCACATTTTCCTCAATCCTCGACCTTGAATTTGCAAACAACTAAAATGTAAATTTAATTGTAAAAATATTTCAAGCCATTCTCACCTTAACGCTTTTCAAAATTGTTCAACACTTTTGTCTAGAATGGCTTGCACGTGGATATAATTTGACGAGACCATCAGTTCTTACACAGATATATAAAGAAGCAAATAGTATAGTATTACACTAATTTTATCTCATAAAACTATGACGTATTTAACAAAGGCTATAGGTATCTGTTAGAAGAATACTTATAAATACTTTACAATACACGATCACTAAATAGTATAAAACAATATCACTTCCCGCTGTCTGTCTATCTCTATGTACACTTAATTCTTTAAAACTACGCAACGGATATAGGCAATCGCAGAGCGCAGCATCAGCGACGGGGATGCTGCTGCCCACCCCCACGCTGTGCATTTGAGCTGCACTGTACCGGATGTCGGTTCTCGTACCTTTGTCGTCTCTTACGACACCCGGTGCAGCGGAAGGTACTATTCCACTCTGCCGGTACCACGCGGTACGGCAATCGCGGATGCTGCACTCTGTGATTGCCAACACACTTGCCCAGCGCGGGATTTTGCAATTATTATGGTATTTTATCGATATTTTTGTCACAATTAGTAGTTCTTGAATAATTTGCTGTGAAAATTATTTCTCAAATACCTAAAGCCAATCTACACTAATATTATAAAGAGGAAAGATTTGCATTTACTACATTGAATAAACTCAAAAAATAATCTGGAGATTTTAAATTTCTTTTACTATTGTTAAGCTAAATTCATCCTCAGTAACATAGGTAGTATTTATTTCTAGAAAAGGTTCTTCATTGAAAATAATGAAACACGTAAAATGTTATTTCAAAAATCTTCTCTCTTCTTAAGGGAGTAAAATTAGGGTGCAAAGTTAATATGAAAAATTCACAACTCAACACGGGAAAAACCTGAGGGCTCTACTAGTTATGCCATAAGTTTGTAAGGCTATTTGTTTTATTCAACAATTTTACGCGAAGCACTTAAATAGGGACATTCAAATTCGCTTACAAATTTGCACACACATGTAGGCACATACATAGTAACTGTTTAAAATGACTAACTACTGAAAAAGACATAAATAACTATGTATTAGTTGGTCACGTTCGTAATGCAGATAATGTATAAGATATTTTTTATGCTGATGCACATTCCTGCCATATTGCAATTAAGATATGGTTACAACGCCATCTGCCGGTGGCAGTACGTCAGCCACCTTTTACGACACCTGGCAGATACTATTCGACTATATATGACGGATTTTTTTTATGTATCAAATAAATTGGCGCTCAAAGTTGGACGTAAAGTCTTACACTGTGCATTATTGATTATAACAATGCACTGTGTAAGAATTTTTCTGTAATGTAAATTATATATTAAATATACAGTACAAATATATATACAGTACTGAAAATTTTAGATCTTTTGTTTCTTGGATAATTAATTGCTTTTATTTTTTCTGTAATTGTTATAAACTGAAAAAAATACTGACGGAATGCATTCACTTCATGCATTGTGTCAAAACATTTAAGTATTAATGCTAGTGATAAACTTTCAATTAAATTTGATATCATTACGACGAATATATTTTTTTCTATAAATGTAAATAAAATTGAGGATGCCAAATTCTTATTTTTAGCTTTTCTTAATCTAATTAGTATCTTTTTATTATAACGCATATGAAAGTGTATACGCGGAACCGAAAAAAAACAATATTTTTTTTTAAACTTGACTTTGAAACTTCTGGACTAATATGACTTTCACTTGGAGATACTAGTTGATGTTATAAGGAGTAACTAGCGAAACTTTTGTTACTGATTCTAATATTAAAGAAACGATGGCTACGCGGGTGAAACCGCGAGGCACTGCTAGTAAGTCAAATATTAAAAGACATATATATATCTTAATACGATAAATGTTCAAAAATACCGCACGTGCGACCCAATAATCGAAAAATTATTATTTAATTCTAATAAAGGCCTAATTTTTTCCCATGTCCCTTTTCCCTTTAGCCGTAAGGTACCAGCAGAGTAGATAGTACCTCTCTGTACCAGGTGGTTATATGAGTGACTTAGTTATCAGAACCGCCAGATGGCGTTATATCCATCTGAGACAGTGTAGCTTAAATGCATTGGGCGATGATATCCGTATTTTAAAAAGAATTTAGTCTACGCCTATTCTAGACTTTAATATTCCAAATGACCTTTAATGAATTTGGAAAAGTTTTAAGGCCAGTTCTCAACAACAACGTTCGACAAAGGCTGGTAAATGGCCTTTCGACTAAATCCAGCTCCATGCCTCTAACATGATACCATTATACTATTAGTATCAGACCTCTAGTTTTGGTGTTGCCATAATTTCCATTTCAGTTATTTACTTTTTTATAGCTACGAGAAATTTATATCATTGATTCCACCTGATAATAAATACAGTTTAGAACCGACCTGCAAATTCCAAGAAATTGAGCTAAATCATAAAAACACCTATACTGGATTTCTTATACAAATATCATTGTAAAAACCTGATAAAAATACTTTATTGAGTCATTTGATAAACAAGAAAAAAATAAAAAGAAATCATTTATATTAAAAAAGACATACCTCAGAACCCCATCATATCGGCTTAACGTTAGAAAAGTAAAAATCAATAGTCGTGTAGAGGTATTCATGTTAAAATAAAATACTTGCGCATATGTGGCATTGATAATACTTAATGGAGAAAATCTGCTGATTCTGGCCGTATATAAACTCTTGCTATCTGTCATACATTATTATCATTTGGATGTGCTCATTATTTAGTGGTTTATCTAATGACAGATTTCTTTGGATGGCAAAATTCTAATTTTAATATTTATTGCAATAAACTAATATAAAATTAATAATGTTTTTTATGCATAAAATATATGTAAAATATATATATAGATAATTCTAAGGCTGAAATGATCGATGACCTTGATGAACTAATAGCACATAAGAATCATTTGAAAACGCAGGTCAATGAGTAACCAACTTTAAACTTGTCTGCCGGCACCGAACGGTGCCACATAGTGATACCGCATTTTGTATTTTATCATCAGCACCAAGCGTATAAACGCAAGGTCAAATACACTTAGATGCGAGACATCTAGTTGCGATTTTTTAAATGTTCACTTAATTGAATGTTAAGCAAATGACCTGTGTGTTGGATGTTTTCACGGCTTGGGTCATCATGGTCGTCCGGATTAATTATGACAATGCATTTACTTCCTTGTGGAGTTATTATAGTTTAAAATCTTTTTATTTTATATTTAAACTATCAACAAAAGTCAAAAATAAATTAAAACAATTTTTTTTGCATATATGTTCATTACACCAATTGAATTTCTGATATGACTTGCTTGGTAGTAAACGGTTGCTTAAGCCTATCGACGCTTGCTAGGGGTAAAGAGTACGCGTCGGCAACCCATTCGAAATAGTTTACTGCAAACTGCAAACAATTTTACTGATACACGTTGACAAACGTACTCTACAACTTAACAGACATCAATGTTAAATATAAATATATTCATCGTGAATTAATTATTTATTCTACTCTAGCATACATTACCATAGACTTATTCTACACTACAGGAAATGAGATAGACTTCATTCTGACGAACATAAAACGAATTAAACATAAAACGAAACGAACATAAACGAATTCAATTATGTCTCCGTGATCCACAGGGCTAAAACCGGTAGTGATCACATGATGGTAAGAGGCACATTGAATATTCATTTAAAACATGAAAGATCCCGCCAGATGAAGTCTACACTGCCAACTACTCGCGTTTATGCAGCTTGTGCGTTCAAACCGCTTTAATTGCTTGGAAAATCTTGCACCGGTGAACGAGATTAATAACAGATTCGTAGAAACTCTCCGGACGGTGGATTCAAAGATTACTGGACCCCGTCGTTCAAAAAGCACTCAAAAACTCTCTGATCACACCGATGACCTAATGGCTGAACGACGCTCGATGAGACTGGGGTCTTCCAGTGACGCGAAGTCCATTCCATACGACACGACATCCATCTCCTTTATGCTAAAAATATTAAAGAGACGATTTAGCAAAACAAAGGCTCCAATGTGTTCGCAAGACAGATGTTTATAGGACGAAGTATGATGACTAAGCTGAAGAGAGAAGATGGAAGTCTAGCTTCGACTAAGGCCGAGATAATGGAGGAGATCGAGATGTTCTACGGAGAGTTATACGCTTCCGTCTCTAAGCTTGCTGCCGATACGTATAGCGTAAAAGCTCTTCAACACCGTCGTCCTTGAGAGCTTAACGCCAGAAGCATAGAAAAGGAGCGTAGTGGTACTATTCTTTAAGTAAGGTGACAACACCTTGTTAAAGACTTACCGACTCATCTCGCTCCTGAGTCATGTTTGTAAGCTGTTTTCTAGGGTCATTACAAACCGTCTCAAATGCGGGTTTGATGATTTCTAAGTTAAAAAGGCCAGTACCATAGACCACATATTTACCCTGCGGCAAGTTATATAAAAGACGGTCGAGTATAACAGGCCATTATGCTTGGCGTTTGTAGACTATGAGAAAGCCTTTGATTCGGTTGAGACGTGGGCTGTGCTTGAATCTCTTCAGCAGTGCCATGTTGACTATCGGTACATCGAAGTGTTGAAGTGTTTGTATGACAACGCCACTATGTCGTCTCTCAAAAGGGGTGCTAGATAGGGAGACGTCATATCTACGAAACTATTTAATGTCACTTTGGAAAACGCCTTAAATCTCCTAGAACAGCAAGGACAAGGCATCAATATTAATGACGAATTAATCACTTACCTTCGATTTGCCGACGATATTGCAGTCATATCAGAATCCATGGAATATTTGAGCATGATGCTCGAAAACCTTAATCGAGTTTCTCAACAGTTTGGTCTCAAAATGAATATGCAGAAGACCAAAACTATGTGTAATGCCTATGTTGTACCCACCCCACTAATAGCTGAGATCTCTTTTCGTGATCGAATCAGAAATTAGGAGATCCGTAATAGAACCAAAGTTACCGATATAGCCAGGTGGATTAGCAAGTTAAAGTGGCAATTGGCAGGGCATTTCATGAAGAATCGATTAAAGATGGAGTCGTTAGGTTTTGGAATGGAAAACACGTACTGGCAAGCGCAGCGTAGGACGTGCACCCACAAGGTAGACAGACGATCTAATTAAAACCGCCGGATCGTGCTGGAAACAGACCGCATACGATCCAATTGGAGAATTGTTTATTTATGTTATTTACTGAAATCTATCACCTTTCGATTTGCAATTTGCAGTTACTGTTTGTGGTCCAAATTCAGTGACTTGGCCAAGCAAAGGAAAGGTCAGAACCAACACTTATGGTGTCACATGTCACATGTTTTTGAGTCACGGGCATAAGTTCAGAGGCGTTTTTCTTTTTAGCCTTACAAAAATTAGTTTTTAATGACGGCTGATATGATGATGAAATAAAAAAAAGTTTTAATACTCGCTAGTATATTAATTTTATAAATTTTATAAATTTAATAAAAGCAAGTATTAGAGAACCAGCCATTTATATATTTGATTTTAGCATAGTTTTTATATCTTTTATTTCATTTAACTTTGAATATTTTTTGTTATAATTATACTAAAAGAAAATAAATATAAATTGATCGGGTCGTGTCTAATTGTTAATGTACAACTAAATAATCATTGAATGCAGTTAGCGATACAAGCTTTACGCTTAGTTCAGACTCCGCTAGGTATGTCTTTATATTGTACTATGTCTTTTCTGAAATAAAAATTATTATGGTGAGGTACCGGTAGAGTAAAATAGTACCTCCCTCTGTACCAGTTGTTATAAGGGGCGACTGAGTTAGCGAAACCGACTTATATGCATGTATATATATATATATATATATATATAAAAACGAACTATATATATATATATATAAATATATATATACGGAAGAATATCCCGCCATTTGTCGGTTCTGGTACCTTAGTCGCCTCTTACGATACCTGGTGCAGTGGGAGGTTCTATTTTCTACTCCGCATAGGTCACGGCATTAAAATTAAAATTTAGCTCTATACTTCCAAAAATCATTATATAAAAAATATGTGTCACGATGTTTATCCGGGGTGAACGGAATTGATTTTAAGATTTTTTTTCTAACAGTATACCGCTTGATCGAACTTGAGAGATAGAGAACTCGGTACTGTAAATTATTATAATACGTCTCTGTGGGCAATATTATACGTCTTTATATTTCCTTTCTCTTTTATCTTCTTTTTAATTTGAAATCTGCAGAAAGTCCCATACAAAATTAAACCCTCACTTTTAAGAAGAGCGGAGTCGGGAGTAGATTTCCAAAAAACTGATGCACGATTTTTTTGTTAGTTACTATTAGCCCGTACACCAAATTTTGCTTAATTCAAACTTTCATTCCTCATTTTACAGAAATGGGGAATTCGAAAGAGAAAAATAATTACGTCTATTCGTCACTCCGTTTTGCTATGAATGACGGACCGACAAGAACAAACACACACAGACACTATCTAATAATATTAGCGTGGATAATTAAATCGATGTTGATACTTGAAGGACCTGAAGGACCTACTTACACATATCTGAAAAGGAAAACACATGTTATCAATAACCATTATCATTTAGGTTTCAATAAATATTTTCCACTCAATCGCATGTATTTGTCAGGCCCGATAGCGCAAATAGAAGTAATCATAGCTTATGTGTCGATGGTCGTGGGTTCAATGTGGAGTGGTGCCCACCCAGGGCAAACATTTATACAGAGATATATAGTGTTTGTTATGTCGGTACACCGAAGGAACGCAGGCGTGTTATATGTATGTAGGTACATACATACATATAACACGCCTGTGTTCCTTCGGGGTGAACAGATACTATGGATCTCCACTTGTTACGATCTTGGCATAATTTTCTCGCTTACCTTACTCGCTTTTTTATCCACTCTCGTTTTTTCGTATTAAAACAGTATTAAATACTAAATTATTTATTTGGATAATAAATGGTATGAATAACACGGTCTAATTTTGATCGGAATTTCTATCAATTTGTTAATTGTAAAAAAGTAGTTATAGTGACGTAACTACAATAGTTAGACATATAGTCTTGCGATTTTTTTTGTAGATATTGATATATTCTATAACATTGTCAAACAATTTTTGTTCTATCATTAATATTCTTCGCAGCGTATGCTATGAAATATTTTATGGCTATTTTTTTTAAACCTTTGGTTGGTTTTAATAGGAATTTAGTAATCTAAGTACTAAATAAATCCTATATTTCTCAATGACAATGTAGCTTTCTAATAAAAAAAATATTATTAAAATCGGTCCAGTACTTTCTAAGTTTATTCGTTACATACAAAAATACAAATCTTTCCTCTTTATAATATTAGTGTAGATGTATTATACAGATAAACCTTCCTCTTGAATCACTCTATCTTTTTAAAAGCATATCAAAATACATTGCATCTAGCATATAGATCTAAGCATACAAAACGACAGACAGACAGCAAGAAGTGATTTTATTTTATACTACATAGTGATTTCGAATAATCACTAATATCATGCTGGATAACTTCTCAAGAGATCCGTTTGTATACGTACATATAACCTTTTCTACATAGCATTTGTAAAAAGCCGAGCCGTAAGATACGGGCAGAGTTGAATAGTACCTCCGACTGCACCAGGTATCGTAAGAGGTGACTAAGACACCATAACTGATAGATGGAGATATGTCCATCCGAAACAGTGCAGCTCAAATGCTCAAGGTCGGGCTGCTCCAACAGCAGATTCTCCTCCCCCCTTCCCCCCAACACGCTAGCCCAGTGCGGCAGTTATGGGCAGGATTCCTCTTTTCTTGGAGAGGCCCATGTCCAGCAGTGGACCGTGGACTTCCAATGGCTGGTGCGATAATGATGATGATTTGTAAAAAAAAGAAGACCTTAACCTCAAGCAAGGCCTATATCCTGAATTTGTGTGACCTAATAGACGTATCAGTTTTATCAGTGTTACGCTTTGATAATTGTACGTTCTTTCCTCTTTCCTTAACTGATTTGTCTGTCAAGGCTAATGTTATCAGTGTAGTAATAAATAATAACATTATTAGTAATAAACGATTGTAATAAGTATTGATATTATGAATTAAGATTCATTGTAAGTGAATTAAGGCCTTACAAAATGTGTGACACTAGACAGTCTATCGTGTATTCATTGATTGAGCTTTGGTTTTCATTGATTCAATTATAATTTTGCGTTTTATCATTAGTGTGATCTCGTGTTTGATTGTGAAATTAATGTGTTATATATTTCATAAAAAGGCGAGAGGCTGTGGCCTGAAAGGCAATGGCCTGAAACGTAATGGCCGGAAAGGCTAAGTCCTCTGACGATACCTGGTACAGAGAGAGGTACTATTCAAATTTGCAGGTAATCCACGGCTAATTTGATGGCAGAAAAGAAGCATACGGCACGTCTGCAGTTAGCGTGTACTGGAGATGATTTATTACATTTTAAAGAGGGCACATGATCGTTGTATATCTTTACTAATTTTTTTTTTCTTGTTACAATTTTTGTATGTATTTTAGTAGAAATAAAAATAAACTTTTTATATTTCAATAAAGGTTTGTTGCAAATTAATTTAGACTACTAATTTGGATCATCAAAAAAGAGATTGAGCCTGTCAAACCAATAAAGATTTTAGCTAAGAAATTAGAATTGGTAAAATATGCGGTCGTATTTACCAAGATTCTCACTTGTATATATATTGACTTACATTTTATTTAAAGCTATGAAGTACCGTTAGAGTAGAATAGCCCAGATGTAATATACCAGGTGTCGTAAGAGGTGACTGAGGTACCAGAACTGGTCGTATGCACGGGGCGGAGATGTGCAGCAGCATCCCTGTCGCAAAAGCGCAAGGGGTAATTATGCGCAGAATTCCCCATTTCTTGGGGAGGCCTATGTCCATCAGTGGACTTCCAATATCTGATATAATGATGTTGATTATTAAAAAATAAACTTATTCTTCTTCAACTATCAACAAACCTCAGAAAAACAACCAAAAGTGTGATCAGTGTTATTAACAACACACATACGGCAATGAGGGCACATAACCGTATATTTATTTTCTTGCTCACATTTTCTTCACTACCATCTTCAGCATTCCTGAGCACCATGTTAGCCACTTAACCAAAATCACAAATCACTTGACCAATTCTGTCAATTATTTAATGTTGACGAACAGAGAACAAACATTTGTAACATATATGCCCCGTTGTAACATATTGACAAACAAAAACACATATATAATAAAGGAACTAATAAATTACAATGATTAACAATCTTATTTCACATAACTCGTGAAGATAGTGCAAGTGAAATATCACACATCTGAGATGCGACTGTAATAATGTTGGCTCGATTAGACATTGCTTCGCATATTAGCTTTAATTGATAAACGTTTTGGAGTTCCCAGTGAGAATAGTAGTTCCATTGTTTTTCCAGTATAAAGAATTCTGTTAGTAACTGCTTCTACTAATTTAAGAATGTTACATCAAACGATATATATGGATAAAGTTGAATTTTCAGAATTCAGTATTTCTATACATGTATACATATTATTTAGCACAAATCAGCAATAAAAAAGAGAGTTAAATATTTAAAACAGTGATGGAAAATCATTGTTTTGCTATAATTGTTGTATAAGATATCTTATAATTTATTATAATTATATATAAGATATCTTGGAATTGCTAATGGCATAAATAATTAGCAAAATGTTTAAATAGGTCTTAACATAGGTAAGCCACAGTTCTATATAGACTTTAAATCGCAGCCTATAGACGTAATTTCACGGCCATCCTTCAAATCGGATCACAAAATTGCGCACAATGCTATTTGGCGGTAGAAATAGCTGAGAGTGTGGTACCAATGACGGCGATCTTTATGTTAGGTCTACCTCATGTATGACCGATCGATAATCTTCATATTTAGTTAATCCTTACTAATATTATAAATCCGAAAGTAACTGTCTGTCTGTCTGTTACGCAATCACGTTTAAACTACAGATCCGATTTAACTGAAATTTGGTTAACAGATAGTCTATAGCATTAGAAAGGACATAGGCTACTTTTTCATTTGACATAAAAGTTGTAAGGGTTCGAAAGGGGGAATGAAAAATTGTATGGAAGTGTCGCTATTGTTACAGCTACAGGTTTAAAACTTATTATTTAGGCTATTGATTTGTATAAATAAATAAATATAAATATCAAAGTTTATATAAGTTAAAGTAAAAGGGTATGGTGCCCAAAGAAACTACTGCACGTGGACGAAGTCGCAGGCACAGCTAGTTATATATAATTTGCTATAAACGTACTCTATTGTAAATAATGTCAAAAAAGACACTACTGTCTGTTCGCAGAGGTTAGTTTGTTCCAACAATGACATATAGTAGTTAATGTTGGATATGGCAGAAGAAGCACGCGAGTAGAATAAATGCTGTTGAAATGAGAGCACTTCGAAGTATGTATGGTGTGAGTTTGAGAAATAGATTAAAGAATAGTGTGAAAAGAGACCGTGGTGTTGAATTTGATATTGTGATAACAATGGGAAAAACATTGTGACACGAGAATTTTATATATTAGAAGATTAACGATAACTTATGCATAGTAGACATTGACAAAAAAAATCATTGTCTTATAAAGCAAACTGCCATCTAGCGGGCTCCTAATAAAACACCACATTTCTCCATAACTGAATATGCTTCTACATAATTCAATGCTTTCCGTAATTCAATATAGATGGCGCTGATAAACGGCCTCGATTACAAGTTACGGAGAAATCCTTTACCTTAACGCTTTTTATAATTTATTATTATATATTTATCTATTATTTACAAATTAATTATCATTTCTTTAAGTATGTTGTTGCGATTTATGACGTTTTATTTAATGTACTTTAAATGTACGGTGGACAACAGATCATCCTACTACCCAAATCTGTCATCAAATCAAATTACACAGTCAATTTTGAACCCAATTGCACTAACATATAGATTAATATCGATTGCGAAGTTTTGACTGATTTAGATAGGTTAATTTGTTGCTGTGTGCACTTCCCGGACAGGATAGGCTTAGCCTTGTAAAAGGGCTTGATATTATGTGTTGTTATAGTGTAATTAAAAAAATGTATTGAATCCAAAGTCCAAGAATTACTTCCGAAGAGCATTTGACGGGCTCGTTGGCGCGGATGGTAGTGTAACTGTCTTGTGGGCCAAAAGTCGTGGGTTCGATCGCTACCCTGGATAAATATTTATATGATGATATTTATGTTTGTCCTGTGTCTGTGTGTTAAAGATATATACATTTATTAAAGTAGTATATTTGTGATTCCTCTGTTGTCTGATGTCCTTTACACAAGTGCTTAAGCGACTTATTACAGAATCAATGACATCAATGTATGAGATGATGTGTGATCTTTTTTTTATACATATTCAATAATAAAGTTTCAAAATAAATATTTTCTGTAACTATTCATAAAAAATAGGACATGTTTTAGATTGATCAATAATTTGTTGATTCCTTAATTTTTATTTAACGTTTCAAATACCTATATTTCCATCATATGGTTTTGCTGAGTACCATTCATTTGAAATTATCTAAAGTAAATACGAAGAACTTTCTATTGTTGTATGAAATATATAAGTTAAATTTTAGTTTAGTTCTCAGCAAAACTATATGCTATACACATACTTAAATTTAAAATAGAGAAGGTACAATCTATTTTTTCAAATTGAATTATCCACTCGGATATAGTCGCGGGAACATCTAGCTTATTAATATATAAATAATAATCTAACAAAAATAAGAAAATGGTGCGTGATACACTAGTTTTAATAATTGTTTTAGGAAAATACGAGTATATATGATAATATTATATGTGTATTGTGCCCATAATTGCCACGCATGGCAAGTGCATTCGCAATTGCAGAGCGCAGCTATCGCCACGGAGATGCTGCTGCCCATCTCTGCCCTGTGCATTTGAGTTGTACTATTTTTCGGTTTTGGTACCATTGTCGCCCCTTACGAGACCTGGTACAGGAGGTACTATTCTACTCTGCCGGTACCTCACGGCATATATGTTATGTTTACGTTGATTTGTTAAATATTTTGTCTACCGTTAGTATTGTAGTTACTATAAGAACACATGTATATAACATCAAGTTTGTATTTCACAAAACAAAAAAAAAAATTGTCTTCTAAAATTAAATTTTAGGATCACTTATTTTTTATTCCAATCAAGTCCAAGGTATCTTTTGTCATCACCTACTTATTTTATCAGTTACTTTTTAGTCTTTTTTTGTCACACAAAAATGATTAAAAACACAGTTTTTTGCTTTTTTCAGCTTTGCAACAAAACTTTCGACCTTTGTCCGTGCTGTTTTCGCATGTCCTTTAATGATATCCCACATGCATTCTATCTCTGAGCTTCTTCTTGTCCTGCAACAAAAAAAAAACGTTATTTTTTAACGAATCAAAATACGAGAATTATTAGTTAAAAATACGGTTCCATTTAATGTATTTGAAAAATCCTTCACAAATATGAACTTAAAGTTTACAAAATAATCTGTGAGATTCTATATTTCTTTAGTAGCAACCAAAACATTGGGACCTAGGATCTTTTCTTTATATTTTTCCTGAATATATCTTGACTGAGAACATAACAGTTGGCCCGAATAAGCCTAGAATTATGATATATTTTCTTCGAGATTATTCTTAATACTATAGAGTTTTTCTGTTTGACCATAATGTAACGGAAACTAATCATTTCTGTCTTGTGATAAAAAAGTTGCTATTTCTTTCATACCTTTTAAATTTCCTGTCATCCTCAAACAAAAACTTGTGCTCTTCACTGGTTTTTATCGGATCTAAGTAATCTTTTGTTTCGTGTTCATTCAATTTAATCACGGATTTTAATCTACTTTGAAAATATTTTTCTGTTTCCTCTGCTTTCTAAAACAAACTATTGTATTAAATTTTTACTAATAAATATTTTCATATATAATAATGTATTAATAAATTTTAGTAATAAAAATTTGTAATGGATTTTTTGAAATGTTAAATCCCCAAACATAGTCATCATATCAGCCATTGAAAGTCCACTGCTAGGCATAGGCCTCCCTAAGAAAGGGGGAATTTTGCCCATAATTGCCGCGCTGGGCAAGCGTGTTGGCAATCGCAGAGCGTAGCCTTTGCGTTGGAAATGCTGCTGCCCATCCCCGACTTGTGCTTTGAGCTACACTGACTAGGATGGATATACTGTCAACCTGGGACCTTATTCGCCTCTTACAACACCTGGTACAGGGAGAGGTACTATTCTACTCTGCCGGTACCTCTGCCGGAATATAATTATGTAATTCAAACCAAATAAAAATATCCTTTATTCAAATAGGTCACAAGAATTTCAGAATCAACAAAACTAATAAATAGAATAATTAAATATGAAGTACTGTAAAACTGTAGCAAATTTAAAATCCTTATGACCCTGATGACCCAACGGGATCACAATAGACATTTAACATTTATATTATACGGCCTACCTACTACTAGTCTGCCTGCACCAGACGGGTCTTAAAACTAAGTTTGATGCAGGTTTATACACAAGCCACCAGAAAGGACCCTACGAGAAAAACTAGAGTTAATTAAGGTTCCATTAATACTAAATAGTAAAATAGTAACCCCACCGGTATCGGCGCTAACAATACGTCGTCTTAAATATAGTTTAGAGCAACTCAATTTTAGACAGTTTTATCATGAACACTAAAATAATAACAAAAATGCTTTAGAAACAAGCTTACTCTACACGTATTTTTTAAATTTAATAAGCAATAATAATAATTACTTTTTTAATTTATTACAAATAAATAAATTAAATTTTTAATAATAATAATTACTGACTGGTATTTAATTTACTTGTGTTACATATTTTTTGTCAAAATTTACTAGTTCATGTACTCATAATTCAAATCTAATGAGAGTGTAAGTTTGCTAAATGAAAAATACTTTGTACCGAAATCATTTATTAACAAATCATATAGTAAGAATATTATCACAATAACACATGACAAATTATTGTCACTAATATAACTGGTGATGCAGAAATTAGATGGGCAATAACGTAATGCAATATAAATTAGTTTTCATTATATCACTCACTGAGTAAATGGTTCAAAATCGTCCTGTAAAATAAAATACGTCCTGAATAATCATTTAAAAATAGAAGCAGTAGTATTGTATGAAAATTTTCTAAGTATTACATTTTTGCAGCATGGACAGGATCGATGAGAAATTCTCTACCTGGTGTTCCTACTCCTATTACTATTAGACACTAGCTGTGCCCGCGACTTCGTTCGCATGCAGTAGTTTCTTTGGGTTTCTTCGTTTAAACTTTAAATGTTATATTTATACAAAACAATAGCCTCAATAAAATAAGTTTTAAGCTTCTAGCTCTAACAATAGCGATACTTCCATACGATTTTTCCTCTCTTTCGACCTCTTACAATTTTTATGTCTAATGAATAAGTAGCCTATGTCCTTTCAAAGGCTTTAGAATATCTGTGTACCAAATTTCATTTAAATCGGTTCAGTAGCTTAGGCGTGAAAAAGTAACAGACAGACAGATAGAGTTTCTTTCGGATTTATAATAAGGAATTAAGGATTAAATGACTGGATAGAGACTTTCTCTAGTGAGTAGAGATATATCTAGTCCAATCTGTAATTTTAGTCATATATTCTCTCATTTGCGCGTGGACTTATTAGGCTTTTTGTATAAATTTACATTTATAATGTTCCTAGCTGTCCCAAAACGTTTTCGTCAATTTGCTAGACGATATTTTAAACACGCATTCTGTCTGTCCAACGACTGATAGCTACGCCGGTTCAATGGAAAAGCTGCTATGATCTTTAAGTTTTCTTAAATTCTCAAATGTTATGCAGAATATTCATCAGAAACTTGCCCTGGCAATAAAGAAAATTCCGAGAAATTCCGGCCCAGCCGTTCACGTTCTTAATGGCGTGACCAAGTGACAAAAAGATGCGTTGCTGTATGTATATATAAAATTCTAGGTAGGCAATACTTACTTGATTATAGTACCACCACGTCTGAATGTCATCATTATTAAAAACAACTGGCAAGAAATCGTGGTGGTTGGGAGCATGTTGATTGATTTTAATATGATTAAACGCATCCTATAAAAAAGTATTATTGAACCTTCTCTTTCAAATTCCTCTTTACATAATTTTGAAGATGTCTCATAATTCCAACACTCAACACTAAATAGTAATAACTCATAAATATAATGGCTGTCAATTTATAATATTATTTGTTAACTTATTCAACTCTGCCAGTAGCCCCCGGTAATTTAATTAAAAAAAATAGTTCTTTATCAAAGATTTAGCCTCAATTTTTTTGAAAGATTCCGCAATTGATTTTCATAAATGAGATTATTTCACAAAGTAGAATAGTACCTCCGTCTGTACCAGGTGTCGTAAGAGATGACAAAAGTACAAGATCCGGCAGATGGCGGTGTATCCATCCGAAACAGTGTAGCTCAAATACAGAGGGTGGGGCTGGACAGCATCCCCATCACGAAAGCTACGCTCTGCGGTTGCCAACACGCTTGCCCAGCATGGCAATTATGGGAAAAATTCCCCCTTTCTTGGGGAGGCCTATGTCCAGCAATGGACTTCCAGTGGCTATAATGATGATGATTCAATATTTGTCATTGACATCATAACAATTAGTGATGAAATATATGGACGCTATGTCATGACTTTCCAAAAATATATAATACTTATAACAAAATTACTTTGTAACTCATTTAAAATGGGGTTACATTTCAGAGACCGTTTTAAGGAGGGCCAAAATGTTGTCTCGTTACATATTTAGTGTATTAAGTATCCTATGGAGTTACCCTTGAAGACAATAGCCATTGGAGTTTCTTGTTTTGATCCTTAACCTCATTATTTTCAGATGACGGCTCTGACTCTTCCTGACTTTCTTTGTATTCATTGTGGTTTTGAATTATTTTTGACAAGCGAATTTTATTTATATCTACTCCATGTCTTGAAAAAACACTTCTCTTAAGAGCACTATTTAATTTGTTTGAATTTTCTGTCTGATATCTCGTCCATGGTGTATTTTTCTTTACATTTACCAGTTTATTTTTATTAAAGTCTTGCTACAATGTGTAAAAATATTATATTATAATTTCGTACAAAATCAAGTGATATTTTCTAGGCAGCATCTTACCTTATCATAAAAAATAACTTTTTTATTTGGAGATATTCAACAATTTACCTGACATAGTACTTATATCTATGTGAGATTAAAAACTTATATAATATATGTAGATATTGCCATAGATACTATTACTATGTCATTATACTGTGTACATAATTTGATATTAACAATAGAAAAAGCAATAAATATAACTGTGTTACTTACAAACGATTTTTTATTGTAACTGAAAAAACGAAACTGTTTAATCAAGTTTCTGAACTTATTTTATATACCAATAGAAATATGATTTACATCAAAATGAGAAAGATAACTAATAGACGATGTACTGACGTACCAGAAAAAAACAGTTTTTGAAATAAACTTAAAAGAAAAGGTTTTGTAGTTTGAGAAAATGATGAACACTGTGATAAAGAATCGATGTGGTGTGAAAGATGATGGTGTGACACAAAAAAGAAAGGTATGTTGAGATGGTTTGTACATGTAGAAAGGATGGATGAAAGTAATATGACTAGACAAATATATAGAGCAGAAGTGAATGGAAGAGTTGGTACAGGGCGACCTAGGCGAACATACATAAACCAGGTAGAAGAGGAAATTAAGAAGGGTCAGGTAAAAACAAACGAGTGGAAATTAAAGTAACAATGCGAAAAATAGAAGCTAGATAGGTAAGCTAAGATCATAATAAATGGGGGTCCATAGTCTCTGCCTACCCTGATGAGACACATAAGTATGCATGTACTCTTCTCGTTGCTACTCACAACATACTTTAGAACATCGCCTTTCTCGGAAATCCCTGTCTAATACCTTCATCAAATTTTATTCTATGAATTCAAATGTGTGTTAATCCAATATGAATTCCATATTTATTCCATCTATTGCTGTATCGTGCCAATCTCCTCATCTTTATGTACCATTCGAACGAACTGCCCTATGTCCCTCAATAGCAGTCATTAACTACCAGAATCTAAAACACTAAAAGATCTATACCTAATGACTTATCGTACTGCAGTGTGGTGCTCAGATGCAAGATAAAAGGGAGAAGCAGCACGTATTGGTGAGACATGGAGTATCAACACTACTTTATCGCATGTTGTCGCAACTCACTACTTGTATGCAATGAGACCCTTTAATATGGTAAGCCAAAGCAACTGGAGGTGTAACATCATCAATTGTGTTTCCTTTTAAAAAGAGATAACAAACGCTACGGTGTTTAGACTGTAATTCGCAAGAAGTCACTTAAAACACTTGTGTTATTGGCATCATACAACAAAAGTGTCACAAATATAACCCTTAAATCAATAACAAGTCAAAGAACAATTGCAAATATTTAGATACTATATATATCCTGGGTGGGAATCGAACCCAGGTAAAGCCTTAGCGCACAAGACAGGAACACCATCGCGGCATAGGTCCAGTCAGCTATATGGACTACCATATGGAACAGCCAGGCCATAAGAGGGCTAACTAAGAATTATATTATATAACAAGCTTTATTAGTAAAAGGATAATGAGTGGATTAGTCAAAATTAAACAAATATTGAAAAAACAAAAGTATTAATAGCAACATCGCACATTACTTTTTGTCGTCTATTAATTGCTCCTCATTTCCTTCTACAGCATCCTTCTGATTAGGTTTCCATATCTTAGTTATCTCCCGAAGAACTTTCTTGATATATCTTTCAGATCTCTTATTTTTCTCCTGGTGCATTAAAAAAACGGATATAAATAATTTTTTATCACAATACAAATATGTATAAATGGTATAAAAAATATCTCAATTAAAGACGAGTGTATATGATTTGGATTACTTTATGCAATTTACATAAGTAAATTGAGTAGTACCTACTGATATATTACTCAACGGCCATTACCACTAATGGTTAAAAAAAAGTTGGATTCAAAATAAAAATGGATGAGGAATATAAAAAAAATACCCTAACGAGATGAAATAGGGTTTGCAAGTTTCTATTAAAAATAATAAATACATAGCAACTATTTGGACAAAACTTGAGATTCGTGCTCTTAAAAAACTTCAAAAATGTTGACTCACCTTATCTAGAACCACCGAAGATACGACAAAGCTGAAAATAATTTCATATTTGTAAAAGTTAAGCATTGAAGATAGTGTGATAGTGCGACGTTGCCTGCGAGTTCTCGCCTTCACCTCTTCGCTACCAATGCTCTATAGCTTGTTATTATATATATATATATATATATATATATATATATATATATATATATATTATAAGGCTAGCACGGTGGTAGCATATGTATCTATATATATACACTACCACCGTCCAATTGGAACAGCAACAACTGCTGCTGTGCAACAGAGGACTCCGCCCAGCATACTTTGGAGGTCCGGCCTGGGAGGTGAAGCGGTATTCTCTTTGAGCTGTCGCTGGAGGATGACGTATGGTTCGGACCCATGGCTCGGAGCGAAAGTGTGTGGCTTATCCTTCGCTTTTGCGAAGACGTCATGTAGAAGAAGATGGCGGAAAGAGCCCAGGAGACTATCACGAGTCAGTCACACCGCTGAGACCGCCGCTTCAAGTGAGTGGCATGAGGAAGACTTGCGCGTGTTACCCAAAAGAAGGTCAGAAGAGAGGCTCATGTCGTTAGCACTGTCGGGAGACGGGAGATGAAAGAATGTTAATACAGCAACGTGGGGGGGGGGGGCAACTAGGTGTGAAGAGGAACATCGCAGGTTTTTAGTGGGTATGCTCTCCAAGGGCGGTGAGAAAAAAAAAGAAATCGGCCACCGACCAAAACAAATTATTTCACATATACGGTGACGCGACGATCGTCGACGTCAAATTCACGAACCGAAAGCACAACTTTATAAAGAGATGAAACTCAATTCCATTAATTTTGTTTTAAATTGGATACAGTACTGTCAGACGATTTTAATAATTCCGATCGTCACTTCACAAATATGTATAGAAATATATATTACATACATACATCATGTTTTTATCACATTGGGAAGTCTCCACTTGCTACGATCTTGGTATACCTCTCTCACTTCTCTTACTTACATTAGTGCTTCCATACACATATTATACACATTCGATTAATTTCAGTACTTCGAATCTGGCCCTTCGTTAATGCCTCTTCTATCTGGTTAAGGTATGTTCATCTATACCAACTCTTTCATTAACTTCCGCTCTGCATATTTGTGCAGTCATTCCACTTTCATCCATCCTTTCTACATGTCCAAACTATCTCAACATATTTTTCTCTATTGTTGTCACAACGCCATCTTTTACACCACATTGTTTTTTAAATCTTTATATTATAGCTTAAGGGAAAAATAATAGATAATTTTAATTTGCGGCGTTGTACTTGCAGAATAAGGAAACATCTCATTTGAGACGCAATTAAAGATCTTGGGATATCAGATATACTCTCAATCTTCTATTGATTGAATTTAATAAAGATAAAAATTCAAAAATATCTTAAATAATATCTTGAGGCCTATATTTACTCATTAAATTTTCTTTATCAGGAACATTCTAATGAGTTAACACTCTTTCGATTATTCGATTTCGATTTCGATTTTTTTTCAGTGTTCTTGCAAACTGGATATGTTTGTACCTATGTTATGGAAGTTGTAGTAATTGAAATGATTAAACTAGTTTCACGTAATAAAACAACTATTTAATAGTTTTGAAACGTGTTAAGCACTTTTTGTTAGATGTTATATTGCGGCAACTATTTTTTCAAGGTGAAAATTTCTTGTCTATCTTGAGAACAGCGTTTTAAAACGAGTGGATGGATCTTCAAGACCATATATGTTAAGCAAGAAAAATAATGCTACTATAAATTGAGATTGAAACTATCCTGTCTCGCACATTGATTAAACTATACACAAGAAATCGAAAAAATATTAAAATCGGTTCAGTAGGCTAGAAATTCGTCCCGGATACACTGACACATTTTTTTATATATAAAGAATGTTCCTTACTTATAAACAGGTTTTCTTAATTGCCGTTTTGCAGGAACAACCTGTAACAATTTAACATTAACATTATCTAGCATAAATTATTGGAATTCAATATTGCTTTTTTCAATTTTATTTTCCGAAAATATGGTTCCTAGAGATAAATCTGGCTTTTAATTTTTCCCCCAAGAATCTGCACAGTATTCAGAAAGCGACTCAGGCTTTTACCTTAAATTTGTTATTTTTAAATTCCTTGGAAATTAATATTAATTAATACATTTCAAAAGAAGGAGTTAACTGGCATATCAATACAGGGCCTAAACTTAAAGGATTAGAATCTAGAAATTTTGTAGGAGTTCCTTTTATAACGAAAACTTCTGTTTTTCGCACCTCTTTGCACAACATTAATTTGAGAGTTTTACTACGTACCGCAGGTGAAACTGAGTAACGCTACTAGAGAGATATAACAAGATAAAAAGCGATGCGAACAAATTCAACGGAATGCTAGTTAGCAAGGATATTAGAAATGCGCATATATTTACCATGATATAATCGTCAGGTGTTCTACGAAAGCCTGAATACAGTACTCTTTCGTTTCTTCCATCATATCTGTAATAGATAACAATAATGTTTTAAAACAACGGTAGGAGTTTCATTAACATTAATCATACTGGCGATTGGAAGTCCACTGCTGGACATAGGCCTTTCCAAAAATTGAGAGTTTTTGTCCATTATTGCCGCGCTGGAGCGTCCATTTAAGCTGCACTGTTTCGGATATACAGCCATCTATCGGTTTTGGTACCTTAGTCGCCTACTACAACACTTGGTGCAGTGGAAAAGGCTATTCTACTTTGCCTCACGGCAGAGCAAAATTAACAAAACTATTTAGTACGAATGGAACCTTTGTCACCACTAGTTTTTCTTGTAGGTTCTTTTCTGGTGGCTCGTGTAATTAACTTGCATTAAACTTAGTTTTTAATACCCTTCTGGTGGTACAGACTAGTATAAGGTAGCCCTAATTTTAAATGTTAATATATTATAAAATTATTATTACAATTTAGTACTTTATATTTCTAAATTGATTCGAAAATGCTTGTTTGTGCACAATGGCGCTGATGATAGTGAAGCAATTTTGTGCTCGAAAAATCGTGGGTTCGATCCTAATTCAGAGCAAATATTGTTAACATAAATTTTGGCATTTGTTTTGTGTCTGGTATTATTTGTATGAATTTAAGCATTACATTTGTTATTATCCTATTGTCCGTAACATAAGTGTTTTAATCTTTTTACCACGGAGCTAGGCTAAGGTTTGAGATATCATGTAAAAATAATAAATTTTTTGTCAAATTAACAGTCAGATGAGTTTAAAGTTATGTCAACCATAAGATCTGAACTCACCGTATCCCCAAACTCTTAACGTTCCCATAAACGCCGGCGCCATTATCAGGATCCCTATGTGGAAACTTAAGGGCAGACTTGAGCATTCCCAGCGCAGGTCTGATGAGGGTGTGCCCTGGAAGGATGGGTTCCGCTTGTGGAAGATGATTGGGGTCTGACGGGGCGCCGATTATAGTCCCGACATGGTGAATGTCATATTGTCTCCGCTGAAGATTTCAATTAAATTATTGCACCTTGAATATTTCTTGATGTGAGATACCAGCGGAGTAGAATAGTACCTTCCCTATACCAGGTGTCGTAAGAGGCGACTAAGGTGCCAGAACCGACAAATGGCGTTATACCCATCCAAAGCAGTGTAGTTCAACATTTATTAGGAGACCTATGTCCAGCAGGACTTCTTATTTCTGATATGATGATGAAATGATTTAATGTCTTTCTATTAAACTGTCAGTGTTCTACGACTTCACACGCGTAGCTCCTTTTGCCGTAGAGATGTAATTTAGCGTATGTTTATGTTGGTTATATAGATTTATATGCAATTTCAGCCATTGAAAGTCCACTGCTGGTTATAGGCCTCCCCAAGAAATGGGGAATTTTGCCGGGGAATGGCCTCGCTGGGCAAATGTGTTGGGATGCTGCCATCCCCGCCCTGTGCATTTGAGCTGCACTGTTTCCGATGTATATACCGCCATCTGTCGCCTCTTACGGCACCTGATGCAAAATCATTTTATTAATATTGTTTTTGTCTATTAATCCATCCGCAATCCTTCGAATCATAATTCTATTACAATCGAGCGGGCTAGTCTATTTGTTGTCAGGCCAGCCCTTTACCTTTGGCAACTTTGTTAATAACGAGATAACTATACCCTACGAGTTAATTTAACTATAGCAAAAACAATACTGAATTAGATTAGATGAGTATCGTTCATTCAAAAGATATTACAATTGAATTCTACTCTGGTAATCCAGAATTACCATAGAAATGGACATAGTTAATTAAAAAAAATCTCAGTAATGTTGTTCATAAAACGACTCTTTCTTTACCTTCATTGGATACCTTAGTCACCCTTCATCTTCACCATACCAGCTATTGGAAGACCATACAGACATAGGCTTCTCCAAGAAAGGAGGGTTTTTGCCTACAATTGCTGCGCCGGGCAAGTGTATTGGCAATCGCAGAGCGCAGTTATAGCGACGGGGATGCTGCAGCCTATTAGTTATTTCCGCCCTGTGCATTTAAGCTGCGCTGTTTCGGATGGATATACCGCTTTTAATACCTTAGTCACCTCTTACGACACCTGGTGCAGGGGGAGATTTTATTCTATTCTGCCGGTACCTTAGTCACCCCTACCTGGTACATTCTACTCTACTGGTATCACAAGGCAATTATTCTTCATCGATTACTTAATTAGTATACATTTCAAATATATGTAAAGAAATTTTCATTGATTTACGATCATCACTAGATCACTAGATATCGCGACTGAATGTTGAGACATTTTATAGAAAAATGTAATTGTGATATGTTTCGCATCAATAGGATTTATTTGAATTTAATTTTAAAAAATCTAAAGTATAGGCTTTAAATGTTGTTTCGTTCACTATTACAGAGAAACGCAATTACATCTTTATCTCATTTATCCCAATTATTGGAATAATATCATTATATATATCTAAAATTTACAGATCACTACATAGCATAAAACAAAGTTACTTTTTGCTATCTGTATCTATATAGGAATGCTTAGAGATCTAAGCACTCATAGGGATAGCAACGGAGTTATTACGCAACGCATTTTGATGCGGTTTGATAAGAGTTATTCAAGAAGAAGGTTTATATGTATATTACATGCATAATATAGTAGAGAAACACTGATAATTTTCGAGTTTTCTAGTGTGATGTCGTAAATAAACTTATGAAACTTATGAAAATACATTTCAAATTTTGGCTGAACCCGACGAGATAAAAGTCTACAAAAAAGTCCGCGGTGGCAAATGTCCATCTGTTAGGAATAACCTACAATAATCATTTTTTATCCTTATAACACCCATGCCAAGCCGGAACGGGTCGATAGTACACATAATATTGAAAATAATACAAAAAAAACACTAAGATACTGTTTTTAAAGTTTCTAACATTTACGCGATCACCATTTATAATAAAATTCTCTAGGAAGTTTGCTACAGGGTAACTATTAAAAGAAATTCCCCAATTTTTATACATTGATCTGATTCCGCGATAAGTCACTTAAAGTACTTATTTAACGGACATCAGACAACAGGGGAATCACAAATATACTACTTGAATACATATACGTATTTAACATCTAGACACAGAACAAAACAAAAATCATCATATAAAAATATGTCCTGGGTGGGAATCGAACCCACAACCTTTGGCGTACAATTATTAAAACAAATTAAACGTTAAATAAGCCGAGTTTCATAGAGTACTTTTATGATAACATTTTCCTTTACTGAGGTTTCAGAGGTGTAATTTATTCTATACTTAACCGAAATGGAATAAATACGGGGGCAAGTCTCACATGGAACCTAATACAAGTTAATTAAATAAATCTTACTCACAGAAATGGTTGGGTGCGAATATGGAAGGCCCAAGTTTTCGCGATGCCTCTGCTACGAGAAAAAATACAAGATATATATTTTTTAATAATTTACACACTTAGTTACTTAGTCTCATCGGCTGTCGGGGACGGCTGCATTGGTACCTCACTCTCACCAATTTTACCGCCAAACAGCTGTGTTAATACCGGCTGAGAGGCTTAGTAAAATCACAGGGTAATGTGACATTCCTCGGAATCACAAAGTAGACAGCGTGCTAGTGGTTTCCTGAGATAATACGAGCAAGTATAAGCTGCGGTGACATAGACAGTGCCAAAACTGACAGTGCCAAGACTGACAGTGCCAAGACTGACAAGTACTGCATGGCTAACCGAAGTACTTACATTTACATGTTCTAGTTGTTTTTTTAAGCTAATGCCATTGCTCTCCAAAATTATCTGTAAGAAAATATATTTTTTAAAATAAGTTTTTTAGTAATTATTTTTTTAATAATTTAAATTAACTGGCCTCATGGCACAGATTGTTGTAATCCTTTATTAGGTGCCAGGTGTTGTGGTTTCAATTTCCATGCAGCACAAATATTTGTGTTTGTTCTGTGTCTGGGTGTTAAATATATGTATTTTATGTAGTACTAGCTGTGTCCGTGACTTCGTCCGCGTGCAGTAACTTCTTCGGACACCATACCTTTTTAATTTAACTTATATAAACTTTGAATGTTATATTTATTTATATATACTAGTTCTAACAATTGCGATACTTCCATACAAATTTTATCCCCCCTTCAGATCCCTTACAACACTTATGTCGATTGAAAAAGTAGCCTACGTCCTTTTATAGGCTTTAAACTATCTGTGTATCAAATTACATTTAAATCGGTTCAGTAGTGTAGGCGTGATCAAAAACAGGAAGTCAATGACACCTTGTATACATTGTAAGAGTCTTTTCCGGGTCATTATAGCAAAAAAAAGAAGCGAGAAGGGAAGAAAGAAAAGAATAAAAATAAACAGGTATCTAGTTATTATCACCACATCACTGTCTCGAAATTGCTCGTTCACATTTCTCTTCCCGTTTCACAAGTACCAGAGTATATATTATAAGAAATAATTCAATTTAATCTTACACTTATAATAAATATTAGCACGGCAATATCCATTCTAATTTTGATCCATAGCCAATTAAATTGTATTTCTAACTGGAATTCCGCAGGCAATCAAAGTTTTTCCATTAAAATAATCTGTACTATGGATAACAAAGTAAAATACCGTGAAAATAGTGGAGAAAGTTAACGTTTTCATTAAAATTGTTATTTTAAGGAATTTCCAAACGCGGAGTTCGTGGAATTACACTGAATAGATTTTCCAAGTAATTCTTGAGCATTTCTCGGAACGATCTCGCGTCTGGATCTTGAATAATTTAAAATTACCGAAATACCTTATGGGTTGGGTGAGGTGGTATGGTTATCAATTAAATTGGTGTTTTCCATTGATAAACGATAATAAAATAATAGTTTTACATAACATCTCATTCTTATGAGATGATCTGACTCCGAGATAATTAGCTTAAGCTTGCGTTACATAAGACATCAGAGTGTCTCGGTGGAAGTGGATCGGTTTTGTCAAGTTTTTAGCGGCCTTACGGTTTTAAAGGCATTTGTCAGTTTTTTTGTTTCTTATTCAGTTGCTGATGCCAAATCACAAAGGGAAGTTACACGATTGACGTTTAAATGATAGAAATTTAGTATTAAAATTTGTATTTGTTGCGCACATTGTGTCTATTTTAAATCAGACGAGGTAGCCTTTTAAAGATGATTCTCCAACGCTTAATGGCCAAAGTCGAGGCGACCAGGTCTGTAAACAATCGAGTGGATAAAAAAGAAAAGCCAGATCAGCTGAGAACATCACCGCCGTCCGTTAGTGTGCAGGCAACTCCGAGGCAGTCAATTTCGCGCCGTGCACAAGAGCTCGTTATGTCGCGGAGTTAATCTAAGTTAATCTTAGTTTTAAGACTCACCTGGTGCCAGCAGACTAGTTTAAGGTAGGCCTAATGATATTATCTGTGTTAGATGACTTATGATCCCTTGGGTCATCAGGGTCGTCTGTATATATATCAGTATGACTAAAATCACTTCCTTATTTAAAATATTAATGTTATTATTATTATTTTACTCCTTCTAATGGGCCTACTTGAATTAATTAGATCCTATATTTTGCGCCAAGGGTTGTAGATTCGATTCCCAACCAAAGCAAATATTTATATGATGATATTTGTGTTTGTTCTGTATCTGAGTATTTAATATTTAAGTACTATTTGCTTTCTGGCTTACGTAACACAAACGAATTACCACGGTATAAGGTCAATGTATGAGATGTTGTGGGAATTTAATAATAATTCAATTATCCTTAATCACAACTTTTTTTATTACATAAATATTTGACAATCCCTGTTTCATTGAATCTAAAAACAACATCATCAGCATAACAGCCATATAACGTCCACTGCTGGACACAGGCCCCCCCAAAGAACGGGGTATTTTCTCATAATTGTCGCGCTAAGCGAGCTTTCGGAACCTCAGCTGCCTCTTACATACAGGGGGGAGGTACTATTATATTCTGCCTGTCTCACGTCAGATAGGTATTACAAAAAAATAATTAAGGAGTCTTATATTCCATTCTAATCATGAAATAATTAGAACTAACCAATAAATAAGTTAAAGTTTTTTGTATATACTAATTACAAGAATAACCTCGAACAAAAGGTTCATTCCAGATAATAAATTAACAATTCTCTCCTTGAAATATGTCTGGAAATAATTCATCGTACGTTTTCCCTTAACCGATCCATATGGTATGTATCAATTACTGTCAAATACAATATATTACCAGAAGGACCCTCTCACAAAAAGCAAGAAAAACGTTTTAACGGTGTGATAATGAAAATACCTCGACAGTATAATATAGTTACAGACGGCTAAATTCGGAATCGTTTTTGCGTTGGTGGAAACGAGCATAGTGTAGAGTAACATATTTTTTAATAAAGTTACTTTTCAAAGGCTGTTTTAAGCACTGTATATCTCGTGTCTACATTTAACATTAATTTAAAGCAATGTTTGTCAAAAATGACAGATGTCAAAATGTGTGACGTTTATAATTACTAATCATAAACAAGTCCAAAATTTAAATTAAAATTTTTCGAATGACTATTTACGAAGGTGCTAATTGGTTTGTATTCTAATATATATATAATAAATTCTATTGGCTAATACCAGGCAGGCGGCTTATAAAACTTTCTTCTCTATTAAAATTGTTTTGAAATTATTCAAATATAAAATCTATCTGGTTTAATTATGAATAGTGAACGCAAAATAAAGAGAAAATATTCGTCCATTGAAAGTCCATTGCTGGACATACGCCTTCCAAGATATGGTAAAATTTGCCCATAATTGCCCATAATTGCCGCACTGAGCAAACGTGTTGGTATTTGCAGAGCGCACCTATCAGACACGAATGCTGCTGCCCATCCCTACCAGGGCAACTCAGTATCAGGCGGACTAAGGTGAAGTACACCGGCAGATGGCGGTATACCCATTTAAAATAGTGTAGCTCAATGCACGTAGCAGCAGCACCCCCATCGCGAAAGCTGCGCTCTGCGATTGCGAACACGGTTACTGAGCGCGGCAGTTTTTCAATTCATCCCTTCTTAGGGAGGCCTATGTCCAGCAGTGGACTTCCAATGGCTGATGATGTTGATATAGACGAAATGGAAAAAATATAATAGTCGCAATTATTGCATGGACAATTTGGGAGAGGCCGCTCATCATTAAAAGAACATGCTAAAACTTGATATTTATGATCCCTTCCTAAATTCGTATGTGTACTTTAAACAAATTCTTGTTACATTATGTAACAGATGCCTTGTTGTGTAACAGGTATATTCTCATATCGATGCCCATCTATACAGGGAAATATAGATATCTTTATATAGATAATGCAATTTAAGCAAGGTCAAAGCATTGTCTATGCTTCCCCTCAAATCAAAGGTTGCGTCCACTCCAAAGAGTGAATCGGATTCTTAAACACTAGCTTTAGAAAATTGCTTGATATAAAACTAAGGCTTCTTATTTAGTTTTATAGACCAGTTCATGTCTTAAAGAAATATTTTTCTAAAATATGGTAATATTATTTATGGTAAAATTCTGTATCATATGTGGCACAATTAGATGAAAACTGCAACAACTGAAAAATTTAATGATATGTGGACCTTTAAAAATTAATATTAAAGATTGCGTTCAGGTTCATGATTCGTATACTCGTTTCGAAAGTTTTTTTATAACCATATTGTCTACTAAAATCTTTCTGAAAAAATTCCACATTTCGTTTTAATTTGAGAATATTTCATGTTTTTTTCTAAAATTATGTAAAATAAATTAATTTGAATCAATATAGTTTTGATCTCGGGGTGCGTTATATAGAGATCCTAATCTTGAAGTGGGTACCAGCAGAGTAGAACATTACCTATAATTGTACCAAGTGTCGCACGAGGCGACTGAGGTACCAGAACATACAGATGGCGGAATTATCCGAAACAGCGTCACAACAGCCTATAGACGCTCGTAATTTACTTTTGACTGGAAGAATACCCTTCTAACCGGAATACAGCAGTGCGAACACTTCTATTTGGCGGTAGAAATAGGTTAGAGAAAGATACAATGCTGATGACTTGTTGTGTGCCTGCACAGCGCGGCTATTAAGGGCTTTCTTCCTTCCATTTCCTCTTTCCTTGGGGCCGATCTACGGCGACTACGATCTACGGCGACTACGATCTACGGTGACTACGATCTATGGCGACTACGATCTACGGCGACTACGATCTACGGCCGCAGTGATTATGACACATTTTGAAGAACCATAACGTTATAGAATATACGATTACACGGTCTGATTATAATCTTTTTAATTAGCGCCGATTGTTGAAATGTCTTCTAAGTATCCACTTTAGGAGACTTACGTTCAGCGGTGGACGACCTACGGCGACCTATGACGAAAATGTACTGATATTATTAATTTAGAGGTTTTAATCGATTAAGTTTAAGTAGAAATTTTCTTTGAAACATGAACTACAGGACCTTATTTACTTGAAATACAAACATGTGTCTGCCAATTGGGCTCGTTTATTGCCGGTTTATTCTTTAACTAGAAATTACATATAAATATACTAAAACTTAGCAGGTATACTTATCAGGCAGGCTCGGTCTATAGCTATCTTTAAACGAGTGGTTAAGATTTATTTCTTAACACAACATACTGAAGTATAGTTTATATATTTATGTGATATAGATTTGCATTATATATGTGTACATAATGGAAAAATATTTACATCAATATTCTTTATATATATACATATTGTATATGAAAAGCCTTATTTATATACTTATTTGCGTTAAAATAGTACCTCTCCCTATACCAGATGTCGCAAGAGGCGACTAAGGTACCAGAACCAACAAATAGCGCTTTATTCATAGTCAAGCCTTTATCTGTAGCATCCAAGTGAGGATGGCCAGGAGCAGCCCCGTTGCGAAGCTATGCTCTACAATTACCCACTCCCTTACGCTTGCCCAGCGCGGCAATCAAAATTCTCTCTTTCTTAGCGAGGCCCATGTCCAGCAGTGGACTTCCAATGAAATAAATAAAAAATGTGATTGTGATATGTTTCGCATCAATAGGATTTATTTGGATTAAATTGTAAAAAGACCTGAAGTAAAGGCTTTTAATGTTGTTTCTTTCGCTATTACAGAGAATCGGAACTACGTCTTAATTTCATTTATCTCAATTATTGAAATGAATTCATTAGCATATGTATCTAAACTCTAAACTGGCCTTTCTTTATTTTTTTCATATGTTCAACCTAAGGTTGCCTGGAAAAGACCGCCTAGAGCTATACTAATGAAACTACTGTACATATAATGTCCATTTTGAATGTGTATGTACAAGAAATATTATTATTATTGTAGTATATACTATCGCGCTTGCAATTGTCACAGTTACTTTCACGCATCTTTTTTAGAGTTTCTGAACACTCCACAAATCACAAGCAAACCCGTGGCCAACAACTACTATAAAAACCCTACTCAACAATGGAGGATGGATTTATTGAGGTCATGGAGTAGGAAGAAGGAAATAATATAAAGTCAAATATCTATTTCCCTAAATCTTATTAATAAACATATTACGTTTGCGAAATAAAGTTTAATATATAAATAATAAGTATAGAAGCAAATACTCGTAGATAAACTCATTATTTATGACTTACCCCTTTATTTATGTTTGCGATCTTGTCTATGAAAGATTCGTACTTCTAGCTTATGTTCTTTTCCAAGTTCCCATTTATTTTCATACGTACCAAACTTAAACAGCATTACAGACAGACAAAGTTAATTAAATGTGTAAAATATTGTGCTAATTCCATAGATAAAACATTAAATCAAATCTATACTACGGGAACATGTTCTTGGGATAAAAAGTAACCTTAGTATTTTTATTATATATTCTGGACTATCCATAAAGATTGTGCCAAACTTAATATAGTATATCTGTTGACAAATATGATTTCAAAGAACATTTCTGTTTGTTTTTAGTAAATAATTAGCATTAAATTTTATTAATTATAATTAATTCTGTTTATGTTTATTATGTTAGAAAGATAGGTATAATATTTTTTTTATATTAAAGAGTATTATAGGCTTTCTATAGTGAGGAAAAAGTTTATCTCCTACAACGCAATGAAAGTGTATATTGTGACTTTTGTCTAGTGGACCGCTCGGAGTTCAAACAATCTATTTCTGGAATTCCCATTTCCCACTTGTCACAAGTGCTCGTTGATAGAATGTTCGGATGCCTGTACCTAATGCCACGTTACGTCGGCTGCAGTGGTCTTTCGTATATTTATTGCAATTGATCCAATAATAAAACTAGTTATTAACGGCTTAAAATGAGCTTTATTATTTTCTCATAATTTTAAGACCGACGTATTGACTACTTAAATTTATAACAAATTCTTATTTTTTTTTAAATAAGCTGTAATTTATTTATTTTTAATGTACAATACTATATCATCATCATTACAGCCCTTGGGAAGTCCACTGCTGGACACAGGCCTCCCCAAGAAAGGGGAAATTTTGCCCATAATTGCTGCGCTGGGCTAGCGTTTTGACAATCGCTGAGCGCAGCTTTCGCAATGGGAATACAACTGCCCATCCCCACCCTGTGCATTTGAACTACACTAATTCGGAACGATATACCGCCATCTGTCGATTCTAAGATACCTAAGTCGCCTCTTACGACACCTGGTACAGAGGGAGGTACTATTCTACTTTGCCGGTACCTCACGGCTAATATATTACTTAATAGGAAAGTATTGAAGATGTAAGTATTGAATATGTGAAACCTTACTGTCAAAGTAGAAGATATTTAATCTTTGAAACAGATAAAATAGAAGATAATTAAACAACATAATCGTAGACTTAGAAAATCCTCTGGGCATGGCGTGGCTAGGGGAATTTCGCTTATCGCAATGGGAATGCATTGTAGTATTTGAGCTACGCTATTTTGGATATAACGCCATCCATAGATTCGGTGCCTTAATCACCTTCCACGATATCTGGCACTATTCTACTCTGCCGGTATCCAAGCTTTTGTGATGTACTAATTTTTATCGCAGTGTACCTACGAGATTTTTTATGATCAAGATCCTTCCTCGGGCTTCAAGCTTTACATGTCAACCTTCAAGAAAATACCGTTCACTCGCTTAGTCATGAAAGCGTAACAACAACACGGCTAGACTTTTGCATATATAAAATATATTCCCTATGTGAAATTTAGTTAATTTTTTAAAATTGTTTTTGCAATACATCGGTGTTACATGTACTCTATTTTATGAAGTAGGTTTTGCTTAATATATATCCAAATAAAGATAATTTCCGGTCCCGTTGGTGCAGATGGTAGTGATCCTATCTTGTGCGTCAAGGGTTGTGGGTTTGACCCTACCCTGGACAAATATTTTTATGATGATATTTATGTCGGTTCTGTATCTGGGTGTTGAATATATGTATTTGAGTAGTATATTTGTGATTCCTCGCTTGTCTGATGTCCGTAACACAAGTGTTTAAAGCGACTTATCGCGGAGTAAGAATTTTTATTTATAGACAAAAGTACTGAAAATTGTAGCTTCTTTACATTAATAAACAACCGTAATATTAGTTTTACTTAAGTGCCTATCATCAGCCTCTTACAAATGTATTAAGAAAAGATGTTGAGAGTTAAGAAAGATGTTGATTCTACTTTTTGTCGATTTCATACGTTTCTGTGTAAACCAAATCTACCTCAAGATAGCATATATTTTTTTTAGGTTAAAAAATAATCAATGTGCTATTTCAGGCTTTATTTTCACTATGTGTCAAGTTTAGTTCAGCTCTGTTTAACCGCTCTTATTTTAAAAAGTAACTATCTGCACCTGCATCCTCATAAACTGTTACATTTGTAACTTTAATAGGACTTGACTTGGACGACCTAAAAACCTTAGACATCGTTCAACTTCTTTGCAATTCAAAAGTACACAAACATATTTTACCTATGACATTTCAAATGTGCGACTTCTAAAAGAAAATAGTAGGTATTTCACCGCCGAATGGTACGGTAAAATTCTTACAATTGTTAAGGTCATTTTATTCGAGCAAGTCCGCCTTCAATTCTCACGACATTTCGATTCCTTCAATTTTATGAAGAGGATGTTCGTTGCATCCGTGCGGCGTCGTACAGCGTTTGTCGTTATCGTGTTTTCAATCTTACAATTTTTGTTAGCTGTATTTCTATTTCCTGCTTGAACGATTTCTATCGTGAGACTATCTAGAAAAATGAAATCATTTGCCATCAAATATCCTTGTGAGGTTTAAACCATCCTTGAAATTAGATCTGCTCGTTCTCTTTCTATTTTCAAAAGAATGGTGAAGGAGCTCTTTAATTTTGTTTCTCCTGTAACTTTGCCCTTTATTTGTATTTGGATGAATGTGTGCACCTCAAACTTCCACCAGGTTTAACATTATTTCTATCCAAAGGTTACCTGTAAGAGATTGCATGTAGCTATAGCCACCTCTTGTTTACTATTTGCCCCTACAATTTCATATTTTAGTGATGACTATATCTTTATTATTATAATTATCTTCTGTTTGGTTCGTTTGTTTATTGTTTTGTTTGCGCTCTTATATGTTAAAGTAATACTTTTTGACAGTTTTGTATTCACTACTTATAATAAAACTACTTTTTTAACGGCTTTAAAACGCAGTTCATTCTTTTAACGAGCATGCACCAGGACATCATATCAGTCGTTATAATTATATTTTTAATCATATTATTATTATCCTATTTAAGAATTAACATAGTAGAGATAGTTAAATTTCGAAAGTGGGCGAGCCTGGTGACCTGTAATATGGGTCTGCAAATATACACAGGCATCAGTCACCGAATTTAACATTTTGGACTGTTCATTTAGAACACTTCAAATAACAATTGTATAAATTGTTATTTGCAGTGAGAAATAAATTTTAGTTTTATTTATTATTATTATTATCGTGGGACTAGTAATCCGTTAAATGGTTTTGACCCTAGTACATACACCAGATAACGTAGTATTGTATTTATGAAGAGAGAATTATAACATATTATTTATATTTTAACCTCAATATTATTCTCTTCTTAAGAGTGAAGTCAACTTACGCAAATTTTACACACTTTTAACAAACTTAGGTTAAAAATATAAACGGGATACTGGAAGAGGAAAGGAAATCTAATGTGGTACGACAGTTGCTTAGTATAGCTTTTACATCATACACACATCACGCCCATCCCATGGGGATTGACAGTGAATATAGATCCCCACTTGTTACGTTCTTGGCATACCTCTCTCGCATCCTTTGAATGTCATGTTTATTTATATCAAATCAATGGCCTGATAATTAAGTTTCAAGTTTCTAGCTCTAAAAATAGCGATACTTCCATACAACTTTTCATACCCTTATTCGACCCTTTACAACCCTTATTTCGAATTTAAAAATAGCCTATGATCTTTTTTAAGGTCTAAAGATTGTTTGTACCAAATTTTATCAAAATCGGTTGAGAGTTTTAACCAGGAAAGCGTAACAGACAGACAGACCGAGCTACTTTCGCATTTATAATTTTAGTAGGGATAATTCTGTAAATAGACAAGATCACTTCAGACACCAACTTGAGTGAACTTTTAATATTCTGCGACGTCTTTGATGTACATAATAAAATTTATTTGCGAACAAACAACAATTCCGCTTGTTTATTAAGCTATTTCGCCCACAAGCTCGTACTGACACTGCTGCGTAGGATGGAATTGGATTGTTCTATAGTTAGGAATGCCCAAGTATATATTCTTCACAAATATCTCATTTTACCCTCTGCTATGATAAATAACATGAATCGCACTTCGGTCTTTTAAGGATTTCTAACAGACATAAAATACCTATCAGAGGTATACCTCTTAAATAGTTCAGCATTGGTACCTCGCTCTTACCTATTTTTAACCGCCAATTAGCAGGATATTTATTGCTGTGTTTCAGTTTGAGGGGGAGAAAGAAGAGAGAGGCAGTATAGTTACTTGGTAAATGTGACTGCGGTCACCTTTACCATCAAACGGGCCGTATGCTTGTTTGCTGATTTTAAATAAAAAAAATGCCTAAAGTTGTATAAAATTGAAAATATTTTTTTTTAATTTTATGCTTCTATAAATATAAAATTAACATACAGATACGAAAACACCAAACAAAAAATTATGTGTATTAACAAACATTGCTGCCGATCTATTTAGCGAGACAACTTGAAAATTAATCTTGAAATATTTGTAAAGAAGGTTTAAACGGTGAGTAACATGAATAAAAAGCAAAGTTTCATTCTGAAAAGGAAATTTTCATTTTACAACACAAACTGTTTCTAGCTGTGAAACATCTTAGGTATTTTTAGAAATAAAATGTGTTTACTTGCTTATTAAATATTTATAGTTAGGTGTGTTTAGAAATTTGTGTTTCAATAGTTGTATTATAAGATTGTTTCATGATATGGCAATTGCAAAGCGCAGCTTCCGCTAAGTGGATCCTGCTACCCATCCCCGCCCTGCGCATTTGAGCTGCATAGCGGATGGATATACCGCCACATGTCGGTTTTGGTACCTTAGTCGGCTTTCACGACAGCTGGTTCAGGGGGAGATACTATTCTACTCTGCCGGTACCTCACGGCATACTAGTAAATATTATCTTAAATATAATTCAGAATTGTGCATTAAACCTCTCAAAGCAAGATTGTCTTATATTAAGGTTCGACCACATTATACATAAATATATAATGTACGTGATATATAGTTCATCTGGTCATCTAGTTCTACAATACATTAATAATAATTAATTCCCACAATAAATTGACCTGATTCCGTGATAAGTCACTTAAACTCTTAAGTTACGGATGTCAGACAAAAGATGAATCATAAATATATATTTACCACTGTGGTCCTGAACAACATAAATATCGTCGTTGGTGGGGTTCGAGCCCATGGCCCTTGGCGCGCAAGACAGCATCACTACCATCTGCGCCATCGGGACCATCATACATAACTTAAACAGGGAATAGATAAGTGAAGTTAAAACAATGAAAATTGTATTTCACTTAAACAGATTTCCAAACTAAAATAACTGTGGTCTTGTGAATATAAACTCGAGTTTGACTTAAAACATTGCAAACATCACAAACATTGGCTCTAGTGCCACTGAAAATTTACTCGCATTGCATAAAGTTCAACCCGCTTGAGAGATGTCTTTGGTAGATGAGATTAAATTTGTTATGTCCCTAGGACCTAGATAACCCGACAGGCAGGAGTGAGATATTGTTTCTGAAAGAATGCCTTATCGTACGGCTTTCGCCTTCCTGTAGAAGAGACGTGCTTTAATTTATTGTAAATCTAGCAGCGTCCCACGGTTTCCCCGCGTAACTCTCGTGTCCGCTCCAAAATATTAAAAAAATTGCCTAAGTTACTTGAGAACATAACTATCAACCAGTAAAATTCCGTTAAAATCGGTTCAGTTGGTTTCGAGTTTACCACAAATAGGCAGAAAAATATTTAAAATACTTATTTCATAAGTACCATATATACTTCTATTATGCCTATTAAAACAACAATTGCTATTTTAATATTACAAACAGACAATTATGTTTAAATGTAAATATAGAAAAAAGTAGTTCCTGTTTGCATTTAAAATAAAACACGATGATAAGCAAATTTGCA
>JACJUM010000875.1:19740028-19759738 GCA_020976665.1 Heortia vitessoides | reverse complement strand
GTTCTAACCACACTATTTTCAATACTTTTTGATCCGTACGCAGCAATATATATATATACATATATATATATATATATATATTTTTTTTTTTTTATACAAATTTACTGCGTTTATTTATACAAATATGTATGCCACGTTTATTTATTTTGTATATATATTGCCTGCACCACTATATATATATATATGTATATATTTTTCAGTTTTGTGTAATGGTTGACTGGGAGATAATGCCATCTGGCATTAAGTCCGCCAATTGTACATTTTGTGCAATAAAGTTAAATAAATAAAAAATAAAAAATATATATAGCATCCAGATATAGAACAAACATCCAGACATAGAAATAGTTTGTTCTATGTAGTAGTATGGTTGGGCTCTACCGGACGCGCCTTCAAGCTCCTCAGAAAGTCGTAAACATTTCAGTTTACAAAATTATTTAATATTCTAAAAGAGTGTTGATATACGTTATTGTTTTTCCAAATTTTACAAATGTACGTACATACATAATAAGTAGTGGTATCAGAAAATAGTGTTGGTAAAAATAGAAAATTAAACCCAAACAAACCCTAAATATTTATTCTGTAGATATAACTAATTCAGTAATAAAATATATATTAAATTAAACAGTCTGTTTAATATATAAAAACCACTAAACTGATTTTAAATATTTTTTTTTCCTTTGTCGTCGGATCGGAGTCGGATCTAACTTGAAAATTTAAATCTCGATTTAATACAGGCCAACACCCCCGGCTTAGCTAGTTGAGATATAACGATAAGTATACTGCATTGAAACTTAGAATAGATTTCTAGCAAAGGTCACCCGCGTGGGATTCTTATTCTCATCTATTTTGTCGCACAAACGAACTGCAAGTTAGACAGAGAATATAAATAGTTTGAAGTGCAAATTTGATATGAGAATGTTTTTATAGCTCTATTTAATACTGGATTAACCTGAGAACCATTCTATGTCCGTCATTTTATATTCGTCATTAGGTCCGTCATTCTTTATTCGTCATTGGGTCCGTCATTCAATGTCCGTCATTTCATTTCTGGCAACATATGTGGGCATTCTATGTCTGGCATTATATGTTCGGCAAAATCTGCTAGCATTCCATGTCCTGCAACATATGCTGGCAGTCTATGTCTAGCATCATAGGTCCGGTATTGAGTGTCTGGCATTTTAAATCAGACATCCTTGAGTCACCTTTGGTTATAGATAGAATAGATTACTGCGCAAAGCGCCGTCGCTGGAGTAAGCAAAGACGAGAAAAGACGAATTGCCCCCGACGAATTAATAATATTAGCCGTAAGGTAACGGCAGAGTGTAATAGTACCTCCCCATGTTCTAGGTGTCGCAAAAGCGATTAAGGTACCGGAACCGTTAGATGGCGGTATATTCATCCAGAACAGTGCAGCTCAAATGCACAGGAGGGAATAGGTAGCAGAATCCCTGTCGTGAAAGCTGCGCTCTGCGAATGCCAATACGCTTCCCACTTCCTTGGGGGGGGGGTCTATGTCCAGCCTAGAGCAGTGGACTTCCAATAGCTGGAATAATGATGATGAATAAATAATAATGAGGTTGGTATAAGCTGTAGGTGCAGAGATTACAAGCGCTACCCGGCGAGAGTAGTGGTACTTATTTCCAGTTCAGATCCCGCGAGACTTGCGAGGAATACCGATGCGGGGCACGCAGGTCAAAACGGTCACAGAGAAGCACATAAAGGAAGCAACCTCGCCCTCTCTCCCCTTGGCGCTCGAATCTACGTCTGAGTAGTACAGTCCTAGGTTCGTCCGAAAAATCATTACTGCTAATAAAAGCAGTATACCTATATAGGCGAAAATTTGCTCATATTTACCGTGCTGAACCAGCATGGTGGCAACCACAGAGTGTAGCTTCGTGATAAAAATGCTGCTCTCCATCTTCACCTTGCAGTATTTAAGCTGCGCAGTGTCGGGAGGATATACCGCCATCTGGGCGGTTCTAGTAAGAGGAAATCCTATTTTACTCCACCGTATTTCCACGACTGTGCAGATATCTCCCGGTTGCCGACAAGTATTTACGTGTAATGTTTGTGATTACAGACTGAGGTTGGATGGGCTAGAATGGCATTTATATTGGTGATGTTATCAGAATTGTTTGCGCTTTCAAACACGTCGTTACCGGTTTCACCCTCGTAGAACCTTTTCCCGAAAGAGTATGGGCATTAGTGATAGTTACAATTCATTCCTAATAGAAAAATCGTGAAAAGAAAATAAGAAATACTTTCTATTAATACGATCCGTTCTATTATGCCGTGGTGTACCGGCAGAGTAGAATAGTACCTCCACTTTGTAACAGGTGTCGTAAGAGGTGACCAAGGTACCAGAATCGACATATAGTGGTATATTCATATGGAAAGGCGTAGTTGAAATGTACAAGGCTGGAATGTGCAGCAACATACCAATCGCGAGCTACGCTGTGCGATTCCCACCACACTAGTGGCAATTATGGGGAAAACTTTCCTCTTTCTCGGGGAGGCCTGATCATATTCAGCAGTGGATTTTCTATGACTGATGTGAGAACTATAAAAAGTTTTGAAATCAGTTCAGTACTTTATGAGTCTATTTATTACAAATGTATAAAAAAATATTGCTACTATTACCATTTTAGGAAGAGATATCTAGGTCTATCTAGGATTGGTCTATCTATGTTGTGTTATGTAGTCTACCAGCAACGCCCCGCGTTTTCAACCTCGTTAAGCTGTAGAACTATTGTATTAAATTTACTTTTTAACTCCTTAAGAGATTTTCGAAAGAATATTAGACACGTGTTTCATGACTCTGAATGAAGAATTTTTTAATTGACTTTTATAATCATTTTCATTTGAATAACTTTAAAATTAGCAGTTACTTACAAATTTTAAGCCCCCGTTTTTTAAATTTTTAAATATTCTTTCTTAGTGTTCCTCTATGTTATAATAACGAGCCCCTATATTAAATTTCAAGTTTCTAACCCTTATAGTGTTGGACCTGCGTTAATGTGTTAATCATCAGTCTCATTATTAATGTTATTTATTTATTTATTGAACTTTATTGCTCACAATATTACAAAATGTATAAGTTGCGGCTGATATTATATAAACGATTATATAGAGGTTACTACAAAATAATGTAGATTTCTATCATTAAAAGAGTTTCCATAATCGGTTCAGTACTTTTTGACCCTATAACTTACAAACAAACATACAAATCTTTTCTATTTTAATTCTTGGAATTGGAATTGGCTTGGAATCTACTTACAGTATAAGTAAAAAAACAATGTCGTATGAATTATTTATATACATTATGTACCTAAATTTGACATTCTAATTCAAAGGCCTGAAGTCATCCTGAAAGCAGAAAACACAATATTATAGATTCTATTGATTACTGTATTATAAAATGAGCACTTATTTTTTTTACATTAATTATATTACTTTTTTGGATTTAATATTCGGGTTATTTAAGCGATGTTTCAGTGTAATTTTCTTGATATAATTAATATAATAACAAAATGTATTTATAACATTTTTAAACTGTCAATAGAATTTAAATATGACAAAAAAACAAAAATCTATTATTAATCTGTATAGTAGCAGTTGGTAATTGAATATATTTGTTAAATATTAATAAATACACACACAATATAAATAAATTATTAAAATAGATGTCCCGAAAACTATTTTAAAGGTAAAGAAAAAACAAACACATTAACTTACATTTTTAATTATCTTAGCTTTAAAATTGTTTTCGAAACATAAATCAAACCACACACGCATGATTCAGGTCATACACATATCAATCAATTAATAAATAAGACTAACATGAAATAAATCTTTCCCTAGTCGAATCTCACTAGTTCTATTGTCATGATGATACATAACTTTAATATAAACCATTTTACAGTGCACAACGACTGCTGATTTAGTATACGAAACTAGTACAATTTAATGAAAATATATTGAATTTATTGAACAGTATTATTTTCTATATTATCTATACAAAAAACAACGTAAAAAAATGGATAATAAAATTTATTATACAATCATTTATCATCGGCATCAAGTGATATGACTTCTATGTGACACAATGAAAACTTACATAATAAAATAAAGTAAAAAAAAGGAAATAAGTAAGTTTCTCGTGATAGTAAACGCTAGAAAGTATTATTTAAGATAACAGATGAGATGAACAGAAAGAATATAATAAAATCTATTTTCAGAATTGTGCAACATATTGTAACGAATTTACCTGATTGAAGTACCACCATTTCCTGCCATAGAACAGATCCGTGGATGGACCGATGTAATTGAATGCCGGCGCAAGCGGACTTATATTCATGTGATCACCAGTCATCTATAATAACCAATACATAAATGAATTCACACAAAATCTCATACATTGACCTGACTTCGAGATAAGACGCACTTGTGTAACAGACATCAGATAATTAAAAACATATTTTTACACACACACAATAGAACAAAGACAACATTTATCATATACATATTTGTCATAAATTGAGATCAAACCCACGACTATTGGCGGTAAATAGGATCACTACCACCTACGCCATCAAGCCCGTTATTAACATTATTTTAAACTATAGATTTTGAAAAAAGTAAGAACAATAAAATTCAAATAGTAATAAATCATCAATTTTACCTTGTAAATACATTTTAAATACCCGTATGTAGAACAAAAATCGAGTAGAATAGTACCTTCCCCTATACCAGGTGTCGTAAGAGGCGACTAAGGTACCAGAACCGACAGATGGCGGTATATCCATCCAAAACTTTGAAGCTCAAATGCACAGGGCGGGGATTTGCAGCACCATCCCCGTCGCGAAAGCTGCGCTCTGCGATTGCCAATACGCATGCCCAATTATGGGCAACATTTTCCCTTTCTTCGGGAGGCCTATGTCCAGCAGTGGACTTTAAATCGCTGGTATGATGCGAACTAAAACACGGTATTAAAAACACGATCGTTCACGCAGCCCTTCTATAGATAGTGGACACATAAATAACAAAAAGGCGGTAAGGCCTTTAAAAGCGTTTTTATTACTTACAGCATGGTTCCACGCCCAGTTCTGCTTGTACTTGCCCCTATGAAGAGTGTACGGATTTCCAGGGTTTCGGTCGAAGTCTGACTCATTATCAGACGATGACTCAGTAGACGATGACTCTTCTTCAGAACTATTACTCTCGTGACTTGAGTTGAGCGTTTTTTTCTTTTTTTTTCTATTTGATTTTCTGTAGTCGTTGCCCTTAAAAAGAAATTTAATAAAAATATCTTGTGATAGCATAATTTATTAACACAAAATCCGGAACATTCATTTAATTACTCTTTTTTATTTATTCATCAACATAAATCTCGGTGAGGTTGCCTGTGGAATTTAATTAATAGCGTAAATATTCTTCCACACGCTTAAAATCTGTTTAGAAGGTTTTTAGTTTATTTCTTACTAGCTTTGCCCGTGACTTTGTCCTCGAGGAATAGTTTTTTTGGATACCATACCTCTTTACCCTAACTTGTATAAACTTTTAATGCCATGTTTATTTCTATCCAATGGCTTAAAAATAAGTTTCCAGTGTCTAGCTCTAAAAATAGCGATACTTCCATACAACTTTTTATCCCCCTTTTCAACCCTTTACAACCCTTATTTCGAATTCAAAATTGCCAATGTCAGGGTCAGCCTCAGGGTCTAAAGATTGTTTGTGTCAAATTTCATAAAAATCGGTTGAGAGGTTTAAGCGGCAAAGCGTAACAGATAGACAGACAGACAGACAGAGTTACTTTCACATTTATAATATTAGTAAGGATAAACGTCCTAAAATATAAAAAAAAAAAACTTAAATTTATATTTAAATTTATTATTAATTACATGCCGTGAGGTACCAGCAGAGTAGAATAGTATGTCCCCCCTGTACCAAGTGTCGTAAGAGGCGACCAAGATGCCGGAAAAGACAAATGGCGGATATATCAATCCGAAATAGTGCAACATAAATAGTATAGGTCGGATCGTCCTCGTCGCGAAGTGGTTCTCTGCGATTGCCACAACGCTTGCCCAACGTGGCAATTATAAGCAAAAAACCCCCTGTTTTAAGGAGGCCTACGTCCAACAGTGGACTTTCTATGGCTTATATGATGATGGTATTACTCTAGAATAATGCAGCTTTTTATTAGTGAAAGAATTTCAAAAATAGTGTCCAAGGTATGGAGCCTGTTCTTTCAAACAAATATTAAAATATGTTCTCATTATAATAATCACTATATCGGATTAAAAGAAAAGAATTACCATTGGGAGTTCACTACTGGACATAGGCCTCCCCAAAACAGGTGAATTTTTGCCCACAATTGCTATGTTCGGCAAGTGTTGTGTCAATCCCTTCTCCTCTATAAGAATAGGGTTAGAGTTGCCGCCGGGGAAGAGTGCTGGCAAGAGCATAGCTCAGCTTTTGCGTCGGGGTTGCTGCTGCCTATCCCCGCCCTGTCCATTTGAGTTACACTGTTACGGATAGATTTACCGCCATCTATCGGTTATGGGACCTTAATCGCTTCTCACACCACTTGGTACAGGGGGAGGTGCTATCCTGGTCTGCCAGTACCGTAAGGCTTGTAATACTTGTACAGCTTATTCACAATTCATCGACAGTGGCTATCTGCAGATTCCCTGTTACCTGGTGCCCTGCACAGAATTCCATTCATATACAATATACTCATATTAATTTGAAATAGCACCTTTATTTTTATATCGTAACTCGTAATGACAAAAGGAATTTTAACAACCTTAAACTTTTGCAGTGTGTTGTTAATTATACATATTTTTGTTTCATAGTACCCGTTCAACCCAACCACGATCACGAAACCCACTGCTAGACAGAATCAAAATCACCTACAGTTTGATTTGACTTTCGTGTCAAAAAGCAACTATTTTGGTTGGGTTTATACACAGTGCAATTGAAAATTACTTAGGGGGGGGGGGGGGGGTAATGTGCAGTGGATGTCGAAATACATTATATACATTTTTAATACATACCCTTTCTTCGGATTCACCGGGTTCCTCAGAAGATGATCTACAAACCAACATCCAGTTATTTTTAAGATTCCATGTACCTCGGAAATGTTATATAAAATTAAAAAAAAAAAAAATAAGGGAACTGCTTTGCGTACATTAAAAGGTACGCAGACGTCGGTAATTTTTTGCCAATTTATTCTGTTATTTCATGTACCATCATACTAAGTGATCCAGAACAGAGTAATTGACTGTATGTAATTTGTTCTTTACAGTATGCCTAGCGGAAATAAGATTGGAAGAAAATCGTCCTGCGTTATCAGTATCAGAATTATTTATTGAAATATATCATGAAACGAATACGGAAATTTAATTGTGAAAGGAACCTTTTTAAATAATATTTTATTTATTCCCATTCAGGAAATTATGATAAGAAATGTGTCTTTGGGTATTAAATATGTATTTAAGTCCTGACAGACTTCTCTCGAAGTAAGGACAATGCTCGACAATTTATATAAATTTATTTATTATTAATTGGAAATTGCCGTGACAGACGTAACTGTAGTGACCGTAACTGGCAGAACAGATTAGTACTAGTAATACTCCCCTGAACCAGGTGTCTTAAGAGGCGACTAAGGTACCGGAACCGACAGATGGCGGTATATCCATCCGAAACAGTGTATCTCAAATACACAGGGATGGGCAGCAGCATCTCCGTCGCAACAGCTACACTTTGCGATTGCTAACATACTCACCTAGTGTGGTAATTATGGGCAAATTCCCCCTTTTTCGGGAGGCCTATAACCATCAGTGACCTTTCAATGGCTGGTATGATGATGATGATATATTTTTTATTATTAAATCAGGTACAAACGGTCTACATGATAGTAAGTATTACTACAGCCTCGTATTTATCATATCAGCCAGAAGCCCATAGCTAGACATAAGCCTCCCCATGATAGGGGGAATTTTGCCTATAATTGCCGCGCTGGGCAATCGTGTTGGCAATCGCAGAGCGCAGCTTTCGCAGTTGGTATGCTGCTGCCCATCTCCACCCTGTGCATTTGAGCGACACTGATTCGGATGTATATACCGCCATCTGTCGGTTCTGGTACCTTAGTCACCTTTTACGACACCTGATACAAAGCGAGATACTATTCCACTCTGCCGGTACCTCACGCTCGTATTATCACAGGGGTATCTCTAGCTCATTGCAAACATAGTGACTAAAGATGTTATTTCATTAATAACAATCTCTATGTTATCTTTCAAACCGGCATTCAACAATGCGAACACAGCTATTTGGCGGTAGAAGTGAGAGTAAGGTTTTAATGATGATGATCTTTGTAAGAGGTGGTAATTGCTAAAAATTTTTCGGATAAAACCAAAAAAGTTTTACTTACGTATCTATAACTTCCTTTAGAATATAGTCGTTTTTATCCTGAAAGTTTAGTAAAATATGTTTCGTTTTTATTTATTTTAAATGGCAGTATTATTTTTCTCGTTGTAATTTTTGACGTAAACAGATATTTTTAACAAGTATGTATATTTAATAGTAAGTTCAGTTGTAAGGTTACTTCTGTTCCAAAATTATTTACTTTTAATAATGATTGAAATAATATTTATTTTGTGGTTAAAACAATACATGACTCAGGCGTTTGTTGCACAATTGATTGTATTTTATCATCATTTTACGATATACGCTTATGTTTGCATGCGGAACTAACCCTTGAGAGTCTCTATTGAAATTATTATGAATTTACGCACATTATAATTGGACATAGTATCATTGTAGAATTTAATAAATAAATAAATAAATATAATAAAACTTTATTGGTAATAGGGTGTTAAAATATATTTACCGATCTAGCATTTTGTACATTTATCGTCGATTGTTTCCTGAAAAATATGTAATAACAAAGAATTAATATTACATAAAAATTTTGATAACACACATTTTATTACTAAGTGCTTTTATACTCCTAAACAAGCATACTATTTATAGGGTAGATCTTACAAATCTAATCATAGATTTAACTCTATTACAAATTTAACTATAACTGTTAAGAGACTCGAGCCAGACGCAGCCGTTATGAAGGAGTTTAATAAGAATAAAACCTAACTAAAACTTAAAATAACGGCAACGGCAATAGATTCCTTTTTAACGGTTAAAAAGGAATCTATCGCCGTTGCCGCAAGTACCGCAACGTCAAACAGAAAAATGTTTTATCCCTATTAATATTTTAAATGCGAAAGGAGCTCTGTCTGTCTGTCTGCTACGCTTTCCCGCCTCAACCTCTCAAACGATTCTAATGAAATTTGGCAAAGACAATCTCAAGAACCTGAGGAAGGACATAGGCTATTTTTAAATTCAAAAAAGGGTTTTTTCTATTTTTAGAGCTAGAAACTTGAAACTTATTTTTCAAGCCATTGATCAAGTTTATATAAGTTCAGGTTAAGACGTATGATACCTACAATAACTATTACACGCGAAGTCGCGGGCCCAGCTAGTCTTAAATAAACCGTGTTTTAAAGATGCTGAAGAAGTAGTTTAATTTACGAAGCTGGAAGATAAATGATAATTATATACTTTTCGGTGGTGTGCTCTCCATGTTCTCTTCCCTAAGGCAATTGTTTTTATCGACTAAAGTTATCAAACAAGAATACTATCGGTTTGATGGTAAACGTGACTGCAGCTTGTAGACGCTCATGTCAAAACAAAAATGTTACCAGCGTATCGCTCACTTTGCGAACTGAAGATAGTACCTATATCATATTTAACCAGAAATTTTACTACCTCTCAAAGGTACCAATGCTAATGACTTTTTTAAGAGGTGTACCTTCAGTCAGAATGGTAAAACATCTGTGGTCAGCCTCCTGACCGACGCACTGTGAGCTATAATCTGGCTTCTAAGTTAAGTATGTATTTCTTTTTTTAATTGTTGCAAATAAAGGTATAAATAATACAAACCGGTGGTGATTTGGTGCATTTATTTCAAATACAACCTGAAAAATAGAAATGGTTTAATAGACGATCCAATTTATTAAGGAGTTCTTGAGAGATATTAGTGCAGCACACGTCACCATAGTCAATTATGGGTAAAACCAAGGATTGAATAAGAAGATTGAATAATCTATAAGGGATAGTTAGTTAGTGACGGTTTCATAGATTATCTACTTAATCAATCTTCTTGAAATTTAGTATATACATATATAGATAGAAACACAAAAAAAAGCTTACTTATATTCCGGAAAAAACGTATTGCCGTTGAATTATCGATAAAACCGAATTTTAGTACTACAAAAAAATCGAAGAAGGCGATGTGCGATTGTATGAGTCAATCAGTTAAAAACTAATAAATAAATAAATCTAATCAGAACATTCCAAACTGATCACAAATTTTTGCTCTCAACTTATTAACATTTTTAATATTGAAGTTAGCTTGTTTGATATCTCTTCACGCTTTATGTACACGACTGATCTTCGTGATATTTTATAAGGAATTATATAGTAGCTTTCATCTCTAAAAGAGTACTGCTTTCATGCTAAATTTACGCGAGCGAAGCCGCGGCTAAAAACTAGTAAACTATGTTTGTGAACGGAAGAGAGATAGCTAAAGTGCCAAAACAGACATATATAACGTAAATAAACAAGGTCGCGAAAGACGCGTGGCTGTATCCTTAAACCATTCCCTATTATTTTGTCATGTAGGTAAGCATCTCATATATAATCTATTTACTTACTACTTCAGGCTTTCTGAAATATAAATTATTTAAAATATTGAAGTACTATTTTAAAATTCACGTATCTTGCTGATTTCATAAAACATGTATTAGACTATTTACCCGCCATGCTTTGATGCACTGGTGATAATATTTCGTACAGCTTGTATCAACGCAAGTTTCTGTAAAGAAAGTCATCGTTAATGGCACGAACAAATATATCTTTCATCGAAAATTCAAAGATTTTCTCAATTCTTCTCGAGGATTTATTTTTACAGAGCACGCGAATAATAATCACAAATATATCATATTATCACAAATATATCATACTATCACAAATATATCATCTAATCACAAATATATCATATTATCATAAATATATCATATTATCACATATATATATCATATTATCACAAATATATCATATTATCACCAGCTCGTCGTCTACCTTGTGACTTGAAATACTTTATCACATTACCCAGTAATTTTCCAGCGTTTTTCACCCTTCAAACCAGAATACAGCAATACAGCAGATGTTTAGCGGTAGAAATAGGTGAGGCGGTAGAAGTTCGTGGAATTCTTTTAAACAATGGTATTTTCCTGGTGACGTTTTCAGAAGCAAAAATTGTGCTGTATACTCTTTAAATTAAAAATATTTTCAATCATGTTATATACTTAGAGGCCATGTCAAAAATAAATTCGCGATACAGAAAATAATATACGATAATGAGAGTTTGGAAATTGACAAGATAGTAAAAACAATGCTAAATAGCAACATAATTTACACTGCGGTAATTTTAGTATTGCAACATTGACATGCTATGTTTTACTTTTATATCTGAAAGATATCATTATTATCAGCATCATATTAGCCTCAAGAGATCCACTGAAATTCAGGCACCCCAGGTAATTTCTAATAGGTTGTACGCGGCCTGTGTTCAGCGCAATTTTAGTCAGATCTTCTGTCCATCTTGTGCTTGGGCGTCCTTGTGCACTTGCTGGTACGTGTCAAGATTCTAGAACTTTACAGTTCCATAAGCCACCGGGTATGCGTACTAAGTGCACTGCCCACTGCCACTTCTTCTTCTTCCACTTACTAATCCACCGGGCTAGGTCAGTAACTAATGTTCTTTTAAGGATCTCCTGATTAATTATTTCATCGGAACGCTTTAACACCTCTAACTCACCAGTGAATGCGAACCTGCAGACCGTCGAAAACCAGAGTATAAAACACGATAAGGTGTCTTGCCATATCTGAAAAAAGTATTAGTAGTAGTAAGCATTGCGACTTATAAGTTAAAACAGTGAGACAGGAAATCAAAAAAAAAAAGAATAAATGAACATCCCAACAGTTTTGCAAGGGACTTGATAGACGATAGACAACTCGCGAATTAAAACGCAAGATGTCCCACGACATGCTTAAATAGCAAATACATGAACTAGGATGAGTTACAGGTCATGTACTGAGCACGCCAATGTATTCTCAGACCTACTATTTAATGTCCGAGCAAGAAGATATATCATAGTACAAAATGTATAGCAATAAATAAATACATATACGATAACATTTACTAGAAAAAAAACTACTTTTCTCTGGCTTCAGGCAAGACGAACCTGCGTCTTTGCCATGCCGGGGGATTGCACTACCATTGTGCTACCAAGATTTAGGAAACTCGTCGTATTTTTCCTAGTCTTGTTTTTGGGCTGAAAAAGCAGCGTTATTTGTTCAATGCTATGAGTTACCTACCCGCTTCTACACCGCGCCAGAAGCTTGAGAAGTTAATTTTTTCTAATAAATATTATCTTATATATACTCGTATATTAGCAATTTTATTTGTATAAAACCTTTAACGTAAGTACATTTAGATGTATATCAATAAGTATATCTATTGAAATGTTTGTTTGTTTTAAAATTATTTATGTTATTACTAACCATGCTTTAATTATATTAAAACTAATAGACCCGGCCACAAGTTCTTGTGACTTAGGTTTAAATGATACAATAGTAGATACAAGATAGAAGATATACTGCCTTTGTACAATAAACAAGTAATTTGCAATAAAATACAACTATAAATTAAGATAAAAACTATGCTGCCTTTCAATTAGAACAAACTGCACACAGAACATTTATTAAAATTGCATGAAAGGGAATTCATTCAATTCATGTATAAAGTTCTCACATCAAATTACCCGATTGCGTATTTGTTTTATTATATTTATTCAAAGCCTGGAAGATATTACTCTGAGCGTCAAGACCGCCAATTATATTATTCATAACGTAAGGTACTTTCCTACTTTATGTTATGTACTCATAAAAAACCTATTATAAAAGTTATTTTTCGGTATCTATGTTAAGCATGTTCAATTAATTTACTTGATTTTACTTACTGACTCTGATGATAATCTCATTAAAGATTCTTACGTTATTCCAAGATTGTCCAAGTTGCCGTAAACAAGGGCACCAAGGTCCTTCAGAGGAAACTTGACTGACGATTTCAGCATGTTTCTCGATGGCCTGATGAGAGAGTGTCCAGGCATAGCCGGCTCGGCTTGTGGCAACTCTTCTGGTAAGCGAGGTAGTCGATTTTCTGGGTAGGGAGAACGCCGTCGCTAGGAAGAAAGGGCACACTTTTGAGCAAGCTTGACTATTTCAGCCGAAAAGCTAATACCACATTTAATCGTTGACTCAAAAAACTTTAAATCATCATCATGATACTGCTATCATGATGAAGCAAAGAACGGCTACTGCTGTCCATAGACCTTCCCAAGATATATGGAAATTTTGCCCATTATTGCCACGCTGGGCAAGCGTAGCGAGTCATCCCCGTCCTGTAAAATTGAAGCTACGCTGTGTTGAATGGATATACCGGCATTTTTCGGTTTTGTCGCCTCTTACGAGACCTGGTACAGGGTACGTAAAGTGACAGAGTAAAGTGATAAAATGTGTGGTACCGGCAGAGTAAAATAGTACCTCCCTCTGTAGCAGGTATCGTAAGAGGTAACTAAGATTCTAGAACCGACATGTAGCGGTATGGATTTACCGCCATCTGTTGGTTATTTATTCGAGACAGTGTAGGATGAGTGAGCAGCATCCTCGTCGCGAAAGCTGCGCTCGACGCTTATCTAGCGTGGGCTTTGGGAGGTCTATGTCCAGCATCGGACTCCCAATGCCTGTAATGATGACGAAAATGATAAAATTGATAAAAGCTATTAAGAACATCGAAAACACAAACATGCATATAAAATCTAAAGTAAAGAAATTTGTATGAGAACGAAAGCGTTTCTATATTCATACTACAGTAAGTATGAATATAGCAACACATTTGCAGTCATAATAATGCTTATTTGAGATTCTAAAAGTATGTCCTCAAGCTTCTGCATTGATATATATTTACATATAAATGCAAAATATATAATTTAATATCCAAGGGAAGAATTGTTGACTCTAAGAACTTCGTGGGAGCGAAATATACATTCACATATTAACAGATCGGCTCTCGGGAATATAGTTAGTAATAATGGAAATTATTAATATTCCCCCTTGCCCATCAGTTTTAGTCTAAGGTGGCTTGCTCAGCACTTAATTCGGGATTTGTGGGACGCTGAGCAATCACAAACTCGCGAAGTTCCCGCGACAACGACGGGTCACATATTAGTAAAGGATCAAGATGCAACTGCTGACAATTAAACGATTTATACTATTTTTGTAAATAAATAATAATTCAGAAAATCGATGACATAGATAGTGGTGATAGATTCAATCCCCATCCGGGACAATCTGATGATTTACTTCTAGAGGTTAATATCATAGAAAATGGAGAATTATATTTAAGATAATATTTCCGAAAAAAAATTGTCTCAACTTGTCCTAAGTGTCAGGTGGGACTCGAACCTGAGAAAAATTAGTCAACCGGCATAGGAAAGAAGCAGGTTCAAGTTTACCCTGAGACAAGTAGTTTTTTTATAGAAAATATTTTGACTATTATAGTATGTGTGTGTGCTGAATGCCATCATCATCATAGTAGACGCAAGGAACATCCACTGTTAGACATATGTTTAATGGACAACCATCAAAAGAAAATCGCAATCGCAAAGCGTAGCTTCGCGGCTTCGCTTAAGCATTCGAGCTGCCCTATTTCGGGTGAACATCTCCACCTGTCGGTTCCGGTACCTCAGTTTAACGAATAGAGAGGTACTATTCTACTCTGCTTGTACCTCACGGCCTATATATGCTGGATATATATTTGTAATTTTTGTTGTCTAATGTCCGTAAGTAACACAATTGCTGCTTTAAGCGTCCGACGTATCTTGGAGTTAGGTTTTTCGGAGAAGTTTATTATTATTTACGTTTAAAAAATCTACTTTTCCTAGAAAAACATCACAGAAATAAATATACATAAATTGATTTTCGTACTCAAGTTAACTTGTTTAGAAACTATCAAATTCTTTTTGCATAGTTCACGCAATTATAATTTAAACTTTGTCTTCAAAACCAAATGTTCACGTGTGAAGAGGTTTTGTCAACTTTACGTCTGGCAACTTTGAAACACTAGTTCATAGATAGAAGTAGACACGTAGATAATGAAACAAAGGAGTCCTTAGCTCTCATTTGAACTCTTCCAAACTTTTTAATACACTGGATTTCAAAATAATTGTTCCCATTAATATCTAATCCATATAAAAAAAGTTACTTAGCGCAAAACTCGAGAATGGCTTGACCAATTCAGTTGATTTTCTTTTCGTATTTTCCTTTCGCCGCTTGCCCAATTATGGGTAACATTCCCCCTTTCTTGGGGGGCTTTATGGGACTGGTATGATGAATAATACGGGCATTATAGAATACACCGAAACCGACAGTTAGCGGTATATCCATCCGAAATAGCGCAGTCCTAACAGTATCCCCATCGTAAAGATACGCTCTGCGATTACTACCACGCCTGCCTAGTGGGGCAGTCATGGGCAATAATCCCCTTTTTTCGGCCTATATCAAACAACAAACTTTCTATGACTGACATGAAGAAATAAATGGGCTTTTTTCTCGGAGAGGCTTATGTTCAATAGTGGCTGATTATATTCGTTCATATGTTAAAATTTATTCCGTGTGTTTCTGATTTAGATTATTATTGCAACTAGTAAGGTTAGCTGTTAAGTTTGTTTTTTGTTAGAGACCAGGTCTAGGTTGACAAACAAGCGTACAGTTCGCGTGAATGTAAGCGTCACTGCAGCCTATAGACGCTCATAATATCAGAAACGCATTGCCAACCTTGTGACTTGAGGAAATTATGCCACATTACTCAGTAAATTCACTGCCGCTCTCACCCTTCAGACCGGAACACAGCAAAGCGAATACTACTATTTGACAGTAGATAAAGGTGATAGTGACGTACCAATACACGGTCTACCTCATTTTTATTTGTGCACGATTTCTATGGCCTCCATTGTAAACGTCACCGAAAGTTGGATAGGAACGTAAAAGGATTCGAGCACCACACGAAAGTTCTCTCAGAGAGTCACTGCAGACATTGTTATATTATTAAAAGTAACTGATTTTTTTTTGCTTTTATTTAACTGCTATCATAGTTTGAAAGCCTCAGCTATATAAGTGATATTATTTACTTTATTTGGTTATAAGAAATACCAATTTACCTTACGGTTTCTTGAATAAGTGAACCATACAAGTATATATCATGAAGAGGTGGCATATCTTAACTGGCACAGTTTAAATACAATAAGATCAAATACTGGTGCAGTATTAACCTCATCGCAAAGCTTGGTATTACCACCAAACTTGCCCAGCGTGGCAATTTCGAGCAAAAATCCCCAATAAATATTGGTGGCTGATGGCGCGAATGGTAGCGATGTTATTCTGTTGGTCAAGGAGCATGACGGGGATGCTGCTGCCCATTCCCGCCCTGTGAATTTAAACTACACTGGATATACCGCCATCTGTCGATTCTATTACCTTATCGCCTCTTACGACACCTGATCAAGAAGGAGGTACTTATCTACTCTGCGGGTACCTCACGGCTAGTACCTTAATGTTTATATGTATCACTTTCATGAAAATAGTCGACTATTCGATAATAATAACAACAAACCACAGGTCTGATTAAATAAGTACAATCTCTTGATACCAGTGGTGTTTATCAGCATCCATTGGAATAATTACTCTAGATATCGCGGGCCATGATGTTTTCAAATTAGTACGGTGCTTGGGGCTATCAGTGTTGGAACAAATTAATCCCTTGGAAACAGCCCAATATTAAATTGGCCTTAGGGTTTCATTATTACACGCAATTCATCAAAGATCATTCATTTACATCACTCGTCATAATAAAACCATTGTGTATATTTTATACTAGCTAGCTAGCAGCACAAGGTTGGCAACGTGCTCCTTGTGATATTACGAGCGTCTATAGCTGCAGTGACGTTTACTAACACGCAGAAAGACCTACAGAATAGAGAAAAGAAAAAAGTATTTAACACTTTTTCAAGCTGTAAAAACTTTCGGGGTTTGATTTGTCGTTCGATGGTCACTGGGCTAAAGCAAGGAATAAGTAAAAGATAATACTGTGGACCCCCGGTAATCCGGCTCCTGTCTAATCTGTCGCTGTAATCCGGCATGGTCTACAAGTATGATTTGTACTTCAGAGTACATATATGTACATATGTATTTGTCATATTATATGTATAAAGAATCTTATCATTGTATCTGTAATTTGTCGGATTACAGGGTACTCTTTTGTACTGCCCTGCAAAATGTTTGTCGGACTACCGGGGGTCCACTGTAATTGTAATCATTGTTGTGTTATCATACATAAACTGAGACCACCTAAAGGGTGGACATCCTACGAAACCCTTGCCAGTGATTGGTCTTCATATCAAAAACCTTCGGCTCCATCAGCCATCGGTTCTTCGTGCTACAAGGCATTTATTTCACATAACCGATGGTCTTATTGATGTACCGAACTAATTTTATTTGAATAAAAAAGTAATACTAGCATAAATGGCGGGCCCGTTGGCGCAAATGGTAGTGATTCTATCTCGTGCGCCAAAAGTGTGTTTTTTCTGTGTCTAGATGTTAAATATATGTATTTAAGTAGTATATTTGTGATTCCTTTGTTTTTGGCGTTCGTAACACAAATGGTTTAAGTGATTTTCCACGGAGTCAGATCAATGTGATGTCATGGTAATTTCATATTAATATTATATATAAAGTGTAACTAGGCTTCTTTTTCTAGATAACATGGAGTTCTGAATGAAATCTTTGAATTTGTAAATAATTCATATTTAGAATGCGTTTTATTTAACATTTAACTTTTTTTGTTTAACGTTTTGATTCACTCAATATCTCATATGTTGATCTGACTCCATGGTAATTCGCTAAAAGCATTTATGTTATGGACAACAGAGAAATCAAAAATATAATACTTCAATACATTCATCCAACACCCAGACACAAGGCAAACACAAATATCATCATATCAATATTTGTTCAGGGTGGGGATCGAACCCACGACCCTTGGCGCATAAGATAGGATCACTACCATCTGCGCCACCGAGCCCGTCAAGTTTTCAGTTCAGGTTATTAACTGTGAGATTACTAAAAGCTTTTTCCTTAGCCGCTTATAATATAAAATGTTAGTATTGGTCTTGCGATCGAGTAGGTGGGTAGCTCGTCCCTTTCATCCCTCTGATGTTGACATTCTCTTGCATTTGGCATGGGAAGACGTAATTAGTGCAAGTCTATTTTCATAGCAATTGCACTTGTAATAAGTAAATTAAACCAAGCCCGTTTTTAGGATTGATAGATGTATACGTTATGAGAGAAAGAGAAATTTGTGCTTACATCATCATCATCATCATAACAGCCGTGAAACACTGCTGGACATAGGCCTCCCCAAAAAAGGGGGAATTCGCAAGAGGCTAGCGTGGTGGCATTCACAGAGCGTAGCTTCGTGACAGGAATAATGCTGCTGCCCATTCTTGCCCTGTTGCAATTGAGCTTTACTGCTTGGGGTGGATATATCGCCTTCTATCATTGCCTCAGTCAACTCGTACGACCCCTTATACAGGGCATGGTACTATTCTACTCTGCCAGTACCACACAGTTAGTCTACACGTTTATAGTCTATTTGTTTGTCATTGATTTTTTAGTTCAGTAAATCTTGTTTGCTTGAGATGTAGTTCTAGCTGGGGCCCGCAACCTGACTCCATTTTTACAGCTTTTTAGCGATTCTTGGACCTTTGTCCCTACTCTTTCCAGCTCAGTTCCTCTAGGAAGCGCCGAAATTCCTGATACTTGCTGATCACATCGTGGAGATCCGATGAATTGCTTCTCAAATGAAGTCAGTTGGGATACATACATACATTACATCACGCGTGTGTATAAGCAGAGACTATAGATTTCTACTTGTTACTAGGCTCCCAAACATAAGTAAGTCGTTTAGTGGTTAAAGTGTAAGATTTTCTAATAAAATCTGAAGTAGAATTACAAATATGCCTTTAAATAATTTAAATAATAAAAGTTGCGTTAAAGTTATTGATAAGGCATATATATTACTACCTACAATATTATATTAATGGTAAAACTGCTTCGGATTGAATTGCATTGCTCTAACAACTATTATTAAGACAAGGGTTTGTTAGAGCCGACGCCGGCGTAAGTTCCAGTAATATTGGAACCCATATCACCGTCAGTTTTTCTTGCAGGATCTTTTCTGGTGGCTCGCGTTATAAACCTGCTATAAATTTAGTTATAAGACCCGCCTTGCGCCGGCTGATTAATATTAAAATAGGTACACCCGATGACCTATTTATTTAAATGATTTTTTATACCTTGGTTGTCCGGGTAAGCGGTTATATGAGTCAAATCGTAATTGGCAAATCTATACTCATACACATGTTTTTCTTTTTGATAATTTAAAAGTGCCTATGGCCTATTTAAATATAA
>JACJUM010000875.1:19597535-19736443 GCA_020976665.1 Heortia vitessoides | reverse complement strand
TATATATATATATATATATATATATATATATATATATATATATATATTTAGTATAATACTGCCTATGACAGCAATGTTCACGTGTCACTAAATCTACTTGTTTCGCAAGTAGATTTTCTTCACTACTGAAAAAAATCCACTTACCCCAAACACAATAAAACAAATGAATAGCACATTATTCTTTCTCATCGTATGGTTACAAAATAGTTAAGGAGAACATAGAACCTGGTTAAAATATCTAAGAATCTGTATTCGAACTTAAGAATAAGTTTGAAGTGAACATGACTGGCATGGCGTGAAATAGAAAAAGCTATCATAAAACTCTAAACTAATAATTTCCTAAGTTACATAACATTTATTTGATTTTAATTAGAAATCGATATTTAGTGACAATGTGCAGATTTGATAGAGCGCTCAGTAATGTTTTTACCTTTTGCATCTAAGGTCGTGGGTTTGATTGATCCAGGAAAAATATGTCAATGATAAAAATTTGTGTTTGTTCAGTGTCTAGGTGTTAAATTTAAATTTAAGTATTATATCTGTGATTACTCTGTTGCCTTAAATGCAGGACGGAGTCAGATCAATAGGTGTGATTTGTGAATCATTAAAAAAATACATCAGTCATCAATTGTCAATAGGCCTTACAAACAAATGTAATTACACAATTGCCTCGCTTGGTAGGCTTTGTGGCAATTTTTAAAGTGTTATATTTATTCTACGCTATTTCTTTTAATACATAGTTGTTGGTTGATGCCAGAATTTTTGTTTCTAGCAGTTATTATGTAAAACTCAGTACCTAGTAAATCAATTTAATAATGTTGTAAAAAAGGAATATTGCATTGAAACATTTATTAGGCGTTAAGTATAAATTGTTCGAACTACTATTTGTTTTAAATAAAAAATTGGGGCAGTCAGTGTTGTAATTGGTGAGTGTTTCGACTATATATTGACAGTTTGATGTATATAACTGTAAAAGATCGTTTATTTGATGACATATGCGAGCAAACAGGCTATTTTGTCCACTTTAAAGCTTTCATCAACATCATATCAGATTTCAATTCCTATCTCCTCTCACGAACGTAATCTCCGTTCTTCTGATACTCTCTCGCTCTTAACTCGTTCTCATCACTCTTGTTTTTTGACAAACTCTTTCACAGTGACAGCTATACGACTCTGGAATGAGCTTCCGTTGAATATTATTAATAATGATAATAATAATATTCTTTATTGTACACACCATAAGTAACATAGAACAACATTCAACAGTACAGTAGTACTGTTGAATGTTGTTCTAATAGGCGGCCTTATCTAATAGGATCTCTTCCAGAAAATTAAGCAAAATTAAGCAATCCCCAAACAAATTTATCCTGAAACGCTTTATCCGTACTTTATTTACTGTTGCTGCTTCTCTTACTTTATAATCCTGCTAGCTGTGCCCGCGACTTCGTCCGCGTGGAATAGTTTTTTGGGTACCATACCTATTTACTTCAAATTATATAAACTTTGAATGTCACGTTTATTTATATCGAATCAATGGCCTGAAAAATAAGTTTTAAGTTTCTAGCTCTAAAAATAGCGATCCATGCATACAACTTTTCATCCCCCCTTGCAACCCCTTACAACCCTTATTTCGAGTTCAAAAATAGCCTATGTCCTTTCTTAAGGTCTAAAGATTGTCTATGCCAGATTTCATCAAAATCGGTTGAGAGGTTTAAACAGGGAAAGCGTAACAGACAGACAGACAGACAGACAGACAGACAGACAGACAGAGTTACTTTCGCATTTATAATATTAGTAGGGATTTCTGATGTACGTTATATATATATTATCATTTCTATGTATTGCGTTTATTTATACAAATGTATATGTAACGTTTATCTATTTTGTACATATATTGTCTGCACCACTGTATATATATTTTTCTGTTTCGTGTCATGGTCGACTGGGAGACAATGCCAACTGGCATTAAGTCCGCCATTTTGTAATATTTTGTGCAATAAAGTTCATTAATAAATAAATATCAGTCATAAAAGGTCTACTGTTAGATATGTTACATACATACATTCCGTCTAGCATAGGTTACCTTATGGTATGATACGCCAACTGTTGGCTCCAGTACCTTAGTCTTCTCTTACGATGGAGGGAGGTACTTTTCTACTCTGCCGGTAACACAAGGCTTTATAAATTCACAAACATCATCTCATTCACAAATTCATTAACAGAATCTTATACTTTGACCAATGCCGTGATAATTAGCTTAAAGTGACATATGTACATAAGTTACCGAACAGTATAACAATGATAATACATAAATGCCGTAAGGTATTGACAGAGTTGAATAGTACTGCCCTCTGTATCAGGCGACGTAAGAGGCGACTAAGGTCCTAGAACCGACAGATGGCGGTATATGCATCCGAATCAGTGTAGCTTAAATGCACAGGGCGGGGATGGGCAGCAGCATTCCCTCCGCGAAAGCTGCGCTCTGCGATTGCCAACACGCTTGCCTAGCGCGGTAATTATGAGCAAAATTCCCCCTTTCTTGGGGAGGCCTATGTCCAGCAGTGATTTACTAATGGCTAATATAATTATGATAATGATGAATACATAAATATATATATATATCAAACCTTGACCTAGAACACACAAATATTCATCATATAAATGTTTGTCCTTGTATCGAACCCACAGCCGCCTTTGGGGCATAAAATAGGATCATATACCATATGAGTCACCGGGCCTTCAAATAGCTCAAGCACTACGGTTACGGATATTATATATAAAAGGTATTATTATAAAAAAATATTCTTAAGTATATAAAACGCAGACCCAGAGAACGCAAATAATCATCACATAAATGTTTGTCCGGGAATCGAACCCTTGGCGCATAAAAAAGGGACATTACCTATACACGCTATTGGGCTTTTCAAAAATCACACAGACCATTTTATAGGTAGTTGACATACGAAACGTTTTGTTTATACAAATTCGGGTCGCAGGTTCGATTCCCACCCACGGCAAATATTTATGTGATGATATTTGCGTTTGTCTGTGTCAGGATGTTAAATATATGTATTTAAGTAGTATATGTGTGATTCCTCCGTTGTCAGGCGTCCGTAACACAAGTGCTTTAAGCGACTTACCACGGAGTCAGTTCGATGTATGAGATAGTATGGGAATTATTATCTATTACTATGTGTCGGTTCTTCACAGCAAAATATAGATAATTTCATTAAATCATCAACTATCATTATAAAGAGTCTAAAACGCTGCCAAGATACTTTTTATGCTATCTGTATCGGTCCCATTACATATTCTTTCAACAAGTTTTGCAAATCAGATCATGAAATGGCAGTCTAAAATATACCTTTCACCGCTTTGCTTCCAACCCAATATCTGTAATGTTTAGTGGCAAAATAAACCTCGACATTTCAATGAAACCACTTGTCGGTAACTCTTTATTCAATTTAACTCGCCGAGTTAACAAACTCGGTTTATCACCCCGTCACCAAATTGCTTTTCGGGCTAATAGTGAGGAATTGGTGACCGTTTTCTCTATAAAATAACTCGAGCGTAAATCAAATCATGAAACTTTATATTTACTGAACACTTGTATTTTCACTGGCAATTTGTTCGGGTTTGAGGGTAATTTGTGTAACGTGTTCAGTAGACGCTGTTGTCTTTGTAAATTATAAAGATCGAACCGATACTGGTAAATGTTTTAATAGCTGCAATTTTTATTGGGTTGCATTACTCATGATATGAGGCTGTCTTTGATAATGCTGCTGAGAACACGGCGGCAAAGAAGTCGTCTTAAGCGATTGATCCTGGATCCAATCCCGGTACGAGAAAAAGTTACTTTCTAATGTCGTTCTGTCTGTAATTTTATTAGATTGTATTCATACATACATCACGCATGTTCCTATCGGAGTAGACAGTGTCTATGGATAGACACTTGCATGTATCTCTCGCTTCCTTTACTCGCATTAGTCCTTTCATATATGCTCATTTATTCTTGACACTGCATTCTTGGTCAGGCCTTTTTTTAATACCTTTTCTACCTGGTTAAAGTGTTGTTGTTTGCCTAGGTCATTCTTTATCAACTCTTCTATTTACTTGCGCTCTATGTATTAGTACATTTATTCCACTTTCATTATTCCTTTCTACATATTTATTGTGATGTTTAGATTTTATTTAAAAAGAAACATTTTTTCAATCCAAAATTGAATCCTGGACCATTCATGGCATAAACCGTACATAAGTCTAGTCTAACATTTTTAATGACGTTTGTAAACTTCACAAAATATCGGTGCATTTATTTTTGTTTTACAATGACCAGCCTACGAAGCAATTTTTAAAAGGGAAAATTTGATTTTAAGTATAGCTAAATCTTAACGTTACAGTCAAGAAGGTTTCATAGCTATAAAAGCTCTTACTAGATCATGGCTTATCTCTATCGCCCCCCTCGTGACCGTAGCAATCGAAGGCCGCCTCCGAGGGCCCTGTAGCCTCTAGTCTAGACCTTTTCCAGTCACTGATATTATAAAATCTGCCTGATATTTCACACTCTATTCTAACGATCGAATCGATCATCGCCGTCTTGTGCAAGAAAATATTTGGCGCTAGAAAATATTTAACAATTGGTTAATTATAAGAGTCAAATAAAATATTTGAGTTCAGGAAACGTTTGAGGTTTTGATAAATGATACTTAGGTTAAATAATACAAGTGAACCGTCCTAATATACCTTTACCTATCATATAAATAAAATAACTATGTGATGGCTTTTATATAAGTTAATACAACACCAAAATATACTATTTCAAAAATATCAGATTTACTCAGTGAAAATAGAAAAGAGGACAATGCGTTGGTTTTTTACTGAAACAAAGCAAATATACATCATTGTGATAATCGACAAACTTTTTTTTTATACCGTCTATTTCACATGCATTTTTTTTAGATCTGACTTTTTTTTTAATAATACAAAAGAGCACTCAATGAATCAATACTTAACATAAAAATATTCTTAGTACAGAGTTTTCACCTTTATTATTTTTTTCAGAGGCTTCGCTTAATTCATTAAAATAATGTTCGTAGTTAGTAGGAATGTTTTTATTTATATAACATCAACCAGTTGTAATGGATGACAAGTACAAAATTATTATTTAATTTACGTATAAATAAAAAACTTAAGGTAAGTAATACAATATACTTTGTTTGTCTTTGATCTATGCATAATGTATTTTTATGAATGAACAATTCTCAATACAATCATTGTCAACGTTTACGTACTCATATTATAATCAAATAAACATGAAAAAAGCATTTTAAATGGCAACAACAATTATCAAAATAAATAATACGAATACATTTGTTTTCAACTTCTCAAACTTAAACATAAATATTTAAATGGTGGAAAAACATAAAGTAAATAGTTGGAATGTAAATATCTTTGGCAAAGGGATCTTAAACTCAATCTTAATTAATAGGAGGACGAACTTTAGTTGTGAAACTACCAATTACATTGCCAGGGGGATAGTAATTAGCTACGACGTATACTTTGCCATCTTTTGATCTCGCCATACCGACACCAACTTCTTTCGTGTCTTCCCATATAACTTGGGTAAAGTGGCCTGAACATAAACTAGTTGGTTCCTTACCAAATACATGGTCTTTTATTTCACTATACCATTTATCGACTGGGTCTTTACCTGCCACAACAAAATTAGGATCAGAAGACCAAGCATAGAATATATTTTCGCCATAATCATTCTGGTCCCTGTGTTCCATAATTCCTTTTCTTACAAGAGTTTTGGCCCATTCTTCTGCGTATTTAGACAGTTTTTTGCTAAATTCAAGTGGAGGAACTCCATGTTTTCTTCTGAAGTCGTTGTGAGCTCTCAGAAAGTCGTCTTCAAATTTGTCACCTGATACGGAAGCAGTTTTGAATTTGTTGACCAAATCCGAAGCGAAATCACCAATATTTTTACTGTTCCGATTAGGGGAAGGGGGTGCTATATTGTTATTGGATTCTCTAGGTGAACTGCTGAAATCGGATCTGAATTGCATTGCGCCTGGGGGTAAGACATTCTTGGAGAACTGCCCACTGTAGTTGCCAGGTGGGTGGTAATTGCATACGACGTATAGTTTCCCTGATTTGCTTTTAGCGCTTCCGATGCCAACCTCCTTTGTACCTTTCCAGATGATTTGGGTGAAGTGACCGCATGTCAGCACTTCCGGCTCTCGGCCGAAGGAGTATTCGTTGATTTCACTGTACCATTTGTCGACACAATCTCTAGCTCTGATTTTCGTATTAGGATCAGCAGACCAGCCGCTGTAAACGCTCTCACCGTAGGTTTGATTCAGGCTGTATGCCATAGTATCTTTCTTTGCAAGTTCGTCTGCCCATTTCTGGCTGATTTTGCTGATATCCTTGTTCAGTACTAGAGGTGGGACACCATGTTCTCTTCTGTACTCGTTGTGTACTTCTAATGCTTCGTTCTCGAATTCACTTGACTTGGAGCTGAATAACTTACTCTGTAATAAAAAAAAACTCATTAGTTATTAACAAAAAAAAATATTGTTTCGCAAATAATTCTGAATTCTGAAATTTGGAAATTTTAGGTTTTAACTTATACATTGAAACCTAAAAATACTAAAGAATTTATTTATTAATTTTTTATTATTTCTAAAAAAGACATTATGTCAGGCTATGAACAATTTATTTCTTATAAATTTTATGTGATAGTAGAAATCTTAAGTCCATTTTTAAACCGTTAAAAGCTATACTATAATTAAAGAACACCCTGATGTTAGAAAATAAAAAATGCTTTATTCATTTATTTAATCGACTATCGTCAAGTTATATATTTGAATCAACAAATTAACCAAAGTATAGATAATAAATATACAAAATATATAAGCATTGATTTATCAGTTCTAAAGTTGTGAACTGCAAGGTAAACGAAGGACTGTTGGAAAGTGTTTTAAACTAATACTAGCAGATCTGACAGACGTCCTCATAAATAACCTAGGTACCGACTACATCCGTCCAACAGAAAATTTTCTATGGCTGGTATGAATAGAGTCGACAAGTATCTTTTAAATTAAAAAAAAAAACGACAAGAGTTCACTACACTTTAAAACTAAATTTTACTCTAAAAATGTTGTACTACCGATCCTCAGTGAAAGAACGCTAGGAACAATTTAACGTGAGATCTAATGTAAAATTACTTTCTTGTAAATATTTTTTGTAATAAAATCTGTTTATAGTTTATTGCAATTTGGCTTCAAAAGGAAACCACTGTATGCGCTGAAGGCTAGAAAACGAAATATTTCATTGACAATGACGTATACGAATTGTTAGTATTACGTATTCTTATTAAACCGAATGAAATTTATTTGACAACCAAGAGTAATATAGTCTTTACATATATTTAAATTTTCGTGTTACGGTGTTTGTCCTTGATTAACTTCTAAACTACTAAAAAAGATTTATTCAGTTTGATCCAACTTTAGAGATGTGATAGTTCATATCATATTTTATAGTCGTAATTTTTGTCATGTGGGGTTGACTGGTAAATAATATTTTGTGCCGTGGGGGATCGACAAAGTGAAAAAGAATTTTCCGCTTTACGGGGTATCGTAAACGAAAAATGAGAGAGTAAGAGTCGGTGTATCTAACCATAAATATCGTAGTTTAAATGAACAGGCCGTGAAGGAGAAAGGAGGTGAACCTTGTTGCGAGAAAAAGCCATGCGATTGTCACCACCCGCCAATTAATGGCAAAATTCGCCCGTCTGCTTCAGCTGTGGACGCTCTACGACTGCTATGATAAAGATGTTGATGATTATGATGATAAAGTTTACGTCTTTGCTAGGATAGCAAACAATTTTACCTTCAAATGAAGTCACGTCCCTCTAATTCATAAACGTAAATGCTTATCTGGATGGATAAATGGATGTTTACACTATTTGACATCATAACGGCTGAATAGATCTATATAAAATTTGGTAAAGACGTAAATTCAAGCGTACAATAATAATAATAATAATATAATATTAAACAATGCCGTGAGGTACCGGCAAAGTAGAATTGTACCTGTCCCTGTACCAGTTGTCGTAAGAGGCGACTAAGGCACCAGACCCGACAGATATATTCCAAAATATTGCTGCTCAAATGCACAGGGTGGGGATGATCAGCAGCATCCCCATCACGATAGCTGCGATTGCTAACACGCTTGCCCAGCACGGTAATTACAACATTCCTCCTTACTTGGGGAAGCTTATGTCCAGCAGTGGTCTTTCAATAGCTGGTACTATGAATACTAAATATTGATGTAAGCGACATTATTAATGTACTTTATACCACCATAAACCACAAAAGATAAAACAGCTCTTTAATGCAAACTCGTTATTATAATTATAATATATTATTGGGCTACGGCGGGTAAATTTCTTTAAATACAGTCTTTATTATATATATTTAATATTTTTTTATCGATCATACTGACACCTCTTACTACCTCTTTCTCTCATTCAGTCTTTTGTTGCCTGCAAGAAATCGGTATTTGCGATAAGGCCGCCCATTGTACATTATAATTACTGTTTTCTTCATTTATTATTATGTTTGTTGTACAATAATGTATTTATTGTTAATATAATTAAATGTCTACCTTTTTACATAAGTTATATAAGGCTTCTTTATTTTTTTCAATTTTAACAGTAAATTAAATAAATAATATTTTTGCATACCTTTTCTTTTTAACCCATGATATAATATATAGCATACGGTGTTTGCCTGTAAAAACTATACATTTAACAAGACAAGAGAGACCTATTTCCAGCAGTGGACTTCCAATGGTTGGTATGATGTAGATGATAGTTATTTAGTAATAACATTTATTGTTGAATATATAAATAAAATATATATAAATAAAATAAACTGACATCTTATAAACTGACCCGACTTCGAGACAAGTCGATAAAAGCACTTATGTTACGAACGTGAGACAACAAAATAATAATGTCATCAAATACAAATACACGTTAGGCAACCAATTTATTGACCGCACTGACACTATGAAAGACCTGGGTGTGACATTTTACCCTTTCCATACATTTAAAGAACACATTTCCTCTCTCGCTCGTCGCTGTTTTAGTCGCTTAGGATTTGTATTACGGAAATCGCGTCATTTCTAGAATCCAAATATCTCTAAGATCCTTTTATCTGCCTAGTGCGAAGTTCATTAGAATCTAGTGCATGTATTTGGAATCCACACGAGGCCAAGTATAGACAAATGATAGAACTTTTCGGCTACTATCATAAAAGGGTATATCCCTATCCGTCTATTATCCCTTTATGTAGCCTTTTGAGTACTTGCTGGGAATGTTAGGGATGAATTCTCTGGTATCCAGGAGAGCTAGTACAGAGCTGTCAATCGCTATAGCAATATTGCGTAAAGATGCGGACTCGTCTGAATGAGTAAAGCAATTTTCACACATCTTTCTGCCTGACAATCATCTGCGCATTCGATCCGGACGAAGAAATCGGCTGTTTGCGCCTCTGCCATGTCGTACTGTAGCGCGTGCGCAATCACCTTTCTGCCGCATGCAGCAGGCACTTAACGCACTCCTTATGTCTCACCCGGACTTTGACGTATTTATCGATAACCTCAAATCATTAATAATTAAGCTCGATGTACAATAGTTTAATTTTTGTTACAACTTCATAATTGTGTAAAAGGTATAACCCGTATAATTATGTTAATAAATAAATATATTTTTAATATCTAGAAACAGAAGAAACTCAATTAATATTATCATAATCTGATGTTCGTAACACAAGTGCTTATCAAGTGCAAGCATGACTTATCTCGGAATCAGGTCAGTGTATGAGTTGTGGTGTGATTTTAAGATTATTTATTTATTTGTTAATCGGTAAATGTAATTCAATGACGGTAATTATTCAGTATATATAGGACCTAACACTTACCGTGTAATAACAGGCTTTACTTATTTTTTTAGGGTGTACGACTTACAAGGCTCGCTCAAGGCTCAAACAATAATTTATCTTTAGCTAGCAGTTCTCCGCGGATTCACCCGCATTTATCATCATCATCATTATTCTGATGATCATAATCATGGTGATGATGACGATGACAAAATACGCAATCTCCGTCGCGTAAACTGCGCTCTGCATTTGCCGCCATGATTGCCCAGCGCGGCAATTATAAGCAAATTCCCCTTTTGGGGAGGCCTATGTCCATCATTGGACGTTGTACGGCTGCTATGATGATGATTTTTTAAAATTATAATTGATGAACTCATCAATTATAATATGAAAAAAATCATGACATCAGGCACCACAATCAGACACCAGGCTAACATCTTACTTTGTAATAAATATCTGGTCCATCTGACTGTCCTGTTGTAAACATGTAACGAACATATTTTATTTGAAATCGTTTTTAATATTATTCGGGTTAAACGATTAGGAATTGTGCAAATACACTAAATCATATCAGGCAAATAAATTAGGATAATTTGTGGATGGTTATCAAAAATATGTATTGAAAGAACACTTGACTTGAATCGGTCAGTCATATCTAAAAATATCGTCAATAATCAAAAAATTATCATAACTGATCCTCAGCAAAATCAAAGGATAGCATTGTCAATTAATAACTAAAAGTAAATGTTAATAAAGCCTTTCGTTCGTCCACTCAAAAAAACATTTTTTATAACGTTTATTTTCACTACTCATAATAAATTTACTAATAAACTATTGGGTAATCTTCAGAACGATAACCGCTAAATATTCGAAATTCGAAAACTCAATTAAACATTTTAAAAACTTAAAAAACTGCGTTTTAAATCCGTTTAAAAAGCAGTTCTAAACAGTCATTCGAAATTCAAATGCGTAATTTGTTTAAAATTAGTAAGCTTCGATGCAGTCCTGTGGAATGGAAACTTCTCGCACTCAATACGTTACATCATATCATTTAATTTTATATATGTAAAGCAATATGTAATGTTTAAAAGAATTGTTTAATATAATTTATACATTGTTAGCAATCCAGACCGGAAAGACAGATAAAGTCTTGAACATCGATGATAGAGGCGGGACTCCTCCCCGCAATTTATAAATTTAAAATGTGTCTCCACAAATTTTATAATGTTTTAGTTGATTACGCATTGGGTACTTTAGTCGCCTCTTGCGACACCTGCTACTGGGAGTACTATTCAATTCTGCCGGTAATATTAACTATAATTATTATAATAATTATAGTTTATATTATTATTATATAATATTGACTGTCATTATATTGTTTGAAAATCAGCATTGAAAAAGTTTGTAAAAAAGAATGTTAAATATATTTTACACTAAGATTATGGAATTAGTGACAAAGAAATTCAAGAATTAGAACACTTAAAATACTCATGGCAAAAGTATTATTAATATAATAAAAATATTAGTATGTATGACGGTAATCTGTAAGTGTGCTCATACTAAATAAATAAATAAATAAAATGCTTTAACACAACAGTAGTAATACCGCCAATTGTATGCGTCCATTCATTGACGAGCTTACATTGTCCAAAACAATAACCATGGTACTTTCACTGGAACACAAATACATCGACACAGCGAACAAATGAGTAACCTCTACGCTCTGATTCTCACATATTTGCATTGTTTTTACTACTTTCCGGTATCAAGCAGCGCTTGCGCATGATTCATGACGTGTTCACGGTCACACAATACCGCTTACTAAAACCTTATCTACAACTCATGTTTGGTTTAGATTAAGTAATAATTCTTTCTGTTGATATTGGCTTAGACGTGTCCTGTCTTCCGTATTATTAAACATATGTTTATACCTTAATCTACTTGCTGTGAGGTACCAGCAGGTAAGAATAGTACCTTTAATATACCAGGTGTTGTAGGAGGCGATTGAGGTACCGGACCGACAGGTGGCGGTACATCAATGCGAAGCAATGCAGCGTATTTGTACAGAGCGGGAATGAGTATCAGCAACCCCGTCGCGAAAACTGCTCTTTTATTGGGGAGGCCTATGTCCAGCAGTGGAAATCTTAGCTAGTCTTAGCTAGTCTATTGGAGATTACTTGGGGAGGCCTTTGTCCAGCAGTAGAAGTCTAGGCTGATATGATGATGATAGTAATGATAATTCTGTTGATCCCACACAAACTTGTTCCTGACCATTACAATTACTTTAAAAAAAAAATTATCCAATTTGGCACAGTCGTTCTGATGCGTTATGCGCGTACATACATCGCGTATAAACTTCATATAATTTTCTTCATTCACCTTTATAGCACATAAATAATGTAACTTGAATATAATACATTTTATCGAGATCTTTTCGGTGGCGGCTTTATAAGAAAACATACATTTATTGTGTTTGTAAGAAGCTTACAGATTTTATCGGGCCGTTATTGGAAGTTGGATCAACGGCTGTCAGTCATAGACTCAAGAGTAATCTAGCATTTAATAGCATCTTAAATAAATTTGAGATAACTTAAAGCAATATTTCAAGTCAACTACGCGATATAAGTTTGCTTATAGGGTCGAATGCAAGATACTTATTTTCTATTACGATAAGGTAGACCTATTAAAAAGGTCGTATGCTTTGGTACCTCTCTTTGAAATATTTCTACCGTCATATAGCAGTGTTCGCTTTGATGTGCTCTAATTTAAACGGTGAGAAAGGCAGTAAAATTACTGGGTAACGTGACATGATATCTTCAAAATACAGGGTTGGCATTTCGCTAGTGATATCTCTCTGATAAACTTAATATACGCGTATTTGGTGCGGTGACGCTTACTATCATACCAAGTGTATGCTTATTTGTCGACTTGATCTAATAAAAAAGAAAAAAAATCTATAGTACCTGGCTGTTTTTAATATTTACAAGTATTTCTGCAAGCATAAATAGTATTAAACTTATATTTTTTATTAAATCACGTAAAATAATTATAGTGAACAGGTTCTAATACTTGATTAATTTTGTCCCATCTATAACAACTTCGACTCTACTACAAAAGTTGTAGAAAACAATCTCCGACCACAGAAGTTGTGGCCTATTCTAGTCTAATCCCTAGCGCTGTCACCAATTCTCTTGGTTTTAATTGGTTTACAGAAACTCGCGCAGTGCTGCCATCGCGGTCGATTAATGGAATCAATTGATCAATTGACAACTTTGAAATTAGAATTCCCGGCATGATTTTTTAAATTTAGTATAGCTTAGATATTTCTTTTGAATATCATTATTGCTCATGGTGTTTTTTTAGTTCTTTTTTAATTCCTATGTCCAAACCTAAATGTGATAGTACATAAAAGTAACAAAAACTACACACGTTTAAATATGATTAATTAGAATGGTAAGAATGACAGCTGTCAAATTAACGAATCTTTAAATAGTTGAAATGACTTTAAGTCTTCATTTTAGGTTTACATCATATAAACTGCTTTATACGAGAAACTTCTGTAAGAAGGCGATATTTATACCAAATAGTATAATTACATTATAATCATCAATACAGCCATTGGATGTCCACTGCTGAACATAGGCCTCCCCAGGAAAGAGGGAATTCTGCCCACAATTGCCACGCTGGGCAAGCGCATCTATTTCTACCCTATGAATTTAAGCTTCACTGTATCTAATGGATATAACGCCATCTGTTGGTTTTGGTACTATAGTCGCTGCTTACGACACTTGGTACAGAGGAAGGTACTATTTTACTCTACCGGTACCTCACGGAAAATGTAATAATGAAAGTTAATATTATGATTATATAATATTGACTGTTATTATATTGTTTGAATATCAGCATTGTTTATATAAGTCTCAGTAAATTTATTAAGAGTTTTTAATAAACAAGTGTTTAAAAAGAAGTGTTAAATTCTTATACTAAGAATATGAATTTAGTGACAACAAAATCTAAGAATACCTTAGTCATTATTGTTGAAAAATACAATTAATCATATGAACAATAACTCAGAATATGTGATAAGGAAACGAATGTTACATCAAATATACTACTATCTAACGAAACGACAGTTCTAGGAACATGATATTAAGGTGGATTAGTACTATCTAAGGTATTTATTTTTCACAAATATAATAATAAAACTTTATCTAATATATTTTAGAAATTGCAAATACATATTTTTTTGTTTTAGCCATTAAAAAAAATCAATTTTATATTAAAGATTTTTTAGACGTTAACTACAAAAAAAAATCAACTTATATCGACTCGAACCTGCAACCTTTCCTAGTCCGGATGCTAAACTACCGCCGTACTTCCAAGACCTTAATAGATATTTCGAGTATATGTAGATAGTTATTAACACTTTCACATGAGGTATACCTCATACGAAAAGTCGTCTGCATTGATATCTCATTCCCATCTATTTCTACCGCCAAATAGCAGTGTTTTAATTGCCGTGTTCCGGTTTCAACAGTAAGAGAAGCAGTGATTTTTATAGTTAATGTGGCATAATATCCTCCAGTCAAGAAGTTGACAACGCGTTAGTGATATCCTTGTGATATTACAAACGTCTATAGACTACGAAAATAATTATATGAAGACAATGCATTGACTTCTCCACGCAAAAAGGAATACTAGGAAAAAATCGACATGTCTACTAAGGTATCGAAAGCACTATGGTGGTGCAGTTACTCGGTTTGGAAAAAAATACTGGTTCGAGTTTTGCCTGATATCTGAGACTAATTGTTTTTTTTTTGGTAAATATTGCTGCATATAGATATGTTTTTGTTCAAAGTAAATATTTTATATACTAATTGTATTATATAGTTATATTACATTTGGATTACACAAACAAGCATTAAATCCTTTGCCCGTTGATAGCGTTTACGCAATAGAAACAACTAGGGTATGATTCATAGCAGTGTTCGCATTGCTGTGTTCCGGATTGAAGGGTGAGAGAAGCAGTAAAATTACTGGGTAATGTGACATAATATCTTCTATTTACAAGGATGGCAACGTATATACTTTATATAAACTCGTCTGCCTCTTGGTACCTCACTTTCAAATATGTCTTCCGCCAAACAGCAGTGTTCGATATTCAAGTGTTTCGATTTAAGCTGTGAGAGAGGCAGTGAAATTCCTGACTGGTGTGACATTATATCCTCAAGTCGCAAGGTTGGCAACGCGTTAGTAATATCCTTGTAATATTACGAGAGTCTTAAGGCAAGAGTGACTTAATATCACACGGACTGTACGACTATGCTTGTTTGTCAATCTGGTCGTATAAAAAAAAATCAACCGCAGGTCTTCCATAGTTAGTAATAAGCCTTCCCAAGATATTTGAACATAATTTACACGCTGGGCAGGCATGGAGACAATTACAATGCGTATCTTTGCAGTATACGTTGGCCGTTCCCTCTGTTGCATTCGAGTTATGCTTTATTAAATGGACTTAGAAGGATGGACTGGGAAGTCGTTTGGTACCTCAGTCATCTTATACACCTTGTAAAGATGATCGATCACTACCATTACGTACCTCACGGCACAATCTAAAATGTTGCCAAAGATTGTGTGTTCGATTCCTTTCCAGGATGTGATGAACACACGTGTTTGTTCTTGGTTTTATATAATATGCGACTTATCACGAAGTTAGGTCTATATGAGTTAATTATTCTTAGAATCCTTAACTTACGTGATGTCTACAATAACCAAATCTCATCGATATCGGTCTACTGATTATTCAGAATAAACAGACAGATACGTTCTTGCCTGTAAATAAGATTTGGCATTCGTAACAGCAATCCGTTCTTTTTCGCAAACGTTTATTTTTGAATGCGTCTAAAATCGCCGTCGCAAAGTATATTGTGAGACATACGCCGGTCTGTAAATTAATGATGTTGACCTATATCGTCCACACGCATCATTGCAATGCCACAGACAGACACGCAAAAATATAACACAGTACATTCATTTTGCTGTCAAAAAAAATCCATTACAGAAGTACGTTACGTTGTATCAAGCAGGATATATCTTATTTCACCAATATAATCTTATTGGACTCTTGCATACGAACCGTGCGTGCAAATTTCACTTTTATTGATATCATTATAGATGTCAAAATTGAAAGATCGTTGACCACCACGATATTGTAACCGCATTAGAGGTTTGTGGTCAACATCACCTAATAATTGCATTAATAATAACACGAGTGATACTACATCAGACGACAAAAGAATCACAAATATAATACTGAAATACATATTTAATACACAAATATTTATCATATAAAAGTGTGTATAAGATTAGCCGTGAGGTACCAGCGGAGTACAATAGTACCTCTCACTGCACCAGGTGTCATGAGAGGCGACTAAGGTAACAAAATTGATGGCGGTATATCCATCCGAAAATTGCAGCTCAGATGCACAGAACGGGGTTAGGCAGCAGCATCCATGTCGCGGAAGCTGTGCTCTGAGATTGCCAACACGCTTGCTTAGCGCGGCAATTTTGGACAAACAACATCCTGCCTTGGAGGGGCTTATGTCCAGCAGTGGACTTCCAATGGCTGGTATGACGATGATAATATTGTATAAGATAGATGTTACATTTTTAAATACTTTAATTGATTAACTTGTTTAACTTCTTTCCGGTACAATGTGTAAACATTTTTATTAGTATCCTCAATACGGGCATATTATATGCATCGTCCGTTATAAGAGGAAAACCTAACGTAAAGTGTATTGATCGCCTTCTAGGAATGCGTGTAACGGTCCGTTTGCCTCAGTCTAAGAAGAGAAAGCATTTGAATCACTGTAACTTAAAAGTACCTACAGTTATTTGATAGCAAATAATAATATTTGAGCTAAGATTAATAACGTTAGACTAAATTATTCTACGAAGTATTTGAGGTACCGGTTGATATTTACCAAATTTATATATACTTTAGATAAATCTTAAATTTGGGAGTATAACAATATTTGTGATATAATAAATTCCCTGACTTCGTGGTAAGTCGCTTTAACACAATGTTGTAATTAAAAAGTGACGGTCCCGATGGCGCAGATGGGGGTTATATTTATATTTGTCTTGTATCTGGGTGTTAAATGTCCGTATCATGAGTGCTTTAAGCGACTTATGCTGTGACGATTCATTTATTTAATTCATCCACGCGTACCGATGATAATTTTAGATTACTAAAATTGTCTCCAAATGTGTTTTAAGTTATGAATCTGCCTCATTATTTGTAATTCTGTTTTAGCCTACATCCTGTGCAATCGCAGATCAATAAAGAAGAAATTGACTGACTGACAGGCTGACTGACATATCAGCAAAGGGCCTAAACTATTAGGGTAAAATAAATAAATACTCCCAACATTAAACACATTAACTTGACTTGGTGATAAGTCACTTATAGCAATTTTGTTACGGATATTAAACTACAGAGGAATCACAAATATAATACGCAAATGCATATGTTTAACAACCAGACACAGAACAAACATAAATCTTATGATAAGTATTTGTACTGGGTGGGGATCGAACCAACGACCTAAAAATGTTAAATTTGGCACAACGGTTTCTTTTATAACATATGGTAGCAGCACTAAGAAAGGATTTTCGAAAATTCACTCTCTGAAGTGATAAAACGCGGATGCAAAGTTTGTATGAAAAATTGCTGTTTTTGAAGTTATCCGAATGAAATTCAGTGTAAACGTTCTTCATTAAAAGTCATGAAACACGTGTAAATATTTTTTTAAATCATTCCTTAAACTCATAAAAGGGGGGTGCAAAGTTATTGTGAAAGATTTCCAATTTACTGCGGGCGCTGTTAGTTCATTATAAAATTGCACGACAAAATTGTAACACACATAAATAGAAAGCGATAATAATGATGATACGGTCCCTATCGAACGGATGGGATGTCTAGAAATATATATTCACCTACCATTTTGTATCAGAGTTTACCGCAATCCAAACGAAAATATGGCACGTCCCTTCACACTTGCACCACTTTAGGTCCTGCCCAATTGTACACGATTATCCTTGCGACCGACCACTGTTATAAACCATTTATGTCTGTTATCAGCACATATATAGCTCTGTCTCTATCGATCGCCGAACGTCAGTGAGGGAGATAAGATTGACGTTGAAAAATAATGCGAGTTTCGATTACAGTCCGGATTAATGATAAGGCAATCGATAGTTATATCGATAAATGTGACGTAACATGGCGACAGCACATGCATAGTGTTTGAATAATGTGAATTTGTAAGGTTATTTTTTGGTGTGTTATTTCAATTCTTTTTACTTTATGCATTTAGCGGGGATGGGTATCAGCATACCCGTCGAGATAGCTACGCTCTGCGATTTCCAACAAGCTTGCCCAGTGTGGCAATTATGGGCAAAAAACCACCTTTCTTAGAAAAGGCTTACGTCCCGCAGTGGACTTCCAATGACTAGTATGATGATGATTTTACTGATTTTATTATATTAACTACTGCTAAATTAGTTAGCAAACAGATTGATTTAATTTATCATTATCGTAGCAGCAAAAAAGAAAATCCTCTGATGAACATAGACCTCCTCGGGAACGTGTAATCGCAGAGCATAGCTTCTCGACAGGGATACTGCTACCCATCTTCGCCCAGTGCATTTGAGCTACACTGTTATGGATGGATATACCGCTACCTGTCAGTTCTGGTACCTTAGTCACCACTTACAACTCCTGGTAAAGGAGAAAGTACTATTCTACTTTGACGATACAATACGGCAAAATGGATTTAAGTATATTGTTTTCTATTTAAGCGGAGTCCAAAACTACCTTATATTCTTCCCTAAGGTCCAAGCTTCTTAATAACTACTGTTGCATTTAGATTTATTGTCGGGGCCGATGGCACAAATAGTAGTGATCTTGTGCGCCAAAGGTCGTGGGTTCGATCCCCACCCAGGGCAAATATATAATTGTATTTTTTCCGCGTCTGGGTGTTAAGTCATTTGAGTATTATATTTGTGATTCCTTTATTGTCTGATGTCCGTAACACCAGTGCTTTAAGCTGTCTCGGTGTTGAAGCAATCTATGAGGTGTCGCGTGACGTATAGACTATAATAAGGCATTAGAATTTTTTTATTCTCTTGTATTTATTGCCCAATATTCTTCATTATATAGCACTATATAACTAAAGTGCTATATATATAATACTTTAGTTTCATTTAGTTTATATATAACACTTTAGTTACATTATCAGTAAACATGAAAATTACACTTTAATAAGATGAATATAAAATTAATATTATTTCACACAATATCTCCTACATTGGGCTGACTTGCTGAACGGCTTAAAGCACTTGTTTTACGGATATCAGATAACAGAAGTATATAAATATATATATAAAATACTTAAATATAGTTTTTAACATCCAGGGTTCAATTTTCAATTGGTCCAATTGAACAAATCCAGCGCATTAGATAGGGGCACTAATGAATATTGTAATATATATATATATACATATATATATATATATATATATATTAAATTATTATATTATATATATATGTATATAATTCAAACACAAATATTCATCATACAAATATTTCTGGATGTGAATCTAACCCACGACCCTTAAAAGATGTCATCCATCTGCGCCATCAAGCCCGTCAAGTGTATTTAATAATTACACTTGTAATACCTTCGCTTTTAATATCTATTATACAAGTGTTTTAAGCTATTTATCTAGGAAGCAAGTCAATATATGTAATATTGTACGAGTTTGTTATTTATCAAAATCCTGTATAAAATGTATTATTACGGAATGTACACAATAGCTCAGTTGATATTTCAAACATTGCCCTAATTAATGGAAATCTAATTGATCATTGAGGCTTTCCAAGAGTACATATTTGTTTATATAAACGATCGAATATTAAATACTGCAAAACACAAATGATAAAATCATAAATGTACACACTGTAAAATAAGAGCATACTATATAAAATAACAAGAACACTTGTGAAAAAAGAACTTACTTTCACTTTAAAACGGATATATGGCATTTTGTACGAACAACACTTAACACTTTTTTAACTTTAAGCACATGAATGAACTAACTCACACCAAGGCGCACGATCGAGTGAACTCATCCGTATTTGGTAAATAAAACGCAACAAAAAATAAACAGTTATAAGCATAACCGTGGACAAAGAAATTGCAAGAACACTTTGCAAAAAATATAGAGTCACGAAAATTGATAGCACACGTATGTAAAGGCATATGTATGAAAGATATATTCCTTATGATATATAGAATAAAGTTGAAAGTTGTAAAGCAGAGAGATTAGTATACTTGTAGGTGATATAATTACTTGGTATAACGACTTGGCCATTTAAAAAACAATTTTGTACCAGTTATGAGTAAATTGATACGTGTCCTAGTAACCCTATAATTGGCAGATGTGTCCAATGATCATTGACATTGTAATTTTGTGACGTAATAGTTTGCGTAGACGAATTAGTGTAGTCTAAAGAAAAGTCGTGTTGTACTAGCAAAGAATAATAGTACCTTCCCTTCTACCAGGTTTCGTAATCCTAAGGTATAGGTATAAATAAGGTATATACTAAGTTGTGTAGCTCAAATGCAATAGGACAGGGATGGGCAGCAGCTGTGCGTTTAGCACCATGTTTGCCCAGCCCGGTAATTATTGGCATGATCCCCCTTTTTTGGCAACGCTAATGTCCAACAGTGGACGTTTTACAGTTGCTAAGGTAATAATAATATTCGGCAGAGTTTAAAATAGAAATATTGTAACTTCTTGGTCCTATTTATGTATATACAATACTAAATATATATATACATAAAATTATAGTCTATTTATAATATCAAATTAACAGCGTTTCACAAAATGCATAATATGAAAATATAAACGGTACCTACAAAAAAATTGTCTGTTTATTCGTTCCGGTTAAGCTCTAAAACGGCTAGACCGATTTTAGTGGCACTTTCACTGCTAGTCTAGCTAATTAATTTTTTATACCTACAAAGCCAATTACTTAGGTGACGTCATAGGTGAACATACCAATTTATTTAAGTAACTCAATTTATATATTTATTAAGTCTATTGACGTTTATACATACTAATAATCATGAATACATTTTAATATTTAAAATCATTTAAAGTATGATAATTGAGAGTAAATTAATTAAAAGTAAACACAAAATGCAAATAAATATATTTCAATTATCAATCGAAAACACAACATAAAGCAATACATACTTAAAATTAAAACGACTAGAGTAATATTATTGTAAATTAATATTATTGTTATATTCAATTTAAAATGTAAGAGAAAATTTATCAATTAAGTTTCTGTTAGTTAGGTATAACCGAACTCATATTACATCATCGTCATCATCATACCAGCCATTGAAAGTCCACTGCTGGACATAGGTCTCACCCAAGAAAGGGGAATTGCCCTTAATTGGTGCGCTGGTCAAGCGTGTTGGCAATAGCAGAGCGCAGCTTTCGCGACGGGGATGCTGCTGCCTATCCCCGCCCTGTGCATTTAAGCTGCAATGTTTTGGATGGATATACCGCCATCTATCGGTTCTGGTACCTTCATCGCCTCTTATGACACCTTGTACAGGGGAAGGTACTATTCTACTTTGATTGTACCTCACAGCCTCATAAAACATATACATATATAATATGAGTTTATGTATTTAGTCTCTATTACACTATGGCGGTTTAGTTAGTAAAGCGAGTTCGCTGAAGTTAGCCGAGTTAATGTGGATAGTTGGAACACTAGGAAAGGACAAAAACTAGTTATTATATCCCTATCACGTGGGACGCCGTTTTAAATAGTCTTCTTTAGTAAATACAGATAATTCGTCTAGTATAGGAAATGTAAGATGCACTTAAAAGTGACATAATGGTTAGAATGTACTGTTAACTAGAAAAAACAATTATTATAGTTTCCAGGCGGGATTCCTGGAATTGAGAAAGATCCAGAGTCCAAGCCTCGCCAGTAACTAATTTGAATTCACATAAAAATAAATTTTTTGCAACAAAGTGATCAAAAACAACACACTCTATTGATAAAACATAACCGCAGCCCTTGTCCTTTTGTAAACATAGAACTCAACAGCTTTTGATGCGATTTTTTAAATAGACAGTTTTTCAAGTGTTATATTCAATATAGTAGAAAAATACTATATTGAATATACCAATTGAAAAATGAATCATGTTAGAATTTACTAATGTGATGTCGTAAATAAACACAAATTACACTTATATTGCAAACGTTGGCTGAACCCAACGAGATGGATCAAAGTAATGTACTACAGTATTGTATACTTCAAAAAGGTCTACAAAAAAGGGCGATGGCATATTTCTAACCGCATCTAGAAATAACCTACAAAAAAAATATCCATCGTCTGTGCACCCGTCTTTTTTTATCAACTTCTTTTAAAACATAAATAATAAATCTTAAAATTGGTTATTAATATTACATTTAAAGTTTTGATTGATTTTTATCCATTAAAGTCGTCGAGTCTTTTAAAGATAAAGATCAATCAGAAATCGATTTCAAGTGTCGTTATTTGACTTGGGAACCAATATTATAAAAATACCAAACAATTAGATATTTCCAACTTTTCGAGATTCCGAAGGATGAATATAATAATATGGTGATATAAAAATGGTATTATTTTATTGTTTAGTATAGTAATCGTATTTTTGTGAGCAGAAAAGTATAATCTGTGAGAAGAAATAGCTAATTTATCAGCAACACATGGCCAGCAAATATTGCAAAATCAATCAGCACTTTATGCAACCCTGAATGACTGTAATTATGTTAGTACAGCACAATAATTATATAACCTGCAATGACTTGCTCTTGTTTACTAAAATTTTAATAAGCAGTCAGAATGTAAGAAAAAAATTAATGTTTAAATATATATTTTTTTATTATTTTATATTAGGATGTCGTCAAACAAACATACTGTTCGCTTAACGGAAAACGTGACTCCAGCCTATAGAGACTGAGCTAGAATGGCGGTATATACATTCGAGACAGTGTAGCTCAAATGCATGGAGTGGGGATGGGTAGCAGCATCCCCGTCGCGAAAACTGCGCTCTGCGATTACCAACACGCTTGCCCAGCATTGCGTATTGTGGGCAAAATTCCTTCTTGGAGAAACCTATGTCCAGCAGTGGACTTCTGATGGTCGTAATAATGATGATTATATTATTTAACGTTCAATGCCGATTTTTCTACAAAAACTCAATCCAATCAGTTTGAATCCAATCGGTTATTTTTCGAATTATGTTTTAAATATTTATATTTATACCAATTAAATACATTGCATAAAGACATGTTTGCTTTGTTGATAAATCATAAAATCTGGCTTATTAATAAGTTATTTTGCGGTTTCAATGTTTATTACTTTATTATAATCTCATGTTATTTAAAGCAGCCTATTTATGACAAAATTATTTATGGAACAAGAAATGCTGCCTGATTTCTGACCATATCATTTAAATGTTGATTAATAATATCTCACATTTTTTTTATTATTGCTAAACATTTAATTACAAGCCATGTGGTACCGGTAGAGAAGAAAAGTACCTCTTCCTATACCAGGTGTCGTAAGAGGCGATTGTGGTACCTGAACTGACAGATGGCGGTATATCCATACGAATCAGTGTAGCAGTGTAGCAAATGCAATATGTAGGAATGGGCAGCAGCATTCCTGTCACGAATCTACGCTCTGCGATTGCCAACACGCTTACCTAGCGCGGCAATTATGGGCAAATTCTTCCTTTTTTGAAGGAACTATGTCCAGCAGTGGATGTTTTACGGCTGATGTGATGATTATGATGATATAATCACCTCTCACTAATACACACACATATATATATATATATATATATATATATATATATATATATATATATATCGCACGCATTAAATAGGTTATTTTAAAATGAAGTATAAAGAGGCCTACATTTACTACAATAACCTAAATATTTATGTGTAACAGAAAATACCACTCTTTAATTATTATTTGCTCCAAATGCGACTGACCTGATGGCGCAATGGTATACCATTGTATCTTGTGCGCCAAAGATCATGGATTCGATCCCCTTCCAGAGCAAATATTTATATGATAAATATTTGTATTTGGTTTGTGTGTTATTTATATATATCTGAAAAATATATTTCTGGTATATTTGTAATTCCTTTGTTGTCCGATATTCGTAAGGCAAGTGCTTTCTTTAAGCAAGTTATTTAGGAATCAGGCTAACATATAAATAAAGATGTAATGTAATAAGAGTTAAGAACTTTTGTTTTAACTGATTATAATGATTTTTATGTTCATTTAGAGAATTTACTTTTAATTTTAATTGAATTTACCGTTTTTATGAATGTTAAATCGTTGCAAATATATTTTTTTAGTTTGTACGTAATAAATAACATTACTTTTTTGAGTATAAAGTCAGTAGAATGTGGCAAATTAACGTTGAACAATTTTCTTTTTTGCTTGTGCAATAAAGATTGCCAAATTTCATATATTTATAGAAAGTACCTACATGTATAACTTCACTATTAACAGATATAAATAGCCGTAACATTGGATTGCGTTAATTAATAAGCTTGATTCCCAATAGTTTTAAGAATACGCAGAGAAAAGTATAATACAAATTCTTTTTACATATCGACTTGAAACATACCCGTGTTACTGAGAAAAAGGGTTTCGACATTCATACGGATGGATATATTTTCTATGAGAGTATATTTTATCATTTTTATTATAGTATTGATACGTAATAAATAAAAAAATATATATCTAGACCAGAATAAGTTTTTATTAAATCAGTACATCCCCGAGTTAAATTGAAGAACAAATTAAGTATCACTTATGCTTCGCTGATGTTGGTCCTTTCTCGATAAGTGGGCTATGAAATAATACTAATTCTTTCTGACCTTATAATTAAGACCCTGCGTTGATATGTCAGCCAGTCATTCAATCTTCTCCTTTTATATATAAAAATGTAACATTATTATAACATTGAAAATCATAGAATTTTCAAACTAACTGTGCACCCCTTTATACCCTCTTAAGGGAAGATTTTCAAAAATATTATTTTTGGCTTTATTTGTTTCATGGTTGTTGACGAAGACCTTTCATTCTGAATTTCGTTCGGATAACTTCAAAAACTGCATAGTTTCATACGTTTCATAAAGAGATTTTTTTTTCAATTTTTCCTAGTGCTTTATAAAAAGGAACTTTTGTGAAAATTTCAAGTCTATTACCCTTATAGCTTAGGCCCTGCGTTGATATGAAAGTCAGTCAGTCAGTCAGCTTTTCCCTTTATATATATAGATTACAGTTCAGTATCAAGTAAAATATTATTCCGTTATTTTTCCTCATATTCGAACCACGCTAAAATAAAAGTTTACAAAAATAGATATATTGATATTTGTTGGTTAGAGTAGCCACATCGAATTTTACAACACTCAATAATAAAATCTATACTAATATTATAGAGAGAAGAGTTTGTTTGTTTGTTCTATTTGAAAAAATATTTTAGTATTGGATGGTCTATTTATCGAGGAAGGCTATAGGCTATATCTCGCTAGGATCTATTGATCGCCGTAGCATAAATGGTATTAAGTTAATTCTATAAACTAAAACCCCATCTCCCATTAGGGTAGGCAGAGACTGGTTACGATCTTGGCATACCTCTTTTGCTTCCTTTACTTGCATTAGTCGTTTCATATACCTTCGTTTAATCTTGGTACTTCTGACCTGGCCCTTTTTTAAAACTTCTACCTGGTTAAGATATTTTCGCCTTGGTCGTCCTATACCAACCCTTCCATTCATTTCCGCGCTGTATATTTGTGCAGTCGTTCTAGTTTCTTCAATCTTTTCTACATGTCCAAACCATCTTGAAATTCCTTTTTCTATTGTTGTCACAACATCATCTTTTACACCACAAATATACTGCGAAGTGCTCTTATTTTAACAGCATTTATTCTACTCGCGTGCTTCTTCTGCCATACCCAATATTCACTAGCATATGTCAGTGTTGGAACCAGCACACCTCTATGAACAGCCAGTCATGCCCTTACATGCTTTTATGGGCAGCCTATAACACTATTTCCAGCTGTGTTCTCTCTCAGCCCTCCGTTCAATATCTTCTTCATACTTCCCATATCTAAAACTAAACTCTCTAAACTTCTATGCTTACATATATATTATGGGTAATTACTAAAACAACACAAACTTAGGTATATACATTTTTTCATACTTTCATCATGGATTTGGTTTAATAATAACTCATGCCACGTCTCAAGCAATGACTTGACGAAGAGATAAGTTGTTTAATACTTGTGTTACGGACATCGGACTTCAACAAATACTAATGTCATGATCATCATATCATATACTTCTATCTATATACCTTGTTTTTTTTCGGACAAATCTATTGCTGGACTACTCAGACGTCAATTCCAGCGCCACCGAAAAATGAGGGCGGGGCCTCTCATAAATGAGAGGTCCGAGGCCCGTTTTCATCCCGTTTCATTCATTCATTGAGTGGGACTGACGGCGATCGTTCGAGGGCGCCTCTAGAAGCTCGACCTAGGCTCGGGCTGCCATCGTTGGGGTGAATTTAATTCTGTAAAAGAGGATGGACAGAGTGAGCCCGACAGCTCTAGAGCTGTCGGTTATCGCTCGTGGGGGCAGGGACTGCTCGCGTTCGACATATCTTGTATATCACAACCAGTATTATATATCAAATTAAACACGCATATTTATGGAGAAATTTGTTCCTTACTAAACATCGAAAATTTGTAAGAATCTTTAAAATGCCCATTTGTAGCAAAAAAAGCCATTTATAACATACTGGCCACTTGCTTCCCATGATCCCACTTAAAGGGCATGTCATCGATCTCTTGGTCTCTGTCTCTGCCCCAAGATCGATATATACAAACAGAATAAACACAAACATCCACTACAAAATGGTGTGTTCTAGGTGGGGATCAAACTAACAACCTCACAATACAAAATAGATTCAGTACCATCTGCACCAACCTGCTTGTAATCTTTCTTTTCATAAGACCAGGTCGACATACCAGCACATAGTTCACGTGATAATAAACTTCACTGCTGCCTATAGGTGCTCGTAATATCACAAGGATATCACTAGCGCGTAGCCAATCTTGTGACTTAGAGATATTATGTCACATTACTTAGTAATTTCACTTCCTCTCTCACCCTTAAATCTGGAATACAACAGTTCAAAGACTGCCATTTGACGGTAGAAATAAGTGAGAGTGTGGCAACAACGAAGATAATGTATGCGTACCACACAGTAAAATTATTTGCATTAAATATGTTATTAAACACTGCATTATTTGCCAGCATTTCTTATCAGTGCTGCGGACGCCTGATAAGCGGTTTAGTAATACTGATTACGCAAACTGAAAACTGTGGCAAGACTGCACACAACATATAGAATTATGATCTCAAATTGATGTCATATCAAATCAAAATAATCTTTCTTCAAGTAGACGCGTTACAAGCACTCTCGAATCGTTAAAAATAATAAATAGAACAATTTCAATTTAGAAATATAAGGTAGGTACTAGATTGTATTATATTCATAACACTGGTGATCCGACGGGATCATAGAGTCATCCATCTGTTGGAACTAGACGGGTCTTTAAACTAAGTTTAAAGCAGGTTCATTACAAAACCACCAGAAAGAAACCAATAAGAAAAACTAGTGGTGATAAAGTTTCCATCAATACTAAATAGTTAGTGTTAATGGCCTATGTTTTTAACCGACTTAAAACAAAGGAGGAGGATGTATGTTACTCAATATCTCCGAGAAATGTAAATCGATTTTGAAAATTCTCGTTTTGTTCGAACGGGTATTATCATGAGGTGGGCGCATTGGCGCCAAAGCCCTAAGCGGGATCCCAAGAAAATCAAAGGTTAACTTCAAATTTTTTAACATAATATCAGCTACAGAGAATCCACTGTTGGACATAGGCTTCTCCAGGATAGGAGCATTGAGGCTTCTGCAGGATAGGAGTATAGGAGCAATTCTTTCCATATTTACGCTGGGCAGGCGTGGTGGGAATCGCAGAGCGCAACTTTGTAACCATCCCCAACCTGTAGTCTCTAAGGTGCGCTGTTTCGGATGGGTATACCGTCATCTGGTGGTTTCAGTACCGTAGTCACTTCTTATGACATTTGGTACAGTGTGAGGTACTGTTTTACTACGCCGGTTACCTACAACTTAAATTTCAATTATGTTTATTTTACGACCTAAAATTTATAGGCATAGACAATGTGTTGTAGGTATTTTTTTAAGCTATTAAAATTCTCTGGTATTGTAAGTCAGATTAATTTTGTTCAAGATTATGTTATGTTAATAATCAGTTTACTATTTAAACATCCTTTTTCTATTTACTGGTTTATAAATAAATAAATAGTGTTGATAAATTCCGAAAGTCTTTTTTTTTGCATATCACAAATGGCGGACATGTTGCGTTGTGGCATTATCAACTGGTCAAACATAGGGCAAAACAGAAAAGCAGATAAGGCAGTGCATTACTCATTAATATAATAATATTATATTCTTTATTGTACACCAATGAAAACATCACAAAAACATGGAATAGTAGGTACAAGAGGCGGCCTTATCGCTAAATGCAACTTCTTACAGGCAACCTTTGGATAGAAATAATGTTAAAGCTGGTAGAAGTTTGAGGTGCATTTAATACATACATACATACGTAATAAACATACATATATACATATAATAAACATACATTCAAATACATATAAAAGATAGTTACAGAAAAAGGAAAGTGACAGAATCAAAAAGAAAAATCAAAGTGCCAGATAATACTCCTTCACCGTTCTTTAAAAATAGAAATAGAACGAGCAGATCTCACTTCAAGTGGGAGAGTATTACACAAACGAACAGCTTGAACTGTAAAGGATTTGCTATATAACCTTGTGGTATGCAGAGGCATCTTAAGTGATAAATTCTCTGACGAACATAGTTATTTTTCATGGCTGTCCCCAAGGAACAAACATGTATAAGAGTGTTATATATATATACAGTTTATTCACTAAATTCTAAATCCAAGAAAGGAGGAATTTCGACCATAATCGCCGCGTAAATTGTGTGCTGGCAATCGCAGAGCGTAGCTTTTGCGGAATCCGCCATCTATCGGTTTCGGTACCTTAGCCGTCCCTGCAGTTTCAAACTAACTTTGCATTCCCCTTTTAAACCGTTATCAAATGATTTTGGAAAAAATTGGATACGTGTTTCATGACTTTTACTGAATAATCTTCATATTGAATTTTATTAGACTAAATTTAATAACGGCAAAGTTTTTTACTAACTTAGCCCCTTCGTTCTTCCCTCTTAAGGTGTGAACTTTGAAAAATCCTTTCATAGAGCTTCCCTAAGTTAAAAAACGAATTTCTGTGCAAAATTAAAAATGTCTAACCCTTAGAGTTTAGGCCTTGCGTTGATGTAACAGTCCGTGAGCTTCTCTGTTTATGTACTTAAACAAATCAATAACATTCGTAAACATCTATAACACAAACTTAACTAGTTAATAGATACCATCAAAGAAATATACGAACACGGTACGCGTGTAAATTAACTGACACGTATACTAAGATATTTATTTGATAAAGTCAAATATATATATTAATTATTAATTTGTTATTAAAATATGTTTCCTATTTAGTGTTAATTTAGGCAGCAATACCTACAATTCCCACAACATCTCATACATTGATCCAACGATGAATGAATCCACGATGAATCCACGATGAAATATATCTTAGGGATAACGCACAATAACCATGTTTTATGGGGCTGTTCGCTAGTAGTTCAATATTATGTATTACTAGCTGTGCCCGCGACTTCGTCCGCGTGTAATGCTTTTTTTTTGGGTAAGGAATGCTGCTACCCATCCACGCCCAGTTGCATTTGAGCTACATTTTTTGAGTAGATCCATCTTTCGGTTCCAACACCTCAGTCGTCTCTCACGACTCCTGGTACAGGAGGAGGTACTATTCTACACTGCTGGTACCACACGGCCTAATGGAATGATCACTTATTTTGAGCATACTCGTAGTTTATAAATAGATAGATGTAGACACAGTTGGTCATAGATAAACTCAAGATCCATTAACCCTAATTCGAGTAATAGGAAACATCAAATTAGCTTGATGGTTACTAAAATACTTACAATTAAACGGGATCCGGCCACAATGCACGGAGTCTTCATCTTGCGGACACTAAGACATGAAAATATTTTTTATAGCAGTTAAAATGAATGACATGGCTTCTTTATTAAAAATACGCCTCCGTGGACTAGCCTAGCGATAATGGTGAAGGTGTAATCGGAGATAAGCGGGAGAAGTTTTAAGGCGTAATTTATAAGAAAAAGCGGAATTTAATGTAGATAAAAATTAAATATAGACAAATAAATAAAACTGAAACTATTGTTTTTAATAAATATATATTGATTTTACACAACACATCTGTTTATATGTATAACAAGAGAGGCTGACTGACTGACTGACTGATACACACAGGGCCTAAACTGTTAGTGTTAGAAATTTGAAATTTCGCACAGGGGTTACTTTAAATGAAAGTTAACCCCCTCAGAGGGTAAGACGGGGGTGCAAAGTTAGTACAAAGCTTGGCTATTTTAGAATTAAATTCAGTAAGGTTCTTCATTGAAAGTCGTGAAAAACGTGTAAAATATGATTTTTTTTTAAAAGCATCCATAAAGGTGTTAAAGATGGTGCAAAGTAACTTTAAAAATTGTACAACATGACCAGGGTGTTTTTGCCGATAATTGCCTCGCTGGGTAAGCGTGTTGGCAATCGCGGAGCGCAGCTTTCACGACGGGGATTCTGCTGCCCCTGTGTATTTGAGCTGCATTGCCGTAAGGTACTAGCAGGGTAGAATAGTACCTCCCACTACGTCGTCGTAAGAGGCATGTAAGGCACCAGAACCGACAGATAGCAGTATATCCATCAGGAACTTTGCAGCTCAAAATTGTAAATTCATAGTTAAAAAAAGTATATTTACAGAATTAAAGATTTATTTAATATAATCTAATGTGAATAATATAATTAAAAAACATTTAATAATTTCTTATGTTATATCGAAAATTGTTTGTGATTTGTATTTAATATTATTCGGGAACAGTAAAAAAAACCTGAATATAAAATATTTCTTTAATTCCTGTCGCTTCCTTTTGTGACTTAGAAATCTAAAACGCGATGTTGTCTATGTTCGCTTTATCCAGCGCGCACACAGAGATAGCGAGCGAATTTATAGCGAATAGAAATATTTGCCGATCTCGTAGTGTGCGTCATATGGCTGACCAAAACAATTCCAGAAAAAAACTGGAGATGACTTTAGTGGTACACCATTACATAAGCGCTATCATTCACAACGCCACGAGCGGTCATAAAGCCTGAAGACGCAACGATTTATAAAACTAGAAAACATATTGGTTTCCGCAGAAAAGCAGTCGTAGAACGTTCATTGCCGGCAAGAGAACTATAGCGAAGAGTAGCTTTGTGACAAGAATGCTGCTCACCGCCTTCCTGTTACATTTAGATGAACCTAATAGACGGCTCTGACGTCAGTTCCAGCATCAACATGAGAAAGAGACCAAGCAGCTCATTGATATTGCACTTCTTGCTCCTTTACCTTCCGAGGACGGTCACCCTCGAAACATTCACGAGTATGTCTCGAAATTGATCTAAGGACGCCTGTGGGGCGCGGTCCACATACACATGAGGTAGACCTAATGTAAATATCATTCACATTGGTACTATAATCTCATCTATTTCTACCGCCAATCACCAGCGTTCGCATTGCTGTGTTCCGTTTGGAAGACACAGTGTAATTACTTTGTAATTTGACAAAATATCTTCAAGTCAGAAGGTCAGTAACGCGTGAGTGATATCCTTGTGATATCCTAGTGATATTACGAGCGTTTATAGTCTGAAGTGACGCTTACTATCACGCCGACTGTATGCTTGTTTGTCAAGCTGGTGTTATAAAAAAAAGATGCCCTTGCTTGGTAGGACTGCAGTCAGAGGATGGATGACAGAGACAGAGGCACTCATCCAGTGCAGTGTATTGCTCGGAACCTAGCTAGTGTGTGTGATTGTGATGACATCAGGGAGGGCGGGGGGGGGGGGACTGGGCGAGAACGGAATGTTTCGGCCTACGTAAACAAATACTGACACTTTGCTTAGCATATAAATCCACTGCTTGCATTATTAGTGAGTTAAAGTGAACGGAATCCGAAGTAGAGGTAAGACAAATTTTTAGATTTGTATTTATTTACCTTTTTGCACACGACGGACTTAATACCACGTTTTATCTATTGATATCTACCAGTCAACGCGATGAAAAAAGAAAATAGATATCTATATCTTCATACTTGTACTCTGAGCGGCTGAACCGATTTGAATGTCGTTTTCTGTATGCGTTTGGGTGGTGCTCTGAATGGTTTATTTTCATAAATCAGTCCACCAGATGGCACTGCACTCAGAGTTTTGGTTGTTTATCTATACTGCAACTAAACGGCTAGATCAACTTAAATGATTTTTTTAATGCATTCAAATGGGGCCTGCTTGATTAAGATTCACAAATCAGCTCGTTAGATGACACTACAGTCGGTATCTAGGTTATTTATCTTTCATTTCAAACCTTGGTATTCCATATCTCTTGAAATATCATGTAGAGCAACGTCTGCTGTTTTCGCTATAAAAATACAACCACTCGTGTGTATGTGTATGTGTGTATATAAACACATACACGTAATACATACATACCTATATAGAAATATAAACACATAACTAAACTAATATACAATACAAGTGATTATGCTTGATATGACAGATATGTGAGAAAAAAGGGGGCAATTTAAGTTGAGATATTAGAACTGAAGAGAATGCGTAAGGCTCTTTTGACTGTAAGTTTACTCAATTACTTTTTGATATTGAAAGAAATGCATACTAGATTCGTATAGGGTATCCCATTCTTGTACAGGGATAGCCCCTGTACAAGAATGGGACATAAAACATGAGTCGTGACGAGGAGTGAAAAGTGAAAGAGTATTGGAAGAGAGAAGGTTACAGTCATGGGACGAAGAAAGTAGACTAAAAGAGACATATTTCGACTCAGATATAAGACATATCAGAAATGAACGTGTGAATCGAAGGGAAATGAGGGTTGCAGTGCATTTTAAGATGTCGGTCCGTTCTAAAGATGTACCATGGCATACCCATTGCACTTTTGTTGCGCTTTTTAAGAACCCTTTTAGAGTAATCTGAAGGCTGTATAACGGAGCCACGTGGGAATGACCCTCGCGTACATACATTTAAATGGCGGAGCCCTGTGGTTTCCCGTTTCCATGCGAATAATAAATAAAAGAAGCCTAAGTTCTTCCTTCAACATCAGCCATCCTCCTGAGACATTACCATTAAAATCGGTCAGGCTGTTCAGTAGTTTATCTCAAACAGACAGACAAATAATTATTTTACAGAATTTACAAAGTTTACTTTTGTTATAAGTACCGTAACGTTCATACTGTTATTTGCCTATTTTAAAAAGCTGTTAATTTAATGTAACAAGAAGATACTTCAATTATATTTGTGTATATAGAAAACGTGTTATCCCCGAAACACCTTTTTACTTTCCTGTCTGCATGGCAAACACAACACGATGATAAGCGGATTTGCGGATACAATTTGGCAGGCGCTTAGAACGCAAACAACATTGTTATATTTTGCACAAATCTTTAAAATTATATTGACTTGTGTTACTATGGTGTTTAAGCTATGTTATTTTAGCAGTAAGGATAATGAAATGCTTTAAATTGTTGGTTGTCAGACTTTAGTAATTTACACAGCTCGTCGTCGTTTTGCTGAGAAATAAATAGTTTGTTGTTCGATTGAGCTGCAAAATTGACTTATATAGTCTAGTTGTCTAATTTGTCTCTTTGTTTAACTGTTAAACAAACCACATCAAATATATTAATCAACAATTTTTCGTGTTTTCATCTCAAAAGAACACCTACTCAACACCTTACTGCTACATTATCAATCATTTCAACCGAAGGTATTTAATAATTTTTGTATGTAAGAGTAACAAACATCATCATTATCATATCACCTTTTGGAAGTCCTCTGCTGGACTTGAGCCTCAATAAACATGTAATTTTGGGTATAACTGCCGCGCTGGGCAAGTTGGCAATCGCAAAACGCAGCTTCCGCGACAGGGATGCTGCTGCCCATCCGTGCTCTGTGCATATCAGCTACATTGTTTCAAATTGATATACCGCCGTTTGTCGGTTTTGGTACTTTTATCCTCTCATATGAAACCTGGTTTAGGGGGTAGTACCTACTGTTTTACTCTGCATACATTCTTACTATCTTTCGTGTTTATAATATCGAGATTATTTCGTGTTTATAATAGAAGGTCAAGATGCGTTACTCAATGAACAAATGAACAAACCTTCACATAAAGATTTGGGTCTTCGGGATGTAGCGAGACAGCTGGGTCTTGTCACGTGCCGAGGTCACGTACAGGACCTCCCCTCGGCTTTCACAGGGTTGCTCTAAAAGGAGTACGATTAAAGTATATTATCCAGTGAGTTGGTCTATTTGGTTGGTATCCACTATTGCGATTGAGGGATGCACATTTTTATCTTTATTCATAGAGCGAAAGTAAATAGAAGAGTTAGTTACAAACTAAGTTAACGTATCTTAACCAAGTAGAAGATGTATAAAGAAGGGACAAGGTAATAGTATTAAGAATAAACGAGCGTTTATATATTCACACAATATCTCGTAAATTGACCTGAAGAGGAAGGTCGCTCAAAGCACTTGTGTTACAAACATCAAACAAAAGAGAAATCACAAATATAATACATAATTTTAACACCCAGATACAAGATAAACATAAATATCATAACATAATTATTTGTTCTAGGTGGAGATCAAACCCACGACTCCTGGCGCATAAGATAAGATCACCACCAAATGCGCCATGAGTGTGAGTATAGGAAGCGAGAGAGGTATCCCAAAATCGTAGTAAGTGGAAAGTCTCTGCCTTCCTTGATGGGGCACAAGCGTGAAAATTTAATCATTTTTGTGCTTGTAAAACGTCTATATTATAACAAATACCAATATATTTACATATAAAAACAACGTGTCACGTTGTTCATCAAGGATAGAAGAAACTTATAGACTTATAGACCTAGTTCAGAAGTTCATACCGGACAAACATCGTGACACGAAATGTTTATTTAATTTATAAAGATAAAGACAAGTTTACATTAAGTTTCCTTTTTACACTTAACGAACAACTGCATATTGAAAAAAAATTTGGTAAGGCTAAAATTATGTTTGTAGATTTCAGTAAAAATTACTAAAATCATACTGTCGAGGAAATTGTCGATCAGAAGTGATCAAAGAACGCTTGTAGAAAACTTCGTTTAAAACTAAACAGATTCCACCGTGAACCATAAGTATCAGATAATGAAAAGTGGGTTTGTTGAATCGCTTCAAAATGTTGCCTCTAAGATTACGGGGCGATAAAGCGTCTATTTATCGCTCCATCCCCTTCTATCACGAGGCAAAAACGATTCTTTCCTTGTCTGTCATAGCGTGACAAACAGCCGTAGATGGGTTCAACTCGCGAGTGCTTGATTAGAGATATTAGATGGGTATACTTTAAATAAATGTCCACATTTGCGGCGTTCTGCCTGATTTGCTGCAATTAATTTAGTTTTTTTTATTACGCCAGGTCGATAAATTCGCAATACACTGCACCAGGTGTCGTAAGAGGCGACTACGATACCGGAACCGACAGATGGCGGTATATCCATCCGAAACGGTGCAGCTCAAATGCACAGGGCGGGGATAAGCAGCAGAATCCCCGTCGCGATAGCTGCGTTCTGCGATTGTCAACTCGCTTTCTCAGCGCGGCAATTATGTAAAATCTCTGTTTTGGAGAGGCTTATGTCCAGTGGCTGGTACGATGATAATACACGTTACAGCAGCCTATAGGCGCGTGTAATACCACAAGGATATCACTAGCGCGTTGTTAACCTTGTGACGCGTAAGTAATGAAACTGCAGTAAAATTTGTATTGGAGAAAGTCTGGTAAAGGCAGACTAGTTAAATGCAGACAAGTTAAAGGTAGGCCATACTTATTGTAAATATAAATTAATTCAAATTAGCTTGTGGTTGATAGATCAAAACTAATTCTATGGGATCAAAAAAATCAAAGGGAAAAACAAAGATTTTAGAAAAACATTTAAATAAGAAACAAAACGTAATAAGCATTATATTGAAGCCATTGATTTACATTCGTATTGAGTCTTTTCACATTAAGCAAAGAAATATGTCCGTCTAGATCCATCCGATTAGATTTATCTTTACCAAATACTCAATAGTATTAATACGTTCCCAAATTAATTTAAAACGATAAAAATCCTTTGGGTCCCGCTTAGATATTCACTTTGAACCGGCATGTATATTTATAACAGAGTCAGCCCAAATGAATTCACGAGCTCAGTCTACATATTTTATGGTTCTCAGAGGTCACAAGGACCCTTCCAATCGATTCGTACACCATTATCTCTGCTTTCCAACCACGACTATTGTAGGGCCATACAAATAGATGAGTATGTAGACTTAATTGTCATACAGTGGAATCCGAGAGAACAGACTTATAATTTGTGACGCAACAGAATATTCATTTTCACATGTGTTCACTATTGTTTTAATCAGCTTTAGAAATGAAAAAAAGTTATTGATTAAGCAACACGTAAGAATGATTCAATTAATCAAGAAGTTATAACAGATATAAGAAAGTTACATTACGGTAACGTTTACATTTCATAAATTTCTTACGTAAATACATATACTTTCAGTATTTGTTCCAATACATAGGTTTTTAGAGGTCCAAGAGGTAAAAAGCGCGCTAAGAAGAAAACAAAATTTTTACATAAGGGTGGGTTAATTTTTGTTTTTTTCTTAGCTTAAAAATCGTTTCGTGTTCTTAGGTGACATCCTCGATATCTCACAGCTGAATAGATATAACTCGAAATGCATATGCATTCCGCTATGTTTTTCAGTAAATCCTTTACAGCCTAGGCCGTTTGTAAATACAATGCAATGAGCATTAGATGCTAGATCTAGTCCTTGTTTGTCTTTCAATGGTTAATGTAGAAGTATCGTGCCTTATCTGTACATAATTTATTTATTTGTATAAATTTAATATATTATGACAAGGTATATATTAAATTTTTATGCCGTGAGGTACCGGCAGAATGGAATAGTACCTCCCGCTACACTAGGTGTCATAAGAGGCGACGAAGACTGACCAGAACCAACAGATAGCGGTATATCCATCAGAGACAGTGCAGCTGAAATGCATGGGGCAGGGATTGGCAGCAGCATCCCCGTCGCGATAGCTGCGCTCTGTGATTGCCAGCACGCTTGCCGAGCGCGGCAATTACGGGCAGAAAACCTCCTTTTTTGGAGAGGTTTATGTCCAGCTGTGGACTTCCAATGGCTGGTATGATGATGAACATATTACAACTATACCTATTTTATGTACCTTCACCTCTTGCTACCGCCTTGGTTTACTCTTTCTATCCAAAGGTTGCCTGGAACAATTCGATTTAAGCGACAATGTTCTTTTCTACATTTACTACTGTGTCTAGTGTATAAAAAAAGAAAATTCATACACAACAACTTATACATTGACTTGACTCCGTGGTAAGCCTCTTAAAGCACTTGTGATACGGACGGCATACAACAGAAAAATCACAAATATACTACTTAAATACAAATATGTAACACTCAGACAGAAAAAAAACACAAATATCATCATATACGTATTTGCTCTGAATAGTAATTGAACCCAGGACCTTTGGCGCAAAAGATAAGATCCTTACCATCTACGTCATCGGAGCCATCAGTATTATTATCAACATGGATTACTACAGTTAGTTAATAAAATAGAGGCTAATTATAATGTTATTTTGTAACGGATGATATGTAGTTTAGACAATCTAAAAGAACCGCACGATCGTGTTCGATATAGGCCGTATACATCTTGTTCTATTGGAAATCTCTAACAGAAGCCTACGTCCAGCAGTCGATGTCCTACAGCTGATGATGGTTTTTATTGTTCTTCACATATGTTTGTCGTGGGCCAGGACCAAATCCACCACCTCTGGACTGCCATCGGCCCGTCAATTCTTTATCTAGCGCTGTCCAATTTCATGGCCACACTTTGCTTTCGCATTCGACAGACCAGAATTTTATGTCCATTACCAGTTATGATTCAATGGAAATGAGTGGGGTATTGGTAAATACACAGAATAGCTGAGATATTTGCAAATTCGTCCTGCCGTTGTACTGTAAAAGGCATTTGGCGTAGTGGCGTGGCAGAAGTGATGCTGCGAAATGATTTAGTATTGATCATTTACGTATGAAGTCAAAACGATGACATCATTGTAATGAAAGCAATATTTTGTGTCACTTTTTCATCCCGATAGCGCATTTGGTGTCATAAGGTATTATAATCCAAGAGTTGTGGGTTCTATGCCAACCCATTACAAACATATGTTATGGATATTTGTGTTTGTTGTTTATATATATTAAGCATTATATTTTTAATTCTTCTGTTGTCTTTTTACTACAACCCAACTATTAAGCTACTAATTTCGGAGTCAAGTCAACGATGAGTTTCATCATCATAATATAATCAGCAATTGGAAGTCCAATGTTGGTTATAGGTCTTCCGAAGACTGGGGCAATTTTTCTCATGATTTCCATGCTGGGCAGGCGACGTGACAATCGCAGCGCGTGCCGAGCATGCTGCTATCCATCCCTACCTTTTGCATTTGAGTCATACTTGTAGGATGAGTTTACCGCCATCTACAAAAGATACTATTTAATTTTGCCGGTATCCCACAATCAAGTTCAATTTAGTAAATGTAAACGTTGAGTAATATATGGTAATTTTACTTACATTTTTAAAAACCTTTTTATTATCACGTCGGTACGCATCTTTTCCTTCTCCGTGATCAGTGAGGCTTGGCTTCCGGTTTTTATCGTTGTAGATGGAAGATGGTTTAAGATTTAATTCCTAGAATACTAAGAATAATTACTTCTTTAGTAGTAATAGTGGTATCTATAAATTATGACAATAATATTGCTTATATCTATAATACAAGCCGTGAGGTACTGGCAGAGTAGAATAGTACCTCCCACTGATTCAGGTGTCGTAAGAGGCGATTAAGGTGCCGGAACTCACAGATGGCGGTACGCGCTTACCCGGCGCGGCAAATATGGGCAAACAGCCTCCTTTTCTGGAAAGGCCTATGTCCAGCAGTTGAGTTTCAATGGCTGGTATGATGATGATGATGATGATGATAATACATATCAACGGTCAGAAATTCAATTTAAATCGCTCAAAGCATTTGAGTTTCAGATGAATCATAAATATTTAACACCCAGACACAGAACAAACAAAAATATCATCATATACATTTTTGTCTTCGGTCATCCGATAAAACCAAACACGGCACGGCACCATCGGGCCTTTAGCGGGCCCGATGGTGCCGTGGTGGTGGTTGAAGTAAAAAAAATACAAAAGCATTGAAATAGTAAAATAGGTGACCTTATTGCATAGAGAAATTTCTTCCAGGCAACTTTGCATGAGAGAGAGAAAATTATACTGTCTATTGGTCCGATACACCAGTCACCTCTTACTACAGAGGTAGGTATGAGCTTGCAATGCAGCGACGGCGTGTTCATGACCAAGTTGGACTACTTCACCGTCGTCTTCAAGGACGACGGTAATAGATTAACATTTCCTATGTAAGCCGGGTCGACCTTCAAACCTTCAAGGCAACATAATTATTTTGCGACGTCTTAAACAACCATCGTCATATTTCAGCCAGTTTACACAAAACGTCAATTAATTACACACATAAACCTTCTACATGAATCACTTGCTAAGTGAACCGTGCACCATTAGGGAACAGTATGTTAGTAACTCGGCGAATTATTAATGCGTACGAACATCAGTTTGATAGTTTTTGGGCTTAATATATTTGTGACGGGGCCGATGGCGCAGATGGTTGATTCTATCTTGGGCGCCAAAGTTCGTTGGTTCGATCTCCACCCAGGATAAATATATAATGTGATATTTATGTTTGTTTTGTGTCTGGGTATTAAATATTTGTGATACCTCGGTTGACTGATATCTGTAACTCAAATGCTTTGAGCGACTTATCGTGATCAATGTATGAAATGTGCAGTTTTAACAGGGTAGTGATAGACAGCTGCACTGCAGTTGCAAATTCATTCTACGATTACGAGCACCCCTGTACAGTGCAACAGCTATGTGCAAAATTCACTCTTTATGTGGGGGGAGGGGGGTTACGTCACACGTTTTACGGCTGCTGATACTAAATCAGCTGCATAAAAACTCTCTAGAAATAAACGTAAGTATCCACTTTTTTATAAATTTATCTCTGAGTATGGAATATATGTATTTCAGAATTACGATTGTGATTCCTCTGTTGTTTGATGTTTGTAACACAAGTGCTTTAAGCAAATTACCACATAGTCAGATTAATGCATGATATAATTTCACACAACATTGTGTGAAATTATTATAATAGTGTTGTATACATTTATATTGCTATGGCGTTATTGTGTAACATAAACATGCTATGCCTATTATGGGGAATTAAAATGATTTTATTGTAAAGGCATATACGGAAATAAAGGGGTTTTTTATTTATTACAGAAATAATACTGTATATATTAAAGATGTAGGCTACATCGGCGTCTAAGTATTTTGGTTATTTATGTACTTTTTTATATGACTAACTTAACAAACAAGCATTCGCGTTATAATATAATAAACGTAACAACTTGAAGACGCTAATATCATCACAAGATTATCTATGATATAGAATAATAATAATAATAAATTCCCACAACATCTCATACATTGACCTGACTCCGTGGTAAGTCGCTTAAAGCACTTGTGTTACGGACGCCAGACAACAGAGGAATCACAAATATACTACTTAAATACATATATTTTACACCCATACACAGAGCAAACACAAATATCATCATATAAATATTTGCTCTGGGTGGGAATCGAACCCACGACCCCTGGTGCACAAGACAGGATCACTACCATCTGCGCCATCGGGCCCGTCTATAGCAAGTATATATAGCAATAGCAAGTATAGAATAGCAAGTATACTTTATGACTTAAAGAAATAGAAAACTGCTCTTGAACCATTAAAATATATGAGAGTTAGATAAAAATGCTCACAACCCTTGTTTGAAGTCTACTTCTTGTTTTTCTTTTCTTCTACTTACACATTTTGCAAAGCGCGTAGTAGACTGTGAGACCACGGAAGTAAAAAATGTTAGGGAAAAAACGCGAAGACAAGACTTTCCAATAAAAATAATTCCTCACCTAGCCATAACCAAACACTGCTCGCTATATCAGTCGGATCTCCTGTTTAACAGATTACCAATCTAACTGAAGGGATGCTCATACAAGAGTGGCTTCAAAAATAAGTTTACAACATTTTTGTTGAAAAAAATGCTTTTATTGCTTTTGAAATAATAAATCACATTATTTTCAAGGTTTCATTGATTTTTGACAAATACTTCTAAATATTTTGTTTACATGAATTTAAAAAAAAATTGTTATTGTTAATAACACAATTACAATTTTATTTTATGTAATTTTATGCTTATCATATTCTAACGTATTGTTTGGGGTTTTATTTCACACATTGTATATTGTTCTGAAATAACATAAATAGAATATCATTAAATTGAATTCTGTGATTAAACTGTGCTACGAGGTGTAATTGCAAGCAAAAGTAACGATAGCCCAGAGGTCTGGTAAGTTGAAGTCGCAATGGATAGTGCATTACAACTGATGGTGTCGTGATATTCTAAAATAGAGTCCGCGCAAGTGCCGTTGGATACAAGCAGAGCAGAACAGTAGTTTCCCTGTAGTAGGTGTCTTATAGACGTCTAAGGTACCAAAGCTGACCATGTTTATCAATCTAAAATAGCGTAACTCAAATACAACAAGGCGGAGTGAGCCTTCATCTCCGATGGACTCATCTCAACATGCTCTCAAGAATTATTCACCTATACACCAAACTAAAAGCCGAGACATTTCCAAATTAACTGACATCTGAAGTTAAGAGAACTTTTACTTTTTATTGATGAGTGAAATCATATTATTTTTGGGTCTCTAATCTCTTTACGAATGAACGACGAAATCCTTTTGACATATTTAGACGCCCAAGTAGTTCTAATGTTTGTCGGACCTCTCGTGTCTACGCAATAGAAGATTGCGAAATTGAAATATTTTTCTGAGACATATTTTGTAAATAAAAAGTGGCAGTTCATTCTTACATAATTTAATTAGACATAAACTATTTGACAGCATTTTCACGGGCCCGATGGCGCTAATAGTAGTGATCCTGTCTTGTTCGCCAAGGGTTATAAGTTCGATCCCCGTCCAGGAACCATTGATAGTTGTGCTTGGGTGTTAAATATGTATTTAGTTATTAAATTAGTAATTTCTCTGTTGTCTGACATAGTCGGGTCAATTTATTAGATGTTTTGTAAATTTTGTAAACAAGATTTATGTTGTGGTACTGACAGAATAAAAGACATAGTTAATATGTGTTATTTACTAGCTGACACTTTCATTATTATTTCAAAGTCACCCACAGGACGTCTACTGCTGGGCATAGGCCTCCCCAAGTAATCTCCAATAGAACCGGTTGTAGCCGGCCTGTGCCCAGTGCGATCTTGCAGTTTTAGTCAGATCGTCTGTCCATCTTGCGGGTGGACGACCTACGCTGCACTTGCCGGTACGTGGTCTCCATTTCAGAACCAGAAATCAGTTCTGAGCAATGACTGCCCTGCCCACTGTCATGACATATTATCTGGTAATTATATAATGTACTTTTTTTTTCATCAATTCAAAATACACAGCTCTTATATAATTATTAACAAAATAAATATAGTAACTAAAATATAATAAACAATTTTACAATCACAGCATTCCTAGAACGTATGCACTGCTCATTTTAGATAAATAAAGAATCTATATACATTGATATTTTTAAAATATATATGGTTATTATTTGAAGGTATTGATATGCTGCAAGCTGCAATTCAAGTGGTGTTTTTAGATATACTATTGGAGCTGAGCAGGTGGTGTATCTCCTCAACAGGAATGCTGCTGTCACCTTGTATCATTTGAACCACGCTTGGGATATACGGTCATCTGTCAGTACCAGTACCTAAATCGCTTCTTGCGACATTTGGTGAAGTGAGAGGTACTATTCTACTCTGCCGGTAAAAAATAATAAATACACACCACATCTAATACATTTTCCCGCCTCCTCGCTTTCTGTCTATCATCTAGACAGATAACAAAAACAACTATTTACTATATCTATGTTTGTTCTGAGTGGGGTTCGAGCTGACAATCCTGGGCACTCAAGATGAGATCACTATTTATGCTATCAGGCCTATCAATCAAGCAGTGATCGATATGGAATAACTGGTATGGTATACAAAACAAATACGATCGATCTGGCAATTTCTGTCGTGAAATTCTAAAGGAATTAAAGCACCCCGCCCCACTTCCCTGGGGCGCGGCAAACTGCGTCACCACTTGCCGTTTTTTAAGTCATCTTATCGTAAAAAGATACAGTCCACCGTTGTTGGCACCTAAATACATTAAGGCGACGCAATTTCCTGCGCTAACGGGCGCGGCGTGTCGTCGCAGATTAATTGCGGCCTATTCTGTGTTGGGTCACAAAACAAATAGGAACAGAAGTCAATCTACATACAGAGCGCGATCGAGCACCGCACACATAAATACCGCTCACGGACACGATATCTCAGAGCAGCTGAGATCAGCGCGAGCAATAGCGCCCAGCACTTGGTTTTCTGTTTTAATAATTAAAGTAAATATTTAAGCTGTTATTGATCTCTTAACATTGGCCTTTTAAGCCAACTCAAACTATCCCAACGAGCTATGGAGAAAGCAATGATCTGAGTCTCTTTGTGCGATCGAATCAGGAATGAGGAGATTCGTAACAGAACCAAAGTTACCGACATTATCCGGCGGGTTAGTAAGTTTAAGGGGCTATGGGCAGGGTACTTAGTACGCTGAACCGATGGTTGATGGAGTCGTAAGGTTCTGGAATGGAGACCAAGTACCGGCAAGCGCAGTGTAGGATGTCCATCCACAAGACGGACAGACAGATTTAACAAAAACCGCAGGATCGCACTGGATACAAGCCGCATACAACCGGTTCTACTTCTGATCACTTGGAGAGCACCAACGTATTTGATGAGCAAACCTTCTGTAACTATTTGTTTTGTGGTTTGATGTTAATTGCTAAATAATAGAACGACATATAAATTCCTTTGTTATAACGAAAAATATGGCATTTACTTTTGGCTTCCTAATCTTTATAGAAAAAAATTTAATCACGTCCTTAGTCTGGGTTGGACTTCAAAATTACTGTACCTATTTATACATTTTTGCTTATAGTTTTTTTTTTGACCAGGTTGATAAACAAGCCTACGGTCCGCGTGCTAGTAAATGCCACTGCAGCCTATAGACGCTTGTAAAATCACCAGTGTGTTATCGCCCTTATGACTTGAATACACTATGTTATTTTACCCAGTATTTACACTGCCACCCTTTAAGCCATGGTACAGCAATGTGAACACTGCTTTTTGGCAGTAGAATTAAGTGAGAGTGAGGTACTAATGAAAGCGACCTCATCCTTACTATATATACTATATATTAATATTATAAATGCGAAAGTAACTCTGTCTGTCTGTCTGTCTGTTACGCTTTTCCGCTGAAACCTCTCAACCGATTTTAATGAAATTTAGCATAAATAATAATTTTTGGACCCAGAGAAAGGATATAGGCAATTATATCATTCGAAATAAGGGTTGTAAGGGGTCAAGAGAGGGGATGAAAAGTCATATGGAAATATCACTATTCTTAGAGCTAGAAACTTGAAACTTATTTTTTAGGCTTAAGAGGTATGGTATCCAAAAAACTATTCCACGCGGACAAAGACGTTTTGCGCCCGAAACTCCTGCCAACTGTTGCCCGCAAATATGCTTTCAATCGTGTTGTGTTCGATATGCGGACAGGAAAGAACTTTTGTCTTTGTATAGAATCACTTATTTTGTGTATATACTAATCATGCGCAGGCGAAATCGCGGGCCTCAGCTAGTCCCTAATATCTGTATGCAGTTGCTTGTTGGATTGATAACCAAAAACCTGATTAAAATTACTAAGATATGGGAATTAATAGGTTAAATATTTTCTATGTACGCGAATGATTAGTGTACGTATATATATACATATATATATTTGAAAGGAGTCTATATAAAAATAAAATAGCTGACTAAACGACATATCAACGCAGGGATAAAACTATAAGAGTTACAAACTCGTTTGCAACAATTTTGCATCGGGATACCTTTTTTACGTAGGGGGGCACTAGGAAAGATATATTTATATCCACCTACTAAAGGGGTAAAATGGGGGATGCAAAGTTAGTATGAAACTTTGCTACTTTTGTATTTATTCGGCTGTCATGAAAGAAGAAAGGAAAAGAAACATTAAAAGTCATGGAACACGTGTATTATATATTTTCGAAAATTATCCTCTAAAACGGCAGAAGGGGGGCTGTAAAGTATAATAGTTAAAAATTACTGAAACTCAATGCAGTTAAAACCGCGTGGCACAGCTACTATAAAATATATTGCTTTACGAATGACACGAGGAAGCAAAAGCTCAGTACAATAATTACCCCGACTGTCCACCCCAAGGATATATAATTAAACACAGTATTAAATTGGGTATACAATGTACACAGGTACAAAACCCGTTAACTTAGTTCCAACCAGATTGTTGTTCCTAAATAAATCAGGGCGGGCAATTTCCTCCGCTAAGGGGCTCGTAACGGCCGCCTTGTGTTCCATCGATTAATTACTGTCCTGTATTGGTTTCGAGGCTAGCTTGGGATGCGAAGTAACTTTGCCTGTTTAATGTTCGCAGATTATGCTGATAAAAAATAAATGTATAAGAAAATTTACTTATACCTGCTAACTTATTGGTTGACTTAGTATACGTATTTTAAGAAGTACTGGCAGTGTTGGTTTTTCTCGCGTTAAATTGTAGAATTTTCATACCAACTTTGTATAATGATTTCCAATAAAAACTTCTATACAGAATTTAATTCAAATCATTTTAAAGACAGAAAAGCTTAATAGTAATTTTGCCCCCGTCTTACTAATTTAAAAGACGCATTTTCAAAAAAATCCTTAATTTAAGACTTCCTTATCGGATCGGATGAATATACCATGTCTCTATCTATGGTTCTGGTACCTCACAAAGCGAGTACACCTAGTACAGAGGAAGGTACCCCACGTTCATTTTTTATTTTGCTATTTTTAGACGTTCTATTTTTATTTAGTAATTCACTCTCACATATTTTTGCCACCAAATAGCAGCGTTCGCATTGCCGTGTTCCACTTTTAAAGGTGAAAGCGGCAGGGATACTGGGTAAAGTGACACGGTATTTCAGTTCACAGTGTAGGCAACACGCCAGTAATATCTTTGTGATGACACGAGCATCTATAGGCTGCAATCATGCTTATCATCAAGGGGAACCAATCGCTTGTTTGCCAATTTGTGTAAAAAAATGAAATTCGCTTTCCGTATCAACGAATAATACCAACCCTCATTTATCATAACTTTGTTGAACTGGATATAATTTCGTATCGAATTCCGGGCGTCTAAATTGAACGTTGTGCCTTAAAATTAAGGTATACTAGGTATAGTACTAATAGCGCCCCGACGAATCACCTGTCTCATTTCCGCTTTTGGAAAATCTTATCTTAAAAAAAAAGAAACTATTCTTAGATAATTAACGTAGCCTCAGTTACTTTATATAATATTAGCTTTTTGTCAGAGAAAGTCCTTTTAATATCAAAACAGCCGTTTGATAGATTAACCAGAACAAACAAACAGACAGACGAATAAAAACCTAAAACATAAATTGTATGTCTGGTATGACAAGGCTGGCAACACTTATCTGATCAGCTAGTTTGTTAATATATATAATACATTGATTTATCCATCCATTGGACATTACGATGATATTTTTAAAACTATCAATTTATTTTGAGATATAAAACAAACAATAGTGTGATAAGAGGTGATGTGAAAGATGATGCTGTGATAACTATAGAGAAAGGAATGTTGAGATGGTTTGGGTATGTAGAGAGGATGGATGAAACAAGAATGACTGACTACACAAATTTATAAAGCGGAAGTAAATGGAAGAGTTAGTATAGGTTAGAGTTGAAACAACCTAGATCACACGTTACGTTACGATGGTAGATAGAGGTTTAAAGAAATGTCAGATCAGAAGAACTAAGAACAGGAGTGTGTATGAAAGGAATAATACGAGTAAATGAAGCAAGAAAGTTATGCAAATATAATTGTAACTCATCATCATCAGCCATTAGACGTCTATTGCTGGACATAGCACCCTCCCCCCCCCTAAGTAATCTACAATAGGACCGGTTGTATGCGACCGGTGTCCAGCGCAATCCTGCAGTTGTAATCAGATCGTCGGCACATCTTGCGGGTGGACGCCCTACGCTGCGCTTGCCGGTATGTAGTCTCCATTCCAGAACCTTACGAGTCCTTCGGCCATCGGTTCTACGTACCAAATGCCCTGCCCACTGCCATTTTAACTTACTAGACTGCCAGGCAATGTCGATAACTTTTGTTCTGTTATGAATCTTTTCATTCTTGATCCGATCACGCAATGAAACTCCAAGCATTACCCTCCTCCTAGCTCGTTGAATTACTTTCAGTTGGCCTAGGAGGCCAACAGTGAGAGACCACGTTTCACTGCCATAGGTCATCGCTGGTAGCACACATTCGTCGAAAACTTTCGACTTGAGGCACTGAGGTATGTGGGATAAGAAGATGTTGAAGATGTTGTTGTTTCTGTTGCAGTTTTCCGAACGCTGCCTTTCCGAATCTGGGTTTGACCTCTTTCTTGAAGTTGGACTTACCTAATTGGATTATTCATCCTAGGTATACACACGAGTCAGCAACTTCAAGAAGCGAGCTCTTAACTAAAACTAGGGTGGGTAAGTAATCTGTGTTTACTCCGATGGGACCCAGGCGTGATGTATGTTTGCTTGTATCAAGAAAACACCTTCCATCTGTACTAGCTAATTGTTTAAGTATACAGCACTTACCTTTTTATTTTGCATTTTGTCCACCATGTTCATGTAAACAAGCAATAAATTAATTTCAATTTCAACTATTGGTCAAAGATGAAGGCAATATGCCAAATAAAATTACGCGATGGGCAATAAAGGAGCACCATTGATACTAGAATTGTTCGTCAAATGCAATCAAGGCCCTTTCAACTAACCCTCATTGATTTTCTCATATTTATACGAAATATCAGAAAATTAATGAAAAGGTTCCAGTTTTATTGTTCTCTTAGGAATATAATTCCTAAAAAAACAATAGATCTATGTAAACATTTAAACCCAACCAACCCCTTGAGTGCCGAAAGTAGTTTCCGTTAAAGTTTACACGCACGAACATTTCGAGCCGCCGATTTCCATCACGAAACTTGATAACAGGCAGTCTAAATATTTACAAATTGGGACATTTCCTGTGTTAACTGACGGTTTCCCGTGCTAAGCATCAATGAAAATTGCCTGCTTTAATGTTGATTTACTTGGTAGGTACTATTTATTTTCTTAGTACGGGTATTATGGGAATTTCATGCGTATATCCGCGATAATACAAGTAAAAATTCTTTTAGCACGAATTATTTCAATTTAAGTGTATGTGTGCAGCTCAAATGCTCAGGGCGTGGATGGGCAGCTGTATCTCCGTCGCGAAATCTGCGCTCTGCGATTGTCAATACGCTTATCCCGTGCGGCAATTACGGGCAACAATATTAGCATGTCCACTACTGGACATAAGCTTCCCAAAAAATGGGAGAATTGCTTATAGTTGCTACGCTGGAATCCGGTGGTAGCAGTGCTGCTGCCCATCCCCGCCCAGTTTTATTTTGTGTATACCACCATCTGTCGGTTTCAGTATCTCTTACGACACCAGGTCCAGGTAGAGGTATTATTCTACTCTACCTAGCCTATTACTTGCCGAGAGGTACCGACAGAATATATTAGTACTACCCCCTTAACCAGGTGTCGTGAAGGCGACTGATGTAGCAGAACCGACAGATGGCGGTATATCCATCCGAAATAGTGTAGCTTAAATGCACAGGGCGGAGATGGGCAGCAGCACCCCAGTCGCGTACATTGCGCACCGCGCTCTGTATAGGCAAAGTTCTGATGATGATGAGATCCATCAGCATTATCTTAATTCTAAATATTGCTTATCTTCCTGACCTAGAATCATTGCTTGTATCTATATATACATAAAAAAGATACGCCTTCTATATATGTATCAGATTACGACAAATGGCTCAGTAAATAGTAGCAGAAAGTAACAACACGAAAAAGCAGGCAACGTAGCGATGAAATTTCATTACAAACAAACTCAGAGTGGGGGAAAGGTTGAAAGTGAATTTTACGAATATAGGGGTGACGTTGGATCTTAAATGAGTACAATTAAATGTATAAGCAGCGCTCGTGTGTTGTTCCCGATCCAGTGTCAATAATAAACAAAAAAAAATAAAGTGACTGTCCGCCGGTGAAATTCCCATTAAAATCGGTTAAGCCGTATTTAAAACATGGAAACATATAAAAAAAAATTACCTTCTAATCTTCGTCATTGCTGGACCGGAGTTAATTACTTTCCAAAGTTCCCAAATTTAAACCAAAATTGCAAGAACTAAGATTTGATTTTTTAAACTGTTTGTGGCATATATGTTAAAAATTTATATCAATGAAAATTCATTAGCCAAGACAAGCACAGCGATTTCTAAATTTTACAGGACCATTTATTTATAATAAAATTAACCAGGAAATGGATATTCATGACATGAATAAATACACTTGGAATGGCTTTTGACATTGGACTACAACAAGACAGAGGAATTGCTAACAATATTATGCTAGACTGGACTATATTTATTGTTACTATTATTGTTCATATATATTGTATTTACACAGTGTAGCTTCATATTCTATGTAATTGTGGAATATATGTGTAAATAATATGTTGTATTAACAAACCTTGTACTATATTAGACCATATACACACACATTCATACCTACATGCACACTACAGAGCATAGGTGTCTATAAGAACAGGCTAGACCTCGTTTAGGTACTTAAGTATCAAATGTTTTTTAGTTTAAGTTTCCTTTTGTTGTTGAATAAAGTTATTATTATTATTATATTATGGTAAGAATATGAAAACGTGCCTGTCTGTCAGTTTAATACCTCATTTCGAATAAACGGTAGAACGGGTTTTAACGAATTTAAGTAAGTGGATGTCCTGAAGTCTTAGGAAGATATAAATTACTTTTGACCCCAAAATATACAATTACGAATAGACACGGGCGAATTTACATACGGGTCTAATATCTGCACTTTTATTATAATTTTGTATTAAAAACTCTCACTATTAAAAAAAATGTCTAATCACCTTGATAACTAAGTCCTTATTATTATTTCAAAAAGAGAGATCCCTTTATATACTTGTAATTAACGAAACTATGTGAGCAAGCTTAATATTTGTGTTATGTTTGTAATAAATAAACTAAATATCGGTACCTGGGTCAGCGGGAGGTACTATTGTACTCTGCCGGTACCATACGCCTTCTTGTTGCTTTAATTTGCTTTTTTTTTACTTTGTCTGACTCCCATTAGCTTGCTCATCCGTGATACTAATCTCCATTGTTCGAGTTCCATCATGCTGAGACGATATTCGTCTGAGGACACATGTTTCCTGAATCCTCATCAACTAATTAGATTGTCTCCGAGATATTCGGACGAGACCCTTATTGTATTATAATCCAGCTTTACTGTGAGAGTTTGCTGTTAAAATTAATATTGTCAGTCTATTTGTCATTTGAGTATCACCACTCATGCCTTACGCGGGTTTTATGGGAATTCCCACTTTTTAGGACGGGCCTATGTCGAACTGCGGACGTTTTTCGATTGTCATGCCATGACTGTTTGATATTTTAACTAGACATCTCGCACTATTTCTCTACGAGACATTTAAAAATTCCATACCTAACAATGATTCTACGTTTAAGAATCGATTGTATGTCACCATATTTACTTTTGTTACATATCTTATTATTTCATTGGGTACATCAGATGGTAGTGATCCTGTCTTGTGCTTGGCGCACAAGACGTGGGTCAGATCCCAGGACAAGTATTTATATGATGATATTCGTGTTTGTTCTGTGTCTGGGTGTTAAATAAATGTATTTAAGAAGTATATTTGTGATTTCTCTGTTTGTCTGTAACACAAGTGCTTTAAGCAACTTATCACGGAATCAGGTCAATGTATGAGATGTTGTAGGAATATATTGATTTATTATACTATCTAGGTCGTTTGCATTAGTAGGTACCTCATATGTTATTTTGTTAAGTATGTATTATTGAAAATAATTGCATACTAGCTGTTTGTGGACTCGCTGGGCAATCCTGTCGGTAATTACAGAGAGTGACTTTGCATCGCATTGCTGCCCATCCTCGCCCTTTTACATTTAAACTACGTTGTTTCGGGAGGTTGTAGCGGTATATCTTTTTTGGTATTCGTTATGGTACCATAGTTGCCTCTTACCTGGTACAGGACTAGGTACTATTCTACGCTGTCATTGCCATACGACCAATTGTGTGAATTGTTAAATTAATAAATAGCATTAACGCTATCTTATCTTTTAATTTTTTCTGGTATTAATTAAAGAAATGCTAATTCAGGCATTGCACATTTAAATGTTACTACATCTGCGGCCATAACAATAAAATTTTGATATTTGATATGAATCTTTATTACAAGCTTTTTATTGCGTTCGCGCTGCCTTGCCTGCCTTTCCTCATTCGCTTACTAGAAGAATTTCGTTAATTAACTTTTTATTTTTTGGGGCCCCCCTCCCAGAGGGTGCCAAAGTTGATGCGTTCCTTCCTATTTCTGTAAGGTGCAATGGCCGACACATTTGACTATAGGAACAGAACAATAATAAGCCTTCTTTTAAATTATTTTATGGCGCAGTTTCTACATTCATTTTCTAAGACCATCTACATAGGTTAAGAAAAAAAATATTTCGATAAAAAATGTAATATAGCATATTTAATGGAAAATTTAAATAAAAGGACTTTCATTACGAGTTGTTTTTAGAACTCTTAATGCCGTCATGCGTCATATATAAGACATTTTTTTCCTATTTTATTTTTTATTCTTTTTATAAAACTTCTCTTTTAACGGCTTTAAAACACAGTATATATTTTATTTAATTTTTTTTTCGTCTTTAACACAAAATTCTTGTGTCGTTCTTAAAAACAGTTGATGTAAAGTAACGGTCCAAAGAACAGATTTTTATTTTTTCTTGTCTAAACCGTATTTTAGCTACTTCAATTAACAAAAGTGGCGAATCTCACCTAGGGTCACAGATTTTTTTTATTAGATCAAGTTTTATTAGAACAAGCATGCTATCCGTGTGATATCACTAGAGTGTTGCCAATTTTGTGACTTAAAGATTGTGTTACATTACCCAGTAATTTCCGTTAATTACAAAGCTCAATATATTTCTAGTTCACGGTAAAATATCAATAAATTATAATCTGCTAGCTCAACCGGCATACGTTGTTTTGAAATATACATATATTATTGCCATATAATTAACAAATAATTTGCAATAAATAAACTATTGTTACATTACATGTACATATAAACTGCACACAAAGCAAAACTTGGTTAAAACCTCTTCAGTAGTTCATCGCGGGCAACCATATTTTGGAATAGATGAACAGAAATGACAATAAATACGAATTAAAGTACAAAAAATATTTGCGATGTGATGTCTTAACAAACACAATTTAGTATGTACGCTAAAATTACAAACTATTTACCTGACTCCGTGGTAAGTCACTTAAGCCACTTGTGTTACGGACGCTAGACAACAGAGGAATCAGAAATATACTAAATCATATATTGATTTGCTCTGGGTGGGAATCGAACCCGCGACCCCTGGCGCACAAGATAATGTCATTACCATCTGCGCCATCGGGCCCTCCACTCTGAATACAGGATAAACCTTGTATGATAGATCAAATGTTCGGAATATGTACAGTTTACTCGGATATACAATATAGGAATTGTGTTAATAATCTATTACTTCACACTGCCATATTGTTATTTACATTGCACCTGAGCGAAGCCGGGTCGGGTCGCTAGTTAGATATTAATTGATCATTATTTTGCTTTAATTGTGTATAGTAAAAAAAATATTTATTATATATATATATGTATTTAATATATCGCATTTTCTATTCAATAGAATGTATAAGGGCTAACGTACAATATTATTTTATTTCATGTATGTAGGGTAAGCCAAATATTGAATAAACATTGAATTCTAGTCCAAAATAAGCCTCAATTTCGCGTGTGTGTAAATAGAACTCCCGAGAACTATCTAATTGAAATAACTAAATCAAATTCTATGAATATACCGTTCCAGCGATTTTGAATGTCAGTAGAAAAGTTAAAATTAACTTAACTATATAAATAAAAAGAGTATCAACCCACATATATATTCATAACGTCTGCATCGAACTAGATTTTTAATGTTTTTGTTTGAAATTATCATGACCAGATTTGTACTGGGTTGGGAAGTTTTTATGGTACAAAAATATATTGAAGGCTAGAGACCAAAAAACGGGATTAAACCTCCCATGCTAACGGGATAGCTGGATCGCTAGTGTATACTGGAAAATTCATAGAACAAAGGTATTTTGTTACCATTGTCCTATGAATGGTTTAGTTAATTTGATTTATCATCAACTGGCCTTCTTACTCGACTCCGTTCACGGGTATCATGATATCAGCCATTGGAATTCACTGTTAGACATAGGCCCCTCCAAGAATGAGGCAATTTGCCCATATACCGCACTGGGCAAGTCTGTTGGCAACCGCAGAGCATAGCTTTGCAACAGGAATGCTGCTGCGTATCCTCGTCCTGTGCTACCTGAATCGTCTCTACGACGCCTGGTACAAGAGAAGATCTACTCTGCTGGTACTACTCGGCTATCTGCCATTACCACATGGCCTGTATGAAATTTACTGGAATTCAATTATTATAATTAATAAAACAGCAATATCTGATAGGCTGGATATAAAACAATACATATATATTATACACCAAAAAACTATCACAGACATTTCAGTATTTAACACACATGATCTCTCATTCACCCACAGAAAAACTAAACATGTATAAAGACCAGAAAATTTACCTTAAAAATCAATAGCGAACAGAACGGTTCACACAGTTCCAATGATAATTTTTCCAACAGATATAATTCCTAAGATGACAGTTTAAAAGCTTTAGATATTCTTACGTTGGATGTATACATAGAAATATACTGAATTATAATCAAGACAATATTTACTCGCCCTACGTTGAATCTTTTTCTAGTACATTTTATTACTCGTAGTCTTTTTCTTACATTTATCTAACGCTTGACGAAAAGTCCGGGTGACTGTATATTTCACTATAGGGAAAAGTAAGAATAAACACAATTATAACAACATACTCTTACACTTACAGTAATAGTGAGTGCATAATAAAAACTGTACAATTGGCGGTTTTATTCTAAATTTTCATGGAAAATTTATGAAAATCTTTTAGGTAGTTTGAGTGTTCAGAGTTAAGTTAGTTAAATAAACAAAACACAAACTTCTATACTAAAACAAAAAACTGTTTAACAATATTCAAATTTCCATGAGGATGACCTCATATAAAAGGTGGTCTACATTGATACCTCTCTGTCACCTCTTTCACCAGTGTTCGCATTGCTGTGTTCCAGTCTGAAGGGTGAGAGAGACAGTGAATTTACTGGGTAATGTGGCATAGTATCCTCAAGTCCCAAGATTGGCAACGCGTTAGCGATATGCGTGTGTTACGAGCGTCTATAGGCTGCAGTAATACATACTGTCAAACAGACTGTATACTTGTTTGTCGACCTGGTATGATGAAATATATACAAACGCATAGGGATTTTATTTTTTTATCCTAAAGGGATGTAATTAAGGTTGCAGGTTTGTATAAAAAACCTATATTGGAATACACCCTCTGAGAGTGCAAAATAGGGGTTGAATGTTTTAATGGAAAACATTTAACAACTGTTCTAATTTCTATGACTTTGTTTTCTAAGCTCTTAAATACGAACAAACAGTTCTTTGAAAAATATAATTTGTGAATAAAGTAGGGGGTAATAGTTTGTAAGAATAGTATTTAAAAAATAACTCGATAGCTAGGAACTTTATTACCTGGGCTCATAAAGACTATTAAAAACCAAATCCTGCAATTAAAACACTTAAGAAGGAATTAAATGCATTTAGCCGTCTTTTAAGAAAATCATAGACTCTGATCTTGTAATCCACTAAGTCGTAACGGTCTAGTTATACCACCGCAACAAGTTTGTTCCATAGATAACCTTGAAAGATTTCAAAGTCGCCTGAAAATGAAAATGCATTAAATCATTTGTTATGATACGGTGCGTCAGGACAAGTTTGTTGTCATCGCTTCAGTGTAATTTTAAACTCAGTGTTGAAAAGTAAAAACTTCTTGGAAGTCTTCTCGTCTGACTTCAAGGAACAAAAAAGGCACGCTCATTTGTTTGCGTTTACGCGACTCATTGTTGCCAAAAACACCCACGGGCGTCGAACTTCGAACCCTAACTTGTCAGCCGCTGCCAATTCACTTGCGAGCTATCCATCATTTTGACAGCTTGCGACTGGATACGCCCGGTCCCAATAGGCTAAGTTTGAAACTGCTACGTCATGGGTTGAGTGAGAATAGTTGGGGGAGCTGGTGTTTTTTTTTAATTCCGTTTTTGGCTACCGTGTAATTTTGGATTCATAGTCCTTTGATAATTTAAAATTGTATAGTTTGTAGTCATTATGATCATCAATGTAATCAGTGCATACTTTTACGTAAATAAGAAAGGTTTTCACACATTATAATATTGCAATATTTATGTCAATATCGAAAGCGATCGCACCTTAGGAACCAGAACGTTGAAATTAAAATATAATAAATAAATAAACAGTGCCTTGGCGTAACAGTAGACAAGAGTATCACCTCCATCTGTAGCAGGTGTCGTAAGAGGCAACTGAAGTACCGGAACCGACAGATGGCGGTATATCCATCCGAAACGGCATAACTGAAATATCGTTATATGAAATATATATCGTTTCGAAGCTACGCTATCCGAATGCCACTAAGCTGTTATAGGTAAAATTGCCTTTTTTTAGGAAGGCTTTGGTCCAGCAATAGACGTTCTATGGCTTTAACAATGATGATGGTAATGAGATAAATTGTGTTTTAAAGGCTTTTATTACATATTTAAAAAGCCACAAAGCCTAGTGGTTATTATCCAAATACGTTAAAGATGATCGCATAATGCACTCGTGCTATTCACACTTAATTTTATTTCCAATATCTATATAAATAAAGATGAATGTGGCTAAACGTAAAACTCTGGAACGGTTTGACTAATTCAGCTAATTGTTTTTTTTATATTTTCCTTAAGGCGCACGGAATGTTTAGATGAAGAGAAAAACAGTAAGAATGTAATTTAAAATTAATTATTATTATGTGCGTGGAGACATTTGTTTTTTTTTATGAATCCACTCCTCTCGGACAACACACACAAATACAATTTTTCATCTCTCTCGAACTGTTGATGTGAATTGTCAACGTCAATCTAAATAAAATCGGAAACTCGAAACATAACGAGATCTGTGCTACGTTACGTTACGTTAGATACGTTACGTTGCGAGTTTACTGGAGAAGAATTAACAAATTAATACCTGGACAAATTCGGGGCGGGCCGCTAGTTTTAAATCCAATTCATGTCGTTTTTGTCATCGTCATTGTTTTCAATCTGCAAATGCGTCCGGGCACAATTTTGCTATGAATGAATAAAACGGAAGGAAGCAAAGGTTGCGGATTAGTAAGTTGAAGTGCCAGTGGGCAGGGCATTTGGTACGCAGAACTGATAAGCGATTAAGTTGTAAGGTTCTGGAATGGAGAACACGTACCAGCAAGCGCAGCGTAGGGCATCCACTCGCGAGTTGAACACACGATCTGACTAAAACCGTAGGATCGCGCTGGGAGGCCTATGTCTAGCAGTGGACGTCTTATGGTTGATATGGTGATAATGACAAAGGTTGCTCCTTACAACTATGAACGTTCTTGTCTTTTGTAAATAACTTAACGATAGCCACCCGAGCTAAGATCGAGCCTCAGAGGCGCCCTCGGGTGATCGTCATCAATCCTACTTAAAAATGAGTGACCTCGCCTCTTACTCTATTTCACGTTTTATGATCGAATAATGCGATTACTATTATTATTAAATTCAGAGACGAATAGTACCTCCCCCTGCACCAGGTGTCGTAAGAGGTGACTAAGGTACCAGAACCGACGAGTGGCGGTATATCCATGCAAAAAAGTCAGCTCAAATGTACAAGGCGGAGATGGGCCGCAGCTTCCCCGTCGTAAAAGCTGCGCTCTGCTATTGCCAACACGCTTGCCCAGCGTGGCCTATGTCCAACAGTGGACTTTTAATGGATGGTATCATGAATGCGATTGCTTAGCGCTGAATAAGAAGTTCAAGTATAAATGTTTCTAGTACTGATTATATTTCAACATTTTTGTCAAAAAAATGTTGTAATAAGCCGCCTTTTAAAGCCATTAAAATGTAATTTTATCATGAGTACTGAACAAGTGAATATTGTAAATGATGTCAGTATTTAATTAGCATTTTACAACAGGCTTCAATGACGTCACTACAAGTTTTCCGCAACTCTCCAGCTCGAAGGCACCGTCATTTCCATACACAATGGAAGTAGTTAGAAAGCAGTAATAGTCGGAAATTACCTGCACCGTGATTTATGGTTGCGAGCTCGCTGAACAATATAACCAGGCCAAAAGATAGCGATAAGCTTTTTCTAGAAATTCCATTTGACGATAACTACAGGTCTTTGAAGGCGTTATTTCTTAATTGAGACTGTTAAAAAACTCGATGAATAGAAATACCGTTTTTAGTTTCTGCATCATCTTGGCCTGTAAAGTTATAATGATAATAAAAATTTAATGCATAATTGCTTGAAGCACTTGTGTTACAGACTTTAGACAGAGTAATTACAAATATAATTTATGTATACATTTATCACGCTTGTATTCTATCGGGTTAGGCAGTGACAAAAATACTCATCATGCAAATGTTTATCACACTGGGTGGGGATCGAACTCACGACTTTTGGCATACAAGATAGGATCATTACCATCTCTATGTATACTTTAGTTTTTAATCAATAATACAAACAAGAATAAAGGAAAGCATTCGAATTTGACCGTCTTAATGTTATTCCCGACATTGCCCGGTGGATCAGTAAGTTGAAGTGGCAGTGGGCAGGGCAAGACATTTTCAGACTTAATTTACTTATATATATATATATAAAAGGTGAAACTGACATACCTGACCGAACGTTAGGAAATTGAAACTTGCAAAGGGGTTTCTTCTATAATGTTAGGGGAGCCCTAAGAAAGGCTTATTGTAATTTAACCTTCTAAAGGAGGGGTGCAAAGTTGAAACGTTGCTGTTGAAATTAAGGAAATAGGTAAAAGGCTAGTAAAAGAAGGTTGCAAAGGCAGTTTTTTACAGTTCTATAAATATAAACGAATCTCTGAAAGGTTATACGCGTATAACTCTGAAACACATTTGATCATATTTTTTCTGTTGTGTGTCATTGTTAAGACAATGTATGTATGCATACATACATGTTAAAAACAGGTAATGTGATGAAGCATTTAACAATAATAATAGCAATATGTAATGCATACTTGCCGTGTATGATGTGAGGTACCGGCACATTTGAATAAATAGCACCTCCTAAGGGGATTGAATTACCAGAAACGGTAGATGGTGGTATATCCATCTGAGACAGAGTAGCTCAAATGTACAGGGTGAGGATAGGCAGCAGCATCAGCAGCGAACGAGGAATTGTGCCCATAACTGCCGCGCTGGGCAAGCGTTTCTGCAATCTCAGAGCACAGATTTCTCGACTGGTATGCTGCTGCCCAGCTGCGCCCTATGCATTTGAGCTGTACTGTTTCGGATGTGTATACCGCCATCTATCGGTTCTGATAATTTAGTAGCTTTCTACGTCACCTGGTACAGGGGGAGTATACTGCTCTGCCAGCTTGTTTGTGGAACTGACTGTTGAGCTGGGCTTATCAAAAGTTAAACATAAACCAGATCTTTATCCAACCTTTAAAATCTGCAAACTCAATACAACATATATCAACGGCAATGCTTTAATGGGTCCAAGCGCTCTAATCTCTTTGTTTTGTTTCGTAAGACACCCATACACAAAAGAGGGACGAAAGTTCCGACAGAATTGAGTTCAACACGTGGCTAAACTAATTTTACTTTTCACTAGGATTTAGCAGTTTCGTTAGCTTTGAAGAACGAATTAGCACTGGCTTTCAACACTTCTATAGACTGAAGTTTGAATACTAACATTACAAAGGTACTATTCGTATAATTGGTGATTAAGCATTCATTCTAGTTAAGATAAGAGTTATTATATTAATAATAACTTTATTCAACAACAAAAGGAAACTTAAACTAAAATACACTTTGATACTTATGTACCTAAACTAGGTCTAGCCTGTTCTTATAGGCACCTACGCTTTCCCGCTTAAACCTCTCAACCGATTTTGATGAAATTTGGCATAGACAATCTTTAGACCTTGAGAAAGGACATAGGCTATTTGAAATAAGGGTTGTAAAGGGTCGAAAGGGGGGATGAAATGTTGTATCTTTTTTTCAAGCAATTGTTTCGATATAAATTAACATGACATTAAAAGTTTATATAAGTTTAAGTAAATAGGTATGGTATCCAAAAAAACTATTCCATGGGAACGAAGACGCGGGCACAGCTAGTTTAGAAAATAAAGACTATTTTATGTCACGCAGTATACTAGTGGAACCGAATATGGAATGCAGCGCTATCTGCCAGGCTGATTTTTGGATCTAAATCGTCCAGGCTTCTACTTGAATGCATTCACAAAAAATATTAAAAACAATCCAGACGTTTAGTTACAGATGCAATAAATAACCTAGATACCGACTGTTGCGCTATTTGACAGGCTGAATTTTGAATATGAACGATGGTGGTGACTTGAACCACCAAAATGCATTAAAAAAATCATTCAAATTGGTCAAATCGTTTGGAAGGTATTCAGTGGCATACACATGTACAGTAGAATTATATATTTATATTAAGATGAAAAATGTAATATAAAGTTAGGAGTGAAAAATTTGAGGTTGGAATTATAACAGCAAAAGGCACTGTATATTGAATGAAAAGTTAATACCTGCAAACTGAAACTTCGTTGTACTGCTAAAGCCCAGTTTTCGAACGCTCGAGTGAGATTAACGCTTCGGGGACATATCCGGCGAAGGCTTCATTTCTCGTAGGTACACAACGTTTATGAGTTTGCGGTACAGCTTCAGTGGTATTTTTCAATATTTTTTGCATAACAAATTTAGTTTTTCAATAAAAACACGATAACCAAAAAAAGTGATAGGATTCTGAAAATATCGCGGGTTGCTTGGTTTACGAAAAATAGCTACAAGTATTTTTTGTTTATTATTATTGTTACTTTGCTGTAAAAAATATTTTTAACTTTTGTTAAGAATATTTTTTACAGCAAAATAGTGTCAGGTGAGATGCCGTTGTCTGTCCGTGACGCTGTTACGACTAAATCGTAGAACCGATTTTGATGAACGTTAGTATGTATGAGAATGGGCGATGGGAAAATAAAATAGGCAACTTCAAGTAAAATATATGCTCGAACGAAGTCGCGGGCGTCAGCTAATTCATAAATGAAATGTCACATAATATTTTTAACTTTACTATTGCCACGTAATCATTCACTATAGCCATAGTAACTCTCATCTTAACTACAATGAATGTTAGTTTGATGTGTTTTAATAGCGTGTTGTTTAGCTCTTTTTAAATATATTTTATTTTCCACATTTAAGTTCGATTTACTGTAAAATAATTTAAGCTAGATTAATACTTAAGGTGAAGCATGGTAGGCGGCACGTATGCGCAGACTGCGTGGTCTCAATTTTTTTTACGCAGAGGAACTTTCATCCTGATCAGGGCAATAAGTCACAAAAAGTGGGTCAAAATCGGCTTTGTATAAGTAGGTTACAAACATACACACATACCAACAACTGAAGCTAATATAAAGCGTATAAAATTAGGTTGACCTCATACAAAAGGCAGCTGGATGCTGCTGCCAATCCTCGAACTGTGCATATCAGCTATGTTGTTCCGGATAGATATACCGCCATCGGTCGTTTGCCGAACCTTAATTGCCTCTTACGATGTGTCGTAAGAGGCGATTAAGGTACGGGAACCAATTAAGGTACTGGTGAGGTACTTTTTTACTCTGCCTACTACCTCACGGCTTAACTCAACGGCTCACGGCTCAGCAAATAGTTTTATTAAAACCTAATGAAGTTCAAAAGAAGATAATAATATTTTCACAATGTTAAGAGCCCGATAAAAATTTACTCTCCCATAAATAACATAAAGGCAACTACAGTATCTCTTCTGTGCAATCTCCCAATCGTAGTCAATCTTTGATTGGAATGACTTCCGATGTCAGGTCAACCATATAATAGGGGATTAGTGAAGTCAAATCGATCCACTATAGTAATCGAGTCCCCGAAGAATCGGGTCACCCTTGCTGACCGTATTTATAGTGCTTGTCCGGGTCAAGTCAGCGGTAGTATAATGGCTTACGCGAAGGTTTGAGATGTAATTGTAGATGTCGCTAGGTTCGAACCTATGCATAGATAGATACTAGTAAGTCAAATATGTCTTTATATAAGTAGGCATATTATAAACACTTTGAAATCGGCAAAAAAAATCATGAATACAGATTTGCTTATTACTATTTTATACAAATGACCTATGACCCTGACAACCTTATGGTGATTTTAGAGTCATTTTAATAAAAAAGTCAATGAGTGACCTACTTCAATACTAGTCTGCCGGCCTAACTCCGAGATAAGTCCTTAAAGTATTTGTATTACGGACATCAGACAATTGAAAAGTGACCAGTACGTGGTCTCTGTTCTAGAACCTTACGACTCCATCGGCCATCGGTTCTGCGTACAAAATGCCCTGCCCACTGCCACCTGTCCACTGCCACTTCAAATTAATAATCCGCCTGGCATCGTCGGTAATTTTGGTTCTGTTACACATATTCTCATTCCTGATTCGATCGCACAAAGAAACTCCAAGAATTTTCCTCTCCATAGCTAGATTAGACAACGTTATGCTACCAAAGCTTACTGGTAGCACAAATTGGTTGAAAACTTTGGACTTTATACACTGAGGTATGTCGGATTTTAAATATAAATATATTTAATAGACCTAAACAGATTTTGTTAATCGATACAATGTTTCTTGAGATTTATGCGTTCAAACAATGACTTTATCCTTATGATAGTGAAAGTCAAAATGTCTTAATTTAAATAGACCTATTATATGCATTTTTAGCAAGCTGTGGGGTACCTACAAAATAGTACCTCCCTTGTGCCGGGTGTCGTAATAGGCAACTGAGATACCGGAACCCACAGATGGCAGTATATCTATCCGAAACAGTACAGATCGAATGCACAGGGATAGAATGCTTTATACTTATAACGAAAGCTAGGCTCTGAGTGCCATCAGGCTTATCCAGCGCAATAATTATAGTAGAAATTCCTCCTTTTTGGGAAGACCTATGATTAATAGTGGATTTCTAATAGTTGATAAGATGATGCCTTATTATATCGTCAAAACGAATATTAATACATTATATATGCTAATTACAATAAAACACAAATGACCGACGACCCTGACAACCTTATGGGGTTGTAACAGTTATTCAAACAAATAATTTATTGATTATATCCTATTTTAATACTAGTCAGTCGGAATCAGGATCTTAAAACTAAGTTTATAGCTTTATGATGCGAGCCACTAGAAAATAAACTGCAAAAAAAAACTAATTTTATTAAAAAAATAGTTTTACGGGTCCGATATCGGAGATGGTAGTGATTCTCGTGTCTGGGTATTTAAATGTAAAATATGTATTTAAGTACTATATTAGTGATACCTACGTTGTCTGATGTTCGTATGGATGGATTCAGGTCAATGTATGAGAAGTTGTGTGACTATATTATATTCTTGTAAATGTATAGGACATTTATCTCGGGAACTCTTCACTAAAACCTTTCAGCCAGCTATAAGCAGAACCAATGTTACTAAAAATCTCCTTTTAACCGGATACCGATTGGAATAATTTAAAATCCACTTTGCCTGATATTGTATTTTCTTTGTTCCCTGTGGTGTCATGTATTTATCTATTAAATATTTACAATGTCTCACGTACACCACTAGAGGGGGTTAAAGTATAACTGTTAGTTTGTTCTGGGACTTGGTACGGGTAATACGTGCATCTGCAAATTGCGTGATTACGTGTATCACTGCTACATTTTTTGAAATCCATTGAAATCCAACTGCTACGTATACCAGATCAGTTAAGAGTACCGTTTTAATAATTATATAAAGAAAATATATGGAACTACATTAATATATCCACTTGCTGGCGGAGAAGAATACTACCTCCAACTGCACCAGGTGTCGTGACTAAGGTGCCGGAACCGACAAAAATATCCATCCGATACAGTGTAGCACAAATGCACAGGGCGGGATGGGTATTCCAGTGGGCAGTATTAAAGTTGCGATAGCTGCGCTATGGGCAAAACACCTTTTTTTAAGAGGCGAATGTCCAATACTTTCAACAGCTGGTATGATGATGATGATGACATACATGAACTACTTAAGCTTAGATACCATTTGAGCAAGCAGAGATTAATGAAATAAACTAAATGAGGATAACCAAAGTAATCTTATTATACTGTAAATAATTACATTAAAGTTTAAAATTGAAAATTGCATTCGTTATGTACATCCCTTTATACTAGTATCTCTGTAGTGAAAGCTCTTTTCTACCATTGCCATTAAACTTACCCAGTACGGAAAATATGGGCAAAATACTTACTTTCTCGGGGAGGCCTATGCCCAGCGGTGAACCTTCAATGACTGATATAATGATGATGCTGTGACTACTTAGCCGGAGAGTTGATTTTATTTAAATTTGGCTTGTGATAATATTACGTAATATCACAATGATATAACTAGTGCGTTGCCATGCTTATGACTTGAAAGTATTTTGTCACATAACCCAGTAATATCACTGCCTTTCAAACCGGAACATAGCAATGCTAACACTGCTATTTGGCGATAGAAATAGGTGAAAGAGAGGTACCAATGCAGACGTTTGTATGAGGTACCTTATGTAAATTAAAAATATGTCATTAAATAGATTTAGGAAACACGTGAAACATATCGTAATCGACAAAGCTTGTCACCGTTTTAAAGATTGTATCAACCATGAAACTACATGGGATGAAAAGAATTAAATTTCTTTAGCTTCTACTTTTAAGTCAAAACTTTGTTAGGTTCGATGTAGCCAAAAGCACTTAAGTGTTATGAACCTCAGACTTACTTAGATAATACTTAAATACATATTTTCAACGCCCAGACACAGAACAAACACAAATATTGCCATATAAATTTGTTCTGGGCGTGGATCGAACTTTGGCGCGCAATATTAATATTGCAGGTTCTCTTCTAGTGGTTTGCGCAATTAATCTACTGTAAATTTAGTTTTAAGACTCGTCTGGTGCCGGCATACTAGTTTTGGAGTAGGCTACTTATTAACCTATTAGTGCAAATGACTTTTATTACCTTATCTGGCCAGGTTAATTGGTCAAATAATATGAGTAAATAGATATTTATAGAAAAAACATAACTGGAAAAAAAGTGCCTTTAATAAGTATATATTAAAAAATATGTACTATTGATTTTTGATCTTGACTTTGATTCCTCCGGAAAAAGCAATTTTTTTGTTGATTAAAACAATATCTCTTTTAAATTAATTAAATTTAAAATATCGAATAAAATTGGACGTTACGTCATTTGTAGTTATAAAACTGTAAACAAAACCATTTGTTTCAAGCCGTATGTAATCTAAAAATTTAATATGTATTTATTTTAAAATAAACTATACCTATGAATATTATTTGTTGAGTTTACTGTCGGTCTCTGGGGTTACTAAATCATCACATCTGTTTCCGACATAATGTTGGATAGGTTGGCCTATTTCCCGCTTCCTCTGAAGCATGGGACAATTAAATAAGCAAATATTCAAAATGAGGTGGACATACTTTGTGAAAACCAGGACATACTTTATGAAAACCAGGACATAAAATCATGGTTTATGATTAAACAAAACTTAAAACATTAAAAAAGTTAAATTAATCTGAAAAAAATATGACGTTTATTTAGGAATGAATTACGTAGCAGATCTCTACAGCCCTAGAGTTAGGGCCATTGGCGCATTTAATAGTGGTCTTATCTATGGGTCTATCTAAGGATTATGAGTTCAATTCACATTCCGGACAAATATTAATAGATTGATTATTTGGTGTAGATAATTATCTCAAATAAAATCTCTTCTAAATAGTATACCTTAATCATACTAACCTTTAAATGTCCTCTATTGGATATAGGCCTCCCCAAGAAAGAGGGTATATTGCTCATTGAGGGTATCATGCCGCACTAGCTAAGCGTGTTGGCAATTGCAGAGCGCAGCTTCCGTAACGGGGAAGCTCCGCATCCCCGCCCTGTACATTTAAGCTGACTTTCTTGCAAGGATATACCGCCATCTGTCGGTTCTAGTGCCTTAGTCATCTCTTACGTATAGAGGGAGGTACTGTTCTGCTCTGTCGGTAGCACACGGTTAGTAAAAATAATTATTATTTTTGTATTCTTTATATCTTTGTGATTCCTCTGCTATCAGAAGTCTCAAACACTATTACTTTAAACGACTTACCTCTGTGTCAGGTCAATGTATGAAATTTTATTTATTTATATATGACTTGCACGTTCCATACACTTTTGATCTAATAAACCAAATGCAACCTATGAAAATCATTAGTACCTATTTAATTATTACAATAGAAAATATACCTTTTTCATATTACCAAATACTACTTAGATGTTATAAAAACAACAAGCTAACAAATAAGCCAACACATAAATCGTACGAAGCAAGTTTTAACACCAAACAAAGCAAATAAAAAATGCAACTAAAAGCGCAATGGTATTTTATCAACGCTTGAAAATATTTACGAGTTACAAACTTTTTGGCAGCATTGAAATTGCTTGCAGTGAAAATTTATCGGCCGTTGCCCGAATAAAGAGAACTTGTCAATATAATATATGAGTAGATATGCTGTTTTATTGGAGAACAGTACGTCCCCCTGTACCAGGTAAGGTAAGAGGTGACTATGGTACCGGAACCGAAAAGTGGCGGTTTCCACCAAAAACCCTTCAGCAAGTAAATAAAGTCTATATATACATACTACGTACATATAATTAAAATTAGATTGTCTATTTGCTATATTAAAATAACCGCATTCTACTAAATGCATATGAATACGGTATACATATCAAAATTATTTTTTTTTTACAATTTTCGTCTATCCGTTTATTCCGGCTAATCTCTGGAACGGCTAAAGAGTTTTAGACGGGACTCTCACTGGCAGATAGTTTATGTAATAAGTAGTAATTTAAGATATAATTCATTACGCTACGTCTGAAAAGAGCGGAGCATTGAATAAAAATTTACGTCCTTTGCGTGTGCTCCGTGGAAGTTTCTAGTTGGAAAGAAAATAAGCTGCCCAAAGTCATAATTCCACGCGGACAAATACGTGGGTACAGTTAGTAATTAAAACATTGCCCTGACTCATAGATAAGTCGCCTAAAACAATTTTGTCACGGACATCAGACAACAAAGGAACTACAAACATAACACTTAAATACAATTTTAATACCCCGATACAAAACAAACTTGAGCGACCGCGACCATTAACACAAGATAAGGACTCTACAACGCGCTATCGGGCCCGTCGTACTAATGTTTAGTTATATCAAACTGTTTTTATTTCTAGCAGAGCCCTGCAATTTTATAAAAATAATCGTAATCGTGATCTTGGTTCTACTAATATTCTCTCACTCTTAACTCCTTCTCATTACTCTTAGTCTTTAACAAACCCTTTTACAATGACAGCTAGATAACTCTGGAACACGCTTCTAAATATTAAACGATCCCCCAACAAATCGATTCTGAAATGCTTTCTCTGTACTATTTTACTAGCTGCTTCTCTAACTTTAAAACCCTATTTCCGATTAATGTTATTTTTCTTATATATCTATAAAAAAATAAATAAGAATATTTTGTTTATTATATGTATTTTTTAGTTTTATTTTTACAAATGTGTATGTTATATTTATCTATTTTGTATATACATTGTATGCAATACTATATAAATATTTTATTCTGTTTCGTGTAATGGTCGATTGGGAAATAATGCTACTTGGCATTGAATCTGCCATGTGTACCTTTTGTCATATTTTGTGCAATAAACTTTAATAAATAAACAAATAAATAAAAAATAATAATATACACCTATGTATAGAATATATACTCGTTGAAATCACACAAATCACTTTAAAAATCAGAGAATTTTCATACTCACATTGCCCCATATTATTTACCTCTTCAAGATATGATTTTCTAAGACATAGTATACTGGAGAAATTTAATAGAGAATATTAATACTGAATTTCATTCGAAAGACTCGAAAAATGGAAAATATCCTAAGAACTTTTACACCACAGTTTACCTCCTCAGGGGATAAATTTTATAAAATATTTCTTAGTCCTCCCCTACGTTATAAAAAGGAACCACTGTGGAGAATTTAAAGTTTCTAAGCCTTATAGTTTGGACCCGGCATTGGTATGTTATTTAGTCAGATTCTACTTTATATAGCTATATTTACATAACGAGAGATTACGTAAGTGAGGAATAAAATTTCTCAAAAATAGAATTAAACCAGTATTTAAAATTTTCTTATTCTGAAACTTATGCATAGTTAACAAATATATATATATGTATATACATGTAATGAAATGAAATTTTATTTCATTACAGGAATTTGCCGCGCTTTGCGCGTTTGTCAGTTATCTGTGGAAGTTGTTTATCTGTGGCGCGTAGGGTTGACGCGTCATTCAATGGCGTATGAGACTAAGATATTTTGTATGTGCAATTATAAACCTAATAGATAAAAGTAAAAGACACAATTGAGGGAGCAATATTAAAAACTTAAATGTCATTTCTTTGTATTTTCAAAGAAAATTTAATTAAAAGGGAGCCCTCCTTTTAGGTATTCAATTGCTTGTGCCATTAATGATATCCTTGAGCGTATATAAGCAGTGATGACAATCATGCAAATCATAAACTTATTTTTTGACTCTGCTAAGAGTTTTTGTAAGGATTCTTTGATCATAAAAATGTTTGCCCTGGGTGAGGATCGAACTCGCAACCCTTGGCATACAAATTAAGAATACTACGGAATACGCAATCAAGAAAATCAAGAATTTAGAGGAAGATCAGGTAATATTGTAAAAGAGAACAAACGATGGATGTAACCACTTCACGCCTGGACAACTCAATGCATAATAAGAAAACATACCATAATATTGCTTGTAATATATAATTTGACACAATATCTTCAAGTGCCGTAAGGCACCGCTGTAATAGAATTGTACCTCCCACTGCGGCAGGTGTCGTAAGAGGCGAATGAGATAACAACACCAACAGATGGCGGTATATCCATCCGAAACAGTACAGCTCAAATGCACAGGGTGAGGATGGGCTGGAGCATCCCCGTCGCGATAGCTGCACTCTGCGATTGCCAACACGCTTGCCCAGCGCGACAATTATGGGCAAACCTCCTTTCTTAGAAAGACTTATGTCCAGCAGTGGACTTTCTATGGCCCGTATGATGAATTTGTTTAGGGCAAAATGTTGACATCGAAATAGTGATATCCTAACGATAATATGAGTGTATGTATGGGGATATAGCAGGGTAGAATAGTATCTCCTACTATACCAAGCGTAAAAAAAAGTGGCTGAGGTATCGGAACTCTCTTACTCTTCCTTAACCTGGGATACACATGTTAATGAAATCAGCAGTAAGGTTACTGGAACGCTTCGTGCTCTCTATCGATTAAAATATTTTCTTCCTACTAAAACCAAAACCCTTCTTATTCAATCCTTGGTTTTACCCATAATTGACTATGGTGACGTGTGCTGCACTAATATCTCTCAAGAACTCCTTAATAAATTGGATCGTCTATTAAACAACTGTCTTCGTTTCATTTTCGGTTTGCGTAAATACGATCATATTTCCCATTACCGTTCTCTTCTCGGCTGGCTTCCCATTCGAGAGCGTCGCAAAATTCGAGTTCTAACCACACTATTTTCAATACTTTTTGATCCGTACGCACCAATTTACTTAAAGGACAGATTCCAATTCCTATCTTCCTCTCACGAACGTATTCTCCGTTCTTCTAATACTCTTTCGCTCTTAACTTCTTCTCATCACTCTAGTTTTTTGACAAACTCTTTTACAGTGACAGTTGAATATTAAGCAATCCCCAAACAAAATTAAACCTGAAACGCTGTCTCCGTACTTTATTTACTGATGCTGCTTGTCTAACTTTATAACCCTATTTCTGATGTACGTTATTTTATGTATGTATATACATATATATATATATATATATATATATGGGAGATAATGCCATCTGGCATTAAGTCCGCCATTTGTACATTTTGTGCAATAAAGTTAAATAAATAAATAAAAAATATCCACTTGATATACCGTAGATCAAATGCAACAGGACGGTATGGGCAGGAGCATTTCCGTAGCAAAGCTACGCTCCACAATTGTCATCAGGCCTGAAAAATTCTTCTTTCTTATGGTGGCCTACGTCCAGCAGTGGACGTTTCACCGCTTCCACGATGATGATGGTAGGCTTAAGTGACGCTTACCAACATATAGACCGTAAGCTTGCCGTTCCAGGACATGAAGGCGAAATTCAGGTGTTTGTTAGAATATATGGCACTCGATGACGGCTTGGATATGAGCGGCCCGATAGCACGATAGGTTCAATCCCCAGGACTACAGGTCTGGGTGTAAACATGTTCTTTATGTATTATATTTGAGATTTCTCTGATGTTCTTCAATATATATATATATTGAAGTCAGGGATATATGTGATTTTCTGTGAATTGACATAGAATTTATTAATATGCAAGTAAAAGTAGCATATAATACTTTTCCTTTATTATTTTTATTGCACTACATCCCTTGACCTTTCCTCTTTGCTTACAAAGTGACTAATATGATCGATAATTCTTCGTACTATTTGAAGGCTGGCGACGTCATTCGCGTTTTTACTGAACTATAAATTTCAAGGTAAGATTTCATAGAATAATGACATAATTTTAGGTAAAGTGCCTATCGGCGTGAAGAATGCAACGGAAGAAATATATAATTACACATAGTTTACAAAAAAAATAACACATATATTTTACCACCCAGACACGGAAAAAACACAAATGTGTATTATGTTAATATAAATAGTTACCCTAATTGGTGTTCGAGCCGACTTTTAACACATATGTCAGCTTTTGGATGTCCACTGTTGGATATAGACCTGCACAATAAAGAGGAAATTGTCAATTTAATTGCGTTGGGCAAACGAGGTGGCATGCGTAGCGTCACGACAGGGATGCTGCTGCTACAGGGTTAGGAGCAGCATTCTTGTAGCAGCGTAGCATTTGAGTTACGCAGTTTTGGATTGAGATACCGCCATCTGTTGGCTCCAGTACTTTAGTGTTTATAGTCGGTTAAAGTGGTCGGTGTAAGTTTGTATGGTGAATATTTTATTCTTAAAGCTATCTACTCCGAGTTCTCTTAAATACTGTACACTTATTGATATATATATATATATATATATATATATATATATATATATATAATTCTAATTTTACTATGTATCCATACAAAGCTAGGGTGTGCTGCTATAAAGGTTAGATAAATAGTTACGCCCTGTTTTAAGAAGTAAAGTGCATTTTGCAAACGAACGAGCTCGCACCCGTGGATTTATCAAAGGAACTAGTGAAATGTACAGACATTAAAGTAATATATTTTCCGCAGACTGAGTAATATTTGTCAGGGCCGATGCATCAGTAGTGTTTCTATCTTGAGCGCCAAAGGTTGTTGGTTCGATTGCCAACAACTAGTAGGATAATTACCAATTTTTATTATTATGAAGACTATTTGTGTTTGTTATATATCTGAGTGTTTGTTCTGTATATATTTAAGTATTATATTTGTGATTCCTCTACTGTATGACTGTATGATATCCGTAACACAAGTGTTTTAAGCGACTTTAGTTTTAGGAATCTCAGAATTAGGTCAATGTAAGAGAAGTGGAGTGAATTTTTTATATTGTATCTCATATTTGACATCTAGGAACAATAAACGGAAACTCGATTTGTGTCTAGGATAATTAGGGGAGAAAAAATTTAAAAAAATATATAATTTTTAATGAAGAAGGATAGAAAAGGGGAAAGAAAGTATAGCTCATGAAAAAACTGCAAACCTGTGCTAAGTAAAATTGAATATGCTAGTCTCATTTATCATAATTAAATTATCATATAAAAGGTTATTATTTATATACTTATAAGAAATACGAGTATAAAACTATTTTTGTTATATCAATATGCGGTGTTTGTATATATAATTTTCAAAATAAAATTTTGTTAAAATACCGTTCGGTCACACAGTTTGATCTTTTTATTCGAATTTGTAACTTGTTATACTTTTTGCCCATTTGATACGTTATTATTTACAATAGAGGACGGATTTCTGATAGTTCTATCCAAATGTTTCTCATATTAATATCGTTTGGAATTCAGATAACTTTTTTGGAGTCTTCAATGTTGTGTTGTTGCAATTTGGCACTATACACCAATGATACGTGAAATTGAAGCTCATTATAAAGTTAAAAAAAAAATACTTTTATTAGTTGCTGTTCATATGACGTCATATCAACGGCTGTCGTTTTGGCCAGTATCTGCACGGATATTTATTGTTTAAATTTTAAAGCTATATTATTTCTATAAATAAAAAATAACTTAACTATCAAATCGATACGAATATTTTAATATATATTTATAATAATGTAGAATAGCTTATTTTTTACAATAATTTCATACTTACAAAAGCTTATATAAATAAATGGTGCTCATAAGTACATATTAAAAGTAACATACGTAAAGTAACGTAAATTCAAACCGTAAAAACATATTACTAAAGTTTTAATAATTATTGCTATGAATGAAATTTTTTCAAAGAAAATTACCATGTCTTTACAAAGATAACTTCAACGTCAGAGTCACCTAATCTTTTAAAACGTTAAAAGACTGTAATTAAGTATACATGGCACTTAATATACTTTATATATTTGAATCACCCAACCAGCTCCTAGGCTATTGTTTTTAGCTAACAATATTTTTTATGAAAACGTTTTAAATCTATGTCGCTCTAGAAATAATATTTTTACCTGAGTTCCACAGCTGGCGGTTCATTTGTATGGTAATTAAGCAAAAATATGTGCTCTCACGTAATCAATTAAGGCTCGCCTTGCAAGAAAATAAGAAGTTTCACCGCTAAGTGCTGATGGAGTTCCGTGTCACAAAAGAAATACGTTTATAAAACTCTACACCATCAATTTCTAATAACCACCAGCAAAAACTTTTGTATCAGAATCAATAAATAGTAGATCCAGCCAAAACAGTGTAGTTCAAATGGGCGGGGGTGGGCAGCAGCATCCCCGACGCGTCAAGGTACGATCTGCGATTGCCAATACTTGACCAACGCGGGCATGGGCAAAATTCTTTCTTCTTTAGGGAGGCCTATGTCGAGTAATAGACTGCCAATGGCTGATATGATGATGATGATAAACTAGAAAAAAATAACGTTTTTTCCTTAACAGCAACGCCCCGGGGTCTTACCTACTTCAGGTTGTAGAACTTTCATACAAACCTTTATAGTTTAGGCCTTGCATGGTCAACCCATGCCCTGGCTTCTTACCGGACGTAGATACTAATATGAGACAGTGTGTAATGTTATATTATATAAAATATCTCTGTATACAATAATACTGTCTGCCAGCCGCCGACCTCCGCTCTTTAAATCTCTGATATCTTCTAAGGTATCCATTCAAGATCTAGATACCGGTGGAGTAGAATAATAGCTCTGTTTATACCAAGGATCTTTTAAGGCAACTGTGGTACCGGAACCGTGCAGCTCGAATGCAATAGGACCGAAATGGGCAGCGGCATCCCTGCCACGATTGCCTCCATGCCAGTCAAGTACGGTAATTATGGGTAAATTCCTACGTTTTGAAGAGGTCTATGTCCAACATTGGACTTAAGATGTGTGATGTAAAGAATAAAACAAGCAACCGACGGTTTAACTAACTAATAATATTTCTTAAGTACTTTATTATTAACTTTTAAGTAGTTTTAAGTACTTTATTATTCGTTCACATCACTGTCGTTAATCCACTAGCCTGTCAAAATAATCAATAAATAATTTGAGTTTTAATTTCATTAGCATTTATATTTTCATAATATATTATGATTATTAAAGGCCGGTAGAGGCCAATTCATAAAATATAGACAAAATATTGTTATTCATACTATATAATATATATACAGGATAGTATAAGTAACAATATTTTGCCTTTATTACATATCCTGCAAAATAAAATAATTAAATAAGCCCGTCCCTAAACGCGCGACTAATTACAAATCTAAATTTGAGCGCAACAAGTTATGCGCTACGAATATTCATGACTACGACGTAGTTCGTAGACGGTACCACTGCTACGAATAAATATACAGCTTATTTTTTTTGTATCTATCGTCTTAAATGCTTTTAAATGATTACATCGTCGTTTATTTATCTTATATTTAAATGTGAAAATTTTGATTACTTTTTTAAATCTTTTACAAGTACAGTTACAGTTTTTTCCATTGTTCAAATTGATCCCAGGCTCAGCTATTAATAGAGATATGAATAAATTTAATATAGATATAGATATAAAAAACACTCTTGTATGTTAATGAAATATAAACATTGGAAAGGGCAGAACACTTAAACATAAAATAGACCCTTAAGGACGGGTCAAATTAAAAAGGATTAAAACATTTCAAATAATTAAGATCTACCTACAACGTCAATAGGCCTGTTAATTTATAAATGCCAACGAAAATTTGCTCATGATATTTTTACTGTTTAAATGGAAAACTTATTTATTTACAATGTAAACTTATACCTTAAGGAAGGAAAAAAATTACTAATTATCCTTTCAAAGTTCCTACAGGATGAAATGTGGCGGCGCGATGTTGCTAGCTTTAAATATGTTAAAAATAATAATAAAACAATGTCATCAACATATAATATGAACATATGTAACAAGTCTGAACTTGTCAATATAATTGTATATGTCGTCATTCAAGCCGACATACTATATGTTCCACCAAACCCTGTCATTCCGTATTACGTATGATGATGTTAAGCCACAGACATACTGGAGTATTAAAATAAAATTGTTCAATTTATTAAGTTAGAGACATAATATTATAAACTTAAATCAGTTAAAAAGTAGTACCAATGATTTTTTTAAATTTAATCATTTGTCAAAAATATTTGTTTTTTAATGGAACAGTAAAACAAATACAAACGCAGACAATGCATATATTTACAAAATCCATTTAGCTTTTAAAATAGATACTTTTATTATAACAATAATTCTAGTCGTATTACTTTATTTATGCTTAATGTAATTTTGTCATAATTACTACTACTACGCACTCAACTCAATTAGACAAAAAACCAGGACTCAAACTTCAGTCTCAACGGTAAGCAGGCATCTAAAACACGCTAGTAGTACTTAGTTTCCATGTCGTTTAACAAATTATTAATGATTACATGCTGAGGGAAATAAGACTTCAAACAATTACATAATATCTTACAATATAAGTAAAGCTTCATTAAAAATAAATAAGTCATTTTCTAGCAAGAATAAATAGATTATGTCCGGTAACTTAAAAATGCGAAAGAAAGGAATTGTAATATTCGGTAAATAAAATCCATTTATAACATTCAGAGTGCCCTATACAACAATATTATTTGAAAGGAAACAATTCAATATAGTCCTATATTTTTATATTGGGCATTCCAGCGAATTTAGCATGTCCACAATGAGAAATAACGTTTATAGTCTAGATTGCTCATTACGTATTGAGCAATCTAGACTTAAGATATACTCGCAATAGAATAACCAAAACTTGCAAATGTACGCATTCTTTTAAGTATGAGCACCATTAGTCTATGCGCGGCCTTAACTGCAAATACAACAGGTGCTGTGGCATTTATCCATTCGGCGGCAAACGCCGTGGCTGCCGCACGTTCCAACCGGCGAATTCGAACGCCGAACGCCAAAACTTTCCAAATTTAAACTAAGTCCCGACGGTGCATTTTTTTTTAAACGAGTGATGTAATCGATTTTGTTTTTCTTTTTTTATATATGTGACAGTGGATAATAGTTTTTTAGCGAGTGATTATTTTTTAATCGAAACCTATTGCTTATTGCGTACTGAAACGGAACGTGCTTTGTGAATGAGTCGTAATTGAAATTGGACCGATTGCGGAAGGTTGGTGCTTAATTGCATTTTCTTTTTTAATACTTAGCCTAAAGTTTTTTTTTGGGAATTTTGTTTAATACTATTTCTAACAATTAACTGATAAGAAATTTTAACACATTAACTGAAGATAATACCGCATCTAAAATTAATAACTGTATACGTTAGCTTGAAAAGTTTTTAGTTACAAAAAACTATATTTTTATCTGTAATTTAAAATATAAAATATTTTTTGTGATTAAAGAAAAATTTTTAATGCATTCTTTATTTGTTGAATAATCAAAATTACAGTAATTAATTTTATAACATCTTGAATCATAGTATAAAAAATATCCAAATATAATTAAAGTAAGTTATTAACACTTATTTTGTTCTCGAATATTTACGGCCTCCCTAATTGTTTCAGCAGGATGAATTACTAGCTATAAAGAATTTTCTAGTTAGAACCACCGCCGAGACCATCTTAATTAATTTAGTTAAAAATTAACAGCCTTTTTGGCTCTGTCCCTACTCTCTCCCTATTTTTTTGTATTTTAAAGCAATTAAGGGTTGACCCGTTTTGACTATTGGTTTTCTTTTGGTAATGTTTCTTGTCGTTTGTAAGCATTTTGATATTAAATGTCTTTTTTTGAATTTTTTTCATACATTTATCTATACTATGTATCTATAGGTTAATATTACGTAATCGTTGCTTATTTTAATCTTGTTCTTTATGTATAACTGTTTGATGCCAAAATAATTATATATAAAACAATATTTTGTCAGCGTAACATAATTCTAGGATTATTTAAACTAATAAACATTCACAGGTTCACATTGGTTTTTGTTTAAATGAATAATTGTTTGAGTTTTCATTTCGAAAGCCAATTCAAATACTGACAACATTCATAACTAAGTATTTGGTATTATAGCTAAGTGGCTACAACAACAAATATGTACTGTTTGTACTGATGTTGGTAATTAAGTAATATTTAATTAGAAGATTAATATTATCAGAATTATTCGATTCGATAACCATAAGATCAAATATTCATTTAATTAAATATAAGGTCAAATTATTATGTTATACATATGACACGCAACAATTTTAGTTGAACATACATTTTTTCGATACTCAGTCTTTGGGAACAAGGAGTGAAAATGTAATAGGAATTAACACGATCTTTTCATATTTGAAAGATGAATATTATAATTGTGATTTTGAATACTAGGGAACAATACAATATTTCATACATCTAAATTAACACTACGATATAAGATGATAACAATTTAACAACCTATTAAATGTATCCATCATTAGTATAAATACGGATTTAAATACAATGAAATCATGTAGCAAACAATGTAATATTATACGTATTTAATATATGAGCCCTGAAATACTATTAGAGTAAAATAGAAACTCTCACTATACCATGTATTTTCAGAGGCAACTAAGGTACCAAAACCTACAGATGGCGGTAAATCCATCCGAGACTTGAGATTGTAACTCAAATAAGGGTAAGGATGGGCAGCAGCATCCCTGTCGCGAAAATTGCGCTCTATGATTGCCAATACAAAAAAAAATCTCTTTATGTGCACTTCCAATGGCTATAATGATGATATACGAGATACAACTACTTGACAAATTGTTAGAGAAGTTTAAAGTAGATTACTCGTGGCACAATAATTAATATAGTAATAATATGATAAAATGTACATCTGTTCGTTACGATTTTGGCTTAATCGGTGGACCGGTTTAAAAGTAATTTGGCAAGTAGTTAGCTTGATCCCTAGGGAAGGATATTGCATAATTTGTCATTGGTCGCGATGTAAAGTAAAAGTAGTTATAAAAAATAAATGAAAACTCTTAAAATATCTTACAATAAGCTAGATTTTCTATTATTTTCACCGAATATAATATAAAATAAAAAGAAATGGCTGAGAAAAATTGTTCATTTATCTTTTTACTAATTTTGTTCAACAATTAAATAAGCTGCATTAAAAGCCTTAAAAAATAAACTGTAAGTATTGAACGTATGAATGTTGTGATTTCGTTTCGTTTCGTTTCCGTTGTTAACCAAATTGATTGTATAATACGCACAAATATTTTAATTTGGTCTGTCTGTCCTTTTATTCTTTTTAGACTGGTGACATTTCTTTAGGACATTTATGTGCAATTTTTAATAAAATTATAAATAATAAACAATTTATTACTTTACACAAAAAATAAATAATATATAGAGATATGACTTCGTTAAGAATAAACAGCGTTGACACTTTCACATGTGTGAGACTGGTGCCTATGTGGATTCACATATGTACTACGAGTACATGTCGGTACCCCAAATTTTTGTAAAATTTATTATAATATTATTTATTATAATATCTAATTTTAGAGAGAGCTACGTTTTCATTAGAATGTGTATATGTGTGTGTAGGTTTTCTATAAATATATTTAATTCTACATTCTTTATGTTTTTATATTTTTATTTTACAAGAAAAGATAATACGCATCCCTAACATCATCATCATAGTAGCCGCAGAAAGTCCACTGACGGGAATTTTGTCCACAATTGCCGCGTTGGGCAGGCCTGATGACAATTGTAGAGCGTAGTTTCGCAAGAGGAAAGTGCTTTCTGTCCCACCGTGTTATATTTGAGCTATTTAATGTGTGAATGTACTGGTTACAATGGATTCCGGTAGCTAGCTGGATACTTTTGTTTTACGCAAATTTGCGGACCGTTAACAATTTATTACCAACTACATATCGACCTGTTCAATCGATCTGCTAGAATTTGACAATTCAAAGTGAACCCTAATTAATTGTGATTAAGTTCAAAATTGTTTAGGACTTTTTGACATATTTAGGTTCATCTGTAGTCCTGTACAATAGACTTTGACTTTAAACTTAAACCTTTGCTACATCCGAGGGGCTAACCGCATCGCGGGTTTAATTTCGAGTTTCTCCCTTGTCTGAAGACTCCATGGATATATATATATATATATATATTTATAATATATATATATAACATGCAAACTATGAGAAACTATATTTAAATGACCTCATTTAAATATAGTTTTTCATAGTTTGCGAGATAATCAAAAGGTCATCTGCATAGGTACCTCACACTCACTTTTTGCTAACGACAAATAGCAGATTTCGCATTGGTGTGTTCCGGTTTAAATGGTAAAAAGTTAGGGAAATTACTGGGTAATGTAAGTAGTGATATCCTTGTCTATACTCTATAGGTAGCGGTGTTGATAAGTTCCTTATTTTATATATTCACAACCAGCGACCACGTTTATCATTTATCAAAAACTAAAAAAATTAGAATTTTGAACACACATACAGCCCACTTTTTCTTTGATTGATGAGTTATTTCAAAAATTGTTAAAAGTTTGAAACTAGTATAAAAAGTTTGGATGTTGTTATTAAAATGAAGTTTTTGTTATTATTATTTTTTTATTTAAATATTTAATTTTTATTTATAACACAAAATCTTTTGAGCCCAATTTCAATGAACCAGGAAATACATATTTAACAAATCGTTTTCAAGAGCATGTATCTGAAGTTTTATCAAAATCTTTATTTTGATTCTAAACAGTTTTCAGTTTTTATGAAATATCTCAGACAGATTTTTGTGCTTAGGATACGTTAAAAAACAACGCGTAACAAACAATCATACCTTTGAGTTTATATATATTATTTTGTGTACAATTAAGAGTATTATTATTATATATTACTATAAATGACAAAATAATCTAGATGTTTTATTAATTGGGGAAAGAACGTAGGGTTAGCATCAATATAATGAGATTTTGGAATTCGATTTCATCATCATTACATCAGTGGTAAGACGTCCACTGGTCTTAAAGCTTGACCCTGCGATACTAAATAGTTTGCGCAAATTGTTGGTGGATATCCTATTGCGATGCGGCTTGCTGCTGCGATCTTTACGGTGTAATTTATTTACCTACTTGCCATGACGGGCCCGATGGCGCAAATCGTTGTGATCCTATCTTGAGGGCCAAAGGTCATGGGTTCGATCACCACCCAGAGCGAGTATTTATACGAGGAATATTTATTTTTGTTTTGTGTTTGGATGTTAATAATATGTATCTAAGTATTATATTTATTTTTTTCCGTTTAAACTCTCCTTGAACTACCACAAATATTTTAAAATATGTAGTATAAATCAAACGAGTCCAGACATACCCGAAATTTAGTGAAATATACGAATAGCAATTCATTCGAATCTTTAAACTGGCTGAAATAAGAGTTGTTAAGACCTTATTCTGTCTTAACTATATGTTATGTTTATCATTAAACAATATTGCGACTTAATGTTGAGATATGAACTATATATCAAATTGGATCAAACTTTAAACTTTACAGTAATGTAGAAATACATAACGAACATACACTATAAATATACATATAAAAGATAGAAGTAAAGTAATCATAAGAAAAAATGTTTACAATAATTACTATGATAATATAATTGTGTTCAAGTTAGTTTATTTGAGGTAGGACTCATCCAAAGGTCGTCTATATTGGTACCCTCTCACTTTTTTCTACCGCCAAATAGTAGTGCTTGCAATGCTGTTTCAGTTTAAAAGGTCAGAGAGACAGTGAAATTACAGGGCATAATATGACATAATGTCTTCAAGTGACAAGGTCGGCAGCGCTCTAGCAATGTCCTTGAGATATTTCAAGTATCTATAGGCTGCAACGACGGTTATTATCATTCGAGTTGTAGGCTTTTTTGTTCACTGGGTCTAGAAAATATAATGACTAATTTACGTCAAATCACACATGTTTTACATTGATCTGTCTTTGAGCTAAGTCGCCTAAAGCACTTGTGTTACGGACATAATTCAACAGAGGAAAAACTAATTTAATATACAGAACAAATAAAAATATTTATCACATCAAAAATTGTCGTGGGTGAGTACCGTACCCACGACCCTTGGCAGATAAGATAGGATCACTACCATATGTGCAATAGGGGCCCGTTACTTTTATTACCTAAGAAGTGTTCTGTGAAAACTGTTGTGGTTTTTGAAACTTGTATTAAAATAACACACTGTTCAACTCCGTTGTGAATGTGTTTTTCATTTCCGCGATTTAAATTTGAGAATCCGTTTAACTTCAACTGGCTATGAAGTAAAACCAGCACAGTACAAACTTGGCACAATTTTGCTTTTGTAAAATACGACGAAAGAACATTTAAACTATTTTTATTATCATTCCAGCAATTGTAAGTCCACTGCTAGATATAAACCTCCACAAAATGGTGGATTTGCCGCGATGAGCAAGCGTGTTGGCAATCGCAGAGCTAAGCTTTTGCCATAGGGCTACCTGTCTATCCCCACCCTGTGCATTTGAGCTACACTGTTTTGTATGGATATACTGTACCACTACCATTTATTGATTCCGGTACCTCAGTCGCCTCTTACGACTGGTTCAGGTTTAGTACTATTACTACTTCCGCTGTATAAAAAAAAATGTTTATAGAACTACTAAATATGTAAAACATTATATCCTCAGAGCCGGGGACGTAAGTGGGTAGGGTAACTAAGGGGATGGTTTACATTATGTAGACTGTAATCTATTGACCGAAAAGTTAGTTTCAGCCGCAATTGAAGGGATGACCGCACGGTGAGGTTGCGTTGAGATGTACCTACTCAGAAAAAGTTGAATTGAAAGTTATGTTATATATAGACGGTCATACTCTATTATCGTAACGTAATAACGTATCGTAATAATAACTCAATTATCGTAAGGGACAAAAAATAGGTTTGTGAAAAGTAGAAAAATGAACAAACAATTCGTTATAACTATATTATTTGAAAATATTTTTTTTAATTATGTTTTTAATGCCATTTTTAATAAATACTATTGACATTTCTTTTTCGTTTACTTGAAACTATTAACGAAGTTCAAAAATAAATAAATACAAATTTAAATGAACACAATTTGTTTATATGTCGCCATTAGAATTTCTGACTGTCGATATACTTTCTTAGTTTTAAAAGACGAAATACGGTGTTGGTTTTGTTACAAATTGGGGTCAATCTCCAATTTGAATGTAGATATAATGAACTACAGATAAAATATAGTATATATTTTTCACTTTCCATATCCAAACGGATATTATAAATTGTAAAGTGTATGTGTGCATCTGTTCGTTTGTCCGACTTAGCGGCAAAACGGAGACGAATTGGCGTGATTTCTTCTAAGTAAAGATAATTGAGGGAATTTAGAGTGACATAGATTACTTTTTGTCTCTTTCTAAGCCCCTCTTTCCTGAAATGGGGGGTAAAAGTTTGAATGAAGCATCCCGCAATTTTTAAGGTAGAACGCTAAGCATTTGTATGCGCACTATTTGTGACTTACAATTACAATAGAATATAGACTTTTCTAAGGTAGGAAGACCCCTTAATAGAAAAACATATTATATTGTTAGCAATAGGGTATTAAATTACTAATCTTGTTCCGTGTTCTCTTCCGTATTCTAAATCAGGAAAGGGAAACCAAGTTACTCCAAATTTGACGCGAGAATAGCCGTGGGCAAAGCTAGTTTATGTACAATACTATAACTTCCTCTGTTGTCTGGATTTCGTACCACAAACGCTTTGAGTTAATTGCCGCGAGTCAGGTCAATGTACGCTAAATGTATTTGTTGACAACAAATTTAATGCACAAAGTATTATCAATTTTTTTATATTATTTACACTTCTCCAATACAAAAAAAATACTAACATTTGTGTACCCATTTTCAAATAACAGTTAATAGCAAAACACTTACATAATAACACGAGTAATATTCAAATATTTATAAAAATAATGTTCCTGTTATTTCCTTATTTGCGAAAACTTAGTCGTAATTATATACCTAGTATATTCTTGATTTAAATATAAGATATGAATTAAGTATAACACGTAATCTGGTTGAAATATCTAAAAACAAATCTGAGCGACTAAAACTAAGCTTATGTTTTAAACATTAGCAGAGGCTTCTTTATTGTGACCAGAACTAGACCGGCGTGGTGACAATTGTAGAACTTCGCGACGAGAGGGCTTTCTCTACACTATTTTAGTTACGCTATTTCCGATTGATAGGTGGGAGCTACTATTTAAATCCGGTACTATTGTAATACGAAATAATAATAAATATTTATTTTCAACGAAGATCACAGTATATATATATATATATATAAAAAAATCATATCTATACTAATTATAAAGCTGAAGAGTTTGCTTGTTTGATTGGCAAAATCCAATTAAGGGTAGGAAAATATGACGTGATTTGATGAACCCAATGACGCAGATGGTAGAGATTCTACGTTGTGCGCCAAGGATCGTGGGTTTGATTCCCATCCAAAACCAATGTTTATGTCATGATATTTGTGTTTGTTCTGTGTCTGAGTATGAATATGTATATTTAAGTGGTATATTTGTGATTCCTCTATTGTCTGGCGTCCGTAGCACAAGTGCTTTAAGCGATTTACTTTGGAATCAGGTCAATGTATGAAATGTTGTGGAAATTTATTATTAATATTTATGTAATTTCCAATTCACCAATCACTCGGCTAAAGCATGTACCAACGTTGAATATATAATAAGATCATTACAATTTTCGATCCTATGATATTTGGCATGCTAATTGATACACTGCGTACTCTTTAAACAATAATGGCAGCATTCAAATAAAGACTTTTCATTACATTGACACTGCACAATATTTTTTTCAGTTTCATTATAGGTCATTTCAAATAAGAAGATCACTTGTTTGACATGTGCCGGAGCTCTCACGGGCAGCTGTTTACAATTAAATGATAACCAAATACAAACCACCTTTACCCTTAATAACCTGACAGGTAGATGGCTGGGCTACAAAGCCGTTACGATAACGTTCAAGACTCTATTTGTAGCAAGAATAATATCATTGACGACCTTGGAGTTGGTTTTGCATGCAATGCTTGCGGTGTTGAGCCTCTTAGAATCGCATTCCTGCTATAACAACACACCGATCTGTGTAATCAGAATTGTAATAACAATCTATATAAAGGTAGGCCCAAGATGGCGGAGATGGTAGTGATTCTATTTTATGCCCCAAAGGTCGTGGGTTCGGGGTACTCAGGACGAATTTATACAATGATATTTGTGTTTGTTTTGCGTCTGGATGTTAAATATATATATTTAAGTAGTATATTTGTGATTCCTGTGTTATCCGATGACCGTATCATAAGTGTTTTAAGCGATTTATCATGGAGTCAGGTCAATGTTTGAGATGATGTGGAAATTTTATACAATAACACCACCATTATTAGACTACAATACCCGTATAGTATAAGAACGGCTGGAGCCGTCAATAATTAGTAACTAATAATAAGCCGATTATATATATAATATTTTTTTCTCACACAAAGTCCTCATACAGTATAAAGAAAGCGATAAATAAAAAGAATTAGTTATACAATTCAAAATTGTCATAGCAGTTATTGCAAGTCCACTACTGAACAAAGGCCTTCGATAGAAGGGTATTGCACCCATAATTGCACTCTAGGCACACGTAGTGACAATCACGGAGCGGAGCTCCGTTACCGGAATGCTGCTGCCCATTATCACCTAATGCCTGTCGGTTGTATACCTCAGTCGCCTCTTACGACCCCTGGAACAGGGAGAGGTACTATTCCACGCTGTATCTATAAAATATCTTATAATACTGATCTCAATGATCCTTAGAAAACGAAGGACAAAGTTTTAGATAATTTCCGATGTCTGCTTATAGTTGAATTGTTTTTATAAAATAAGTGTTTCAAATATAAAATCTAGCCATTTCCTATGCACGAAATAAATTAAGCCATACCTATTACGATGTCCAGCTTAAATAGACAGCTGTCAGCGTGCATTTAAATAATATTAAAGGTGTTTTATTTTTGATTGATCTTATATATAATTATATAATATCATTAGACAACGGACATTTAATCTCTGATGTTTGTAGCACGAGTGCTTTAAGTGGTTTATTTCGGAACCTGGTCAATGCATGAGATGTTGAGTAAGTTATTGACGGCAGTGATCCTGTCTTGTGCGCCAATAGTCTTGGGCTCAATCCCCACCCAGGACAAATTATATTATTTCTAGATATTTCTATTTGTTTAGAAAAAACGTAAATATATATTTGTTCCGGGTAGGGATCGAACTCAAGACCTTTGGCGCACAAGATTTAGATAATTAGGCTTATATTTGTTGAAGCATAGAAATCTTTGATTTGAGTGCGGAATAAACGCACTTGACTTGGACATCTTGAAACGACAGGAAGAACAAATGGAACACTTTTGTAACAACGGCCACGAGAGGCGTCTGTCATTTATGTTAGGCCAATAATTGGATCGTTTATTGTGGGAATGAGCAAGCAGTTTGAAGTCATTATTAATCAGAATTGACTAATTGATAGGTGATTACGGAGCACTCACGTGTATACACCCCGTAAAAGCAATTAGTGGCCTGTTAGTTTGATTATTTATTTCCGGCGTTCGCTAACGGACTTTATGATATATATGTTTATTTGATAATGTAGTTTGATTCATAAACAATTTATTGAATAAATATATTTGCTACATTTTGTGACTTTAAATTATTTTCTCATTACATCAGCATAAAAAGTCTACTGTTGGTCAAAGACTTCCCTATGATAGCGGAAGTTTTGACCATAGGGTGCGGCTTCGCTACATAGATGCTGGTACCCAGTTTTAGATAGATATACCACCACTCTTTGGTTCCGGTACCTTACCATGGTTTACCGGCGGAGTAGAATAGTAATTCAATCTGTACCAGGTGTCGTAAGAAGCGACTGAGGTACGGAAATAAATAAAAAGTGGCCGTGTTGTACCGGCAGAGTATAATAGTACCTGTACCAGGTGTCGTAAGAGGCGACTGGGGTACATGAATCAACAGATGGCAGTATATCCATCTTTAAAAATGTAGCTTCAATACAGAGGGTGGTGAAGTGCTTCAGCATTGTCATTGTGAAGCTCTACGCTCCGCGATTGCTAACACGCTTGCACAGCGCGGCAATTTTAGGCAAAAGTACCTCTTTCTCGGGAAAGCCTACATCCACCAGTTTTTGTAGTGGATGATATGATGAAATAAAAAAGGGTTTAGAATGTTTCGAAGAAACATTTAACTAATTTCGTAGCACGTCATTTTTATTACTATATTTTTTATTGATTCTTTCTTTGCAATGGTTGATAGAATTAATGGCTTACCTTTTTTCTTGCTTTCTCTGATATACAATAAAATGTATTATGACCCTCTGTTAATCGCTTGTTTAGTTTAGTTTGTTAAGCACTTGTTTTACAGATGCCAGACAATAGAGGAATTACAAATATACGACTTTAATACATATATTTAACACCTACACACAGAATAAACACATTGCTCTGGGAAGAAATCGAACCAACGACCTTTCGCGCATAAGATAGGCTCACTACCAACTGCGCTATCGGGCCCGTCAAATATTTAAAAGGTATCTCAAGTTAATTCAAAAACCACGAGGGTAAGAAACTTTAAATTTCGCACAGAGTTTACAATATAGGCGAGCATGTAATAGTTTTTAAAAATTCATTACCTAAAGGGGTAAGATAGGCGTGCAATGTTGCTGTTTTGGAAGTTATTGGAATGAAATTCAATATAAAGGTTCTTTACTGAAAGTCATGAAACATGTGTAGAATATTTTTTCGAACATCAAAAGGGGGTTGTAAAGATAGTTTGAAAGTTCTAGAACTTAACGCGGGTGAAACCGCAGGGAGCTGTAAGTATAATAAATCACCAAATACAAAAAGGTGGTTACGATTAAAACGTTAAACAAAATTGTCTAGAGGCAAGATACAAGCAAAGCAAGGCCTCAGCCAAACTTAAAGCAATACATCACTCGGCATTCGACAAGCGGCGAAAATACGAAAGAAACCCCATTTGTCATAGACTTCGAAAAATCCCTAATAAAACAACAATTAACCGGACGAAATTCAAATTTTATTTTCCTTTAACTTGGCAACTGTCGTTAGCGAAATAAAAAGTTAGACTTTACGAGTGTTTATCACGCAATCCCTGGTACTTATTTATATTCCCGATTGGTTGTTCGAGCGTGAAAGATAGTGGAATTAAGTTTTCACCGAAACGGGCTGAGCGTTTGTGATTCATGACGCGATAGTCGTAAACTTTGATAGTTGCTAGTGTGTTTTCGTCAGAGACATTATCAAGTGTTTAAAAAAGAATGAGAGATATCTCACAGAAGAACTAAAAAAATATCTATGAGTATAGACTTGCTCATTACAATTTTACACATTTGAACGATGACCCTGGCAAACTAAGTGCTTCAAGAGTCATTAAACAATAAGTCATTGAGAGTCCATCTAAACTACTAATTTGCCGGCACCAGACGTGTCGTATAGCTAAGTTGATAGTAGGTTTATACCGCGAGCTACCAGAAAAGAACCTGCAAGAAAAACTGATGGCAATAAGACGATACGACGATTTCAATACGACAATAGTAGTTAGAATTGGACCCATACCAGCGTCCGGGCTTGCACAGCGTTGTCTTAAAAGTAGAAGTTGGAGCAATTATTAAATAATAACTTAATTTTCTAAGCAATTCTTGATTACTTTTAATGTAACCTTTAAGCACATCAAAAACTTAAATGTGGAAAAGGGGGCCAAGTTCAAATGCGTGGTTGTTGATTTTTACGATAAAATTTATAAATACTAGCCAAGTTGAATCTAAAGCTAAAGCTTAATTCTTGTTATTTAACAAGCCATTTTAAACTATGTTTAGGCTGTTTTTAGCAAATATTATTATAATTAGTTACTCTTTTACTTGAACAAAAGTCAGACAATAATAAAATACATTTTTTTCTTTTGCCTATACGCCAATTGATGTTCTGACCGTAGATATACTAAGTAATACTTAATCCCGTAGATCTTAAAGGAGTTTTAATCCCGTTCTTTAGTCTCTAACCTAAAATTACCGAATATACTTAAATACCCGCACAAACTTGATCTTGAAAAATATAAACACAATCGACAAAGACTTTTCCAATTTAGTGCAGTCGTTATACAAATAACAACAATTAACCGGACGTTGACCTCATTCCGAGGTAAATCGCTCGAAGCTTTTGTGTGACGGACTTCACATAACAGAACAAACACAATTTTTATCATATAAATGTTAGTCCTGGGTAGGGATCGAACCCATACATATTGTTATAATAGGATCACTTTCACCTGAAGTCGTGATGCGGCTATTGATGTACCAGAACCGATAGATGGCGGTATATCCAATCGAACCAGTGTATCTTTATTGCAGGGCTGAAATGGGCAGCATCTCCATTGTGAATGCTGCGCTCTGCGATTGCCTACACGCGGTAATTGTGAGCAAAATACATTCTTTTTTGAAGAGGTTTATATCTATGGATTGGACTTTTAGAAAAAATGGATGAAAGTAGAATGACGTAGAGTTGGTATATGACGACCTAGGCGAACGTTGGTATATGACGACCTAGATAAATGAAGAGTCAGGTCATAAGTACTAAGAATAAACGAGCGTGTATAAAAGGACTAATGCGAGTAAGGGAAGCGAAAGAGGTATGCCAAGATCGTAAAAAGTGGAGATCCATAGTCTCTACCTACCCTTATGGGACATAGGCGTTATGTATGTATATAAGTTTGTGTCTATGTCCAACAGTGGACTTCCAATAGCTGATATGAGAATGATGACTTTGATGGTCCGCCAAAGTTATAGACGTACATATATTCCATCAATTCACATTTGCGTCTATCGATAAACATGACGATTTTATTCCAAATGCAATATCCAAAACGCACTAAATCCATTACAAATATACCAATGTCTATAAAAGTTATTTTATTACCGAAATACTTTGTTAGTATCCTATAGTAGTTGTAACACTGAGTGTTGCGGTGGGTATAATTGCAAAGCTGCGGTAGTAAGGCTACGGTTTAAAAGCAAACTTGATGTATTAAAGTGGAGCAAAAGCCGACAATGTTTTGTGCTGTATTCTTCTCTGACATGATTAATTTTGAAATAGCTGTTCCTGGTGTTCTAACGTAGCACTGAGTGATGGATTGTGTGGCTGTAAGGTTATGTTTCTCTCGTAATTTGTTTTTAATGTCATTTGATTTTAATAAAGTATGTTTCGAAACTGTAAAGTTAATTTTACAGCAGCAACTTGCAGTTTACAAAAGCATTAGAAATAGTGCTTAATCGTACACCTGTATCAGGTGAATTGAAGTACCAGAATCGACAGCGATATATCCGAATATATCATAGCAGTGATGGCCAGCAATAGTATGAACAGGCTACAAATATCCTTTTTTTCTTGAAGCGTATATCTCAGACTTGAATTAGACAATCTTTGTTATAAGTGAGATAACGGCAGCATAAAGTAGTACTAAGGATTGCTATACAGATGGCGGTATATCACCAGTGATCGCATAGCTTAAATGCAACAAATCTGAGAAGGGCAGGAACACTCCCGTCACTTAGTTACGATTTACGATTGCCATCACACATGCGTTGCTTTCGCATTGCTGTATTCTGGTTTGAAGGGTGAGAGAGGCACTGAAATAACTCGGTATTGTGACATAATATCTTCAAGTCACAAGTTCAGCAACGCGTTAGTGATATCCTTGTGGTTTTACGAGCGTTTTTAGGCTATAGTAGCGCTTACTATCATTTATATGAGGTAGACCTCATACCAAAGGTTGTCTACATTGGTACCTTACTCTCACCTATTTTTAATGCCTAATAGCAGAGTTCGCATTTGTGTGTGTTCCGGTCTTAAGGGTGAAGGAGGCAGTGAAATAATTCGGTATTTTGACATAATATCTTCAAATAACAAGGTTGGCAAAGCGTGATATACGTGATATACACTGCTGTGACGCTTTCGTGACTTGGTCTAATAAAAAAAATAAAAAAAATTGCATTCCATCAACAGTCTAATATCAGTGAAAAGATTTCGCATAACATCGCGTTCAGGCAATGTTTTTGTTACCGCAGTCATGAATGAGACGCGAATGAATGTCTTTTTGAGCCCCTGTTGAACTTTGGAATGGCTTTTTGAGGTTATTATTAGTTATGCTCGCGATTATGTTCGTGTTGTAGTTGCATTGAACAACTTTTCAATGGATTTGTGAGTGTAATATGACACAGTGTTTGCCCCTAAAGTACAATAACGACCGAACGAATCGGTATTAAGTTTTTGTTAATGACGGACGTACACGTTTTTGTATACTATATAAATAAATAACAATTAAAATTGAAATTTCAGAATATTTAATTACTACAATTAAGTATTATCCTTGAGATTAACAAATAAGAAACTGATAACTTTATTTTATGATTATTAACACCGACAGATGGTGACAGATACAATCACCGACAGATGGCGGTATATCCATCTGAAACAGTGTAGCTCAAATGCATAAGGAGAGAACACAGCATCCCCGTCGTGAAAGCTGCGCTCTTCGATTGCCAATACACTTGCCCAGCACGGCAATTATGGGCAAAACTCTTCCTTTGAGGATGCCTATGTCTAGCAGTGGATTTCCAATGCCTGTAATGATGATGATCTCATATGGCGACTGGACTCTGGGGTAACGAGCTTGTGTATCGGCATTAAATAAAATCAAATACAAATATAATACTTAAATAAATATTTGGAACGCCACATACATCATCGTTTATATTTTTGACCTGGAAAGGGATGTAAAGCTTGACGCATTAGATAATATCACAACCATCTACTTCATTGATACGTAGGTTTCCAAATAACCTACTTTAACAAGGACTATAATTTTACCAGCCTTTAAAACTTTTTTCAGTCATAAAAGAAAGTGGTATTTTATGTAAAAAGAAAGATTAAATTAAATATTTTTCTTTATAGTTAACAGTTTCGACATTCTACATATAAAAATACAAATTACATTCCTTTTTTACATTTAAAGATTTAAACATAGAACGCAATAAAAATTCCGGAAACATTTCTAATAAAATGCCAATATATCGTTAAATTAATAAAACCTGTTTCTGGTTATATTCACTCGTCATCTCATTATACCAGCTATTAAAAGTCCACTGCTGGACATAGACCTCTCTCAAAAAGGAGGTTTTTTGTTCATAATTCCTACGCTCGACAAACGTGTTGACAACCGCAGAGCGCAGCTTTCGCGACGGGGATTATGCTGCCCATCCCCACCCTATTCATTTAAGCTACACAGTATCGGACGGATATACTGCCTTCTGATATTTCTTTGAATATATTTGTAAAATAGTTCAGCCCGTTTTAAGCGTTTGAATTTAAAGGGGAAAATTTCGGGGAAAAGCAGAGCACTACATTTCAAAGCGAAGCATCCGGGAAAGCTCCGGGAAGCGCAGCGTCGGACGTCCACTCACAAGCGCATAAACAATTTGAAAAGAACCGCAGGAACAAGCTCTATGGAAGCCGCATGCTACCCGTGTTTTTGTAAATCTTTTGGAGAGATCTTTGTCCCATAATTAAGACATACAATCTAATATAGATTACATATGAGTAATTCAATTCTTAAAGTATTGTATTTGTGAATTCTGTGCTGTGTGACGTCAATAAAAAAAAGTGTCTTATTATATTTAAAATATCAAAGTAGAAAAAGAAAATTAACTTGCTCACTGCGGTGTTGCTTTTCTACGAAATCTTATTTGTGATTCAAAATACTTTGAATTCTCAGAACTCGTCTTACTGTTCACACAACTTTGTCAATAAAGTGCCTAAATATTTTATTGTTTGGAACTCTCTCCAACTTCATTCCTGACGCATCTGTCGCTTCTTACTTGTTTGTATTGTATACTTTTTGAGTTATATTTACTGAATTTGGCGTTTCTATTGACGCAAATGGTAGTGATATATTTTGCGCCAAAAGTCGTGGGTTCGATTCATATAGAGGACAGATATTTATACGATAATAAATTATACTTGTTCTCTATCCGAATGTTAATTATATGTATTCAAGTATGTTATTTGTGATTCTTCTATTGTCTGATGTCCGTAACATAAGTGAATTCGGTGAATTAATTTGGAGTCTAGTGTAATATATGCGATCTTATGTAAATTTACTTTTGTCAATTTTTTATTATTGTCTGTTTTTAGGTCTCGTATGATTACCAAAAATGGCATGTTTCTGTGTCGTTAACACGGCCGCGTGTTTGAAGATAATACATCAAGTTACTTTATATTGCAAATATTTTACAAAATACATGTCTAAAGAAAATAGAAAACTAGAAAAACTTAACAATCATGGGCGCTATAAATGATTACATAAACAAATACAACACCAATCTCAAATTGAGTTGTATTTTTTAAGTCAATATGTTGTATTTTACTAATGTATTTAAATTTAATGTTATATAAACATATATAGTCATCATAACAAAAATGTAAATCATAATATCTACTCGCGATTTAAAATCCACTGCTGAACATGGCCTCTCTGGGCTGGGCAAGCGTGTCGGCAACCGCAGAGCGCAGGTTTCCGCCTGGAAGAGATCGAGATATTAGAATTTACAACAGTATTTATAGTATATTAACATGTGTATAAAATTATTACCGAGTGCAATTATCGGTCGCTTGAATTAACTCAACTCACCGAAAGGTTTCCGTCTGCTGATCTAAGCCAGCGCTAGACCCACATTGCGCTGAATGTAGCGTATACTAGACCGCTCTTTTAGTCCACCCCCGCTCGGATCTAAATGACGTCGCTTTGTACTTGTGACCTTTGCATTGAGGTTATGTAGGAGTTCAAACGATACAGTCAACAGAAGTTATGACTTTCGACCATTTTACATGTGACTGTACAAATATTGGATCCGTTGAGTGGTTGACGTTGAGTGCATTCCAAGTTTTATTGAATAGTTTATATTTATTTCTATATAAAGAAAACACTACATAGTATAAAAACAGTCGCTTTTCGATGTCTGTGTACGCAGAGATCTTTAAAACTACTCAACTAATTGAGATTCATCTTTTCAATAGATAGAGTGATTCGAGATGAAGGTTAATATTTCCAATAATGCATAATGTGGTAGAAAAACACTGATAATTTTGGAAGTTTTTAATGTGACGTTGCATATTATTTTCCGATTACATTGCAATCGTTGGTTGAACCCGACGAGATAGATCAATATCATGTATAACAAAAACTATAAAAGGCCTACAAAAAATTATGTAATGATAAACGTCCATCTCTAAGGGATAGCCGAAAATAATCTTAAGTTTTTTTATCCTCATTGCACCCCTGCAAAGGCAGGGCGTGTCGCTAGTTAATGATAAATCTGCTTGGAATTATTAAAAATCGATCGTAAGGGTTCTATTGAGAACCAACCACTAAATGTTCATAAAGCCCTTGTCACTATCAGTTTTTTCAGGTATTTTCTGGTTCTTTTAATAAAAATATCAATATCATTTGACGATTAAAAAGTGATTATGGCCGCTATATTAAAATAAAAAACTGATGATTTTAGACTTTCTATAGAAAATTATTACACATCATACAAAGTTTACCATCATTAGTACCTCGCTATTACCAATGTTTAATGCCAAATAACAATATCGCATGTTGTATTACTGTTAAAAGGATGAAAGAGGCAGTAAAATTACTGGGTAATGTGACATAATATTTTCAAAGAAACGCAGTAGTGATATTCTTACTTGAATACGAATGTCTATGTATACTTATTTGTCTGCAGTTACATAAAATTGTGCATTGATATCATTGATACATCTGCTCATACATTTAAGAATTTTGAAATTGAATGAAAACAGAAGATAAAGTTCGTGTTAAAATCCAAACTTAACAATTCAATATTAAACGGTGTGATTTACATACATACGTATACACATTTGGATACCGAGTGAGAATAGTGTACTATTCACATTTTTCCCAAAGAAAATTCATTCATTTTCACCTGACAGCAAACCACAAATTGAGACATTCGAAATGTCTCACACTCATACCTCGAGTGTCGTAAGCAACAAAGTAAGTGTACGACACTTTGTATTGTATGTTCTAGTCGTGCTAGCAAAACGTCGAGTGGTACGTGACCGAAACTTTAGCCAGCCGTTCCCCGTCACGCCCTACGCTTGTCCATGCTCATTGCCAATTCGTATTATACCAGTTCTGCCCGCGATATCGTTCGCATTAACTTTGCTATATCATTTATTTATTTAATAAATATTAACATAGGTATACGGGTCCTCCCCATAACACAAATATGAAGTTAAACAACAATTAAAATTTAAATAAATAAACAAATACGTCAAAGTCCGGGTAAGACACAAGGAGTGTGTGAAGTGCCTGTTGCATGCGGCATAAAGGTGATTGCGCACGCGCTACAGGACGACATGGCAGAGGCGCAAACAGCCGATGTCTTTGTCCGGTTCAAATGTGCAGATGGTTGTCAGGTACAAAGATGCGTGACGATTGCTTCACACATTCAGGCGAGTCCACATCTGCACGCAATATTGCTATAGCAGTTGAAAACTCTGAACGAGCTCTCCTGGTTACTAGAGAATTCATCCTCAACATTCCCAGCAAGAACTTAGTAGGGAATATAAAGGGATAATGGCCCTAACCTTTATAATAGCAGCGGAGAAAAGCTTTCCAAACTTTTTCTAACATATGCCTATATTTGGCCTCGTGTGGATACCAAATACATGCACTGAATTCTAATAAACTGCACACTAGACTGATAAAAAGGATCTTAGAGATATCTAGATTTTAAAAATAACGCGATTTCCGAATGAGAGCGGAAATGGGTTCTTTAAATGTAAGGAAATAATTAAATTATACACCCAGGTCTTCCATATTATAAATCCACACGGAATCATCAACGTAGATGGTAGTCATATGAATATCTGATTGGGAATCGAACCCACTACCCTTGGCGCATAGGATTGGCTCCATCAAGCGTGTCATAGTTGGAGTTGTGTTGTGTGATATTAGTTCTTCTAAAAAAATAAACATACAATTCGCGTGATAGTATGCGTCAACGCAGCCTACAGACACTTAATACAACAAGGATATTATTAGCGAGTTGCCAACATTGTGACTTGAAGATAGTATGTCACATTACTCAGTGAATTCACTGCCTCTCTCACCCGTCCAATCGGAACACAGCGATACAAACGCTGCTTTTTGGCAGTAAAATGGAAAGGAAATATGTCAGAGTAAGATACCAATACAGACGACCTCTTTATGCGCTTTAACTCATGTATACGTAAAGCATTACGAAAAATAAGAATGTAGTCTCGTACAGATCGAAAAATAATCTGTGATTGTCATCATCATCATACCAGCCATTGGAGACTTCCAATGACAAGGCCGGATAGAGGCCACCCCAACAAAGAGGGAGTTTTGCCCATAATTGCCGCACTAGGCAAGCGTATTGACAATAGCAGAGAGCTGTTTCACGACAGGGATGCTGCTGCTCATCCCACCCTGTGTATTTGTGCTGCACTGTTTTGGATGCCATCCATCTGCCGGTTCTGACAGCTAAGTCACCTCTTACGACTCTTGGCTTAGGGGGAGGTAATATTCTACTAAGCCGTGAGGTACTAGCAGAGTAGAATAGTACCTCCTACTGCACCAGGTGTCGTAAAAAGTGATTAAGGTACAGCCGACAGATCGCGGTATATCCATTCGGAACAGGGCGAAGATAGGCAGCAATATCCCTGTCGCAAAAGCTGCGCTCTGCGATTACTAACACGCTTGCCCAGCGCGGCAATTATGGGCAAAAAACCTTTCTTGGAGAGGCCTATGTCTAACAGTGGACTATCAATAGCAGGTATGATGATACTGACTATTTTACACTGCCAGTACCTCATGATGAGGAGATGAATCAATTTCAACGTATCATAAGCAAGTACGTTGACTACATCCCCATGATTGTTTAAAAACTTATTAAGTTGGTACAACGGCAAAGTTGAAAATGGTCTTTGAGATATCTTTATGTTTTTTTTTTATTTTGTTTTGTCATTAATTCCTTTCATTTCCCTCGAGATAATTGAAGCAAAATAAACTGGAATGAAATGAGATTGCTTGACTTATACCCTACTTAAAGTAGACAAACACCTATTTCAAATTGAAAAAGTGAAATCACCTTTTTAACATTTTTATTAAGACGCGCGACGCCCTTACAAAAGTGATTGCTGAATTTATTTTCGTCAGTTTTATTGTTTTCAGTCGGTATATAAATCAAACGTTGTCAGAAAATGGGCATATATTTATTATGCAGGTCCTTCGTGATAATGAGAAATATTAACTATTTGAAAAATATTTGTATGTTGATTCCAACACTGACGAAGGAGAACGCGTGAAGTAGTCACTTTGAAGTATTTATGGCGTGCGTCTGATGATGTGGTGTCAAAGATGATGTTGTGACATCTACTGAAAAAGGACTGTTCAGATGGTTTGGGCATATAGAATGGATAGATGAAAGCAGAACAGCAGCACAAATATATAGAGCGGAAGTGAATAGAAGAGTCGGTATCAGATGACTTAGGCAAACTGTCCTTAACCTAGTAGAAAAGGTATTAAAAAGAGGCAGGTCAGAAGTATCAAGAATAAACGAGCGTGTATAAAAGGACTAATGCGAGTAAGGAAAGCGAGAGAGGTATGCCAAGATCGTAACAAGTGAAGTACCGTAGTCTCTGCCTATCCTGATACGATATAGGCGCAATATATGTATGTATGAAATGTTATTGCGCTGTAAGGTATTGGCTGAGTAAAATATGATATAATATTTACAAAACATTGACTTTACATATTAACTAGACTTCGCGGAAAGTCGCTTAAAACATTTGCGTTACGAATATCACACAATAGATAAATCACAATTATAACACTTAAATACTTACTTTAAACACGCAGACTTAGAACAAACACAAATGTCACCATATAAATGTTTGCCTTGGGTGAGGATCGACTCATGATCTTGGGCGCATTAGGATGGTCACTCATTTGCACCGTTTGGAAAAGAATAGAACCTCGACTTGTTCTAGGTGTTGTACGAGGCAATTGGGGTACCGGGACCGATAACAGTAACGCTGTATTTGAACAGCATTACTGAAATTAACCAATCAGGTAAAGAATTTTGTAAAATGGTGACGCAACGCTAACGTGTAGGCGTCAAAAACTTAATTAAGGCTTCTTCGAGTTTTAAACTTGATCTCAAATTGAAGAGGATAAACGTAATAACATAGTATTTATTTAGCTGACAAAATAAATTGAAAATGTTCTACAGCATTAACGTAGTTGATTAGCTAGTAATATTTTTGAGATGCCTCAAGCTTGGTATGATATAAAAAAATAAACTAGTAACCACCCATGACGTTAATTTCTAATTCATTAATATCATCAAAGCAGTTGTACAAAATCCTCGGCTGGACACAGACCTCTCATGATATAGATAATCGCAATGGGAATGCTGCTGCCAATTCATGTCCAATTGCATTTGAGTCAGTCCTTCAGATGGACATACCATCTGTTGGTTTCAGTACCTTAGTCGCGTCTTACGATACCTGGTACAGAAGGAGAAACTATTTTACTCGAACTTTTATAATTTTTACTGACAAACAACAACAACAACATATTGTACTTTCATATATATATAAAGAGGAAAACATTTCGACTATTCATTGAGATATAAACTATTCTATGTAATTAGCTGTGGGGTACCAGCAGAGTAGAATAGTAGCAGGTGTTGTGAGAGGCGACTGAGGTACCTGAACCGACAGATGGTGGTATGCGTATCCAAAACAGTGTAGCTCAAATGCACAGGGCGGCGATGGGCAGCAGCATCTCCGTCGTGGAAGCTGCGCTCTGCAATTGCCAATACGCTTGCCCAGCGGGGCGACTATGAGCAATATTCTCCTTTCTTAGTGAGACCATGTCCAGCCGTAGACTTTTAATGACTGATATTATGGTAACGATGAAATCATTCTATTCGGATCAAACTGTACACGGTAAGCAAAGACATATTAAAACACGTAATTTTTATATATTGAAATGAATTCACACAACTTCTCATACGTTAGCCTGACTTCGAGATGAGTCTATTAAAGCACTTGTATTACGAACGTGACCCGACAGAGGAATCGCAAATATACTGCTTAAATACATATATTTAACACCCAGACATAGAAAAAATATAAACATCATAATATAAATATTTGTCCTGGGTGTGGATCGAACCCACGACCTTTGACACACAAGACAGCATCACTACTATATCTGCCATCGGGCCCGTTAAATTAACAATTAACACAGAGCAAATACAAACTTGTATTTGCCGTGAGGTACCGGCAGAGTAGAGTAGTACCTCCCACTGCATCAGGTGTCGTAAGAGGCGACTAAGGTTCCATTACCGATTATCCATCCGGAATAGTGCGCTCTGCGATTGCCATCACGCTTGTCCAGAGCGGCAGTTATGGGCAAAGTTCATCCTTTCTTGGAGAGGTTTATGTCCTGAAGGTGACTTTGAATGGCTGGTATGATGATGATGAAACAGAAAAATTTAACATGTAAATGTTTTCTCTGTATGAGGATCGAACCTACGACTCGTGGTTCACAAGATTCATCTGTACGTCAAGCATCTCGTCTCCAATATTCTAACGGTGCACTGTTTTACTGCCAAGCGCACTGCTGGATCGCTGGCCATAAATATAACTCGTTTTTGTGATTAAGTGGGGCTTCGTGCGTGTAGAACAGAGAATTAAATTACAAACGATATATCAAACGCAAATCACTTGGCGCCCGAGATTTATACTAACGTAAGGGAAACAACGGAATCTCCCTTTGGATCGTGCGAAGCCTTTTTATGATTTATTGCTTCTCTCATACTCTGTTTAATATGAAAGTAATAGCTGGCCTTAATATTAAAAAATGTTGTTTGTTTTGGTACACTTCGTATTTCATTTAAGGCAAAATTGTTGAAATTTTTTAAATGGTTACCTATTTTGACACTAGAAGTATACCTCCTATAAAGGTCATCACCAGTTTTTCTACTAACTTTTATTAAATTTAGTTTTTAGACCCGTCACCCGTCGGTGCTGGCAGACTAATATAAGGTACACCTAATTTAAATATTAGGTGTCTATTTTATGTGCCGGTCGGGTCCTCAGGGTCATCAGTATTATAAATTCTTTATTTTTTTCTCATCACAAATGATAACATGTAATAAAAACTTATAAATGTTATGTACATATAAAGACAGATCATTAGTGGGAGACCCATGCCCGTGTAGGTTCAGAGACATGTATTACAGGTCACCAGAATTAATACTATTATGAATATAATACAATCGAGTACCTCATATTTCTGAATTAAAAATGTTATTTTTTTGACGATTCGGATGTGCTTGTGTGTGAATATTTTGATTTGATATGGTCATCGGCGTTGGTACCTCACTCTCACCTATTTCTAACGGTCAAGTACGTGTTCGCATTGATGTGTTCCCGTTGTAAGGTAGTGAAATTACTAGGCAATAGTGACACGGTATCACCAGTTAATAGCATTGGCACCCCGCTAGAGTTACATGATACAGTGATACATGATATCTTTGTGATGACATGAGCATCTATGCGCTGCGGTCAGGTTTAGTATCAAACTTACCGAATGCTGCTTTGCCGGCTTCGTAATATATGAAAGTGTTACTCTTGCGTGCGCTAGTTCGCTCTCCACCCGATGATATCGTCTACCGCCAAATAGTTGTATTTCCATGGCTGTGTTCAAGTTTCAAGTTCGAGAGAATGAAATTATTGGCTAACGTTCTATGTCTGGTTGTTAACTATGTATATATGTTTTATATCTGTTACTAGCTGTGCCCGCGACTTGGTTCGCGTGGTTGTCGGAAACTCCATCGAGATAATTTTTTGATTGCTCACGTTGGTTTATGTTATTGTATAATCGTGAATAAGATTTTTTTTTAATTAATAGTTAAAAAAATAATGTTTTTAAAATAATGGGTCGAAGTACTTCGGCATAAATTATATTTTTACTTTTGTTTAAAATCAAGCATGCTATATTTAACCGTTCCGTAGATAGCTGACCACGCGTCTGAACCGCGCGGCATGATACCTCGCAAAGTATACACTCGCAAGTGGTAGTGGCAAGCACGGCGGTGGGGCAAGGCCCACCTCCCCCACACCCGCCGCCGCGCGGCCTGCTTGCACATTATAATGGTAGCAAGCCTTCTTGGACAAATAATGTTATTATGAGGAAATCTTGAGAGATAGACATATACTGTCACGGACTTTTTTTTATTATTAAAAAGGAATAATTCTTTCATACATAGTTTTTGAATAACTTATACCGTTTATGCAGCGCATGCGACGATACACCTCAAATGTGAATAATTTACCCCGTTCTCACTGACGCATCGCTCCTATTGGTCTCAGCGTAATGTTATATAGCCTAAAGCCTTCCTTATAAATGGACTATCCAACAAAAAATAATTATTCAAATCGGACCAGTAGATCTATCAACAAACTCTTCCGATTTATAATATTCGTATAGATTTATCTGTTGTGCTTTAAGCGCCTCATCTCGAAGTCAGGTCAATATATCAGATGTTTTGTAAGTTATAGTACCACGTATTTACCTTTTCATCCACGCCTTTGTAAACTGGATCCAAACAGGAAATCGGGCCCTGAAAGAACTTTTTCGGATTCAATATTAGCTAAATCCTTCCTTACAAACCTTGAACTATATTTATATAAACTATGTCAGGTCCGACACCGCGCAAATAATTTTGTATATATGTATATGTGTAAAAATAAATTTATTTTTTTCTTAAAATATACCGAGTAATCCTCTTAAAACCATTACTACTTTTATTTTTATTATTTTACAAATTGATGTTCCAATGTTAAATCCTTTTGTAGCTGAAAATATAAAATGGATTAAAATATAATATGTTCACACATTATCTCGCATATTGACCCGACTACGAAATAAGTCGCCAAGCACGGTGGTGCTGGGATGACCTGATTTCAAGTTAAGTCGTTTTAAGCATTTGTGTTACTTACATCAAACAATAGAGGAATCACAAATATACTACTTAAATACATATATTTAACACCAAGATACAGAACAAACATATATATCAACATATAAATATTTGTCCTAGCGCACAAGACAGGATCACTACTATCTGCACCATTGACTACCACCTGCCAGTCGAATATATTACTGAATACATTTTTTACACCCAGACACAGAACAAACACAAATATCATTATAAACATTTATCCTGAGTAGGGTTCATGCCCGATTGGCGCATAACATAGGAACTGATATCTGTGCCGTATTGTTCTGAAAATCAATTGGAACGTTCGTCAATTAAAAATATATTGCAACCTTTTGTCATACCTTCGAAAATATATTCAGGCTTTCGAGCTGCACATAATAAATGTGCGTCGTTTTTAAATTAAAGAGACCTCTTAACATATTAATAACAGATATTCAGTGACCTGGATTGGTTTCAGATTGTATTCGATGTGTTCAAAAATTATTTAAAAAATATATATATATAGTATATTCCAAGCCTTGAATTCTAAACCGAACATTTGTTAAGAAAATGTAACCTTAGAAAACTTTAGTGTGGTCTTTATCAATAGGCCTTATTTAAACTATTTAATTTTTATATGACAATAACAAATGTAGTACTAGAGGCATACAAAGATTATATGCATAGGTCACCTCATCATCATTAGAAGTCCACAGCTGGAAATAGGCCTCCCCAAAAAAGGGGTGCTTTGCCAACATTAGCTACGCTGAGCTTGCGAGATAATTGCAAGGTGCAACTTTCGCGACCTGAACGCTGCTGTCTCTCCTCTTGCATTTGAACTAGGCTGCCTCGTATGGATATACCGCCATTTGTCTGGTACCTTAAACAGAATATAATAATACCACCCACTGCACCAGGTATTGAAAGAGGCGACTAATATACCAGAACCGATAGATGGCGGTATATATATCCAAACAGTGCAGCTCAATTGCACAGGATGAGGATGGGTAGCAGCATCTCCGTCGTGAAAGCTGCGCTCTGCGATTGCCAATACGCCTGCTCAGCCGGCAACTGTGGTCAAGAAACCTCCTTTCTTGGAGAAGCCTATGCCCAGCAGTGGACTTCCAATGGCCGAATAGTTCATTGCGTATTAAGCCTCTACTACGGTGCTTGAATGTGTGTGCTGATCACACATTTATTTTTATGCAAATAAAAGATAAATGTTTTTTTATGTACTGCTGTGTTATTTGTAACTTATTTATTGAATTGATTTCTTTAATGTATACGGTTGCACCGAATCTAGATAGACGAATGTTCTATCTCCATGTTGTGAATTCGCTTAAATATAATCATTTCTAATTAAATGAGAAGCGTTTAATATTAAAGAGATCGTCTACGCTAATAATACACCGCAGGCTTAGATCACTTACCACAAATTACTCGTGTGATAGCGTGTTCAAATCCAAGATTTAAAATAAAATTTTAACTCAAGCCTCATCCCAAAGGTCTCCAAATTGATACACACAACCGAAAAGTTTTTATTTTCTTTTATTAAATTAATTAAGCTTGACACAAATAAATCAATTATTAAGCTACTTTTTTCTTCAACTTTGTCTGACTCTTGATATTCCGCGCAAATATAATTGCTAAACATGGCAAAGAGTGATGCTGATTCCGATAACTATTTTTTTTTCAATTCATTCCTAATAAGCTATTTGACAGTTCAAGTCCAGCTATAATCAATCAAGCTGTTTCGGAGATAACCTTAAACAGACTGACAGATAAAAATATTATCAAAGCTTATTTTATTAGATATAAAAGTATATACTTCTATATAGTTATTTCAAAAAGCTGTCATATGTGATTTTACAAACAGCCACACAAATTTTATATTATTTATATGTTATATGTATTCCATATGTAGTTTAATATATATGTATTTACTTGTTAGGTTTTGCAATCACGTCTCTTGATCGAATGCGGTATCCCAATGATCGTCGGAGCGGTAATAATGTAAATTGACTTTGAATTAGAAATTATATGTGGTTATTCAGGTTTGAAGATAAGGTATTAAGCTTTAAGGTACCGGCGGAGTAGAATAGTACCTCAATATGTACCGGGTGTCGTAAGAGGTGACTGGGTTACCGAAACCGATAGATGGCGGTATATCCGAAATAGCGCAGCGTAAATACTGCAAGACAAGAATTTCTTTGCACGATCGAATCAGGAATGAGGAGATTCGTAACAAAACTATACTTACCAACATTGCCCGGCGGATTGGTAAGTTGAAGTGGCAGTGGGTAAGGCATTTGGCACGCAGAACCGATGGCCGATGGAGTCGTAAGGTTCTGGAATGGAGACCACGTACTGGCAAACGTAGCGTAGGGCGTCCACCCGCAGGATGGACAGACGATCTGACTAAAACCGCAGGATCGCGAACTAAAAATGAAAAAAGCTGCATAAACCGCGTTATATAAGCCGTTAAAAATTTTGTTTTACTATAAGTAGTGAACGCAGTCATTTCAATATTTATTAACTATCTCTAGTATTCTAAGCTTTGTACGACAGCTTAATTACATAAAACCTATAGTTCTATTCACGTCAGTGCTATATAACAGATACAATGTATGTACTTCGGATGCGGCATCAGTTGCATGCGCCTGCCACAGACAAGCAACCTTTATCTAGAAAGTTTCAATATGCAGCTAGAGCCCTCTTAACATAGCTTGATGAGCCTCTTAAGACAGCTGTAATTTCGTCGATTTTTTAAATAATTTTATTGGTTTTTTGTCTTAATGTTCGGTTTATTTTATATTTGTAAATTTGATTATATATTGGTAAAACTATCGGAAGTGACTGATGTTATCCTGTGAATTTCAAGTGATTAAAATATTAAACAAACAATGAAATGTAAGACAAATAATACAAAACAATAACCTAGATGCAGTGCTATCTGTCGGGCTGATTTGCGAAAGTAAATCATTCAGGCTCCCACCTAAATGCTTAATGCAGGTAGGTAAACAGAGATGTTCGTTAAATTTTTATATATAAAAAATTCGTGTCTCGGTGTATGTCCGGGATGAACTTCAACTCAAATCAAAATATTATTTATTCAAGTAGGCCCATTAAAGAACTTCAAAAAGTCAAAAATAATAAATAAAACAATTTTAATACGGAAACCTGAAGTACTAAATAGTGTATTAGATTCATAATACTGATGACCCTAGTGACCCCACGGTATCATAAAAGTCATCTAACATAACAATTTACTAATCTGCCGGCACCAGACGACTCTTAAAACTAAGTTTAATTCAGGTTCATTACACTCGCCACCAGAAAGGAACTTACAAGAAAAACTGGGGGAATTAAAGATTCCGACAACTCTAAATAGTTAGTGTTAATGGAACCCTTCTGCCGTTAACAAATCGTCTTGAATATTCGAAACCAATATTAATTATAAATGTTTGCCCGCTACATACATCTTTTATATTTTTATACGATTAAATCGATATACTAATTTTCAAGCCTTAACATGTTCGTATCATTACGAGAATATCACTACACCGTTACCAACGTTACCAACCATCACCCCAACATTCCTCTGCCTCGCTCTACCTTCAAACAATAACACAGCTGTGCCAAAACTGCTGTTTGCCGGTAGAAATGGGTAAGAGTGAGACACCAATGCAAACCACTTTTGTCAACCTCTTGTAAAAAGTGATCTAACTTAGAGACAGTATAGTTTATATCACTATTTATAGCAGCAACCTTTTTTTCATGATAAACATATAAGTTTAGTTAAGACAGGACGTCTGTCCAGTTAGCTGATTACATATAAGTGACCCGTGAGATCCCGGTAGAGTACAATAGTACCTGTACCACATATTGGAAGAATCGACTACGGTATCAGATGTCAGTATATCACCCGAAATAGGGTTGCTGAAATGCAACAGAATAGGAAAAGGAAACAGCATTCCCGTCGTAGTGTTGCGCTTTTCGATTGCCCCCACAAAATTTCAGGAGGCCTGGACATATACAGCAGTTGATGTTGTAAGGCAGCTGTAATGCACTTGTCTTGTGATTGTTAAGGTTTAAAGAACCTCTTAACTTTTTCTTTTATCCCCTATCATAATATTATTTCTTCAATTATCCTTTACTAGTTTTATATACATCCAAAAGTAAGTATATACATTAGAATATATAGATAAATGTTTAATATCTTTTTAAGCCATAACAACTGAAGAAATCCGGATGGATAATGACATAGGGATTATAAACAGTCTGGAGTCACACTTAAGCTTTTATGTCGAAAATATGTTCACACGATTTGGCTTTTATTGTTCTCAATGGAATCGGTTCAACTTTTTAAACATTTCGGTTATCAGGAAGCGACCCAAACTTCTGTCTTCAAATCCTCAGGGATGGGATATAAAGTAAAGATTTGTGGACTAAGTCACAGGCGGAATACTAGTCCTGAATATGAAGTAGACCACAGCAATGAAAATCTTCCAGAGTTTTATTACAATACCTAATGAACTACAAACATTATTATGGTCTAATTATTAGCCAACTCAAAATAGCTCAAGGAGCTATAGAGAGGGCAAAGTTTTTGTACGTGAATCAGGAATAAGAAGATTTGTAAGAGAACCAAAATTACTCTCATCGCCCGGCGGATTAGTAAGTGGAAGTAGCACTGAGCAAAGTTGGTACACAGAGCCGATGTACGATGGCGCCTTACAGTTCACGAATGGAGACTACGTACTGGCAAGCGCAGCGTAAGGCGTCCACCAACAAGATGTACAGACGATCTGACTAAAACCGCCGCCCGCATACTACCAGTCCTATAAGAGATCACTTGGGGGGGTCTGTGTCCAGCAGTGGATAGTTATGACTGATTTCATGATGATGGAACTAGCAGTACCTAGTCAATATCTGGTTTTTACTGCTTGCGATTACGATCCGTTCTATTTGATTGGTTCGTTTCGATACAACACGCGATGTAACGATAACATCGATTTGATTTTAGAACCAATGCCTAAGAACATTTGAACTCACAAAAAACATGTATAAGCCAGTAATATATATATACCCAAGTACATTTTTCACACGATATGTGAATGACTTAATTGAATTCTTGTAAAGAAAGTTTGACAAAAATCTTCCTACCGATTGACAAAAATTCAATTTCCACATTATCATTTGCTTCACTATTTTGGATAGAAATAACTCCTTCTAGTTTTCGTAAAATGTTTACTGCACATTGGCTTCTAAAAGAAACTGGATATTCTTGCCATGCCCATTGCCGCTTGTCGCGCTGGAGAAGCGTATTGGCCATTGCGGAGCACCGATTTTGCGACGGGTAGACTGCTGTCCATCCCCGCCCTGTGCATTTGAACTACACAGCTTCGGATAGATATACCGCTGTTTGTCGGTTCTGGTACCTTAGCTACTTTTTACGATACATTATACAGGAGAAGGTACTATTCGACTCTGTTGGTACTGTACTTGATATTTGAATTTCTAATTGTTTTATCTTTTATAATAAATTTTATTGATTACGATTTTGGGTTGCGTGACTACGGTCGTAAAAAAAAGTAATAGCAAAAAGCTTTTTTTCGGAGGGTTAACTATAGGTTTAACCTTAACTATAGGTTTGACTTGATGGCGTAGATGGCAGTGATTCTATCTTGAGCGCCATGGGTCGTCGGTTCGATCCCCTCGCAGTACAAATATTTATATATTCTGTGTCTATTATTCATATGTATTTCAATATTATAACTCTATTACTAATACCTATCTACTCTGTTGTCTGATATCCTTAATACAAGTGCTTTAAGCTACTTACCTCAGAGAAAGTTTAACGTTTGAGATGGTATGATAATTAATTTATTTTTAAATTCACTTTATTTATTTACCTGATTCCATGATGAGTCGCTTAAAACACCTGTGTCACAGACATCAGACAACAGAGGAATCACATATATATTACTTAAATACATGTATTTAACACCCAGACACGGAACAAATATATATATCATCATATAAATCCACGACCTTTGGCGCACAAGACAGGATTACTACCATCTGCGCCATTGGGCCCGGCAAACCTGTTATTTATCACGTTTGTTGATCATCTGTTCTTGAACTAAACCTTTTTTGTACACATATTATTACAGCGACCGCGAGTTTATTTTATACACACATTAATATGACACATAGCAAACCGTATAACCCGACTAAATTAGAACAATAAATTTACAAACTGTGTTGCCCATAATTAAGTTGATCCCAATTGCGCCCGGGGACCCATAAATTTTGTTCGGTTTATGGTCCAAATATATTTGATCTGATAAAGCATGGGTAGATCTGTCAATTTGATTGACTATAGGATATTTTGTTGGAAATTAACTAGAATTTGTGCGCACAGCGCGCGACAGGCCCGATGCGCAAATGGTAGTGCATACATACATACATCATCCCTGTGCCTGCTTGTGTCCCATCAGGGTAGGCAGAGACTTCTTGATCAGATTGATCAGATCTCTACTTGTTACTATCTTGACATATCTCTCTTGCTATTCTCGATACTTCTGACCAGGCGTTTCTTTAAACCTCTTTCATCTGGTTAAAATAGAAGATGTATTAAGGAGGAACGGAATGGAAGAGGATGACCAAGGCGAACATTCGCCAAGGTCGTCTTCTTCCATTCACTTCCGCTCTATATATTTGTGCAGTCATTCATGCATTTCTTCTACACATCCAAATCATTTCAACATTCCTTTTTATATTGTTGTCACAAAATCATCCTTTACACAACATCGATCTCTTATTACACTATTCTTTAGTCTAGTCTAGTTTTTAAAGATGAACCATCCCAACCCCACTTTTAAAAATGGGTGGGATTGAGCAGCAGTATTCAAGTCACGGAACTTTTCACAGTGGCAATTTTTTAAAACTCTCTGTTTCTCAGGGAAGTTTATGTCCAGAAGTCAAATTGTAAAAATTAACTACGTTTTAAATCCGTTAAAACAGTATTTTTACTTTATGGTTTCGTTACACACCAAAAATTCGCGACAGCCTACTATCTAGATTTATTATAATGTCTTATCTTGTAAAGTGTAGTGTTCGAAAAAGACGTAAGATCTTCTTTGCTCAAGTATTCATTTTTAAACAGTTTAAATAGTACGCTCCAGAAGCCACTGTCTCAGTAATCGTCGAGTTTTTAATCAGAAATATAAGAGAGAGATTTCTTGTTGAAGGAAGCTAGGAGATGCTTTAACGAAGTTGTTTCGACTAACGAGTGCTATTATGAAAAGATCTTTCTTTTTTACTATTTTAAATAAAGCTTCTTTTATAGAAAATTGTACGCCTTTGTTACTTAAAACTTGACATAGTTCTTATGCCAATTTATGATATCTTTTTTGTAGGATTGGCTTATACAATACGCTAACACTTTATGACGCTTCTATTTTTTTTAACTATTGCTCCAAACTGGTAAAAGTTTCTTTTGTGTATTTGTTCCAAAGTCTTCTTTTTGTGGCACTTATATATTAGCACAAAAAGAAGCTTAAGTCTTAGGAAGACAATGGTTGTGCAGTCCACCGGCATAGTGAAGATGCAGGTTCGAGTTCCAACTGAGGGTTGATTTTTTATAGTAAATTTTCACTTTGAAAATGGAATTTACCAATGTTTTTTAAATAATTTAAGCTGTTAAAGCAGTGTATAAAATGGAATCACATAGAAAGGAAATAACTATTTTAGTTTTTGCAAAATTTTCCTTTGACGTTATCCTCCTAATGGTTACAACTCTATGTTTTATAGTCGAAAGCCTTTTTCGATAAATGGACCATACCACACAAAAAAGATTTAGAACCGGAAACGGAAATACTTTATGATTAGTGGTTACCGGTTCTTTAGATTAGCACGTTCAATCAAGCAAACTTTTTAGTTTTATAATATTAATATCATCATTATCATCACACTAGCCTTTGTAAGTCCACTGCTGTACAAAAGCCTCTCAAAGAAAGGAGGTTGCCCATAATTGCCGCGCTGGGTAAGCGTATTAGCAATCGCAGAGCGTAGCTTTCGCGAAGGGGATTCTGCTGCCCATCCCAGCCCTCTGCATTTGAGCTGCACTGTTTTGAATGGATATACCGCTATCTATCGGTTCTGGTACCTTAGTCGCCTCTTACGACACCTAGTGCAGTGGAAGGTACTATTCTACTCTGCCGGTACCACACGCCAAGAGATCCACACAAACAAACAAAAAGTTATCTTTCGTTTACTATATGAATTTTATTTTTTTTGCAGGCAGATCGCAGCGTATATACCAATATTATTTTTATCATTTAAACTATATAATTACGATAATTTCACCAGGACTATAATACAATTTGCGTGACAGTAAGCATCTCCTCAACTTATTGATGCTCGTAATATCACAAGAATATCACTAGTGTGTTGCTAACCTTGTGACTTGAAGACATTATGTCACACTACCCTAATAAATTTCACTGCCTATCTCACCCTGCAAACAGGAATGCAATGTGGACACACAAACACCCAATGTATTTGACGGCAGAAATAAGTAAGAATGAGGTACAAATGCAGACGTACTTTTATCAAATTAAAATATATTTTATTCAAGTAGGCCCGTTACAAGCACTTTAGAATTGTCAAAAATAATAAATAAAACAATTTTAATTCGCAAATATGAAGTACTAAATGCTGTATTATATTCATAACACTAATGACCCTGATGACCCCACGGTATCATGAGGCATTTTTGAGACATTGTATGAGGTCATCCTTAAGTGAGTAATCTACCTCATATCTTTAGTAAGTATTATATTTGTGATGTCTCTGTTGCCTGAAGTCTGTAATGCTTAATCACGTATTTAACACGAGTAATTTTGCGATATATCTCAGAGTCATATCAGATGTTGAGTGTGAATAAAAATATGTATGGAATGATGTTATCACTTAAACAGTTTGATGGATTCAAACTTTTTCGGTTATTAGCTTGTTGACTTGTATTTTGTCAAGGTGTCCTCTAACAGATGGACACATACGATAAATTCCTAAAAAGAAGTTCGACATTTCGGAGGAGTTTGCGCTGATTTGAAATAGATCTATGCTACGAATGCCTCAAAATCAAATAAGCATTGTTTCGTTTAAGAAAGTAAATAATTTTATTAATTTGTAATTAAAAATTATAATTATTTTTCCTAAAAACAGAAGACAGATTATTAATCTCGCTAGTGGTTTACTGATTTTTTTATCAATTGAATTTTTTTCACTCAGAGAGATTTTTATTATAAGTAAGACTATAAAGAAGAAAATATTATAACAAATAAGCGTTTATATTCAAAATATCATAAATATTATCATTAGAGTCCAAAACTTATCTTAAATACTTTTAATAACTAAAAACTAATCTAAGAGCCCGCCTTTGTCCTGTTTATTGACAATGTATTGTATGTCACAATAAAGTCCAATGATGTTTTATCTAGATAGACATCTCCAACCGGAAAACAGGAAAAGGAAAAGGGTTGACATAAGATGACTTGAAAGGAATCATGTGTGATAGGAAATATAGATAAAAGGGGGAATACTACTGATTCGGAAACAGTGGTAAGAAGCAGTAATGCTCGGAAGACTTCACGGAATCAGCTTTCGAAATACCCCTGATATTAAAATACTCCTGACATTTGGCGGGCTCGATGGCGCAGATGGTAGTAATCCTATCTTGTGCTCTAAGGACCATTTTCAACAATTCCCATCCAGAGCAAATATTTAAATGATAATATTTATGTTTGTTATGTGTTTGGGTATTAAATATATGTATTTGAGTAGTATATTAGTGATTCCTTTATTGTCTTGTGTCCGTAACACAAGTGCTTGAAGCGACTCACCACAGAGTCAGGTCAATGTATGAGATATTGTGGGAATTTATTTATTTCACTTTACTTTCTATATTTAGTACTTTCACAGCGGTTGGTATTAAGATGGGTGTCTCTTCCGTTTTATTTATAGCTCTTCGATGCTTCAAGCTGCTACATTAGGGTAAAATTTTGCGTAGTAAGTTGCCTGCTTTACCCACAATAGGTTTAGGTTATTCAGGACCAGGAGACCAGGATACCTAAGCAGGGAATAAACTGATCTCCAGGGTCTCTTTAAGAAGCGACCAGCAATTATAAGGTTGCTGCGTTTCCCAAAGGATCTGGGATGGCAAATAGTCTATAGCGCCAATAGACTAGAAGAACGTCAAAATTACGCGAAGAGGCGTTTTGCGGAATCCTGCCCAACCCTACCCTGAGTGTTCTGGTTGTTATCTGCCCCTTGCATTTGAGCTACATTTTTTTTTTTCTTTATATACATCGGGTTAAATTATATTCTATATGCACTATAATATTTTTGTAGATAACTATTATATAAATATAACTGTAAATATATAACGAAACAATTAAAATTTTATAAAATAAAATTAAAGTGTCCATTGCTCTCAAATATCGGACTTTTACCAAATTCACATAAAAATATGTACGATATAAATTTACTTAAAATGAAAAAATATTTTTTGTTGTCTGTCTGTCCTTACTAATCCGTGAAAATACTCGACCGACCTTAATAAGGCCCCCACTGGCAGATTTTGTACGGACACATAGCTTTATGTACGTCCAGGTACCTTAGATTATAACAGAGAAAATAGTTTATGTAAATAAAAAATCTAATTACAACAAAATAAATAAAGGACTAATTAAAAATCTAAAATAAAAAAAATGTTTAAATATAAATCTAGAAAAAGGCCTTAGTTAAATAAAGAGATCTCTGAGTTTGAACAGTCAGGGCTATTTAAATATTGTCTAAGCAGAAATTATTAGTATGTTTTCTAGTAAAGGTTTGTTCAAGTAAGTTTTAAAAAAGATTTTGCTACTCATAATTACTTGATTTTTCGAAAGATCTCGAATAATGTTAATACCAAATTTATACTATTTAAATATGGGCAAAGCACTCTAACTTGAAATAAACCAGATACAATGAAACATGCCTCCCCAAGACAGGGGGGATTTGCCCATAATTGCCGCAATGGGCAAGCGTGGTGTCAATCGCAAACCGAAGCTTTGGGACGGAAACCCTGCTCATACCCGCTCTGTTGTATTAGCAGCGGATTAGCAGGTATTAGTGGCAATGGCGATGTAGTACGCAAAAATTACCGTACTCTGGCAACTGGTATATCGAAGAACGTTTAAGATGAATAGAGGACCTGGCAAGATACGGAGGATCGCGCTGGATGCATGCCGCAAACAAATGGTCTATTTGGCAGTCAGAGAGTAAAATGAAAAAAAATCATATATTAGAACTATTTATACCAAACTTATTTTATACTTAAAAGGGAACTAAAAATTTGTCTTCACCCTGTTCATAAACAAAATCTTGCGACGATTTCTATCTATAAAATCATGCCGTGTCTAAATAAGCACGGGCCATGTTCGACGTTGCCCCAATGTGTAATGGTAGGATTTTAAGACTGCATATACTAAGACTAACGGCATAGCTGTAAAATATTTTTTGCCTAAAATTTAACGCTCGTAAAACTTGCCTAACTAAAGCTCAGATGAGCTTCTTTTAAAAAAACACTCTAAAGGTAAACTTCATACAAAGTTTGCCTGTATTGGTCGTCTACACTCTAACCTATTCCAACCGCCAAACAACAGTATTCGCATTAGATGGGTTTGATACTTCGTTCTAGTTAGAAGAGTAAAATAGGTAGTCAAACCACTGAGATCCTTGTGACATATGAGCGTCTATATATCACGCAGAAAATATGTTTATTTATCGTCATAAAAAAAAACAAACGAGTTTCCATGGTCCGTCAAATACCTGTCTAAAACTGACGACCTCTTCTCTGATAAAGGGTAGTTTACGCTAACGGTATTCTAGTTACGCAACGAGGGGGAACTAAGAAGGCATTTACGTAACTATCTTGAGGACAAAGACGTAACTGGCACTGGACATAATGATTTTTTTAAAGACAGGCTATATATATGGTGCCTTGTTTTAGACCTTGACCTTTACGAACGGTTGTTATTAACATACAAAGTATCTTATTAAAGGGATTCTATTTCCAATTGAAATATCGACGTTGTATGTACGAGTACAATCCATTTACTTCCATGGTGTGTTTGCGTACGTGCTTGATTATCTACTCATCCATGTTTAGTTCATAATGGCTTTTGAAAAATCGACTTTTAATTGATATAATTTGTTCTAATCTAGTAAAAAATCGGTTTAAATTGAGTGAGAGTTTATAAAGATGAACCGGCGGAATAACTGTTAGGTACCAGCAGAGTAGAATAGTACCTCCTTCTGTATCAGGTGTCGTAACAGGCGACTAAAGTATCAGATTAAACAGATGGCATCCGAAATAATGTAGAACAAATGCACAGGGTTAGATAGGCAGCAGCATCCCTGTCGCGAAAGCTGCGCTCCACTATTGCCAATACGTTTGCTGAGCTCGGAAATTATGGGAAAAGTTCTCCCTTTTTGGGCAGGCCTATGTCCAGCAGTGGACTACCAATGGCCGTAATTATGGTGATGATGAGTGGATAAACTTTTATAATGATCTATGTAAATGCATAAAATCAGTGAAAATCATTGCAAGGTTTTACTTGTGGATGCTTGCTACAGCTTTAAAATTACATAAACATTGCCAGAACCTAATGAACCAAAAGTTCTCAAAATTAAGACCTGGATGAGTTCAAAGAATATGAAGTAAACTAAGGTTAACCCTAACTAAGGTTGTCAGCGAAGCCACTTTTCACCTAAAATAATAGGATTTGATTAGTTTCGTTGTTATCGTTGGGTCGAATTAAAAGGTGAGATAGGCAGTGAAATTATAAGACTGTGCCCTGAGATTTTACCCACGGTGAAACTTTATACTAACTTTGCACCCTCTTTTTAGCCCCTTAGAATTTTTACACGTGTTTCATTACCTTCAATGAAAAACCTTAATACTGAATAACATACGAATAACTTTAAAAATAGAAAAATTTCGTACTAACTTTCACACCATCGTCAGGGTGTTTATTTACAAAAATATTTTCTTTGTGCTTCTCATATTATAAAAGTAACCCCTAAGTGAAATTTTAAGCTATTAGCTTATAGCTTAGTGCTGCGTTAGTATGTCAGTCAGTAAGTCATTCAGTCAGACAGCCTCTCATTTTATATAGGAATATATAGATGCGAATTAGTGTACAAAATTGAGGTGAGGTTAGACACAATCACACACATTCACATCTACAATTATTTTATTTTTATCCTAGATTTTTCTTTTATTCCTTTAATTACATTTAGTTTTTGACAAATGACATAGCCATACTCAAAATTGTTTGAGTTGTGTCTATTTGTAAATGTACACTAGATAATCGTAGACTGGAGTTAGTGATACAAGCTTAATACAGACTCCGCTAGGTTTGTCTCTATATGATACTATATATTTTCTGAAATAAAAATTATTATTATTATTATTAACTGACATATTACAGTCTGGATAGAGTCGAGATCGTTACGGCAAGGAACTAAGTACCAGTAATTACTCTACGTTGGATTTATAGTCTTAAAACAGCTTACCTGCAAACTCTTAAGTGTTTAGTTCGAGTTTGAGATAAACTTGCGTTCGTTTAATGGCGCATTTTTATTACTTTGTGTACCCTTGGAGTTTGGACAAAGTGGGAAGTTTGCTCAAGATTCCCCACAGTCAACATAGAGCTACCAGCTACAAGGATTAGTTTGCCAGCGGTCGAGCAAATTCTGGTACTTTTCAGCTGATTTTTCTTATTTCATTAACGTTAATTCCTTCAGACGGGCTTAAATATAGTTTTAAGTTGGATATACTTTTAAAATTTTTTTAATAAATAGACTTTCTCGTGTATTCACGCGTAAAAGCAAATATAAAAGTATTACTTTTCAATATAAACCTACTTAGTAATTAGCATTCCCAAGGATAATTCTATTTCATAAGTTGATTATACTATATTTCTTGAAAGAACTAGTGGAGGAGCATTACCTTACTTTAAGAAATGGTTTCTTATTGCCTACGCCGATAAGGGCTTCGTTAGCACCAAATAGTACATATCTCAGTGTATGACGCCGAAAGATTTTGACCAATATGTGTTACTAGCGATGACCTATGGCAGCGAATCATAGTTTAACCATTAGCCTTCTAAGACCACGTGGAGGAGCCACGAGTTCAGGAATGAGGAGATTTGTAACAGAACCAAGGTTACCGACATTGTTCGGCGGATTAATAAGTGGAAGTCGCAGTGGGCGGGGTATTTGGTACGCAGAATCGATGACCGATGGAGTCGTAACATCTGGAATGGATACCACGCACCGGCAAGCGCAGTGTCAGGCGTCCACCCGAAAGATGGACATACGATCTGACTGTAACTGCAGGATCGCGCTGGACATAGGCCCCATACAACCGGCCCTGATGGAGATTTCTTGGGAAGGCCTATGTCCAGCATTGGACGTCTTATGGCTGATATGATGATGATGATAGTAAATATATATGTATGTAAATAGACTATATATGTATGTAGAATAATTAAGCTACTTATCACGCAATCAAGCCATTATGTCAGATATTGTAGGCGTTTATTTGTTTAATATTAGGACGTCTATTAGCTATCGTAATGCTTAACCAACCAAAATACAACCATTTAAGCGATCTCGTCAAATTTCCAGCCAAACAAAGCCGCAAGCAATAAGTAGATTAGTTTTGAAGGATCTAAACGAAAATAAGATAATTAAAATACCAGACGTATTGATAATTCATTGCGAATTCTGTAAAAATATGCAAATAAATGCAAAACTGGTGTTTACTATCGTTTTGTATTGTAAGAAAGATAAATTATACTTTCGTGTCTACCGCTGATGTTGGTGCTTTATTGAAGAGTTGAGAAGGCACAATGCTCATCATTGCTCTTTTTGCTCCTTGGCTTTTCTAGAGCATAGGATAAGCCTTCTTAAGCGTGGTAACTCTGCAAGCGTTTTGAAAACCTCTGGGTCAGATGCATCGAAGCAGGTTTTTTGTCTTAGATAATTGTTTCTTCATCACCATATATATCAGTCATAGTCATAGATCGTGATGGCGCAGGTGGTAGTGATCCTATCTTGTGTGCCAAGGGTTCCACCCATCCAGGGCAAATATTTATATGATGATATTTGTGTTTGTATTGTGTCTGGGTGTTTAATATCAGTATCATTAAGTCAGTTAGGCTTACCTTTTATGTACAGTTTATTATAGATTGTCGTGAGGTACCGGCAGAATAGAATAGTACCAGTACTCCCTCTATACCAGGTGTCGTAGGAGGTGACTAAGTTACCAGAACCGATAGATGGCGGTATATCCGAGGCAGTTCAGCTCAAATGCATAGGGCAGGGATGGCCTGCAGCATCCCTGTCGCGAAAGCTGCGCTCTGCGATTGCCAACACGCTTGCCAAGCTCAAACTCAAGTTGCTATTTTTTTATTAGACAGAATATTTTAGCAAGGCTATATATTATCCCCATTTTACTGGAAAGGGTACGAAGGTGTAACTGCAGTGTACTTAAATTGTTAAAATATTTAATACTAGGAAAATTCCGAGGTTCCACTTGCGTTTAAGTTGTAGAAATTTCACACTAACTTTGCACCCTCCCCCTTTTACCCCCATAAGGCATGTTATTAAAAAAAGTTCAACACGTGTTTCATGATTTACAAAGAAGAATCCTTGTGCTAAATTTAATTCGAATAAATTCCAAAACAGCAGTTACAGACGAATTTTACACACTCATTTTACTCACTTTGGGAATTAATTTTTACAAATCCTTTTTAGTAATCCCCATGCTGTAAAAAACCTCTTAGCAAAATTTCAAGTTTCTATCCTACATAATTTAGGCCCTGAGTTTAGACATCAGACCTTATATATTATATATACTAGAATACATTTATTGTGACTCCGCCTATATTGACTAACCGCGTAGTATGAAGTAAGTATGTATAAAGTTTGGTTTTCATATAAGATGTTTAGGAACTTAGACGAATATAATGACTTCACTTGTGCCAGATATATTGAAAAATCGCTCGTTATGACCTATTTTAAGAAATGATTTTAGTGACTGATTGGTTCCGAACTTCTTTTATTTTCATAATAAAACCCCCCTCTCCCTTGCGACTACGGTGGGCAAACGCGTGCCTCGTTTTGTTGATATATTTTCATTATTTACACACGCCTTGTAATGTGTCTCCTTTATTAACTTATGAAAAATACAAAACTGCTATTATAATGTTTTAAGTCAGCTTAATATGACGAGTTTGTCACTTCCCTTTGATGCATATCTCATAATGTAAGACAGATAGACAGAGTTTGACATATCAAGAATGAAGTGAACAGTGAACGTACCTAGTAATTTTTAAACGCATGCTATAATTTTGTCTGTAACAATAATACCAGTAATTATGCTCGACCGTCCAAGAATAAGACATCCTTGGCCTTGTTATTCATTTAAAAACCATATATTTGTCATGTATGCTTACGTCATAGTGTGTCCGTTTTGTGGAATTATTGACTAGATTGTTTGTGCGACAATAATCTATACTTGAAATACGGTATTGAAGAGAATAGGTTTTGGTTCTTATATCACAGTTAGTTGTACTCTCACCTATTTCTACCGCCAAATAGCATTGATCCACTAATTAGACTTAGGTAGTAAAATCGACAGATGATGCATCCATCCCCATCCTCTTCGCGATAACTGCGCTCTGCTATTTATAATACGCGTGCCCATTGCGTCAATTATGATGATTGAGAATTCAATGATGATCAAACCATTCAAATAATTTAAAAGCACGATATATAGACAGATGTAAGTCTAATTAAAATTAAATTAATAAATTCACACAACATCTCATACATCGACCTGACTCCAAGATAAGTCGCCTAAAGCACTTGTGTTACGGACATCAGACAACAAAGGAATCACAAATATAGTACTTACATACATAAATTAAACACCCAAACATAGAATAAACACAAATATCATCTTCCAAATATTTGTACTGGTTGGGGATCGAACTCACGGCTTTTTGGCGCACAAGGTATGATCGCTACAATTTGCGCCACTGGGCCGTAAATTATGTTTTTTATATAGGATTATATTGCCGTGGGGTACCGGCAGAGTAGAATAGTACTTCCCTCTGTTCCAGGTGTGCTAAGCGGTGACAAAAGTACTAGAAATGACAGATGGCGGAATATCCGGGGCAATGTAGCTTAAATACATAGGGTGAGAATAGGCCGACAGGCTTGCCCAGCGCGACAGTTATGGGCAAAATTCCTCATTTCTTGTAGTGCCCTAAGTCTAGCAGTGGACTTCTAATACCTAACACTATGATAAAACCATTCAAATATTTAAAAAGCATGCTATATTGATATCATTATCGTACCAGCCATTAGAAGTCCACTGCTGGACTTAAACCTCTCTAACAAGGGAGGTTTCTTGATTGACAGCTGTCATTCTAATTATGCTATACGTCAAAGTTTATACATATCTCAGTACAGTGTTTAAATACGCCTGATGACAGTTGTTTGCTAAGCGTTACACGTGACAAATGCTTACTAAACTGAAAGTAATTGCTTATGCGGCTTAGACCCAATGCTAGTTTTTATATTTTGTGTGCACATTAAAATATATTTTATTTAAAGAAAACAATAAACAGTTGAATTTTATAGGGCTCGTATAACCAGATTGACCATTCATGAGGTCACGCAAACAATAACCGTATTCCTCCTCTATAGCAAGCGAAATATTTCTTATTATGTCAAATAATCAAATGGTCAATGGGTCTGATTTTTTTTTGTTAGTCCTCGTATATTGTGGTCAAAAGTCGTGGGACCAATATTTAAGAAAAACATTTAAGTGATACTAATGTGATCATCATATCAGCTATTTGAAGTTCACTGCTGGAAATAGGCCTCCCTAAGAAGGGAATAATTATGCTAACAATTGCCGTGCTAGGCGTATTAGCAATCGCAGACCGCAGCTTTTGCGATGGGGATACTGCTGCCTACACTGTTCTGTGGATTTGAGCTACACTGTCTCGGATTCATATACTGCCACCTGTCGGTTCAGGTACCTTAGTCGCCTCTTACGACACCTAGTACAAGGAGATATCTTAAAACCAGGCCAATGTATGAGATGTGTGAATTTATTAAATGGTATACGATAAGATAGAATTATAATATATAATTTTAAGTTATAAATAGACGAAGATAATATGTTATACAATATGAAATAAACATCAAATATTGATCGCATAATCTCGTTCTGAATGGAAATCGAACCCATTACTCTTGGCGCACAAGATAGGGTCATTCCCGAAAGCGCTAATACGTTCGTCCATGTAAAGTGAAATTCGTTTTCTGATAATACCCAATAATAAAGTCACATAACATCATTTACACAACACATTCACATATAATGATCAGACTCCGTGATATGTCGCTTAAAGCACTTAAGTTACATGCATCAGTTATTAAAAGAATCACAGATAGACTTAGATACATATTTTTTACACCCAGACACAGGACAAATCTTTGTCCTGGGTGGGGATCAAACCCATGACTGTTGGTGCATAAGATAGATTCAGTACTAACTGCGACATCGGGCCCGTGATGACTTAATAAATTGTTTTTAACTTTCACATGTTTAAGACTACTTTCAAGACTGCGCAGCTACGTTAAAAGTTGTTTTGATTGAGCCTGAGAGCACAGTATTAAACTGCCAAAATAAAAAAAAAACTATCCGGTATGCAGAAAGAAATTAGTTACTGCGCCATTTTTTATAAATAGCAGACCTCTTACAATGATTGTCTGCATTGGTACATCATTCATACTTATCTCTACCTCCAAATAGCAGTGTTTGCATTGATGTGTTCCGGCTTAACGGGCCAATGTGACATAGTGATTACTTTTGTGATGACACGAGCTTCTATAGGCTGCAGTGAATCTTATTATCACGTGGACTGTGTGCTTGTTTGTCTAACTGGTCTAATTAAAATAAATCTATCATCAAGAAATGCATAAGAAAATAAAATAGATTTCATTTATGCCTATAATAATAAAACATTTTATTGTACACCTTAAATATTATGCCACATTACCCAGTAAACTTACTTCCGCTTTCACCCTTCACAGCAATACGAACTGCTTAGCGGTAGAAATAGGTGAGAGTATGGTACCAATGCAGACGACATTATGTATGAGGTTTTTCTCATATGAACCTTAACTTTTTTATAAACAGGTTTAGTACTAACATCGTACTTAGTTTATTTATTTATTTTTAATTTAATTTTAGACCGACTCTTCTTTCCAGCTAATTGCAATCCACATGATAATAATAATAATAAATCCTACAACATCTAATACATTGACCTGACTCCCTGATAAGTCGTTTAAAGCACTTGTGTTATGAATGCCAGACAACAGAGGAATTCCAAATATAATACTTAAATACATATATTTAACACTCAGACACGGAACAAACACGAATATCATCTATTAAATATTTGTCTCTGGGTGTGAATCGAACCCACGACCCCTTGTGCACAAGATAGGATAACTACCATTTGCGCCATCGGGCCCGTCACTTACATATACTTAACCAGTAGTTGATAATTGAATTATCATGAGCGTATCAATCTATCTCGTCATTACCTAAATTACTTGGTTAGTTACACCGGCTATCGAACACCGGATCAAGTGTCAAGTATTGCATTTCACAATATACTGTGTTCAAGTTTAGTGTACTGTAGAGTAGAGTAGAGTGTAGAGTCAGCAAGGCAACCGTCTAGTATAGAGATTTGAGTAAATTTTACAAATTTTCTTAAATACCCACTTATAGTATTATTAAGAAAGGAAAAAAATATTATTATTTGTAAATATGAAACATGAAATTTCTATACATAAAGATTTATATACACCACTTCGCCGGTACCTCATGGTTACCACGTGAGGTACTGGCAAAGTAGAGTAGTACCTTCCACTGCTCCAGGTGTCGTAAGAGGAGACTAAGGTACCAAAATCGACAGATGGTGGTATATCCATCCGAAATTGTGCAGCTCAAATGCACAGGGTTTACCAACAAGCTTACCTTTCAATAGCTGGATGAAATGGAGCTATGATAAAAGTTGTATATAAGAATAAATACCTATTTTTCTTTGTAGTCGTGACCAATACGAAGCACATATAAACAATACGACCGAATTCGCTAATTCTTTTTTGCTTGAGTCTGTTATTGTCAGAAGGTTCATAAAAAATGGAAAAATAAGAGTTCCGCAGAGGGTTTGAATATTAAAGAGAAATTAACCGATATAGCTTTTCTTTTAACAATATAAACTTTTCTATAGTAACCTAATAGTGTATAACTGCCAGTCATTTGATAGTTCGCGTGATTGACAGAGAGCGTACAGAAAATATAAATAAGAAATGATTTAACGCAGCATATCATACGTCGACCTGTCTCCGAGATAAGTAGCTTATCCCACTTGTGTTAGAGATATCAACCAATAGAAGAATAACGAGTATAATACTTAAATATATAAAAATAGCACCTAGAAATAAAAATTACAAATATATATTGTATCCAAGTATGTACTCTGGAAAGGGATTGAACCCTGGGTGCATCAGATAGTATCTTTATCATCTACCATTTGGCCGGTCAAACTTGCTATTATTAATTATACATTTACTTTTAAGTACCCTCTAACTATATTATGCCGTGAGCTACCGGCAGAGTACCTCCCTCTGTACCCAGTGTCGTAAGAGGCGACTAAGGTACTAGAACCGACAGATAGCGGTATATCCATCCAAAATAGTGCAGCTCAAATATATAGGGCGGGGATGGGCAGCACCTTCACCGCCGCGAAAGCTGCGAATATAGAAAGAAATCTATGAATATAGATTTGGTAATTACAATTTTACACAAATGACCGATGACCCTCACATCCAGTATTATAAGAGTCATTTAAACCGATAGGTCATTGAGTGTCCTACTTTATTACTAGTTTGCCGGCACCGGACGGGTCTTATAACTAAGTTTATAGCAGGTTCATTACGTGAGCCACCAGAAAAGAACCTGCAAAAAAAACTGTCGGTGATATGGGTTCCAATATTATTGTCACCTTTGCCGGCGTCGTCGCTAACAAACCGTTGTCTTAATAGTATTTGATAGAGTCATTTAATTTAATCCCAAGCATTTTCATTATAAATATAAGGTATTAAGTCCGCCATTTGTACATTTTGTAACATTTTGTGCAATAAAGTTAAATAAATAAAAAAAAAATAATATTTCAAGTAGTAATAAGCTTGAGCAATAAGTTTATCTTTCACGCAATTCTTTTATTTATTTTAAGGTATATTTGTTTGCATAACAATTCTTCTTGGGCCTTTATTATATTTAAAAAATGATACAATATTGCCCCTAAACGTTTTATTTCAAACCATTTGAATATTGTTATCTCTTTTGTAATCACAAAATCATTTTTCACACCACATCACGCTATTCTTAATTCTATCTCTAATTTTATTACATTCTGAACATAAAAACGTCCCAACTACACGTACATTTCTGGTATATATCGCATTTCGATCAATCCTATGACCCCGTTTCCCAATATTATGTCCCATTAGGGAGAGGTTAATTCAGATTGTTTCTCTATATACATACATGTATCCTATATGCCTGTTTAATGGCGAAATTATAATTCGCTCTGCGTGTCACTTTCCTTTCGGAAATGGGCTTGTCATTTGCGCATTTCAAACTAAAATACAGAGCATGTTTGTACGAGGGTAATGTAGTTTTTAACGGTAGAGGCGAAGTTAAACTGGCGTTTGTAAATACGTCAAGTTGCAATGTACATAGCAATTTATTTTAACTAAACAAAATAAACAGGAATATGTATTTTTTAACTAATTAAAATTATGTGGGAGTTGAAATATATTCTTAGTGTCTTTAAGAGTTGAGTAACATTTTGTCGGGTATATATAGCATACTAACTTCTGTCCGTGAGTTTTCTCAAAAGGTTATCTCAAAAGTTTACCACCAACACTTATCACCACCAGTGTTTCTTGCTGGGTTCTTTCTTTTGGGTTGCGTATTGAACCTGCAGCAAAACTTAATTTTAAGACTCGTCTGGTGCCGGTAGACTAGTTTAAGGTAGACCTTATTAAATTATCTATCTTTGTTAGATGGCTGTTAGGATCCCTTGGGCCATTAGTATTATCTTTATTTATTCACGGAATCACTTTTTTTTTGGAAGTATTAATATTATTATTGTTCCTTTTTATGTTTATTTTATCGACGATTCAAAAGTGCATGTGATATATACTTTAATAAAGTATTGACTTTGACATTGAATTTAAATGTTTTCGAAAATAAATTTATTTCAGGATCAATCATTATCAAAGCGTCCCTAAAACGTCTACTGTTGGACATTGGCCTCCCCAAAAAAGAGGGGAACCTGCCCATTATTCCCACGCTAGGTAAGCACGGTAGAAATGGCATAGCTTAGCTCACGACGGAAAAGCTGCTGCTCATCCCCACCCTGTTGCGTTTGAGCTACACTGCTTTGGGTGGATATACCGCCATCTATCAGTTATAACAATCTGTTCAGTAGTTTAAAAGTATATCCCGAATAAACGTGACACGACATTTTTAAATGTCTCGATTCGTATCTCCTGTCTTTTGCAACAATTAATGAACACGTGTTACGTAAGTTTATAAGGAAACACGACACGAATAATACACGCGACCTTGAAAAGCACGCTCGATAATGCTCACCATTTATCAAAAACGCCGATAATCTCCATGGTACGGGGGCCGATCGAATGGCCTTGTTACTGTCAGCTATTTGTCATTGTCACTTGCTGGCCCACTGACTGAGCCCTGTACCAATTTACCATCCAACTTGTCCATCGCCTGACCCAAGTCGTTAAAGCGAGTAAGGTTGCCGGACAAATTAGTTCATTAAAAGGGTATCTTGAGGAATTTAATAGGGTTTGGGATTGATTTGAAACTCACTCGATTGGTCAACCCTTTGATCTCGTACTGCATTAGTTTTCAATTTCAGAAGTAAACGTTTAAACATATTCTTGGAATCCCAAGATCCTGGAAGGCATCAAGGATCAAGGCAGTACATTGTATAAATGACATGATTTGACATGTGTCAGGTTATTAACATTACCCATATTTAAGTGTAAGAAACTGTACAAGTGTTGTTCAAAATTTTATTTAACAATATTATTCTCAAAACTATTATATATATCATAAAAATACGTCTTTTTAATACATACATTAAACTCATATAAGTTTTTTAAAAATGGATAAATGGGCTCATGACAGATTTCTAAATTACAACAAAGCCATTGCTTGGCCAGATATTCTCCAGATATGTGATTTAAATCTAAAAAGATTTGTATATAGGCTCAAAAACTACCAAACCGATTGAGAAATTTCTTTCACTAATAAAAAGCTACATTCTTCTTAAGAAACTAAGTTATGTCATATACACAAAAAAAAATTTAGGTCTCTAACTAAAATCGAAATATGTAAACACGATTTGTGTTTTTCTACATTTATAACAAATAAACTCAAAAACTACGAGACCAATTTTAAAACATGTTACATTTGTTAAATGTTGTAAATAAATAATAACAAATAAATTCACACCACATCTTCTACATTTGTCCTGACTCCGGGATGAGTCGCTTAAAACACTAGTTACGGACGCCAGACAACAGAGGAATCAGAAATAAGCTACTCAAATACATATATTAAAAAATCCAGACATAAATATCATCATTTAAATATTTGCACTAGGTGAGCATCAAACCCACGACCTTTACACACACATAATACACTCACAAGATGGGATCACTACCATCTGCGCCATCGTGCCTTACTTTATTTAAAGTAGCATTAGCTATCCGTAGTCTTACAAAAAGAAAGGGAAATGCGTGGGTGAAACCACAAAGCATTACTAGTATAATTACAATTATATTATAAAAATAGAATAAGGTTTTATGATAAATCATGGTATGCCTTAAAATACACTTCAAATAGCTGACTCTTTATTTCGTTTATTTTTAATGTTACAAGAAATGCTACGAATCTCTTTTCGTAGTACCTATTTCGTGTTAAAACTCCTTTCTTATTTTTAACCCCTAATGTAATTATGCCTACACTTAGATCGGCTACAAAGAGGTTTATTATAAAACGTTTTCATTCATCGTAAAAAGAGGGATTTGGAAAGAACTTTATTAGGGCCATTGTGCTCAACACCCTATGTCAGGGTGATAAATGATCCTGTTTGTTAATCCTTCTAGCCCAATCCTGGGGAAGGGTAAATTTGTACTATAGATGCCAGCTTTGGTTTTTTTTTGGCTAAAATGTCGTTGGCATTTATATTTTTATTACGCACCGGATTTCGAAATAACGGTCATATTCATGAAAATACAGAAAATTTAAATATTTCTACATATTCGTCATCATGATCAGATCTACCGTAAAACGTCTACTGCTGGACATAAGCCTCCCCAAGAATTGCCCATCCCCGCCCAGTTACATAGTTAAATTTGCGCTAGATTGTGTTTACTGGATAATGCTGTCTGTCGGTTCTCAGTCGCCTCTTATGACACCTAGTACAGGAGTAGGTACTATTCTTCTCTGCCAGTAGCAAACGGCAATCTTCACGTTCTACATGTTGAAGATTTTTTAATCTTGTTTGCGGTTTTGATAATGGTTTAACGTTTTTTGTTCTACTTTAACTCGGCATAACGTAAAAATTATGCAACTGTGTAAAAACTCCATAATAATTATAACGATTATGAATTGCCGTTAGGTACCGGTAAATTAGAATAGTACTTTCCCGTATACCAGGTGTCATAAGAGAGTACTTATGTACCAAAACCACCACCCATTGCTGCAACAGGGCGGTAAGCAAGGTAGCAGCTTCCACGTTCCAGAGGCCGAATTGCCGATTGTCACCACGCCTGCCGAGCGCCTCAATTAAGGACAAGAATCCCGCTTTTTTGGGAAGGCCTATGGGAGTAGTGATTTACTAGCTTTTGCCCAAGGCTTAGCACGCGTGATTTCCCATGGAAACATTTCTCTTTTAGGGATGAAAGGTAGGATCTTTATATCTATCCTTGATATTTCACGATCGGTAGCATAGGTAAAGTGTGAATAGGTAACAAATATTATGTTACATTCATAATAAAAGTTAGTTGGGATTCAAAAAAAATGAATTAGATTAAGATATTGAGCTTCCGTTAAATCTCCACACAAATTTATCCTGAAACGCTTTCTCCGTACTTTATTTACTAATATTGCTTCTATAACTTTATAACTTTGTACGTTATTTTATATATATATTTTATATCATATGTATTTATTGCGTTTATTTATACAAATATGTATGTAACGTTTATGTATTTTGTCTATATATATATATTGACTGCACCACTTTATGTTTTTTCTGTTTCGTGTAATGGTTGACTGGGAGATAATGCCAACTGGTATTAAGTCCGCCATTTGTAAATTTTGTAATATTTTGTGCAATAAAGTTCAATAAATAATAAAAAATATTATGATAAAACTAGCTTTTACTCGATACCGCGTTTTAAAGCACTCAGCTACTTAGTGTAATATGTTTTGTAAAATATTTTTATTAAAGTACCACATTATTTGGATGGTATTTCAATTATTTATACTGTATTTAACCTTGGCTTTAAAACACGTTTTTATCATATTTTTGCTTGTTTGTGAGATAAATAATTTGATCTGTTTTTTAAATAATGAAAAAAAAAATAATATTAACAATTAACATGAACAGAAAAACTTTTGATATAAAATTTACGTTTCGGCAAAAGATTTTTCACGCAATTAACACATTATGAGTTATAAAATATCTGGAATGGCGATGACGTTCTGGCAAGCGCAGTGTAGGACGCTCACCCTCAAGGTGTAGAGACAACCTGATTAAAATAGCAGGATCACAGGCTGCATCCGACCATCCACAAATGCATGCAATGCTGCATCCACAACCGATCCTATTGGAAATCACTTCGGTAGGTCTATATCCAGCAATGGTAGTCCAGCGGCTGATATGAGTTATCGTATTTGTAACATTAAATAAAACACTGTTAGTGTAGAAAAAAAAATTACATTAATCCTTCTGTAAAAGGTCCATTGCGGAATTTCGCTCAAAATTGATGCGCAAGGTGACAATCGAAAAGCTTGCTTTGCGACGAGAATGCCTGTTTGTTGTTTACGCCCGCTCTCTTTCATTTGCGTTACTCTGTTTCGGTTGTATCTACCGCCATCTGTCGAATATAATACAATTCAGTCAACATCTTCCCTCTTACTAAATAAGTTTGTCGAGGGTAAGTATAAAAAAGTCAGAAGCCGTAAGGTGCCGGCAGAGTAGAATAGTACCTCCCCCTGTACCAGGTATCGTAAGTGGCGATGAATGTACCAGAACCGACAGATGGCGGTATATCCATCCAAGACAATGTATTCAGATTCTATTTTATCACTAAAGGTACGAAAAATCTTACAAGATTAAATGGATAGACATGAAAACGCTGAAATAGTTCCATGCTGACCAAAGAATTCTAAAAAATATAATAGCGAAGAAAAGCTAGAATTTCTAGATGGAAATATTAATGCCAACGTCATAATGCTGTAACTGAGTATTGTGAGTTTATATCGCAATTTATGATAAAAGAAATGGAGGCGTCTTAAGTGCCGCGGCATAACGTTATGGAAATTGTGTTTGTTCGTTTTTTAATATCATTGGTAGCAATACAGTGTAATGTTATTCAGTTTAAATGGATTACTAGGTTTTGCACTGAAGCTGGTTATAAATTTTTCTGTTTGATATATTTGCTCACGACATTTTAAACTCATTAAAGTCTAAGAAGTTTACCTGTTCACGTGTTCCGTATGTCGTTTATCTATAGAACTATCGTTTATCCCACCCAGGACACATATTTATGTGTTTACGTGTTAATTATATGTATTTAAATAGTATTTATGTGCCTTCTGTTGTCTCATGTCCGTAACACACACAAGTGCTTTAAGCGACTTATCAGGAAATCAGGTCATTGTATGAGATATTGTGGAAATTAATAAAAAAAGGTGTAAAAACTAGTAAAGTTATCGTTAACAATTATTTAAGAATATTTATATCACCTGGGCCGTGTAATATCGGAGTAGATACTACTTTATTTGTATCAGATGGTGATAGTGGCGACTGAAGTACTGAAACCGATAGATTGCAGTATTTCCACTTGAAGTAGATTTGCCTAAATGCAACAGGGCATAAGATGAGCAGCAGCATACCTGTTGCGAATTACCACTGTTACCATTATATACTTACTATTTACACTGTAAGACATTTCTCTATTACATATATAATTACCACTTCGCTCGCCCAGCGCGGTAATTATAGGCAAATTCCCCTTTTCTAGAGGAGCTTTTGCGATGAGGATACTGCTCTGTCCATCCCCACTTTTTGCATTTGATGTACACTGTTGTGGATAGGTATATGTATCGGTAACAGTGGAGCTCAAATGCAAAGGCGTAGGGGGGGGGGGGGAAGGGGAGATTTGCATCCATTATCTGGTTTTGTAAGAGGCGCTTGTGGTCTCGGAACCGACAGATGGCAGTATATTCACTTAAAACAGTTCAAATGCAACATATATGAATTCCCAGTTGCCTTAATTGAAAGCTGATTATATAATATACTCATAAAAAGTCAAATATGACCCTTAATTATTTAATTATAAATTAAGACTAAGATTTAGAATCAGAAAAACGTTTTTTTCATCAAACTTTAAGTCTGCGGGCATATATTGCTTAGAAAGTATATGGCAGTTTTATTTTAATACCTAAGATTTTTTTTTAAATCCATGTAATACTCAAGACTTAGTTGGATTAAAAAGCTGTAGCACCAGAAGACCTGGTTGTTTATATTGACAGAGTAACAAATATATTATGCATCGTTTGCCGAAAGGTTACCGAAACGTAAAACACAATGTGATAATCTCGAAAACGCCGCATTTTAATTGTGAACGCGTAATCACGTGAATTAATAAAAGGAATACATACTATACAAAAAGCCTTACAGCAATTTGCTCGCATGAGAATCTTTTCCTAACGCCTGAATGTTCTACAATACTGGTCTACACAAGTGTGTGTATACATTTGCGACCATTATCCGGTCTCGCTACTAGATTTAATTTGTCAACAGTAAACAGGGAGCGGACACTATAGAAGCAGCTTTCCCCAGTTGACGTGGGTTGCAATTATGTTACAGGGGATTTCTGCAAAGTGGTATACTGCGTGACATCTTGTCTTTGTGCTGTGGAGGTTTCGTGTCACTTATTATAATTTCAATGCGATGCTTTTTCGTTTCTTACTTTAAGTTATAAAATGTATAATACGTTTTTATTTTTGTGCCTGTAATTTTATAGGGATCAAGACTAGCTTATATTTGACAAGATTTGTTGAAACACAGACGTGAAAAAATTACGAGACGATAAAATTAATATATACGACCTAAGACCTCCTGTCTTAATTTGACCATAATTGCTGCGCTGGGCAAGGCTGTTGGTATGGTTCGCTGACCACAGCTTTCGCGACGAGAATGCTATCATCTGTCAGTTCTGGTACCTTATATCACTTCTTACGACAAAAATATAATGATGATATAGAGAGAGGTACTATTCTTTTCTGCCGGCTATTTTATAATAAGAAGCGTATATTAAAGAAATTATTCGTTAACTTCTCTTCAAGACTAAAGTTAATTTCAAACGGTGACCCTAAAATCCAATTTTAAACTCTGTTTTTACGCAGATGTCACAAATATTTTACAACAATATTTTTAATTTTGCAACTTATTTCTTATCCGAACTGATTTTAATATTACACAACTTGAGACAATAGGTCACCTATTTAAATATTGTTAATGAAAAAATAGTATTATTTTTTATCAGGAGTTCTTGGTTGTTCCTTGGGGTAGAAGCATAGTAGCTATGTAATAGGTACCGTAGGAGGTGACTATGGTGCCAGCACCGACAGATGGCGGTATATCCACCTGAAACTGTGCAGTCAAATGTACAGGCAGGAGGATAAATGGCAGGTTCCGACGCGAAACGTGTTCTCTGTTTGCCAACTCGCTTTCCCAGCGTGGCAATTACATGGCCATGTCCTACACTTTCGATCGCTTATAATGATGATCTTTATTACATACTAGGAGCGCATCACGGTTTCCATTTGACACATTTTTGGCTGCACATAAAAGCATGTAAGGCTCTATTGACAATATTTATATTCGCATTAATGTTTGCCCCCGTAACTACGTATTATTCCATAAATTATAAATATAACATGTTTACACTCTGAATTAAGTTTCTTTAACAGGATTTCCAGGATAATTAATCAGTAGCTCATAAATATTCCAGGTGTTTTATTTGTACCAAATAACCGGTTATTTAGATGTGAAAAAAAATCAATATTAAATAGAACATTTATCAATGAAACTCTGACATATATGAGTAACGTATGCTTTAGAATTACTTTATAAAGTTTAGACTAGATATTTACGAATATATTCCCCGCGCAATTACGGACCGATCGATATAGACACAAGAAATTCATTCAAGAATTAAAGTTTCACACTCATTCATAAAGGATTGAGCAATTATATTGATAAGTTTGGATCGCTTAATCAAAGATGTCATCATGTGCGAGTATAACATTTTACGGCACAAGTTCATGAAGAAAACTCTTTTAAAAATCTATTTATTTACTTTATTCACATTAAAAAAATCAGATATAAAACGTCTATTGGAGATATCTAGAGAGATGAGGTACCGGCAGATTAGAATAGTACCAAGCGAATAAGGTACCAGAACCGACAGATGGTGGTATATCCATTTGAAACAGTGCAGTTCAAATGCACAGAGCAGGTATGTGCACCAGCATATCTGTCTCTAAAGCTACACTGTGCCATTACCAACACGCTTGCCCAGCGCGGCATTTATGGGAAAAATTCCACCTTTCTTGGGAAGGTCTTTGTCCGGCTGTGGACTTCCAATAGTTGTAATGATAATGATGATTGGAAATAAGCATTTCAAATAAATATGACACGTCATACGTTGATAAATTGCGAAATAAGTAGCTGCAAGCGCTTGGATCTCGGATATCAGGCAACAGAGGAATTACTAATGTAATATTTTAACCCTTACTAATGTTATCCCATAGTAACTCCGTCTGCATGTCTGTCGTACTTTCACGGCGGAACTATAAAACCGATTTAAATATAATTTACATATATTTTAATGCGAAAAAAGAGTGCAAGAGGTTCACAGAGAGGTTGAAAAGTTGTATAGAAGTATCGTCACTTTAAAAGCTGAGTGATTTTATGTATATAAATATAATATTCAAAGTCTTTCAACATCTTACCCTCAAGGGGGTTAAATATCAATGTAAAATAGGGGATGAACGGAATATTTGTAGGGAAATAGTGCGACAAGAGATAAAATAGTATATTTGACATTTATGGAGTTCTACAATTATTACAAAATATGAAACTGAAGGGCGATGGACGGCCGTGCGCAGGACGATTTCGTGATGTGGTCACGAAGATTATTTCACGTGTCTGAAATCGCGGGCACATCTAATACATATACTTTAGTAAATATATAACTATTGGATTATGTCCGACTATTCAGTAACCTTTTATGCCCTCTTCTAAAAAGGCACTACTTTTTTGTTCAAAGGTACACACACCCAATGGTATTTACTTGATTATTGCTAGTTGTACCGTTAAAGTTCTTAGTCGCTTTAGTATTACGGATATCAGACAGCAGAGGTATCACAAATATTTTACTTAAATATATTTTTTTTACACCCAGGCACAGAATAAATACAAATACCATATAACATATAAACTATTTGTACCATCGGGACGTCAAATGGTAAAAAATAATTTAGGTACTATTTTAAGTATTTTATATCTTAAAAATATCTCAAAAATGTCGATGGCATCGCTTTATCTCTTAGGGATATCCCAAAATAACCGTACGGTATCTTCCTTACACCCATGCGAATCCGGGGCGGATCGCTAGTTATATATAAAGATGTGCATCAGTTTTAAGCAAATAATTACTTTAAAAATAACAAAACTAGGCTTAGCTTTTAAACAATAACGGTCAAACTAAATTACAGTTATATAATTAAACAAAAGAAAGGTTAAACATAACTATCAAATCCAATCTCTGAGATTAAATGCCAGTTCCCAAATTAGGCCGGAGAGGACATGGGCCATAACCGTAAGGGGCCTTAACGAGGTAACTTAGAGGTGTAGTCTGCGAGATGGAATCGGCCTTTAGGCCGGCCGTCACGACTAAGATAATGAAAGTATTTTGGGACAGTTGTGGCCTTGAATAAGTAGCAGTGTGTGCGTGATTCATTTAATGAGCATTTAAAAAAATGTTACTTAAAATAAATCATCTAAATAAATAAAAATCTTTCGTAGAAATGCACGGTTGGAGTGAAAATTTTGATATATTTTCATTATTTGTGTTTATAAATGCGAGGTCCAAACTAAGTACCTGATATAGAGGTTTATAGAGGTTACAGAACTAAAAACGGGATTAATACGCGTCCGGTCTCGGGATCAATGGGATACTATCCCAATTATTATATATATATATATACAAATCCCAATTTTATATTCCCAAAATTAATATATATATATATATATCCCAATATTTTACAATATATCCGGATGTAGTCACACTGGACCAATAGTATAAAATAAAAAATAAATGTCGTGCTTTCGTCGTGTATCTTCAAAGTGCCGCGGGGTACCAGCAGAGTAGAATAGTGCCTAACACTCACAAGTTTCAAGCTACTCATAATTAGGTTGAATGTCGAAATGACATGTCTTGGTAATTTGTTTACTTTTACATAAATAAAACATATATATAATATAAAAGATTGCTAGAGGTCGCTATTATATAAATAGGTTTATAAAATTAGTGTCGATTGTATTTAAAGTAATATTAAAATTTTCAAAATATGCCCGCTTCTTTACAAAAACAGTGTATATATTTTGTAAAATATACTTATAATATTAGCTATAAGGTATTGGCAGAGTAGAATAGTACCTCCCTCTATACCAGGTGTCGTAAAAGGCGACTAAAGTACCAGAACCGACAGACGGTGGTAGCTCCTAGACAGTGTAACTTAAATGCATTAGCATAAGTACCCCCGTCGCTAGAACGGTGCTCTGCGATTGCCAACACGCTTATCCAGCGCGGCCATTATGGGCAAAATTCTCCCTTTTTTGGGGAGGCCTATGTCCAGCAGTAGATTTCAAATGGCTGATATGATGATGATATCTTCAAGAATTTTATATTATTTTAAAATATTTTTGCATTATTTTTTTTTGTAATTAAATTTAAATTTCGTATTATGATAAACATTATATATTTACATTGTTATTTAACATGAATCCTTTAAGAGAAAGTAATGAACTAAAGTATAAAAATAGTAGAAGTTGGCTAAAATTAAGATTCATAATATAAAATGTCCAACAAAAATGTAAAAGATATACATTTTTAAACATATTTATTTAAAAATTGTTATGTCTGAGTGTTTAATATATGTATTTATGTATTATATTTGTAATTCCTCTATAGTTCCATGTCTGTAACACAAGTGCTTTAAGCGACTTACCACGGAGTCAGGTCAATATGAGATGTTGTGAGAATACGTTTTTTTTATATTGGTCCTTGAGAGCACTGCAAGACACTTTAGGAATGGCGACTCCTTCGTATTTAACTGTAAGGTTGGTTATGAATGATCGCAGTAAGCAAAACGTGTTGCTTTCTCCATTGCAGATATACTCCAATCATATACTAGCTGCATTGGTACTTCATTCACACATAAATATCTACCGCCAAATAGTAGTGTTCGCATTGCAGTGTTACGGTTTAAAGGGTGAGAGAGAGAGAAGTTGGGAGGCAACGAAATTACTAGGTATAATGCTTATAATGCGGTATATTCATTCCAGAGGGTTAACGACACGCTAGTGATAACTTTTTAATGACACGAGCGTCTATAGGCTGCGATAAAGTTTAACATCAAGCGGACCGTATGATTGTTTGCAGACTTCGTTACATAAAAAAGAATTTCGTTATATGACTAAAATGTGACTAAGGTAACAGATCCGAGAGCGAAGCTCAAATTTATAGGGCGGGGATGGGCAGCAGTATACACGTCGTAAAGGCAGCGCTCTCCGATTGCTATCACGCCTGTCCAGCGCTGCAATTATTGGCACATATCCCTCTATTGGTATCGATCCTATGTCTAGCTGTAGTGAGCTTTCTATTTCTTACATATGACTTGATAGTCGTCATAGGATTTTAATAAGTAGCTCGAATCATTTTATTTAACATATACTCGAAGATGATCGTTATCATCATATCAGCCATAGAAAGCCTATTGCTTTACCTTCGGATCCCCCAAGACGTCTATTTGGTGTAGAAATCTGGTCAAAATATGATCATAATTTACAATATTTTAATGTAGATCGCTATTTCTTCATCGAATTTAACCACTAACATTAATGTTGACGTCATTTAAGTATGTTAATTATTAAACACTAGTATTAATAATTTTTTCTTAAAATTTATATTTTTCTAGTGAAATTTGTTTAAAGAAATATCTTTATGCACTTATTCTGAACATTAACCACATCTGTATCAAATTTCACGTTCATCCGACCGCGCAATTTCCCTACAGAGTTCGAAGTTATCGCGTCTCGAATAAAGAAATAAATTAGATACAAGGATTTTCTACCCAAAATTAGATATTATCTGCAGTGCACTGTCATGTCATACTTCTCACAGTAATAGCCAGATATAACTATTTAAACCAGTCCTTTATAATGGCTCATTGGCCCTAATGTTAGACCTTAATAAGGTTACTTGGAGATATAGATGTAATCAGTGACTAGTAATCAACAAGTTTTATCCATTTAAGAGGGAATACAGTAACCATTAGGTCTTTAGTGTAATGCTGACGATATCACCTTCTCTTAACGAGTTTCGTATCATGTTATCTTAGTGTAAAGTAATTAGGTTTATTACAATTTACGATAAACAGAGCTATAGGTCTTTAAACTATCTTGGCGTAGGGTACTAGCAGACTGGAATAGAGAGCAAGAGGCGAATGAGGTACCGGAACCAACAAATAGCGGTATATCCATTGAAAACAGCGTAGCTTAAATGCTACTGGATGTAAGAGCAGCTGAATTCCCGTTGCAAAGTTATTTCCACCATGACTGCCCAGCGCAGCAAGTCCAACAGTGGACTTTTTACAGCTGCTATGATGATACAGATGACGATGAAAATATATTTCATAGATATGAATTAATCGGATCTGCAATATTTGTCTCTTTTTATATAGTGGTTTAAATTTTTTTTTGGTGATTATTTATACTCTTTTATATATAAAAAAAAAATATCATCTTAACATAAACTGGATTTTTCCTTTTTATTTCTTGCTTTCTTTCTTTTTACTTCGGAGAATTTGAGTAACGAAATAAAATATCATAGGTATCATAATTTTTTTCATCTTGCCTTCTTTTCGTTTTAAGCATGCTGTCTCAACTAACAATTTAAATTATTAAATTTGTTTCTTTCTTAGGAGTCTGGAAATGTATATTTACTATTTATGTTTCTAAAAAATATTTTAAAAATAACTTTAAAAAATTAATCTGTCTATAGTTTTCTAAAAGCTGTCTGCACCCTAAAGTCATTATAATAGCACGCTAGCAGTAGAGGTCATCCCTATGTGTTTTATATCAGTTTTATGTTAGCAACATCTGGCATCCTTAACCATTTGCATCCCTATAAATCTCCGGTACGCGGTCGATCCTCGAAAACTTTTTCATTCTAATTGCCCTTGGTTCTCCTTGCTGTGTCCCACATCTATAGTGAAATTAGTTGTAATACACATCTAATAATCTCAGCTTAGTCTCAAGATAAGCTTATAATATTACATTGGACTATTTAAAAATACCTGCCTGCCTTAGGTTTTATTGATTTTAATTGCTTCATGTTAGATTATCGTCAGAGTAAAACAGTAGCTTGCTCTTTACTTGGTATAATAAGAGGTCAGAAGGCCTACAGATGGCGATATATCTACCCTATACAGCGCAGTTTAATTACATGGTAAAGTCTAGCAGCAGCATTTCAGTTGAAAAGCCACGCTCTCTGATTACCATCTGCTCCAGGTGGCAGTTATAGGGATATATCTCCGTTTCTTGAGCAGGCCTATTTTGGGGAGAAATATACATATTTAATTTATTATTGTATATAAAATATTTTAACACTTTACCATAAAATGGTGTATATTACAAGCACGAATAAAAAATTCAATTTAAGTAGAAGAAATACAAAAGTTTTAACAGTTCTATTTCACGCCTTATACCTACCCAAGAAAGTTGTATAAATAAATCGTACGTAGTTTCTGCCATTCGGGACGCAATAAACCTGCGACCCGCGTAATGGGATCACCTGGAACCCAACCCGTAAAGTAAAACTATTAGCCGATTTACTATAGAACTTTAAACTTACCGGAAAATAATATTGAGTTAGTAAGAGGAGAAATAAATAATCTTAAGCTATTGTATTGAGTTAAAAATGCTTTACCTAGCGGTTTCACTTGAAGTGAAGAAAAAACTACCTTCACTTGTATTATTACTTTATTGAATTGAAAAAGAATTTACAATATTAAAACATAAAAAAATCTGTAATCAAAACACGCGGCAGTATATCAGCCATGTTTAAACGATCCATTTGGAGCCACTTTTTACCCCTTAATAACTTAAAATCTATTTAAGATAAACACATTACATTTGGTACAGTTATTAAGTTTAGCCAAGTAAATCTAAAGATTCAATATGTCCTAAGTTATGAGAGTTGCGTTTTGTTTTATTTTACAAAGTTGTTTGTTCTTATAAATACATTTCAAGATTATCTACATAACTTGGTATCCATTTAGATATCAATTCTTTTATTGGAAAAGTCGACAGCCACACATTTAAACTTGACTCCCTTTTTCACATTTATGTTTTTGATAAGACTTTGTAATTACGCAAACACTATAACATGTTTCAAAACCGGGCATCGCTTCTGTCTATCTCTATAAATCCAAACTGCTGAATGCATATATTACCGGACTGATTGATATGAGAAATTTTTCATTTTGCGTGATTTGACAAAAAAGTTATCTTCATGATATTCTATTGAGTCTGGCGATAAATTTTTGAACTACTGAACTGTGTTTAATATGGGTCAACTGAATACGTAGTTTATATCTGTATTTTAAAAATAATAATAATATTAATTAAATTAAATTCCCACATTTTCTTATACATTGACCTTATCTGTGAGTCGCTTAAAGCATTTGTGTTACGGACGCCAGACAACAGATAAATCAAAAATATACTACTTAGATACATATTTAACACCCAGATACAGAAAAAGCATAAAGATATTCATATAAATATTTACTCTGAGTGAAGTACCATTTGCGCCATCGGTCCCGTCAAACAATATATTTTTCATGATAAACATAGGTTTATATTGATATAGTATAATAGATGACAAGAAAATATATAAACTGCTCTGTTACTTGTGTAATGTAGAAACGGAATAGTTAGCATATAATACTTATTACAAATGTATACTATATTATAGTATATCCACGTTTTTGTACCATTATTTGTCCTGTATCTGGGTGTTAAATATATGTATTTAAGTATCATATTTATGATTGCTCTATTATATATGCAATATAAGTGAATTGAGCGACTTACTATGGAGTAAGGTCAATGTATGAGATATAGTGTGAATATATTCCGGAAATACCAAAAGCCTTATAAATCGTTGAAAAAAAATAAAAGCATATTATTAAAAAAAATAATAATTTATTGGGCTTTATTTAGAATAGTTTTACAATAGCTTCATATAATAGAACAAGCAGTAAATAATTAGAGAGTTATACACAAAACAACAGTCCACAAATATTCACCTAATCCCGGCAATGGGAATTCATCTTTGAATTCGATGATATTAAGTCCAAAATCGAATGCAGACTCGTACAGCCCAAAGCGTTGATATGTATACTCTATTAATGTGTAAACAGTTTGCGTACCTGAATTACAGAATTAAATGTTCAAATTCAAAACCACCGCAAACAAATAGTAAATATTTGTGGAGTTTCACCTGAAAAATTTTGCAAATCTATTTTTAAAAACCTAGGTCTATTGCCCTCTCGCTTTAATTGTATGAAATTTATCAGTTGTCCATCTATATATATACATATATATA
>JACJUM010000875.1:19558438-19595452 GCA_020976665.1 Heortia vitessoides | reverse complement strand
TATATATATATATGTATATCGCATTGCTGCGTTTCGGTTTAAAGGGTGAGAGAGGCAGTGAATTTTCTGGGTAAATGTGACATTGTATCTTCATCTCACAGAGTTGGCGACACGTTCCTGAGATCTTTTTGATGATACAACCGTCTATAGGTTGCAGCCGCCATTTATGCTTGTTGCGGACTTCATAAAATTTAAAAAAACAAGGTATCTGTTTATTAAGGCATATAATATTAGAGTATATAGTACTAGAGTGCGCAGAAATAAATATAAGCTGATCTTAAGAAATATTCCCAAAAAATTAAAATATAATTTAAAATGTATGTTGCAATGTGCATTAGAATATTATAATAATAACCCAAATGTATCTATACAGCTTTAGTTTCTTATTAAAAAAAAATTAAAGGAATGTCTATATGACAAAAAATATAGTGTTAAGGAATTTATTTAGAAAATGTAGTAAATTTTACTTATTTATCAATTTGATTTTGATGCAAGTAACGTGACAGTGTTAATGATTTGCATTCTATGTTATTTGTTAAACATGAGCTCCTTATCTCAATTTTAATAATAATATTGTACACAGAAATTTACATAAAAAAAATAAAACTTATAAATGATAATACAATTGGCAGCCTTATCGCTCAGAGCGATCTCTTCTAGGCAACCTTATAATAAGACAGGCAAAAATGTGGTAGTTGGATGTGTACTACTATATTATATATATATACTATATCATATATATTTAATTACATGAATAAAAATAATTATTACTTTATTATCATTTATATCCTATTTATGCAAATAAACGATATATTACTCTTCTAACGTAATAGACAAAATATTGTAGGACACACTAGCGTAGACATCAACAATAAATGTCCATTCTCCATAGTTTCAGCACGTCCAAGGTCTAAACGTAATGCCAATTAGCCCCTCCCAACAGCCGCTTTCGCTTCCTCCGGAGACAATTACAGGAATTCTTTCACTCTATTAGCTGCTCTGTTGACGTCTCACTTTTCTCGTCTTTGATCTTGCACGGCGCATTTCTTATGTACCTTTAGTTTTCTATTATTATGTCTTCTACCATTCGTATTGAATATTGTTACTTATTCAACTTAAACGAAGTGTTTATTTTAATATTTTACAATGTATAAAATGTTTGTACTGTCATATATTTTTTTACTATTACATACTATTAGAAAAAAAATTGTTTATCATTACAGCCATTGGAAATCCATTATTGGACATAAGCCTAGAAAGGAGGAATTTTGCCGAACATTGCCGCGCTGGGCAAGCGTATTGGCAATCGTTGAGCGCAAATTTCGTAACGAGGTTACTACTGTCCCACCCTGTGCATTTGAGCTACACTGTCCCGGATGGATATACCGCCATCTGTCGGTTTTGAAACCTTAGTCGCTTCTAACGACGCCTGTTAAGGCAGGAGGTAGCTCACGGCTATAAGAATATGTTGTTTATTTTTTCAACAAACAAGCATGCAGTCCGCCTGGTAGTAAGCGTCGCTACAGCATGTATCACATGGATATCACTAGCACTTTGCTTACCGTGTGATTTGAAGATGTAATGTCACATTACCCAGTAATTTCACTGCCTCTCTTTCCCTTCAAACTGGAATACAGCAATGTTATTTAGCAGTAGAGATAGGTGAGAGTGAGGTAGAACCTCAGGTTAGAAACCTGAGGTTAGAAAACGCAGACGATTTTTGTATCAGGTCAACTTCATATATATATGTACAATGTTTATTTTTACATTTACATTATCTATATCTTATAAATCTTCTAACAGAATGTGTGTAGGAAAATATGTGCTGCTGGTATATCAATCTATGATATTTTGACTCTTAGCAGTCGAATAGACATAAACATAGACATATTTAATAACTGTATGTATTGACACGCCGTTTTCTCATTCTCACCTATTTCTACAGTAAAATATAAGTGTTCGCATTGCTGTGTTTGAAAGATGATAGATGACAGTGGGAGTGAAATTACTAGGTAAAGTGACATAAAATCTTTAAGTCGCACGGTTGGCAAAGCGCTAGTGATATCCATGTGTATTATCACGCGGATTGCTTGGTTGTTGGTATGGTTAAAAAAAAGAACAATTTCTTCTAGTCTTGAGGTACCGGCAGAGTAGAGTAATACCTCCCTATATACCGTGTATTTGTTGTAAGAGGCAATTAAGGCTCCAGAGCTGACAGATCCGAAACAGTGGGGTGGGGTTAGGCAACAGAATCCACGTCGCGAAAGCTGCGCGATACGAGCTTCTATAGGCTGCGTCGTCATTTACAGAAATCGTAAGCTTGTTTATTGCTCGATAAATTCAAAATATCATATAACGCAAACGTTCTTTTATATAGTCATATAAAATAGGATATGCAGTACTTTACTCACGAACTACGTTAAAACATATAATGATATTTAGGTACTAATAAATAATAAAAAAAATTACCACAACATTATACATTGACATCATAAATTGGCTACGTGGTAAGTCGCTTGTGTTACAAACGTTAGACAACTGAGGAATCATAAATATAATTCTTAATTTAAGTAGTAATGGTTTGATGTCCATTGAGATGTCAAACAGGGATGTGTAGCATCGCCTTGGTTATTAAACTTATTTGTAGACAACTGTCTGTCGGTTTTATAAGTCAGTAAATGTGGATTAAGTATGAATGGGTTACTCATCAAATGTCTCCTTAATGCTGATGATCAAATCAATCAAACTTTTAGCATCGTAAGGTTAGAGTAACAAGAGATGATAACGATCTTGTAAAATTTCTTTAAAAGAAAATGTATGAAAGTGAATGTGAGTAAGATGTATTTTCATATATTCAACTCAAAGACACAGAACAAACACAAATATTAACATATTAATATTTAACCTGGATAGGAATCGAACACACGATCCATGACGCACAAGATAGGATCACTGCCATCTGTGCCATCGGGCCCGTCAATTGTATTTTATTTAATCCTTCACTATGATCTTGACACTATGACTGTTTCAATCGCATGAACTTCTCATATGTTCTTGAGATTACATGACTGAAGAAATTTTTCTGAAATACATTGAATTTATTTCTCTTGATTGATTACATTGTCTATTGATCTTCCATTGATTAATTTTTTATAACAATTTAAATTTTTTTATCATTATTTTATCATTATTCGTTACTTTGATACATTGTATTGACTTCGGGAAAAGTCAACTGAAGCACTTCAGTTATTTATATCCTACAACAGCGGCGGCACAAGTCTAATACTTAAATAGATATTTGACACCCAAACGCAGAACAAACACTCATTATTCATCACATAAAAGTTTGCCTTGGTTGGATATCGAACCCACTTACAAATACTCCACTGGACCCTTCCTAAGGTTACATTATATTTTGTATGTAATTTATCCTGTTTAACAATTATTTAGTTGCTTTGTTCTTACCATAAAAGTGTAAAACTAAAGGCAGATGATCCCTGTTGGTAATTGTCTCATTTTCATATTAAAAAAAAGAATATTAACACGCAAATAGGTTTATTCATATAACAACAAAAACGCATTTTTAAGCTAGAACTTCATTAGAATTCACTCATGATCATCCCCTTAGACCTCACCCCTTACAAAGGAGGTCTGCATTGGAACCTCATTCTTACCTATATCTACCAGCATTGCTGTGTTTCAGTTTGAAGAGTGAGAGGAGTAAATTACTGGGTAAACGTGACATTGTATCTTCAGTTCACAAGGTTGGCGACTTCCTAGTGATATCTTTGTGATGACACGAGTGTCTATAGGCTGCGGTCACGTCTACAATCAAGCGGACCGTATGCTTGTTTCCGTACTTCATAACATAAAAAACCCGTTTCAGTACTCATTAAAACCAGATGTTGTTTTGCGCCTTTGCTAAAACTATAAATAACTAGACGAAACAATAATTTACTAATGATTTAATGAATATTAAAATAAAAAAACGTTCTCACATGCAGCTGTATATTATTTTTTGGTTCTGGCACTCGCTCGGCTTATACGCACTTCTAACCTAACCTAACCACCATTTCGTTTCAGTTGACTCTATATATCTTAATTTGTAATTGATATTCGATTTGAGCATTAGTCAATTCTTGTATATTAACAAACTAGTTTTAACTCGATAAAACGCGTTCTATCTGAAAACTAGTTTCAACTTCAATATAGGCAAAGTTGGTGAATGTATATCAGTCTTAATATTTTTTAACTAACATCTGTACTACTCATAATAAAACTAATCTTAGAACGGCTTTAAATGTAATTTTTTTTTGACATTTCGGTTACTTTAGCAACCAGTATCAAAATTGACAAAAGATGTCATCTTAAAAGTTAAATAAGCCACATTTTAAAGCAGTTAAAATAGTAGTTTTATTATAAGTCAGTCTTAATAATAACACATCTGCAGATATCTTAAAATATACATTGGAGTGACGTCAGTTCTTCCTTTGCAAGTAAGTAGGAAATGAACAACGTCATCGCCTCGCTTCAATTTTGTTTGAAGAATAGCTTATTATTTGTCTTTGTGTCTCTCATCCCCGAGAAAATTGCTTCGCGAGCGTCTTTGCCGGTATAGTCTAGACTGATGTTATTACAATAAGTAATTATGTTTTATTAGATAGAAACGCTGTGATTCAAGGTGAACTCAAATGAGGGGTGTTAATTTTAGAGATAATATGCTGCATAATTGTATGCTGCATGGGAAAAATACAGGTTCGACTCGCGCCTGCCACCTTAGACTCGTTTATTTTGATTGTGGTTAATATTTTTTCAGTCCTGTTTAGCATAGAAATTGTCATGGACATTTATCTATACGTTTGACTGACTTTTGTCTGATCAATATTTGTTAGTTACGTACAGGGAGTTATCCATTGACCGCTCTCGCTGTTTTTTGTATAAATCTTATTGTTAGATTTTAATTGCTTTTTAATTCATATTATTTAAAATATAACTAAGTATTTGCTGTTTTATTTATTTTGCCAAATTAATTTTATATCTATTGTTGTTAAGACAACACAAAGGTTGTCGGGTCAGGTGTTCATTACTAGATATCGTCTATGGGCTGCGGTCACGCTTACTGTTGTAGCAACAAAAGTTGTAGGATTTGTGATAGTTGTCCAATCTCCTTTTCTTTTAATAAAAAAATAAAAAATACTAACGTCAGGATGCATTTACTATTTTTGTTAACAAACGTGCAGGATAAATAACTAGTTTGGGAACAGCACAACGTGGAAAGCTAGATAATAGTATAAGATAGAAATATAAATGGGGGAATTTCTTTTCATGACGGTACAGACATAGTTTTAAAATGTGTTAGCTTAAAAGAACATGTAGTTTTCTACATGGGATATATTTATTGTTATTCTAACAAAGCGAGAATTCTACGACTTTCTTTTATAAAAAAGGTATTTTAAACATAATAGCTATATGAATAATATTGTTTTGTTTGACATACCTTGACTTTGTGATAGATTAAAAGCCAAAGATCATGTTTGCTTTTCTTGCAAAAATGTAAAAAAATATGAAAATTCAACCCCTACAGCAGTAATGCAAGTTTGGTATAAAATTTTTAAGTTTTTTAATTTCTTTTTAATGAAATCAGCATAAAGTTTCTTGATTGGAAGTCGGGTAAAATTTTTTTTTCAAACCATCCCTCAAACGGTGCAAAGTGCGTATGAAAATTTTACAACACAAATGGGGTGAAACCGCGGCTTTTACATAAACGTTATCGTACCCTGTCTGATAAATAAACACAAACATACAAAACAGTATGTATGTTACAAACAAAGCAATCAACGTATTAACGAAATTAACAATTCATCGGCACCAGGCATAAGTACCAACAGAGTTTAAATTCCGTTTGAAAAATCGCAAATTATTCATTGTGCCGTCACCCTTCGCAGAAACGATTCGGGGAACATCTGGTGCTAACCGGATAATACTTGCATTATGTATTTCGTAATTAAATATTGTAATGGGGAAGATAGGACGGTTAATTTTGCCGAGGGTTCCTTTAGCCTCTTTGCTTTTTGTATTTGAACTGAAGAGTTATAATACTAGATTATTCACGTTTATATTTATTATATAATAAGAAGCGTTGTATTGATATGTGATATCTAGTTTACGGTGCCAAATGGTTATGGCCCTGTTTTGTGCGTCTATGGTCGTGGGTTCGATCCCTACCTAGGACAAATATTTATGTAATGATAATTATGTTTGTTCTGCGTCTGGGTGTTAAGTATATGTATTGAATTAGTGTATTTGTGATTCCTGTATTGTCTGATGTCCATAATACAAGTGCTTTAGGCGACTTATCAACTAAGCGACTTATAGAATCAGGTCAATGTATGAGATGTGGGTTTTTTTATTATTACCAGGTGTCGTTTGAGGCAACTAAGGTACCAAAACTGACAGATGACTGTATATCCATCCAAAACAGTATAGCTTAAATGCACAGAGGATGGGCATCATCCAGCAGCATTTTCGTTGCTTTTAGATTGCCAGCAATCTCGCCCAGCGTGGTAATTATAAGTAAAATTCCCCATTTCTTAGGGAGGCCTATATCCAGCAGTGTACTTTCAATAGCTGTAATGATGGTGATGATGAAACACTTATAGAACTAATCTAAAAATAAATTTCACGGATAAATAACTTTGGTATTTGGAGGTGCTAAATGCTGTAAATTTCTACGAAATTTCCACGAAATCATGCCAACTGATCAATTCCTGAAATACGATACAGGGAATAAAGCTGTAAGCGAAGCCAATTTGAACAACTTTGTTCATTTGAAAGGTAAAATGTGCCTGGATTTTACTTTTCTGTCTATATTTGATATATACAATGAGTGATTTATTTACTTTTAAATTTAGATTATTATTAATTTTAGATTTTAATTATATTACTCACTAATTAGGGCACTAGCTGACTAATATAGTATGTACCTCTATTTGTATCAGGTGTTTGAGGTGACTGAAGTATCGGAACCAATAGATAGCAGTGTAGCTTAAAATACAACGACTGGTAGTCTGCCGAAGCATTCTCGTTGCAAAGTTTTGTCCTGCGATTACTGTCACGCTTGCTTAGCGCGGCAATTCTGGGCAAAATTTACCCTTTCTTAAAGAAGTCTTATACGTCCGGTAGTGGACATTTTGTTTTAAATAATTTTTATAACGTTCGTATTTCAAAATAGGACGTAACTACCTACCACGTTGTCTTTTACATATATTTTTTTTCATATCTTTCATACTTTCTTAAAAAAATATACGATTGACTTTTGTTACAAATAAATTCATAGATTCGTTTCGACATTCATATCAATATTATAGAATACTAGCTGTGCCCGCGACTTCACCCGCGTGCAAAGGTTAACCACTTATGATATTTGGTGCAGGGGAAGATACAAAAAAAATATCCTGCAAAGCAAAATTCCATGAAGTTTCTCACGAAACCATTTATTTCATTTCAACCAAACACAATTAGTTCATGACAAAATATACACCAAACAAATTATTTACAACCACCATTTGCTTAATAAAATAATGAATAAAGGTGAAAGACAGTCTGGGGTAAAATATGAACTCAAAGAAATCACTTAGTAAAATTGTGGATGAAGATGAAAAACACTAAAAAGCTAGTACCTCTTGTATTTTAAGTGACAAAATGGCTCGCAAATATGATTTATGCCGACCAACTGCGACAAATACCGACGTTATATACTCTAACCATAATAATTCACAAAGCAAACGTAGGCAACATTACGACGGTGGCTCGAGTGGGGAAAATGGTCCATAATTCACTAATTACGGTTATGAAGACGTGCGACTCTACACACAGCACAATTTACGTTGGCCGCTCGGTTAATAGTTCGATTTTGTTGAGAAATGTCAGTATGCAAGGCTAAAAGTAGACAAAGGTCGTCTCCATTAATAAAACACTCACGGTTTTTTTTATTATAGCAACAAGTATAAGGTCAGTGAACGTAACCGCATAGTAAACGTGACCGCATCCTATAGACGCTAGACTCATCATAAAGATATCACCAGCACCAACCCTGTGAACTGAAGATACTATGTTACTTTTTCCCAGTCATTTCACTGTCTCTTCCTATCCTTATTCTTTTAAGCCGGAACACAACTATTTGGAGGTAGAAATAGGTGAAATTAAGGTACCAATCCAGACGACCTTTGTGAGAGTTCTACCTCATTGAAAGGTGAGCGAGGTCGTTAAATTACTAGATTATGTGACATGATATCTGCAAGTCATAAAGTTGGTAACGTACCTGTAATATTCTTGTCATGATACGATCATTTATAAGCTGCGGTGTCTCTTACTAACACGAATACCGTAGGCTTATTTGTAGACTTAGTGATATAAAAAAGACAAAGTGTACTAACACTGCGTTCTCTACACATGTTTTTTTAAATATTTTTAATGGCTTTAAAATGAGGACTCTTTCGCTGTTACATTTTGTGATAAGTTTGGGCTTTTGTAGTAACTAAACCGTTTTAAACCGGTTTCCTTAATAGTTAAGCATTTGGGAGTAGTTTATCATTATCATCATATCAGCCATTGGTAATCTACTGCTGGGCATAGGCCTCTCCAAAAAAGAAGGCTTTTTGCCCGTAATTGCCGCACTGGGCATGAGGGCATGTTGGCAATTGCAGATCGCAGTTTTAGCAACGACTGATGAAAATTGAAAAAATGAAAATTGAAAGGACTTTGACTTTGACATTGACTTGAAAAGGTGATCAGTCATTTTAAGGACTATTTCAGATATCAGACAACAGAGGAATCACAAATGTAGTGTTCCTATACATAACGTTGTTCTTGCTCAGTTATTGTACTTAGTAATTAAAAATATATAAAACAGTCGTATTACCCTTATTTTACCATGGGGTACCGGTGGATTAGAATGGTAAGTACCTCCCTCTGTACCAGGTATCGCAAGAGGTTACTGAGGTACCGGAACCGACTGATGGTGGTATATCCAATTAAAACAGCGCAGCTTTAATAATACAGGGCGAGGAAAGGCAGTTGCATCCTCGTCGCGAAATTGCGCTCTTTAATTGCCACCACGCCTGCCCAGCGCGGCTATTATGGGCAAAAATCCTCCAATCTTGGGAACAACTATGTACAACAGTAGACTTCAGATGGTTGATATGATGATGATGATTTTTCGCTGATAATAAGGATAATCCTTAAGGAAAGAAACTAACGCATCACTTTATTCTACGTCTAATTTTTTTTTTAAATAAAATAAGTGTATCAATCTTAAAACGACGAAATCCGCTCCCATCCCTACAACTTTGATTAATTAAGAAAGCTCGAGAGTAAAGGGCGTAAATCACTATTTTGGTTTACTGCTTCGCTTTTAAGATTTCGCTAAGAGAGACTTTGAGCCTTTGATCACTTGAGATAAGGCTCGAATTAAATGTAAGTTAAAGAGTTACGCGTATTACCTTTTTTATTCCAACTACCTTATGATAATGCGTTTTCTGTGCCGTAACTGAAAAGGAAACATTTATCATATTTTTCATTTGATAGAATTTAATGATCACACTTTATTTTGTAATACATCACGATTGATCATGATCGCAATGTTCAGTATAGTCCTGTACCGAGCCGTATAGATGTGGTTGTAAAAGAATTTGTTAAATGAAAATTACGCATGTGAGCCTAAAGAAGAATTAAAATCTGTCATTAAATCCTAATCAAAAAGTTTTTAGAACTTTGTGGTTTAATTCGATTATATCTACCGCCAAATAGCAATGTTTGCAGTGCTGTGTTCCGGTCTTAAGGGTGAAGAAGGCAGTGATTTTACGGGGTAATGTGTCCAAAGTCACAAGGTTGACAACGCGTTAGTAATATCCCTGTGATATTACAAGTGTCTATAGGCTGCAGTCACGAGGACTGCCGGGGTGTCTTCCTGGTGTAATAATAAAAAAACACGAATTTTGCGACGTTCATAAATAGAGAGCCAGTTAAGAACTATGCTATAGACACACACACTAGTTATAAATAAGATTGATAATGCTGACTACAAAACTCTTTTTTTCCGAAGCAAAGTGACAGCGTAGCGAAAAAGTATAAAACTTGACTAGAGAAAAATAAAGTACCTACTATTCATCAAATGGACAAAATGCTCACAAACATTATCTCAAAGTATTCAACTACGTGCATTGAGTGTAATTACAAAAAATATATAGTTTTTGCGGCACATATCAATGAATCTGAGATACAGCTTTATATTTCGGCAGGGACCAGTTGCATTAAAACTTCGAACTAAAATATTTTCTAACATTAATGAGTTCACTCACTCTTCATGAAACGGTTTTAAGTTTTTGTTTTTAGTTTTAGTTGCCGCGTGTTAAGGCCGTTCAAAGAGTATTTTTATTCAAACTCGGTTTTATTCAAACTTTTATCTTTTTTACCTTTAAGGTATCGGCAGTGTATTAAGGTACCAGAATAGAGAACAGATAGCGGTATATCCACCCCAATCAGTGTAGCTCAAATGTACAGGACGAGGATGGACAGCATCTTCCTCATCGCGAAAGCTGCGCTCTGCTTACCGTTGCCCAGCGCGGCAGTTATTGGCATAATTTTCCCTTTCTTGGGAAAGCCTATGTCCACCAGTGGACTTCCGATAGCTGATATAATTTTTTTAACTCCTAACATAAAAATCATAACACGAACTATAAAACTGACTAAAATTCATCATTTCTTACAGAAAACTTTAAAATATGATAAAAAAAAATAATTAATTTACGATAACGCAAAACTAGTTCACCGACTCTACCATCTCTATACAAAAGTAACATAATTACATAACGAGCACTCAAAGGCATGTTTCTAAAGGCTGATCTAATTAAAACCTATGGATATCTTTAAAGAGTACATGGCAGGCGACGCTGACTGTAATTACCTCTTATGAATAGGACGTCTATGCCTGATAAAAAATGAACAAAGGGATCAAGAAACTTTCTACTACCTAATAAGTAAAATAAATGCTTTCATATTTATTAACAAATTGTACAACTGTATAAATTGTAGCGCATATATGTAAGCGCATTTTCTGTAAAGCTGTTTTCAGTCTTTTCTATACTCTACATTTTTACAAACACAGAACAAATATTTACTATACAAAGATTCTTGTATTTTAGTCTTGGATGAAGATCGAACCCATGACACTTGGCGCACAAGATAAAATTACTACCATCTGCACCATCCGGCCCGTAAAATAGTATTACAACTTAGAAAAACACCATAATTTTCTTTAAAAATGAAGTTATATAATTTTTCTCTCGATACATTACTTTGTTTAATGAAACTATTTGACTAAGATTTTTTTATTAGATAAGATCAACAAACATGCATACAATACGCTAAGTAAGCGTCACCACATTGTAGTCGTAATATCACGAGAATATCGCTATCGCGTTGCCAAACTTGTAACTTGAAGATATTAAGCCTTTTTATTAGACCAAGTCGACTGACAAGCATACAATCCGCATGATAGTAAGCATTCTGGCAGTCTATAGACGATCATAATATCACAAAGATATTACTAGCGCGTTGCCAACCTTGTGACTGGAAGGTATTAAGTCACAGTACCCAGTAATTTCACTACCTATCTCACACTTTAAACCGGTAGAAATAGGTAAGAGTGAGATACTGAAGCGACGACCTTATGAGGTTATGTTGATAAGTACAAGAGAGAAGTGTTAGTGTTTTTGCTTAACGATCAAAACGGCTGGTCGGAGTTACAGTCGCGTGGTGAATTCATTTTCATTGCACTATTCGTGCGGTACTAACAGAATAAACACAGCCTGTTCAGCGCAGCCGTTGGCATATATTTTCTGAAATTAAATTACACAAATCATTATGCCACTAAATGTTTCCTTACTAACTTAAATTGTCTGCCATTAGGTTCTGTTATTAGTTCAAGTGCCTATTTATGTGTTTATACCGGCTATAAGACGAAATGGCGTTTACACACGTAGCTATATTGATTTTGGTAAAATGCCAAGTCAGTTTTGTTTTGCAACCGTATAAAGCGTTTGTCTATAGCATAGTATGCATATAGCAATGAGGTGTTTGGTATAGTTAAAACGTTTGACGTACGATCATTGTAGTTCGGTTAAAAGATATTCATTCTCATAAAGACATACATACACTGCTAGACTTGGGCCTCCTCAAGAAAGGGAGATTTTTCCTATAATTGCCACGCTGGCCAAGCGTGATGACAATCGCAGAGCACAGCTGTTGCATTTGAGCTACACTTTTTGGGATGAATATACCACCACCTGTCGGTTTGGAACCTCAGTCGCCTTTACACCTGGTATAGTGGGAGGTACTATTCTACTCGCCGGTACCTTACAGCAAACATAAATATATCAATAAATATATACACACATTCGTTTCTTTGAATGCAAAAATTCTAATAATCCCATATGACATACTCAGGTAATCGCTTTTTTAAATCGTCGAACAAGTCAATATGATTGATATCCGTGGGTATATTGTTATAAAGGATATAAGGTAAAGGGTATGTAAAGATTAAGAATAATGAATGAATGAGTTTAATCATGGCATAAAAACGGATTATTTGCTTTTTATAGCTAATCAATATTCTTGCGAATATGCAAACCAGTATTATGCCATAATAAATGATATCTAATATGCATTATAAAAACCATTGACAAAACAAATATTGCGCTCAATATAATTTAACGTGTAACATGAACACAAAAGCCTCGAAAATGATAAAATATAACGTTTCAATGGGTTTTAAGCGCGATATTTCAAATTACGAGTTCTATCTACTTAAATTTAATTAAATCTTTGTAACCAGCTGTTGCTTTTCCTAAGGTTTGTTATACATTGAAGCAATTAGGCATTACACAGTGTGTTTCAATTGTAACATGAGAATCTACTTCGCATTTTTGGTACATCACTATTTTGTACTGCATATATTTAACATTAAATTTTATTGTCATAAAAATCATTATAGCAGCCGTAAAACGTCCGTTGCTGGACATAGACCTCCTCAAGGAAGGAATAATTAATAATTGCCCATAATTGCCGCGCTGGAGAAGAGTAGTGGTAATTGCAGAGCGTAGCTTCACGACGAGGATGCTGCTGTCCATACCCAACCTTAAAGATAGTAATTGCCACCGCAGCGTGTCACCACAAGGATATCACTGACGCTACCAACCTAGTGCCCTGTATATATTACGTCACATTATCCAGTAACTTCACTGCCTCTTACCCACTTCGAACCAAAACACAGGAATGCGAATACTGCTATTTGTCAGCTGAAATAGGTGAGAGTAATGTGCCAATCCTGACGACCGTTATAGGAGGTCTTCCTCATATATATATGGATAAATTTACAATAATATATACCTTCATTAAATATTATAAAAATTATTAAACTAAAAGAATCCACTACCTTTCCTTCTTTAACAGTTTTTTTATAAAAGTAAAATATCACTATATTATATGTATGCAATAATTATTGTGCTGAATATATGTTGTTTAACAGTAGCACACTCAAGGCGCAAAATATCTTGACGGGCCCGTTGGCGCAGGCAATCGTGATCTCATCTTATGCGCCAGGAGTCATGAGTTCGAGACAAATATAGACATATATATGTGTATGATGATATTTGTGTTTTCCCGTGTCTGACTGTTATAAGTATGTATTTAAGTATAATATTTGTGATTCATCTGTATTTTGATGTCTGTAACGTATATAACATTGTGTAAATATTATAGGTATCTTACATTCAGCAGCTACACTACTATATATATATATATATATATATATATAGCTATAAATATTTTTATCTTTGATTAAGTACAAGATTATTATTTTCAAACGATCCATTAGAATCCCTCATTTAACAGAATCCCAAGTAACACTTAAATATATGTACTAAATTGTGCAAAGTAAGCAAAAAATATTTAATTGGTTTTATAGCAGCACATTACGCGCCGTTTCAAAAAATATCTTCACTGAGCATTAATTTTTATAAGAACGAATAAGATTATCTAAAGGATTTTGCCCAATAATTGCCACATTCAACAGGCTTGATATCTGAAAAATGTTGTCTACAAAAACCTGAAAATTGTAAGTAATTATATAATACTATTTGAGTCCATTTCATCTAAAGATTACCTACGAATGAACTCCTATTATTTCTTGTTATCCAAACGAGTCCCTCGTATCCAATGTACGACGATCCTAAGACCTTCAATTACCCGCATCGGTTTAAAGGTTTGCTCGAGTGCAAAACGACAAAATGCCTGGACTTGTCCAAGCGTGAAGATTAAGAAAATAAAGGGCATATTTAAATAAAATGAGTCCATAGAGCTTTTATTAAGAACTTTAATTTTAAAAATGAATTTTAAAGGTTACAAACTTCATTAATAAGAATATAAATTAAATTTACACAACATTTAATATACGTTATGAAAACTTGACAAGGGATAAATCAGAAGTAAAATACTTACATACATATTTAACATTCACACAGAACAAATACAAATATTAATATTAAAAATGTTTGTCCTAGGTGGGAATCGAACCCACGATCACATGATGCACAAGATAGAATTAATATTATCAAAGCCATCAAACCCATCGAGAAAAGATTTGTTTTTTTGTTTGTACCAATTAGGCGAAACAATACTAAATTGATTTTGAAAATATTTCACTAATATAGGTGCAATCTTCTAAAGTAAATAGACAAGATAAGTAAATATCTCTATTTATATTGAATCAATAAAGTAGCATTACACGAGTTTTTGTTATAACAAAATTTCATATATAAAATGAAGACATAAAACAATTAAAATAATTTGATAACACTTAGTTTTATTTGAGAGAAGACTAAAGGACTATAAAAAACACGTATTTCTGCTGTAATTATTAGAAATAAATTCCATCATATAGCTATCTATTATCAGATATAAGGAATAAATAGGAAGAAACGGAACCAGGTGAGACGTACAAGAATAAAAAAGTATGAAAGAGGACTTATTTGAGTAAAGGGAGCGAGAGAAGTAAGCAAAGATCGAGTGAAGAAAGAGAAAGTCTTTGTCTATAACGATAGGATACTTTTTTATAGCACAAAGGTGACAAACAAGCGTGCGTCCCGCATGGTGGTAAGCAGTTTCCGCAGCTTTCAATAATGAAGCATTACTCACGCATTGCCGACTCTTTAAAAATCTCTTTACTACCTTTTTGAAGAATTCCATATTGTATCTCTAGAGAAATCCTTCGCAGGGACCCCATTCCCTTAGCGTGCGTGGGAGGAATTGCCTCTGAAACCGTTGGGTAGGCGACCATATTAGTTCCAAAGTGTGTGGGTGAACCCTGTCGATGGAATGGCGAGCGGTGCGATAATAAAAGTATAAGTAGTTAAAAAGTGGCTGTCGGCATCATATGAAATAATTTCTCGGAACAAAACCCATTGTACAAGCGTCTACACACATAAGAAAGCAAAGTCTCTTATTATACTTGGCAATCGCAGAGCGCAGCTTTCACGACGGGAATGCTGCAGTCCATCCCCATTCTGTGTATTTGAGCTACACAGCCTCGGATGGATATACCGCCATCTGTCGGTTCTGGTACCTTTGTCACCTCTTACCACACCTGGTACAGAGGGAGGTACTATTCTACTCTGCTGGTATTTAACGGCAGAATTAAGTAATTGTAATGAAATATAATAGGCTCAATACTGCTTGTGAGCCTGGTATTGTCAACAATTCTTACAGCGCGTTTCTGGACCGTGTCTATGGGTCCAAGCTGGTATTTAGGAAAGCAGTACTTCATGCGAGATCGTCCTTGCTACTTATATAGTTGCAGTCGTTGTTTCGGAGTAAAGTAACAGCTCTGCCCTTTTGAACACATCGAGCTTTTAGGAGCCAACTTGGTCTTGTTGTTTCTAAGAGACCAACTAAAACTGATATTGACGCCAAAGATGCCCAGACTCTTGGAGATAGAAAGAAAAATTTAAAGGAATTGAGTAGCAAGCATACAGTAAATGGGGTTTTAGCTTTTGACTGACGAGTGAAAACGCACACCTTTGTCTTTGTAGGATTGAAATTGACCGTATTGGTGCTATTCGGAGACATAGGTTTAAAGCCATTGTGACACGAGGAATGTTATCTCGGCCTGTATAATAAGTGTCCCCAGTGATGTCGCCTATATAGCAATCAATGTGGTCAATAAACAGCATATCATTTAAATGCAGCAGAAACAGAGTAGGAGACAATATAAAACCTTGTGGAACGCCTGTTTATGTCTATGCTATTTAAAAAACTGCCATAGACTACGGCTTCAATGCTTCTGGCGGATAAAAAGCTGGCGACCAAACTCTGACACTCCGTAGGAAGACAATTTCGCAAGAAGACTGTGATGACAGACCTGGTCGAACGCTTTCGCCATATCCAGGCTCACAGCCATTGCCTCACCATGACCCTCCAGAGCTAGAACCCAGCGGTGTGTGAGATCCACTAGAAGATCACCTGTCGAGTGATTATGGAAAACCATGTAGGCGGTCGCTTATCAGATATAGGCATGACGTGTGTTTCTAAGGAATAAACAGGTATATAATAGGTACATATAATAACCATTTTTAATACCTACCTAACCTTTTCGCGTTTGAATCTCCGACTAAAATAATCTCGTTGTTTAAAAAATATATATTTGCGTTTCCTTTTTATACAATTACAATATATATTTAAACATTAATACTGTAGCAAACAAGGGTCGTAAAGAAAAGGTTCAAGAGTAGTTGACCTATATAACGAGAAGAAACAAGACGCATGTGATCTTATAAATACTCGGTGTTTTCCTTTTTCCCTTAAATGGTTCAGGGAACCTGCGGCGGTGAAAAGTCTCATTTTTATTGTAACATCGTTTTTAGAATTTATTACAGCCATTACACCCGGATTCACAACTTAAAACGGCTGTCAGTAACAGTGATCCTTTAGTCGGGAAAAAATATCCTTAAAGGCTCTGTTCGAAGGTGCTGCCAGAGTTGCGGCGTGTAAAAGAATTCTAAATATTCTCAAGCACTTGTAGCCCTATAATGAGTATCAGTTTTTGTATAAATTGGTTGTCTCTTTTATATATTTATCAATTTATGTTTTTTAATTTTTAATATATTTTTTAACTGATGTTCTAAAATACTCTCATATATACAAAAACACAAAATACAAAAAAACTCATCGTATAAATTTTGTCCAGGGTGGGAATTAAACCCACGACCTTAGGTGCATATGAAACGATCACTACCATCTGCGCCATGTGCATTGCACTATTAATAAGTTACAATACAACTAGATCTATTTTTTTATACATAGACTATACCACATAAAGACGAACCGCGTCTCTTAAACAATTTTTTATCTTCACAGCACGTACTGCTGATAAAGACTGTTTGCGGAAATACCAACCATAAATTATTTGAGCTACATTCTCTATTTGAGGGGATATCCTTGAAGAATATCAAGATGAACGTCTAATTATTATGCATCATATCTTTGGGGGTTAAGGTCCATATTTGCGGTGAAACTCACGACACATTTGCATAAATAGGTCATTATCACCTTGTTTTTGTTTGGCTCCTAAGACGTCGGGGCGTGTTGTAATTCATCTATGTGGTTAATTTACTTTTTATTCAAAAAGTTTGTTATAATTAATGTATGGTAATAAGTAAGCCGAGAGGTGCCGGCAGAGTAGAATAGTAGGGGGAGGCCCCTGTGTCAGGTGTCGTAAGAACCAACAAGATACCAGAACCGAGAGATGGCGGTATGTCCATCCGAAAAGCTCTAATGCACAGGGAGGGGATGGGCAGCAGCATCCCCGTCGCGAAATTATGGACAAAATACTCCCTTCCTTGGGGAGGCCTATGTCCAGCAGTGGACTTCCAATGGCTGTAATGATAAATAAGAGTCTATGTTACTTTTTCTATTGCATTTATTAATAATTAATCGGCTAAAGTGATGGTTGTTCTTAATAGACTAGTGATATATTGAGCTTGATAAGAGTATATTGGCCCTAAATCCATTTTTTTTCTGTTTAAAAGACCATGTTGACAAATAAATATACAGTCCGCTTGATAGTCTGTATCACAAGGTCGAAATATTACAAGGATATAACTAACGCATTGCCCACCTTGGGACTTGAAGGTATTACGTCACAGTACCCAGTAATTTCGCTGCCTCCCTCATCATTCGAACCGGAACACAGCAATGCCAACACTGCTATTTGGCGTTAGAAATAGGTGATAGTGAGTTATACTCTAAATAAATTGATCTATATATATATATATATAAAGAATCTGACTCACTGTCTGACTGACATATGAATGCAGGGCCTAAACTACAAGGATAAATCTTGAATTTTTACAAGGGTCCTTTTTATAAAGTAAGAAAGCAATAAGAAAGAATTTTTGACAATTCCTTAAGGGCTACAACGGGGATAAAAAGTTAGTATGAAACATTTCTGTTTTTTAAGTTATTTGAATGAAATTCATTAAGATTCTTCATTGTAAGTTATGAAACACATGTAAAGTATTTTTTCGTATATCATCCCTGCAGGGAGTAGAAGGGTGCAAAGTTAGTATTAACGTTCTAAAACTGAACTTAACAATCATCATCAAATCAGCCATAGGACATTCACTACCAAATCCGTGGTTTCTAATACAACCGGTCGTATACGGACTTTATTCAGTGGTTCTAGACATATAAAGTATAATGTTACAGATCTGGTCCTAATGTCCAAACATTTTGAACGACTGCGTTATAATTAACATCGATACTGCTTCTAGCTGATTTATTTTTCTGACGATAATAAAAGGACCGAGAGGTTAGGGCAGAGTAGAATACTACCCTCCCCCCCCCCCTGTATAAGGTAGCATAAAAGACGACTATGGTACCAGAACCGACAGATGACGAAATCCGTCCATATGAAAAAGTGTGGTTTAAGTGTGCAGGGTCGCTAAAACTACGCTGTGCGATTGTCAACTCGCTTGCTCAGCACGGCAATGATGGGTCAAATCCTTCCATTCTTGGAGAGGCCTATGTCCAGCAGTTGACTTCCAATGGCTGATATGATATGATGATGATAAATGTAGTTTACATTTTTGACGGCTTTAAAATGTAATTCATTTGTCTTTACATTTTTTGTTTGACGTTTCGGCTACCTTGTGGCAACTACTCCCAAAAATAATCGGTTGCCGAGAGAAGTTGATGAAGTGTTGAGTAAAGAATATAAAAGTTAAATAAGTCTTTTGTCCAGGTGTCAGGATTTCGAAATTATAATTACAAGCTTATTTTTTTTTTAACTTTGCATTTCCATATTATGTCGATATTTTTATATCGACAGCCAATTCTCTCCCTTAATAATATATAAAAAAATATTATTAATCTACTCCAAACATTACAAAAATAAAACAAATGATCACACTGTTAGGCTAAAATAATGGCATCAGCTGTACTAGCATAAACTCTATATATTACATAATATATACAGCCGTACTAGTACATAATGGATTGTTATGAGGCACCGGCTTACATATAAATTGATAATAGCACAAAACTTCGGACAATGCAATTTGTTCAGAGTTCTGCTATCCACCCAAATAATGATCACTGTCACGTTTACGTTTACGTGATAAACCCCAATAACTCGCCAACTTTATGACTGTACGTGATGGGCCTTAGCTTATCGGGTGAAACCAGGCGATTTTTATAAACGCTAACAGATTCCTACACAGCCTCATCGCAAATACTTGTGAAAATCGATAGCGAGCACACATTTCTTTCGAGTAGGATGACAAAGCTGTCGGCTGTAAATAAAACAGAAGCTCCCTATATACCTGATCTCCAACACCATCTACCATCTGCATCTAGCCCGTCAAAGAGAGGCTCGTAGTGATGCTATCCTGCACACCAAATGTCATAGATTCGATTCCCACTTATGACAAATATTTATATGATGAAATTAAAGTTTGTTCTGTGTCATCATTATGATTATAGCAACTGTCGAACGTCCACTGCTAGAGGTAAACATCCCCAGGTTTATCCTTATTGAAATTCTCAATACATTCTCAAAATAGTTATTTTAATTAACATTCTATAGTGCTTCTACCTCAAACATGTGTAGTTTTGGAGTCAGTCTTGTTGTTTACCAAAAATGTCAAGTATATCTTAAATTAAAATGTAGAGCTAATATTAATTACTTTTTGATTTATCACTTACTCTTCCATCTTTGATTGTATACCAAAAATTGGTCTAAAATAAAACACTATTTTTATATCCAACAAAAACACAAACACTACAGAGCAATGGTTAAGACATCTTTTCAGACAACCTATTGCTGGACTTCTCAGACGTCAATTCCAGCGCTATTGGGCGAGGTCGCTCATGATTGAGCGACTTTTTATACCACAAGGTTATCTTCAGCCAGTCACCAACTTTTTGCCAACTTTATGATTCGCTGCAATTAGACCTGACTTAATATAACCTTTCTCTTCTAGTGGGCTATGTATGGCATATAGTTTATGTAGGTTCTGCTTTGATATAACAGTCAGTCAGTGAGTTTCTAGCTATATATATACTTGAATATATAAGTGCTAAAATTAAAAATATACACTTTATATAACTTTCATACAAACTTTGCACCCCGCTTTTACTCGATTAAAGGATGATACTCGAAAAAATATTTTACAAGTGTTCCTTCTTTCAGTGAAAGATTAAAACTTCATTCTGAATTTCATCCGCATAACAGCAAAGTTTCATATTAACATTGCACCCCCGATTTACCCCTTTGGGAGTTGAATTCTTAATGCTCTCCGACGTGATAAAATAAACCTCCGTACAGAATTTAAAATTTCTCACCCTTATAGCTTAGATCCTGCGTGAATATGTCAGTCAGTCAGCTATTCCGTTTATTTATATAAACAGTATATTCGCCTGTCCCTTTTTTCAGCACCTTCTGCCAATTTTGTTGGGCTGCATTAAGCCCAGTGAGTGACCATGTTTCATAGTACAGAGTTTGTACACATCAATTCTCAGACAATACATGATTTAATGGAATATTTAATGAAACAAAGATTTATTTGATGTATCTATTACAAAGGTTTCAAAGGCATCAAATGGTTTTGAAACCCTTGTAATAGATAGTCACATCTTATTTTTAAATGACGAGCTTTTTTAATTTTATAGTCATCATGATAATCATTACAGGCCATTCCTTTCCATTCAAGTCAACTGCTAAACATAGTCTCCCCAACAAAGAGGGAATTTTGCCCATAATTGCAGAGCTGGGCAAACGTTTCAGCAATCGCAGAGCTTAGTTTTTGCGGTGGGGTTGCTGCTGCCCATCCCCTGTGCATTTGAGCTACACAATTTCGGATGGATATACTGCCATCTGTCAGATCTGACACCTCAGTCGCCTCTTACGATACCTCGTACAGAGGGAGGTACTATTCTGCTCTGCCAGTCCCTCACGGCATTACAAACGTTTTCATGCAGTGAAAAATATTATATAAAAGTACCTTAGACTCTATAAAAAATGGTAAAAAGGCAAAAAAAATATGAGATTTTAATATTAAAAAAAAAATTAAAGCTTTAGTATTATTTTGTTGTTAGTAAGCATATTTTTTAAAGAACATTTATTTCATGCAAAACAATAATAATAAATTTCATTTTGTCTTCATTGTATCCAGTTCTTTTCTTTAATTTTAATTTAATTTAGAATCTTCTATATGATCAACGTAAAAAGGAAGCGTATTTGTTATTCTTGCCAGTACAACCGCACGTAGCATAGATAGCATATAGACAAGGGAATACGTCTCACATCCCATCCCGTATACGGAGGACTTACCTCTCCTAACCTCACCTCCTCCGGGACTTATTCTTTAACCGACGCAAAACTTTGCTACGTACACTTATCGATAAACTTAGATTCAAACATGGTGTCCCAGAGGAATTTTATTCAGCTTTATGCATGGATTTTCAAATATTACAAAGTTATTTTCGTTCGAATAGATGTCAAGTATTTGATCGTGGATTTTGTATATAGACATGACTTCTGATTTCCCTAAAGGATCACATATACATAAATATTATGATGCGAATAATTGTAGTATATTTAAATTAATTTTTTTATATATAAATATTACTAGCTGGCCCGGCAAACGTTGTTCTGCCATATAAATGGTTTAAAATTATTAATTTACTAAAACAACTGTTAAAAATAGAGGTTAGGGATAAAAAAATGATTGGTTTTGGATAACCCTTATCTCAAAAGGGAATTAAATATAAGTAGCCGATTCGCAAACCTATAGAATATGTATATAAAATTTTATAAGAATCGTTGAAGCCGCTTTGGAGAATAATTAACATTTATTATTATTGATAACTAACACTCTGTCACGAGAATTTATATATTAAACTAGCTGACCCGATAGACCTTGTAATATGGCGAAGATACATCGTTAATTTGGATAATCAAGTGCTCAATGATAAATAATATTTTAAACAATATTTAATGGAATCCTCAGAACAAAAGTAAAAAGATTCCAAATAAAATATAACCTCATTTTTTTTAAATATTGAAAACCAACACAATTTTACACAAATATAAATAAGTATTATATCAAATTACGGAGTTTGCATAAATAATTCTGAGTTATATATAGTCGTTGCCAGACGTTTAATAACTTACTTTAAGTTTCGGAACTTCGTAATATCATGAGGTAGACCTCTTACTTGGGTCGTTTGCATCGGTACCTCACTCTCATCTAGTTATACCGCCAAATAGCAGGGCATTGCTGTTCCGGTTTTAAGAGTGAGAGAAGCAGTGAAATTACCGGGTAAATTTGACATAGTATCTTCAGTTCACAGGGTTAGCATCTTAGCAACACGCTAGTGATATCTTTGTGATGACACGAGCGTCTATAGGCTACGGTCACGAATACGGTTTACGATTGAAAAAATATAATTAGTACAAGAATTAGGCAAATATTGCTACTGGATCTGATTATAGAACTAATAATACTAGAATTGTTTTAAAAATAGTTTTGTGAAGGTAAATTAACATTGCATTAATAAAGTCACATAGAATTTATATATTGACTTAACACAGGTATCAAACCACAGAAGAATCATAAACTTATAACTTAAATGCACAGTTAACACCGAGACACCTAAACACAAATATGCAATATGTAAATATTTGTCCTAGATGGGGATTGAACCCACAACCTTTAGTACACAAGATAGGACCACTACTATCTGCGCCATCGGGCCGATCAATTTTCATTTGTTTTCATACTAACTTTATTTTCTCTCCCGTTGCATAATTTTTTTAATACAGGCAAGTGAGAATTTATTAATATCCCAGAAAAATTACTTACAGTCAGTGCGTAATTCACTGTAATCTAATTTCCTGGAAATGTGATAGCAAGGATTACTTCCACAAAGGAGCTTGTTTAAAATACGAGCACCTATAGCCCCATCTAATGTTATGATTTCATTAACATAAGCTACGGCACTCTTGTGTGTAATGCTTTTGTTTTAATCTTGTGTACTACGTCACTATGAACGTTCGAGATTGTTTAAATGTTTATATCAAGTTCAATGTTTGTTTGTTTTACCCATCTATGTATACAACAGAAGCAAATATGGAAAATATTGCAACAATAGAATAGCACCTCCCCCTGTACCAGGTGTCGTAAATGGTGACCAGAGGATCAGAACCGATAGATGGTCGTATATCCTTTTTGGGGAGGCCTATACGTAAAAAACCTCCTTTCTAGAAGAGGCCTATATCCAGCAGAGGGATGAAATAGTAAAAAATATATGCTATAAGGTAACCGATTTTATAATAAAATGATGTAGACGGATACCGAACAAATATTCATTAGTTCCATTAACTAATTATAAACATTTTCGAAAGCTGCAAACTTTCGTTCAAGTTGTAATCAAATGAGAAGAAATTTACGGTGATTTGTATTATAAGCGTTAACATTGTATTGAGGCTTTAAAGCCGAAGGCGATGAAGTTTTGAAATGTAGCCTGTCAGTCTTCAAAGTAACCCAGTAAAAGAAGCTCCGCTGGACATAGAACCACATAAAAAATTCACACAACCAGTTTCCCGAAAAGGCTTTCCGCTTTTACAAGATTAGTTTTAAACTCGAATTTGAAAGAAGTATTCTTAAATTGTGGGCCACACTGCTTTGTTGGTTTCACTCTGTTAAGGGAATTGTTTTAGGGTTCATTCTTTGGGTATATGTGACTTATATGCATTATAGAATTTAACATCTTCATATAAGGCGTAGGACATCATCTACAACTACGGCCTATCCAAGTGATATACCGTGTGGTATTGGCAAAGTAGAATAGTATCTCCCACTACTCCGGGTGTCGTGAGAGACGACTAAGGTAGCTGATCCGATAGATGGCGGTATATCCAGTCCATCCAGAACAGTGCAGCTCATATGCACAGGGCGGGGTGGGCAGCAGCATCTCCATACAGAGAGCTGTGCTCTGCGATTGCAAACATGCTTGCCCAGCGCGGCAACTATGGGCTAAATTTATTATATGATATTATAACTTTCAATGACTAGGATAATGAAGATGAAGTGATTTTCAGTATGACCATTTGACCAGTTAGTCAAATTGTGAGTCTCTAACTTGTAGGTACCCATCTAGTAGCTGTGTTTGTCTCTGGTCTGGTTTCTGGTCTTCATTCCAGAAATTTGAGGCTCCATCAGCCATCGGTTCAGCGTACCTACCAAACACCTAAATCAAAGCCATTTCAACTTGCTAATATGCTGACATACTTGCGAGTATATTGGTAATTTTTGTTCTTTTACGGATGTCCTCATTCCTGATTCGATCACGCAAGGAGACTCCGAGCATTGCCTTATCAATCGCTCGTTGGGCTATTTTAAGTTAGCAAATAAGGTCAATAGTAACTGATCATCGTTTCGTTACCATAAGTTATTGCTAGTAACGCGCATCGATCGAAGCCTTCAAACTTGACGTCTCAACGAGATGTTGGAAGTACTAGATTATATACTGATAATACAGTTAACCCTAATGTTATTTAACATTTTCGTCGATGGCGCAGTTGGTAGTGTCTTTTGCGAGCAAAGGGTCATGGGTTCGATTTCCACCCAGGATGAATATTTGTGTTTATTTTGAGTCAGTGTATAGGGGGAGGTACTATTCTAATAAGTGGTACCTCACAGCTATACCGGTACCGCTTATTGCCCCGACTTCACACGGGTGCAGTGAGAATAATAATAGTTATTGTAATTTATACCTAAGAGATGAACATATTTAAAGAACGGACTTTTTTGTAGACCATTTTATGGTGTATACTACCGTAGTATATTATATAGATCTATTTTGCCTTGATTAGCCCCAAAGATTTTTCATCATCACATTAGAATCTTCTAAAATTATCAGTATTTTATTATGCATGATTATACACAAAAACCTGCTTTGAAAATTAATTTATCCATTAATAAAAAATACTAATTACTATATTACTTACCATTGGCTTTTTAAGTCAACTGAAAATAGCTCAACGAGCTACAGAAAAGGTAATGCTTGGAGTTTCTTTACGCAATCGAATCAGGAATGACGAGATTCGTAGCAGCACCAAAGTTACCGATATTGCCAGGCGAATTAGTAAGTTGAAATGGCAGTAGGCAGGGCATTTAGTATGAAACCGATGACCGATGGAGTCGCATGGTTCTGGAATGGAGACCACGTACCGGCAAGCGCAACGTAGGGCGTCCACCCGCAAGATGGATATACGATCTGACTAAAACTGAAGCCGCATACAACCGGAGATTACTTGGGGAGGCCTATGTCCAGCAGTGGATGTCTTATGGCTGATATGATGATTAAGGCCGTAAGGTACCGGCAGTGTCTACCGTAAGGTATTGGCAGAGTAGAATAGTACCTTCCTCTGTACCAGGCGTGGTAATAGGCGACTAAGGTACCAGAACCAACAGATGGCGGTATATCCATCCAAAACATTATAGCTCAAATGCATAGAGCGGGAATGGGCAGCATACCAGTCAGGAAAACTACGTTTTGCGATTGCCAACACACTAGCCCAGCGCGGCAATCATAGCCCCTATCTTGGGGAGGGCTATGCCCAGAAGTGGATATTCAATGGCTGGCATCATGACGTTATGCACTTTTAAAGATCTAAGCATCAATAGGGACAGACAGCAGAATCGAATCTGTTTTATAATATGTAGTAATAAATCTTCATTCGAATCTTCTATAGGCATCTATCATCTAACAATACAAATAATGTACCTTCGCCTTGTTGGTGCAAGAGCAGCTAAGAAAAAAAATTAACAGATATCAGAAGCGATACTCAAATAAATGACTATGTTGAGGAACAATGCAACTTTATTTCAATAGGATCTCTTTAGTTGAGCACTTTCATTTGGTGGCGTTCTAGTTTCAGAGCGCCTTTGACGAGTAATGTGATGCAAACTGCTCCATTGTAATGCAGAAATGGGTCTCTATAAAACACAATAGACTTAATATTTGCGGAACGAAGTGTTCGTTTCCTTGTTGTGTTACTGGAATTTCTGTCTTCGCTGGCCTTGCGATTGATTAATTTTATTTGTCACAAAATCTATCAGTTCTAGTTTGGAAACTTTTAGGAATAACTAGAATACTCCTCGGTTTTACCCGTGTAAGCATATGAGCATAAAAGTCACCTGACGGTTCCGGTCCACTGTTCTTCACCTTTCATCACACACCTGGCGCAGTGGGAGGTACATGCGCCAATTGCTCAGTTTTTGAAATCCATCCAATAGTTTTTGAGTTTATTCGTTACAATCGTGCAAATATACAAACAATATTTTACTTTTCTTTTAAATAAGCAGCTGTATAAAATAAAACTGCTCTTTTATCGGCTTTAAAAGATGATTTATTTAACCTCTACAGTTTATGATTGACACTTTCTTGCGGCAACTGCTCTCAAGGTTGTATGTTGAATGAATGCGTAAATGTTAGAACATATTAAGCAACTATAAAGCCTACTAGCAAATATATATCTAGCTGTGGGGTACCGGTGGAATAGAACAGTACCTCACTCTGTATTCGGTGTCGTAACAGGCGACTGAGTTACCAGAACCGACAGATGGCGGTATAGCCATCCAAAACAGCACAGTTTATACACTAAAGAGTGAGGATAGGCAGCAATATCCTTGCCGCGAAATTGCGCTCTGTGATTGCAACCAAGCCTGCGACGCGGCATTTATGGGCAAAAATCCCCCAATATCGGGGATGCCTATGTGCAGCAGTTTTTATGGCTAATAATATATGTTTTATAAATATAATATAGCCTATGTTATATACTACACTTTCTACTTGTGCAATAATTTCCAAAATATATTTTGTAGTTCTTGAGACAATGTGTTGCCAACAAAAAAAACAAATCTTTTGTATGATATTAGTATAGACATTTAATTAATTGAAAGATTTGAGTCGTTACGTACCTTTTTGAATCATAATACATAAAAAAATAGTAATAATTAATTCTCACAACATCTCATACATTGACTTGACTCGCTAAAGTAAGTCGCTTAACGCACTTGTGTTACGGACGCCAGACAATATTTATATAAATAAATTATAATAGGCAATTAATATAAATTTGTAACACCCAGACACAGAACAAACACAAATATCATCATATAAATATTTGCTTTGGGTGGGAAACAAACCCACAACCCTTGGTGCACAAGATAGAATCACTACCATCTGCGCCGTCCAACTATTCGTCACGTCAAACTTTGTTTGTTTGTTTGTTGTCTGATGTCCGTAACACAAGTATTTAAGGCGACTTATTTATAATTCAGGTCAATGTATGAGATGTGGTGTTATTTGTCATTCTTTATTTATAATATTTTAATTCAAATACAGCATCTCATGGCGCGTAATATTGCCTTACCTGCATTATACCTAGTTTTAAAAACCCGCTTGGTGCCGGCAGACTAGTATAAGGAAGGCATAATTTAAAAGTTATATGATTTTTTTGATCCCGTTGGTCCCCAGTGTTACGAAAATAATTCAATTTAGTACTTCATATTTCTGGATTAAATTTATTCTATTTATTATTTTTGACGATTCCTAAGCGCTTGTAATCGGCCTACCTGAATAAAGAAAATTTTGATTTAATTTGATTTACTTTTATTTTACTTAATTACCTTTACATATGTAACCTATTTTTATATTTATTTCCAGATGCTAAACAAAACGGACGTCTAAGGTGGAAATAATGGAGTTGCCAAGTAAAATCTATCACATTTACGAAATAAGATGAATGGCGCTCAAACGAAGATGAACCTAAAAGTGCCGAAACCACACCCCCACAATGCATGAACTAGTGTTCTTTCAACCACTTTCATCAAATATACCAGAAGCGTACATACCAGATGAAGAACTATATGGCTGGACTGTCGGACTTAACCTATCAATAGACAACTTTAACGTCACTAATACCTTTGGGAATGTAACTGACAGGAATGCCACAGCCGATATTAATGAGGCAGTTGTGAACAACTGGTGGGCATTGGTGGCTTTGATGTTGGTGGTGTGCACGGCAGCGGGGAATGTCCTGGTGTGTCTCGCGATCTATTTGGAGCGAAGGTTGCAAAACGTGACGAACTACTTCTTGATGTCATTGGCGATAACTGATCTGTTGGTGGCGATATTGGTAATGCCATTGGGAATATTGACGCTGCTGAAAGGTGAGTGAGCCTTGTATTTGTTATTTTAAGTGGACCAACAAACATGTATGTCTTCCGCATATATATATATATATATATATATATATATATATAGATTTTTCTGTCTATATATATGTATATATATTACTAGCCTAGTCTAATTGAAGAAATTAAGTCACCACTACCCAGTAATTTCACTACCTCTCTTACCCATCAAAACGAAACATAGCAAAACGAATACTGCTATTTGGCGGTAGATATGAGGGAGAATGAGGTACCAATACAGGTAATACCTTTCTATGAGGTCTACATTATATAATCTTTATAAAAATTTATCTGATAAAATAACATATGATGATATTTGTGGTTGTTCTATGTCTGGGTAATAAATGTATGTATTTAAGTATTATATTTGTAATTCTTCAGTTGTCATCAGACATCTGAAGCATTACAAATTTGTAAAATTTAAATTATTTTAAAAATAAATTTACAAATTGCAAATATAATATTTAAATATATAAATTAATCTGCCGGTACCTTATGGTTCAAATTAATATATCAATATCCTATCTTTCAAGTTGGATCCAACTGTATATAGTTATCAAAAATTTATTTAAATCAGTTTAGTAGTTCACAAGGTTAGTCCGGACAGTTACCGGCAAATGTTTTTCCGAATTTTTTTATATATAGATTTAATGCTAACGATATTACATTTGATGACAAAATAGGAAAATTAACCGTAAGGTACCGGCAGAGTAGAGACAGAACCAAAAGATGGCGTTATATCCATCCAGAACAATGTAATTGCACAGGGCTTGGATGGGCAGCAGCATTCCCGTCACGAAAGCTACGCTCTGTGATTGTCTACCTTTTCCCAGTGTGACAATGTACTTCAGTGACAGTGCGTCCAGCAATGTACTTCAACAGGCTGTTATGATGACGATGATTAAAGAAGAAAATATAAAATTGCTAGTTTTTTTATTATCAATGTTGAACGCTTCCTTGCTACAACTAGCAATTTTTTATCTTAAATAACTTTAACCGTGTATTTTTAGAACATTGCGAGGCTTTTTGTGAAACGTTTTAATGTGTTTAATTATCTCGCTTTCATCTTAGCTCTGAAAATGTAAACACTCCGTTTCGTTCCCAAAGTCCCAAGTGTTGGATCTCTAGACAAGTAAAAATAACTCGTGTCTTGTTTGACAAATTACTTTTGAGTTGTTTAATTAGTTCATGTGCAAGGAAGGAATGAAGTTTCGCGACGTCGAGATAAACAGTTTCTTCGAGACGCTACTAAAGAAAAATACTTGCGAGTTTGTGATGATCTAAGTTTTGTACTAAATGAAATTGGAAGTGTAGACGCGTAGAAATCGGGTCATGGGAAAATCAATGGATTTTTTTCGACTAGCAATTATGGCAATATTTTTTCAATAATAATATTTTTATCAACAAAAGGAAACTTAAACTAAAATACATATTCGTGCTTAAGTACCTTAAATTGGTCTTAAATAGGTTTTGTAGTTGCCTGATCGCCTAGCCTGTTTTTAAAGGCATTTATGCTCTGTAATGTGCAGGTAGGTATGAATAGGTGTATATATGGTCTAATGATGCTAGATTGAAATTTTACTTATGTATACCTCCCGATAGTGAAATCATATTCCACTCAAGATAAGGTTGTTATAAACTTACGAATAGTTTGAAGATACGTCTCGTAACGTCAGACTAGTTGAAGGTAGGCTTCATATGCATATATAAGATAATTTTCATGATCCCGTAGGATCATCACGGTCATCAGTATTATACATACAATAGAATATGAAACCTATTTTGGAAATATAGTTTAAATTTATTTAATTATTTGACGATTTGAAAGTATTTATAATAGAGCTACTTGAATAAAGTATATTTTCAATTTGAGTCATCTATGAATTCATTATGTCATATATGATTCTTTCTATTGAGGTTTTTATTGTAGTTAAGACAAAGTAAATGCGATACAAACTTTGGAATACGAAAAGTTTGTAAATAAACTTAAAAATTACTTTACCGATTTCAAAAACTATTATGGGTAATGAAAATTACGTTATCAGCAAGTAACGAAAGCTTGATGTTGTTCGAGACACGTGGTTGAAACTCTGGAGTAACAAACTGCAAGTAAGCTTTAATTGGATTAGATACTTACTCACAACTTTACAAATATATGGTGGAAGATCGTTTTAACAATTGCCAACGTCGTCTCAAAGATATCTCCTTACTTAAATAGAAGTAAATAAACTAGTCAAACATTCCTCAAAGTAAACCTCATTGCTCTGTATTCCGGTTCGAAAGACTTAATATCTTCAAGTCACAAGGTTGGCAACATGCTAGTGATATCCTTGTGTCATCACATCTATTTTGCGAGAGCGCTTACTAACAGGTGAACCTTATGCTTGTTTATAGCCATTCAGTCAACTAGCTGTATAAAAAAAAGTTAAGCCAATCTAAGCTTGAAACAGGTCGCTAGTCAAAAACTGTAGCCTAACGGTTCCATCAAAATAGACCGGTACATTGATTAAACTTTAATCAGACCATTATATCCAACGTTCAATTTAAAACGAGGCTAACGTTTAGCCGGCCATTTTAGGCGCCCACAAATTATTTGTAATTCCGAACGAAATGCCTTTCCTGTTACGACGAGTCGCAGGCCTACAAAAGGATGGATAAAATGCCAGCCAAATACCTGACGTAAAGTAGATGCCTGGTGTATGCATGCTATGACCTCATTGCAAGAGAAAATCAGTATGTTAAGGCTTAGTAATATGCTTGTGTTTATTTACATTGCTATTCAATACATGTCACTAATCTAAACTAATATTATAAAGCTGAAAAGATTGTTTCTTTGTTTGTTTGAACGCGTTAATATCAGGAACCGCTGGTCTGATTTGAAGAATTTATTTAGTTTTGGATGGTCTATTTATCGGAAAAGTCTATAGACTATTTTTTTATTCCAATAATTCGGAACATTTGAAATCCATTGTAAAATCAATATAATCACTGAACCTCTCAAAGCCTACGCGGACAAAGTCAACACAACTGCTAGTATAATAAAAATTTTGCAAATTAACAAAACATTATTTAGTATGGACAACGTAATGTAATAGTCTGTATCAGGTTATATAAGAGGCGAATTTAGCACAGGAACCGATAGATGGCGGTATAACCACTCGGAACTCCGTAGCTTAAATGTAGCAAGGTGCCTGCGGTTTTAACGCCATTATTAATTGGTATGTAAGTTTATTGCTAAATAGTTTAAGTATTTAAATAACTTTAATTTATTCGTATGATATTAGTATACATCCAACTGCCCTATCAATTTTTGTCGTTTATTTTTATCCAAAGCCTGAAAGAAATCGCTCTGAGCGATAAAGCCGTCAATTGTATTATAATTTGTATTTTTTTTCCTTTTTTTATTTTCTGTGTACAAAAAAGAGTATATTATTATTATTCTGTGTTTCGATTTGATAGTCTTTATCTCAATGTGTTATCAGCAATGTTTTATAGCAGTAAAACGTGGTTTCTAACTAATTATAGGCTTTATTAACCAACTCGAAATAGCCTATTGAGCTATGGAGAGGGCAATGCTCGGAGTCTCTTTGCGCGATAGAATCAGGAATGAGGAGACCAGTAAAATAATCAAAGTTACCGATGGCCGATAAGACCGCATAGTTCTGGAATGGATACTGGGCCTGGATGTATATCTGATCTGTTCTGACTAATGAACTGAAGTAGAGCGCTGGACGCAGGCCACATACAGTCGGTCCTATTGGTAATCAATTGGGGAGGCCTATGTCCAGCAGTGAATATACTACAATTGATATGATGATGAAAGAGAAACGTACAACTGAGAAGGCTTAAACAACAACCCCAATTATTTTTTTGTAAAGTACAAAATTTTCCGAGTTCATTTAAACAATTGACAATCGCCTTGTCTAGGTTTTATTTGTTCATTCCGAAGGCCTTAATACTAACCGTGTTTAAAGTTGAAAGGACAATTGGATTTCCAACGAAAGCTCAGATTGCCTTTGAAAGGTAGAACCAAGTGATTGGTAACTTAATCAACTTCACCTGGACTGTGATTAGTGTCGATTCACTAAAAGTGCGGTTACAGTGGATAAAGACAGACACACATGTGAAGTAGACCCCATTCAAAGGTCGTTTTCATGGTACCTCATCATAGAATGCGTAGAAAGCCCTCTGTTGGACATAGGCCACTCCAAGAAAATGGAGAATTTCGCGCAATAATTGCCGCACCAGCCAAGCGCTTTTCTACCGTAGAGTGTAGCTTCGCGATGGGAATGCTGATGCCCATCCCCGCTTTGAGCCAGACGGTTTCGGAAGGATATACCGCATCCATCGGTTCCGGTACCTCAACTGCCTTTAACGACACCTGCTACAGGAGGAGGTACTATTCTACTCTAATGGTGACCTGCGGCTACGTTGGGACCTCTCTTTCACTCATCTCTACTGCCAAACAGCGGTGTTTGCATTGATATGTTCTGAAAAATTACCGAATTATCAACTAGGTGTTAGGCAACACCATTCAATATTTCATCGCATGTACTGTAAGTACATTTCATTTACAAATAAATAAATGAGAATTTTAAACTTTGAACAAACCATATTGATTGATTGTATCTAATAATCATTATCATCATATTAGTCATTGAAAGTCCACTGCTGGACAACCAGTGACCTTCCCAAGAAAGAGGAAGTTAGCTCATAACTGCCGGACTAGGCAAGCGTCTTGGAAATAGCAGTACCTTTAAGCGTTGGGGACGCTGCTGCCTATTCCCGCCTAAAGCATTTAAGTTGCACTATTTCAGATAAATATATCGCCATTAGTCGGTTTTGGCACCTTAGTCACCTCTTTCGACACTTGGTACAGGAGAGGTACTATTCTACTCTACCGATTCCTCACGGCAATCTGCCGGTACCTCACGGCAACTCTATTCTCTTACGCAACTCTACCTTATCTAGTCATTGACTGTTTTTTTTCCCTTTTATGTTGAACTCATCATTGTAGTCTCCTTTTCCGTATAGGATATAATATTTTTTATATATTATAAAGTAAAAATAATAAGCACACGGTTGGCTTTATGATAATCATGACCAAAGACCACAACACAAAGATAATACTAGAATGTGGCTAACCTTGTAAATTGAAGATACTATGTCACTTTTACCCAGTAATTTCACTGCCTCTGTCACTCTTTACACTGGAACAGCGATGCGAACACTGATATTTAGCGGAAGGTGAGGTACCAATACAGACGACTGTTGTATGAGGTCTGAATTTCAATTAGTGACAGTGTATGAAAATAAGCTTCTTTTATGTAATAGCAGGTCGACAAACAAGCAAACCGGCAAGAGATCAACCACTTGTAATATACATCTTAAATGTATTTGTTACCAAAATATATATGTATAATACAGTAATTTACGTATAAATTTAGTACTATAGCATATTTAATTTCGCTGCTAAAGTTTGTTGCAACAAACATTATTCAAGTAGACGTTTTTTTTCTTTTTACTTGATTCATTTCCATAGCTTTGTACGCGTTGTCCCAACGGGTTTCAAATCTTTTACATTTATTATTCTAATGCTTTTTATTTGAGTAATTTATAAGCATGCATTACAGCAATTTTACGGATACCACCGCTTCAAAAAACACAGTGGATAATCTGTGAAAAATGGAACAATTTCTACTCAGACAAATGCGTAAATTTTTCGGATGTAAAAAGCTGTGTATAATTATTATAGAATCCTATCACTACATAGCTACTAAGCTAAATAATAATTCAGTCAAAACCATTTTCACGTTTATTACATAACTATAGTTTAGTATACTGACAAGAAGCCAAACTGGATCAGAAACAAAGCTAATATGATTTTAAATTGCACTCGGCCAGAAATTCATTAATGATTGCCTTTGATGGATCCAAAGCGTAGACTTAAGATCCATACTAATGAATAGAAGACGTGGCCAAAATATCGTACCGAACAAAAGCTATAAAGGAAGTGCGCAACGGCTAATTATTGAGAAATTATTTGAACATGAAATAGTCTTTAATACGGAGCATTTCGAGTTGAAATGTGTAAAGTTTTTATAGATCTGTCCTCAGACTATAATTCTACTAATACTAACATATATTAAATCACTACCCATAGAACAAACATTAAATTGTTCATTACATCATTGTTCATTATCGAAGTAGTTTTTTAACGTATTAACAATATCATCATATCAGCCATTGGAAGTCCACTGCTGGACAGAAGCTTCCACAAGAAAAGGAGAATTTTAAATAGGAGGCGAGAAATGTAAGGGATGGATCATTCAGGTTTTACTTGGCGGATAGAAACTATAATTTGGGTGGAACTGAAAAATGTGTAAGGTTTTGGAAAAATTACTTGTAAATTAAAGTCTTCAAAAGAGCTGTTCTGTACAAATCCAGGTAAAAGAATGACATAATTAAATATGTTGTAAGTCTTGTTGTAATTTGCGTAAGTTAGTTTTATGTTCTGTAAAAACAGCATACAAGTGTTTTGTAAAAAAAATGGTTGCCTGTAAAGTCGGTTTTACGGGCGAAGATTTTACGTGACAACGTCTTTTTCTCGGTAGAATATTTATTGATATGAATATAATTAAATTTCACAATAGAAACAAGGAATTGAATGAAAATAAGATTTGCACTAATTTTAACTATAGAAATATATTTTGTTTACTAAAACATTGTACATGTAAACTTAAACTTAACTAATTCCTATTTGAGTGATTTTGTTGAGGATAGGACGATGATAGGAGAAATATGAAATGAAAGGAAGTGTTTCTGCTGTAATGTGTCTTGCGAAAGTCAAGTCGATAGTTGTTCCTTTTAACGTAGTTGACTTAGAAACGTTTGATACGCAATCAAGATTATACGTATTTTTCATGAAATTAAGAAACGAGTTGTCAGGCTTTACGTTTTTGTTAAAATATAGATTAAATTGTAAATGATGAAGTTGAAAATTAAAACATTTACTTAAATTAGATGTTAAAATTCTTGCTCAACACAGTTTAAATCAAGTTTTCTTATATCTGCCACTTTTTCTTAATATTTGTAATTTTAAAGAATCAATTCGAAAATCAAAACATTTATTCAGATCGAAGGTTCAAATTTTTGCTAAATAAATTTGAAATTAATGAAAATTTGTAAAATAATAATTAATTAATTAATTAATTTTAAACTAATAATTTACTTAACACTATCAACATTTATCAATAGTATGACATAACCTATAAACTCAGTTTCTCAACTTTTGTGTCAATCTAACAATTAATCAATCAATCATAGTTTACGATAATGAAATATCAGTGTACAATTATTTACCTTTATTGTTGTAGTTGTTGAAAATGACGAATCTAAGCACTCCAATTTTCACTACAGACACAGCTGACGATACTTTAACCACACGTGTGAACTTGTATTATGACGCTTTCTTGTTTTTCCAACGCCAAGAACGTTCGAGAAAGACAAAGACAGAGACACAAGCATGCGCCGATTCAATGCGCCTGATTCTCTAGTGCTGCGCGCGCAACAGACCGATCATAGTTGAGTGGGAGAGAGACGCAAGGCATTCGGCGGGCCTCTCTCTCGTTCGGTGACTCATCGTAACGTTACCGAGCGTTACACTTTTTCATAAGTGACTCCCAGCCACAACCTAATATAAGACGTTGTCACGTCAATAAATTATTGACTTTATAAATAAGATTTAATATTTGCATAAGGCAAATTGGCGAAAATTAACTACACCAAATATATATGCTAGGGTATTTGAAACATCAATTATAATGTAAGAGCTCACTCTGGTGATATCGCTACACTGATTATTTTAATATGTGCATTATTGTATAACTTGCCCGCCATACAATTTAATTATATTAGTGCAATTAAAATTGACCATATATATTGATTTAATTATTATTTTATGAACTACAATGTTAAAATTATATATTTTTCACAATTAGTATTTATGTTTTCATATTTAAAGAATATTATTTTAGGTTAAACTTACATTAGGTGCCTATAAGAACAGGCTAGACCTAGTTTAGGTACCTAAGTATCATAATGTTGAATAAAGTTATTATTATTATTATTATTATTA
>JACJUM010000875.1:19331777-19558428 GCA_020976665.1 Heortia vitessoides | reverse complement strand
TTATTATTATTATTATTATTATTAGTTACTAATCAAAACTCAGCACTTAAGAATACAAAAGTTTGGGTAAATAGATCACAATAAAATTAGACAACAATTAGGAAAGAATACTTAGGTAGTACTAGGTTAAAACTAAACTAAACCCACTTTTACATGAGGTAGACCTCATACAGAAAGTCATCTGCATTGGTACCTCAATCTTACTCATTCCTACCGTCAAATAGCAGTGTTCCCATTGCTATGTTCCGGTTTGAAAGGTGAGAGAGACAGTGAAATTACTGGGCAAATGTTACATAGTATCTTCAAGTAACAAAGTTGGCAACACATTAATGATATCCTTGCAATTTTACAAGCGTTTATAGGCTACGGTTACGCTTATTATCAAGCGGCCTGTATGCTTGTTTGTCAACCTGATATTATAATAAAAAAAAAATCATAAAGAAATTTTAGATTATGCCATGCCAGTGCAAATTTGTTTATTTAGATTAATCAAGTTGAAAGAAGTAGACTAGAAAATAGCAATGCGAATACTGCTATTTGGCAGTAAAAATAGGTGAGAGTAGTAGTAGTAGTAGTAGTAGTAGTAGGTAGTAATGCAGGCGATCCTCGTATGATGTCTACATCATATAGTAAGTTATAAAGTATAATATATAGAGATTGCTACGATTTAACTAAAAACATAGCGCATTCGATAGAGCAGGTACCTTATACGCCAGGGGTCGTGAGTCTGATCCCCATCTAGGACAAGTTATGTAATAAATATCTGGGTTTGTTCTGTGTGGGTGTTACATGTATATGTTTGAGTACAATATTTGTAATACCTCTGTTGCTTAATATCCGTAATACAGGTACTTAAAACTACTTATTTTGGAGTTAGGTCAACGTATGATATGTTGTGTGAATTTATTATTATGGTTTATTATACCGGTGTTGAGCTAATACTGCCTTACTTTTTGTCATCATCATAACAGCCTTAGAACGTGGACAACCCCCCCCCCCCCTAATGGTTGCTCATTGTAATCATTAATTAATGTTCCCAAGCTGCAAAAGCGTGGTCATCATACCGCAATCGCAGAGTGTAGTTTAGCGACGAGGATACTGCCCATTCCCGTCCTACTGTATATCAGTTTCGCTATTTAAAAAGGATATACCGCTACCTGTCGGGTCCGGTATTTTAGTCACCTCCTGCGATACCTGATACAGAGGAGCGGTACTACTCTATACTGCCGGCCCCCAGTGATTTTTATATCTTAGATTAATTACATTAAAGAATTAGTACGATTGTAAATATCTCAAGTGAAAATGTACCTTACAACTTTATGTAAAGAACGAATTTACATTAAAATCTCATTTACTCATTGAGGTCACGTGTTTCGGATACGAGATCATTTATCAAGCACCACTTCGAAGTTGAAAAGGCTACATGGCTATGAATTACATTTGCGAGATACAATTTATATTTTACGTTAATACTTTCTCATTTCCTTGATCTTGCTTTAGCGCCATATTTCTCTGTTGGTATAATTGATGGCTAACAGAATCATGGTCAAAAAGCATCTTTTGTGATAGATGATTGTGAAGAACGCCTTTGCCCTAATTAATAAAAAAAAAACACTACACTAAAGGCTCGTTCGCTCCAAAGGTCGTCTGGATTGATTTTACTCTCATCTACTTCTACCGCCAAACAGAAGTGTTTACATTGTTGTGTTCCGATTTCAAGAGGCAGTAAAATTAACAATAAATGTCTCTGGTATATATTTCACCAATACATACATTAAATATCGTTTGGCCTTGCCTGCGGTAGTTGGTAACGATCCACTTTTAGAGGAGAAAAATAAACAAAGGAAAAGATAATAATAATACACTTTGTTGTACACTTAAATATTATAGACAATAGTATATATAGTTATACATAGTGAAGTACAATTGGCGGCCTTATCGCATAGTGCGATTTTTACCAGGCAACCTTTTTAAAGAAAATATTTGGAGAACATATTTTTAAACATGAGGTAGTATGAGGTGTTGTACCAAATAAGAATAAAAAATAAATAAAAACAACACGATAACACTTGTAAGATTAAAAAAGAAAAATGTAATACAATCCATAAATATACACAGTACATGTAGTAAATTGGCAAGTGAAAAGTATTTTCGCGTTCTTGAGTCGAAGTAATTATTAGCAAATGATAATACTGTTTCGCTCCCTTTTTAAATATCGGCGAAGCAATCCACAAACAAACAACATGAACCGTAAAGGATTTACTGTAGAATTCTGTGCCATTTATGTGTCTAGAGTTTGAGAACATCTTCAAGTCACAAGGTTAGCAACGCGCTAGTGATATCCTTGTGATATAACAAGGTCATTTAAGGTCTTAGTCATTTAAAAGGAACCTAACATTGCGTCCTTAAATTATTATTGTAATTATGAGTCCACAAAAAATATTACAACGGAAATACTATGTATTCCCTTGAAATAAATGTAGCTTGTTATATATAGCTTGCTATGCCGTTAGATACCGGCAGAGTAGAATAGTACCTTTCCCTGTACCAGGTAGATAGCGGTATATCCATCCAAAACATTGCAGCTCAAATTTACAGGGCGGGAATGGGCAGCAGCATTTCCGTCACGAAAACTGCGCTCTACGATTGCCAACAAGCTTGCCTAGCGCAGCAATTATGGGCAACATTCCCTTTTCCTTGGCCTATGTCCAGCAGTACACTTTCAATGGCTGGTAGATATTATGAAATATAAATATATAAATAAACACCACACGAATTATTTACAATAGCATTATGGTTTATGGCATCATCATTTGTTATTAAAATGGTCTAAATTACAAAGGTTTCACATATAAGAAAATTATATTAAATCAGCTAATAATGTTGACAAATATTATTACCAAAAAAACAAGTCACGTCAGTTTGACAGCTGTCATTCTATTAAAACAGTTAATGTGACATCTTAATCTTATAAGGTTGTCTACGCGCTAGAGATTTTTGTGTGACGAAGGCAGCGGTGATGGTTACTTATCCCGCGGAACATGTGCTTGTTTGTCGTCTGAAGTTTTAGCGCGTTATTTAGCGCGCTACAATAACGCCATTACGTACTTTTGCGTTGGCAATCGACTTTAAGTCTCCTCTCAAAGTAATTAAGTAACTGTTTTTTACCAATTCCTTAAAACTTGTAATAGTCTGACGAACCTGCAACATTGAAGAAATGACGCTGACACCTCAGCGCAAAAACAAACATAAGGAAAAATATGACATGTCCACTAAGATCTAGAACAGTCACCCGGTATAGAAAAGATACAGGTTCGAGTCCTGCCTGACACCGAGACAATTTGATTTTATTTTAGTAAATATAATCTTAAATAGAATCTAATGAAAGTTTTCGCAGGTTTTACTGTAGGTGCTTTTCACAAAATTAAATCCTTAGAAACCATAACCAGGTCCCGTTAGCATTTGAGATACTCATGATCTACTCTGATAGTACCTCACGGGTACCTTAACAATTCTATATCTAAATGCCTTTATTAATAAATGCAGCGACTTTACGGCTAACTAAATAAAAATATCCAAATATGTCTAGCATTACCCACAAAATGTACAATGACCTTTCAAACTGGCAACGAAGACAATTCGGTATATTCCATCGATCAAGAAGTATAGACAAACGCCCTTGACTTTCCGGAAAGGTAAAGGCACTGCCTTACTAATTTGCTGGTGGTTTCTTAAAAAATATTTATTAGAAATTTCTGGGCGCCAATTAGATAGCATTTTTTTAATGGTTTATTTATCTTTATAAGTATTATTGTTATTAAATTAATTGTGTATTAAAGTTGTTTAAAATGTAGTTTTAATTTAAGTAAGAATCGCCTAAATGTTAGAAAATATAATATTTCGAAGGTTTTCTATATATATATGTGTATTATCTAGTTGCCGTGAGGTACTGGCAGAGAACAATGGTGCCTCCCTCTGTACCAGGTATCGTAAGAGGTGACTAACTACCAGAACTGACAGATGGCGGTATATCCATCCGTGACAGTGTAGCTCTAATGTAGGTGGGGACGAGGAGCAAAAGCCTTGTCGCAAAAGCTGCGCTTTGCGATAACCCCTTTTTTGGGGAGGCCTATGTCCAACAGTGGACTTTCAATGGCTGTAACTGATATTATTATTCTTAAAAGAAGGCACTTATTCTCACCTATTTCTACCTCTAAATAGCAGCTTTCGCATTGATATGTTCCGGTTCTATGGGTGAGAGAGTCAGTCAGAGAGTTACTGGGTAATGTGACACAATATATGTAATTCACAATTTTAACAACGCGCTAGTGACCTTGTGGTATAAAGTAACGAGTTTCTTGTGATATTACGAACGTCTATAGGCTGTGTTGCCTTAATATAACCGGCTAATGCTTATGTAAAAAAGGTATGATATTAAGTATTTGTATTTGAACAGAGTTAAGAGTTGTGTTTTTGATTTTCTATACGCAATATTTTTGAAACTTTTTTTATTATCGTGATGGGGAGAGCAGTTAAAGACAAAGGGCAAATAATATGAAAGGAGTCAAGAAAGTTCGCGCGGTCGCCATTTTGCGTTCACCTCCCTGTTTTCGGCTTTTATAACCAGATTGTTTGAAAAGTCCATTGGTGGTTGGTGGGTTTGTGATAATGTCTTTTTTAAAAATGTGTATGCCGATGTTTTATAAATAGATGGTGCCTATTATATGACTATAAAAACAATACTTCCAAACAGCCACAGAGACAGGATAGATAGGAAATATATCCTAATATTTGTATAGGCTATATGCATTGAAAAATGCATATTTTAAAATAGAGATAATATTTATTAGCAATTCAACTAGTCTAGGGCTCCAGATGGAATTGGAATTAACATTTCTCCTTTGCTGAAGGTCCTGAGAACTTCTGAGACCTGGACTCATAAAATTTTTTTTAGTGTACTTTTTTACAGGAACATAGTATAGTACTGACAGTTCTATTTAATTTCTGACATGATGAACAGACAGATGAGACGTCAAATTAACATGTTTTTGAATTATTTAGATGATTTTTGGTCCTTATATTAGATCGATTTTGCATAAGGCTTTACATATGAAACCTTTATAATTATGATTATAAGTGACTAGCAGAGTAGACCCATAATTGTAGAAATTTCATGTTATCTTGTGGGTAAAGGGGGGTGTCCTTTTAGCCCCTTAAGGAATGATTTTCGTAAATATTTTTCACATAAATTTCTATGAATAACGTTGGATTGAATTTTATTCGAATGATTTCAAAGTTTTATACCAGTTCGGATTTCCCGTTTAGCCTCTAGAGGATTACATTTTTATAAAATCCTTTTTAGTGCTCCTCTACGTTATAAAAGGAAACCCTGTGTAACATTTCAATATTCTAACCTTTACTTTTGGCCTTGCGTTGATATGTCAGTCAGTCAGTCAGTCAGCTTCTTCTTTTATATATAGATTGATATATGTCATTATAAACAAACTATAAAATTAAAGGTGTAAAATTAAGTTTTCTCGTCACCTAAGACCACTATTTTAATTTAAAATTCTTTTTGATATGTCGTTATTCCATTTACAGATTTAATAATAAGAACAAGAAATATTACGTCAGATAATTTAATAGCTACATTATCGAAAATAAAATTTATTTTTACTCCTGTTATTCCAATTAAGATCTCACCTCTAATTACTGCATTTATTGTAAAAATAAACCTCCCAAACCCACGTTTGGATTGAAATTTTTCAGATGTCAATCACCAGTCGGAAGATGGAGTTGTTTTCGTGTAACTAGAAATGTTTTTTACTTGTAATGACTTATCGAACTGATATATATATATATTTTTTTTTTTTTTCTTAAACCGGTATTCACATAAAATTTGATCATACATTGAGCTGATTCCGTAGTAAGTTGCTTAAAACACTTGTATGACGGGCATATTAAATCACTTGTATAACAGAGGAATCATAAATACGATACTTAAGTAAATACTTTTAATACCCAGACACAGAACAAATACAAATATCACCATATAAATATTTGTTAAGGTTTGTAAGGTTAAGAATTGAACAGAAACTGCTGGCGCATATGATCATCGATTTCAATCAAGTTTTGCACTGACAGGTGCCACAAGTTATAGCTGTTCTCTATATTAACACAACAGACTAAGTTAAAAAAAAAATTATAATAAATCCACTCGACATTTAATACATCGTCCTAAATACAATATAGGTAGGTGCGTTACGGATATAAGAAAACAGAGGAATTACAAATGTAAAAACATTCGGACAAACAAAAAATTATATAAATTGTTTCGGTAGTCGTAATATTTATAAAAAAAGAAATCCTTGTGCATGTAAAAAAACATGTGCCCATTGCCTAAGTCTCTTTTACGATTCCTCAATCTCGCTTACACTATTTTATTTCTGCTCCAATGCATTTATTTGAATATTAATGTAGCTTAAAGCATCACCGTGAGGCACGGTAGAATAGTATTTCTCCCTGTACCAGGTGACTTAAGAGGCGACTAAGGTACCAGAACCAATAGATGGCGGTATATCCATTCGAAACAATGTAGCTAAGATGCATAGGGTGGGATGGGCAGCAGCATCTCCGTCTTGAAAGCTGCGCCTGCGATTGCCAACAAGTATACCCAGCGTGGCAATTATGGACAAAATTCTCTTGGGGAGGCCTATGTCCTGTAGTGGACTTGCAATACTTAAATAATATAAGTAGATATAATGTTAAACTTTAGTTAAAACTCTTATACTGCAATACATTTTTAGCTTACAAAAGAAAATAACAATGCGATGGTCGATTCGCTGAAGTCACTATCAACTAAGTTCGCGCTCGAGAAGCTCTCGATTAACTTACAGAACAAGTAAGTTATACAGATAAAACAAAACTTAACCGAACGGAAACATTCGTGTTGTTCACCCGATCTATTTTGATATGATAAAACGTTTAGTTTATAATATAAGGATTAATACATTCAATCTTGATTCAATAAACACTAACTTTTGCACTTTAGAGTACCGGCAGAGCAGAATAGTAGTTCCCTCTATATCAAGGGAGGAGACATTGGTACCAAAAAAAAATTCACACAACACCTTATACGATACTTCAAGCTTTAACCACTTACGATCAGAATGCCAGCAAAATTATTATTATATTATATTTGAAAACCACTGCTAGATATAGCCTATCCCAAGTAAGAGAGAATTTGGCCCATAATTGTCATGCTGGACGAGCGTGGTGACAATCGCAGGGCGTTGTTTCGCGACGGGGGTGCTGTTGCCCGTTCAGCGCCGTTTAAGCTTCATAGTTTTTCATGGATGTACCTAACGACACCAGGTATAAAGGGAGCTTCTATTCTTGACAGGACTTTTGACAGGCCTGATGGCACAGGTGGTAGTGATCCTGTCTTGTGCGCCAAAGGTCATGGGTTCGTTCCCTATTTAGGACAAATATTTATGTGATGATATTTATATTGTTTAGTGTCTAAGTGTTAAATATATGTATTTAAGTAGTATATTTTTGATTTATTTGCTGTCTGATATCCGTAACTCAAGCGTTTATCACGGAATCCCCGCCCGATAAAATTACGGGGAAAATCGTAGCTATTCCTCGCCCTCTCACTGGCACAACATAACCATTGACATTGCACATGCATTCGTCTAAAACAGCAGTATACCGCGTTCACAGGGCTCACTCCGGCCGTCCTCTTTTACTGAATTTCAAAATTAAGTTCACACCCAACGATGGCCGCCCGAGCCTAGGTCAAGACTATAGAGGCACCCAGCGATCGCCGTCGATCCCGCTCGGATCCCGCGAGCCTTGCGCGCGTGACCGTAGCTAAACGCGCGGTACGCAGGATAAATACGGGCATCGGACCTCTCATTTATGAGAGGCCCCACCCTCTTTTTTCGGTGGCGCTGAATTTGACGTCTGAGAAGTCTAGCAGAATGTTTATCCGAAAAACATCGCCATTTAAGTGGAACTTCAGGATCGTGAATATATTTAAGAACTCACAAAAATAACAACACTGAAAACAGCAATTAAGAAACAAGAAACAAAACTATAATTTTATTAATATAACATTTTTAGAGCTTTGTGTATGTGTGAACGTAACTGTGTTATTTATCTCAACTAATATTATAAATGTAAAATATTTAATTATAATTTTAGCAAATGAGATGTAGTGGGAATTTATTAATTACAATACGCCGCCTATCTCACGGCTAACTTTATTTATTCGTTCATAAATATAAAATAACGTACTTTATTGTGATTTTAGACAATATAACAATTGCGTCCAACCCACAATGGACTTGTGGCGATAAACAAAAAGTTTCTACGTTCGTGCATCCCCATCAATTTACAAATCAAGTGAATGGCATCTACGTAACTTTTAGTCGCTGAGTTATATCCCCATTATCAAACTTTACATCGTAATTTCAGTGCGTGTATTCAATTCAACTAACATTCCTATTTGTGTATATTGGCGACACGAGTATGCATTTTGTTAACAGAAATCTCCATTAGATTTTATTTGAGTAAAATTTATTCTCAACTAGGTATATTAACGATGAGAGAAAGTGAAACAAAATGGACAGAGATTTTAACAGAATGGCAACCACAAGAAGAGGTAGACAGGTTAGAAGATGGTCAAGCAAAGGATAGATATATATATAGACACGCTGAGCACTAAACCGGGGAGGCCGTTGTGTATTATATATATATATATATGTATATGTATGTATATATATATATATATGTTTTTAGTATTCAGCAATAAAGGATAATTATATATATTAATTTTAACGGACCTAATGGACCTTTTGAACGTGTCTTTATTTTGTGTGATAGGGGTTGTGGGTTTAATCTCTGTCCAGGAGGAACGTTTATATGACGAATATTTCTGTTTGTATATTTGTGATTCCTCTGTTGTTTGATATCGGTAACAAAAGTGCTTTAAGCGACTTATCATGGAGCCAGGTCAATATATGGCAGAATGGGGGAATTTATTATTCTATTATTATTTAAGCCTATTAGTAAGAGAAAGAAGGGTAGTCTCAAAATATATTCATGGCCTTTAATATAACATTTTGAAAGCCTATTTGACTGAAATGATGCAGAGAATGATGAAGAAACACAGTAGGTTCGATCTCCACCTAGAACAAATATTTATATGGTGATACGTGTGTTTGTCCTGTGTCTGATTTTCGTAATACAAACACGTGTAAAATGTTGTGTAAATAAAAAAAACCCTTTAAAATCCGACCATTTGAGCATTCATTCGCATGCACGTACACACTTACGACGTTTTGTACCTGCTTAAGATAGTCAAGTCCTCTCTTTTAATTCTTATCTATATTGATTCGCATACGTTTGTTCCTTTCTTTTTTTGTAATCATTGTTTGTAAATATTAATTGCCGTGGGGTTCCGGCAGAGAAGAATAGTACCACTCCCTGTACCAGGTATTGTAATAGGCGACTGAGGTACCAGAACCGACAGATGGTGGTATATCCATCCGAGACAGTGTAGCTCAAATGTACAGGGTGGGGATGAATTGTATATATAAACCTCCCTTTTAAATACTCTCTTTATTAAAAACACGCATTAAAACCTCTTGCATAGTTTTAAAGATCTAAGCATATGGACAGACAGACAGTGCAAAGTGACTTTGTTTTATACTATGTGACAATAATAATAACAAATACTTTATTGTACACCAAACATAAAAATATATACATAAAAAAACATAATTATAAAGTAAAAAGGGCGTCCTTATCGCAAATGGCGATAATAATTTCTCCAGGCTACCTTTGGATGGTAAGAGTGAATGATACAAAGTGGTAGTAAATAAGATCGATAGAAAAATATATTAAATATACATAATAATTGCACTTATAAATTTAATTCTTTGTATATAAAATAAGCTATACAAAGTATTATACATAAATATAAAACGCAAACAAAAAAAGGAACAATTCCAACATATAATGTTGGTAAATTGCTATGGCTTAACGCAGGCTTGCTTCTAATATTTTCTGCTGGATTTTGCGTTCATTTATATTAATATCAAAGATATATCGCACGTATTAGCTTTGTATAGAGCGTACTGATAAAACTGGCGATATTTTCTTTGTATTTTGCCTCATATTTTTCTTAATATCCCAATAATGATTCTCTCTTCGATCATAATATTATCCTGCTTCGTTTAGTTACAGAGTTATTAAAAACTTTCTGTATTATCAATTAATCGACAATATGGGATGCTTTAATATATATTTGTTAATATTTGCTTTTGGATGTTTATTTGAAATGGTTTTTTTTCATCAAAGTAGCGTTGTTGCTAAAATATACCATATTGATATTTTGTGTCGTTGTCTTCTTAATTCATTTCTACAACTATTGTGTGTGCTTAATTTTATTTAAGGCATGACAATGTACTGTCCTATCACATTTTATTTATTTATAAAAATCCGAAGGTTGCCTGGAAGAGATCGTTTTGAGCGGTAAAGACACAAACTAAAAATAAAAATCAAAAACTATAATACGTTTTATTGTTCTTTATGTAATTTTCTGAACATAATAAAGAGTATTATTATGAACATATGTGATGGTAGCAGAACCGACAGGTGGCGGTATATCCGGAACAGTGTTGCGGATAAACCGCCTTTGTGGCGTTTGAACTTGCTCAGCGCGGCAATAATTGGCAAAATTCCCTATTTTTCGGAGAGGCCTATATCTAGTGGACTTCCAATCGCTAACGTGATGAATGCCAAGATATATTCGCCCGAATAACCTTCCTGATAATCAAATTAATCTTCTGAAATGAAAGGTACGTGTTTCTGAAATATATCATAATAGGTGTCACGGCAGTTACCATGAGGTACCGGTAGAACAAAAAAGTACCTCCCTTACTACAAAAACCTTCGCTACATCTCATACATTGATCTGATTCAATGATAAATCGCTTAAAGCACATGTCTTACATACATTAAACAACAGAGGAATCAGAAATATAATACTTTAAGAAATATACTTAACACCCAGACACAAAATAAACATAAATATCATCATATAAATATTTGTCTTAGATGAGGATCAAACTCACAACCGTTGGTGAATAAGATAGGATCACTAACATCTGCGCCATATGACCCGTCATTACTTACAAACAAATGGCGTTATATAACTCTGAAACAGTGAAGTTTGCATGTATAGTAGCGGGAATAAGCTGCAGCATTCCAGTCGCGAAGCTATGCCTTGCGATTGCCACCACGCTTGCCTAGTGCAGCAATTTTGATGTGTAACATTCCCTCTTTTTGGATAGGCTTGAGTTCATCAGTGGAGAGGCAATAGCTGATATGATTAAGGTTCCAATATCCATATATCCCGCTCGAAGCCCTTTCTAGCATTATACTAATTCTAAATATTTTTATATACATGTAACTTTTAAAGAATTTTGAACCATTTTTATTATAATATATTTAGAAATATCATGATAGAAATAGCACCTGGCTGAAAGATTGAAATAAATCATTTTTCATTTTCCCCTTCGAACCCGAAAACCTCATCTCATCACCTTCCGAACCCAAGAGAGGCAATAAACAAAACCAATCTTACACGAACTCACGTCGGCAACTAGTAAATAGGGCCCGAGAGCCCTAAACATCCCTCATTAGACACAAATCGGTGTTTACCAACTGACTAAATTGAACGTAATATAATCCTGAGTGAAAAGGGCATCGTCTTGCTGTCACTACTGACAGGGGTATTTCTTATGATTTTTTTACATTTAAATTAAGTTTCAGGTGTAAACCATATTTTAAATGTATAATTTTCTTCAAAATAATTCTGCACTCAGAAAAAACAGAAATGTCATCATCATCATTACAGCCATTGGAAGTCCACTGTTAGACATAGGCCTCCCCAAGAAAGGGAGAAATTTGCACATTATTGCTACGCTAGGCAAGCGTGCAAGCATCCGCAGATCGCAGCTTTCGCGAGGGGATGCTGCAGCCCACCCCTATCCTGTGCATTTGAGCTACACTGTTTCGGATGGATATATCGCTATCTGTCGGTTCTGATACCTTAGTCTTAGACTCTTACAAAACCTAGTACAGGGGGTGGTACAATTCTACTCTGCCGATACCTTACAGCATAAAAAGAATGAAACGTAAATGACTCAATTATTGATTTTGTTATAAAATTAAAAACAATTGAATAATTGTCAAATGCACTAAAGAGGCGGTCTCTTTGTCCATAGTGGCGCTGAAACAAAAGTGACGTGGTTTAACTTAATATATAACTAACAGTTAATTTTACATAAAGTTATATTTAGTTCAATAGTATGTAATGTTGAGAACGGTTGCCTCTATGTAATCAAAACGTCAAACAAAACATGTTAAAATCTAATTAAACTGCGTTTTGAAGCCGTTAAAAAGGTAGTCATTAGTTATATTACAAGTATTTATTATAAATAATAAGTAAAAGTGTTTTATAGGCAGGGGATTTTTACCCTTAATACCACGCTGGGTAGGCGTGGTGACAATAGCAGAGCGCAGCTTTGCGACGAGAATGCTACTGCCCATCCCCACCCTATAATATTTAAACTGCGCTAATTCGGCTGGATATACCGCCACCTGTCGTTCCCGGTACTGTAGTCCCCTCTTAAGACACCTGGTACAGATGGAGTTACATTTTTCTCCGCCGGTACCTCACGGCTTGTATATGCTTGAAACTTTACCAAAAACTATAACATTAAGTACAAATAAGAATTAAAGGAGATAATACTATAACAAATTAAGCAAACATCGTGCCTTGAAATAAGCTTAATTTCAATAGAAAGCCTACGAGACTGACCAAAACAAACATGGCCTTTCTAAGGGCCCTAAAATCCCTCATTAGAGGCCAATCGGTGTTTACCAACTCTACAAGTAGAGGCAATATAATCTAGAGTGAGAAGGGCTGTCTTATTGGAAGGCATGGCAGTGATTATACAGAGATAAGCTGAAATATTTAATTTTAACTAGCCGTAACCTAAACCTTTTTTTTCGTGAAATTTCATAAATATTTTTACTAGCTAAGGCTTGAGGTACCGGTAGAGTAGAATAGTACCTCCCCTGCATCAGGTGTCATAAGAGTAATAGGCGACGGAGATACCGGAACAGATAGATGGCGGTATATCCACCGGGGTGGGGATGGGCAGAAGCTACGCTCTGCGATATCCACCACGCTTGCCAAGCGTGGCTATCATGGGAATAAAATCAGCTCCTATGTTGAAGAGACCTATATCAGTGGACGTTTTGCAGATGCTATGATAATAATGATAGTTATTAGGGTACCTGACAGAGGTCGTGTTTGTACTATACTAATATATTTTGACGGGCCCGGTAGTGCAAATAAAGCCTTATATAGCGTAAGGAATTATTAAGGTATTTTTTTACACATTGCGTCTCGTTATTGGATTTTTAGTAGAATGACTATTTTTTTATTTACGACACCCGATTTAGTAAGAAGGTACTATTCTACTGCGTCGGTAACCAATAGCCCAATATTTTTAGAACATTATAATATAAATATAATAATAATAATAATATAGTTTCAAATTATCTAGATTCGTTTCACCGTTCTGTTATGATTGACTGTTCGTTTCATGTATGTAATATCTCAAATAATCTCTACATATAAATAAAATTAGAGTGTCAGTTTGTTATATTAAAATAACAGTTTTCTACTACATGCATAACAAAAATAATTTAATTTATTTTTAACACATTTCACATAACAAAAAGACAGGCGTCTGTCTGTCCATTTCGAATAATCTCTGGATATTTAAGGCAAATTTGGACAGTACTTTCACTAGCAGATAGTTAATACACTAAGAAGTAATTTAGTCAATATAGCATTATACTGCGACTAATAGAAACGGAGCAGCAATTAAAAATGTGGCGAAATAGGGTGCCCAAAATCACTATTCTATGCGGACGATGACGGGGCAAAGCTAGTCATAAATAAACTCACACAAAATCTCATAGATAGACGTCAATCCAAGTCAAATCACTTAAAATACTTGAGTTACGGAAATTAGACATATGGATTACCAATATAATTAAACACATATTTAACACCCAGGTACGGGATAAATATAAGCAATTATACAATTTTATAACTCTTTCACGTTTACTTCTCATAACAAAATGCATCTTTTATCAGCTTTAAAATATGACTTACTTCATCATTATCACAACGTCCAATGATGAACATAGGTCTCCCAAGAAAGGAGGAATTTGCCCATAATTGCCGCGCTAGGCAACCGTGTTGGCTACCGCAGAGCCTAGCATTGCAGTTGGGATACTGCTTCCTACCCCCGCCGTTGCAATTGAGCTACTCTATACACTCGGGTGGATATACCGGCACCTGTCGGTTCAGGTATATCAGTCACCTCTTACGACACCTGATACATAGGGAGGTACTATTCTACTCTGCCGGTACGTCACGGCAAATTGTATTTAACTTTTTATCGATTTATTTCACTATTCAAAATGTTTGTTTGACGTTTTAATTACCTTGCAGCAAACGATCTCTAACTTGAGAACAATAAAAGAGTAGTTATTGCAAGTAATTATCATATTCACATTTGTTCTTCATGATTACTACCATGGCGCCATTATTTCCGACCATATTTAGAAATAACCTTTCATTTGTTTAGGTACAGACAAATACTGCTACAAATCGACTACAGAAGGGAGTTCACCCGTGCGTTGGGTCTAAAAATAATATATACCAGTATAACACTCTCGCTTCGATCACCATCCAAATGGAAGCCGGCCCGGATTTTGTTAGCATGTTATTTGTTATTTAAATGAAGTACACGCAAAATCATAATTCTTATTTTCCATAAATATTAATGACTCTTTGTACATACCATTGTAATAATTGCTTGTAAACATATTTATTTAATCGGAATATATTTGTATGCAGATTATTATATTTAATTAATTTATACAAAACATTGAAAAATTAATGTTTTATCGGTATTGTTATTTATACACCGCCGAATCGTAATCGGGTTATGGTTATGTTAAGGCTAATTACTAAAACCTTGACGTTCAGTCTAACAAGTTCTTATCTGGTGGGTCGTATAAATTATGCTAGCAATAGACCTCGTACAAAGGTCGCATTAGGACCTCACTTTTTACCGAAATATAGTGTATATTTACAAGTTTACCACCAAGCGGATAGTAACTTTATCCGTTTCTTGAAAAAAAAATACTAGACTTAATTAAAAGTCCCGTCTGGTGCTAGCAAAGTAGTTTAACTTAGGTCTAAATAAATAAATTACGTGTTAATTGAATTATATAGTCACTTTGGTCATCAGGGCCGTTTGTATTATTAAGATTTGATTATTTACGTCCTTCTTTAATTTTTTGTGTCACGTTATTTGTTCACGACGAAGTTGTCATCTACTACATCAGATTTTTTGTTTATTGCGCACTGTTTAATCCAACTTGGGATATAGAATATTTCCTGTATCAATTTATTTTTTTTATGATAAACAATGCAGAATATATGTCTTTAACCTGTTTACTGTTTGTTGCAGGCTATTTCCCGCTACCAGCAGTCTACTGCCTCACCTGGATCTGCCTGGACGTGCTACTTTGTACAGCTTCCATCATGCATCTCTGCACCATAAGCGTTGACAGGTAATTGTACCAAAGTATTAATAGGGAATAAATACATCTTAATATACCTCTCTCAGGAATATCATTTTTGCATACTATCTCTGCGACCTCCCAAGGATAGTAATGTGCTGGTAATATTTTAAGTATTATTTTAAGGCGAACGTTTACAATCTCATGATGGTTGGTTGAGGTACCATTAGAGTACAATAGCGTCGATTGAAATGCCAGGACCTGTTGATAGGCATATCAAATAGGCAAGCGTGGATTACTATGCCTGTACATCATGGAACCTATTGGTAGAGTCGCCAGGTTGCCATCATCATTCCAGCCATTAGACGTCCACTGCTGGACAAAGGTTTCCCCAAGAAAGGGGAAATTTTGCCCGTAACTGGGCAAGCTTATTGACAATTGCAGAGCGCAGCTTTTGTGACTCATTCCCGTCCTATGCATTTGTGCTGCACTTTCACTGATGGATATACCACTATCTGTTGGTTCTGGCACCTAAGTCGCCTTTCACGACACCTGGTCCAAGGGGAGGTACTATTTTGCTCTGCTGGTAGTAGTATTAATAGGTGTAGGGATTTGTTTTAGTAAATTTTAACGTTGTTTTTTGATAGAATGCCAATAGTATTGGAATCTTTCTTGTGTAATGTAACTATCTCTGGACAAGCCGAACACTGTTTAATTTAAACGGTCACGCAACTAAAAAGCCTATGTCCAGCTTCATTTGAACGCATACCCTAGTTTTGGGAAAAACCAATCCCCTTTCGAAAAAGTCCTTGTACAAAAGTGATCATCCAGCGTAAAATAAGATGATAATTACTCTATAAATAATTAACTAACGCATTCTTCTGTTTTGTTTCAGATACCTCTCACTGCGATATCCAATGAGGTTCGGCAGGAACAAGACGAGAAAAAGAGTGACGATCAAGATTGTATTCGTCTGGATCCTGTCCACTGCTATGAGTCTTCCACTAAGCCTAATGTACTCCAAGGTAAGATTAAGCATACTATTAATTTTCTTCTATAGACCTCATATAAATGACGTTTACATTTGTACTCCACTCTAACCTATTATACCGGCAAACATTGGCTCTCACTCAGCAGTATTCCAATTTGAATGATGAGAGAGGTAGATAAATTATTTGGTGACATAATATCTTCAAGTTACAAGATTGGCAACGCGCTGGACATATTTTTATGAAAATACGAGCGTCTAATGACTGTGGTGACGATCACGCGGATCGTAAGGATGTTCGTGGACTCAGAGAACAAACATGAAGATGTAAAAAGAACGAATGAATGAATGAAGAAAAAAGAACATGAGACAGAGATTCCAAAAAGCGACTCTCACTCTATTGGCTAGAGGCATCCTTGTCCCTATTTAGATGTTTACTTTTCTAAAACACCCTTGGCTCAAACAATTATACAGCTTAGACTGTCTGTACCCGTTGCGATATAGTCTTTTAGATATTACACCAGTATTTTGGAAAATTAGGGTGGGCACACTAATTGCCGGTGAAGCCTTGATAAGAAAAAAGACCACGCTCAGTTAAGTGCACATCTACCCACAAGGAAGACATACGATTTTACTAAAATCGTAAAAGAACTGAATGTGACCAGCAGTTCTTACTATATATGATTGAGTCGACAAACAAGCTTAGTAAGCTATCTAAGAATCAGCACAATCACACAAATATCCACTGCTATGCGCGCTCATATATCACTAGTGCGTTACCATCATTGTAAAAGATATTATGTCACATTATCCATAACTTTTGCTGCCTCTCTCCCCCTTTAAACCCGAACACAACAATCACTGCTGTTTAGCGGTAGAAATAGGTGAGAGTAAGGTACCAATCCAGACGACAACCGTATTAAGTCCAAATCTAGTAAAACATGCAACCGGTTCTACTGGAAGTCTCTTGGAAAGACTGTAGTGCTTATATGATAAATATGTTAAACCTCTAAACTAATTCAAATGCAAACATATCTTTATTTAAGTAAGCCTATCATAGAAATATTCAATCGTCAAATGAAAACAAAAAATCTATGTAAATAGTTTTACTGACAAACTTACGATGCTATAAAAGTAATTTAAACAAATAGGTCATTGAGTGTCCTGCTTTAATACTAATCTGTCGGCATTAGACAAGTCTTATAACTAAGTTTATGCAGTAAGCAGGCAGCAGCAGGGAAATGAACATGCAAGCAAAACTGATGCTGATATAGGCTCTAATAACACCTAATGTTAAGTATTATTGGAACACATACCGTTGTCGGCTCTAACAAACCGTTGTCATTATAATAGATGTTAGATTAATTCGATGGCAAGGAATTTTATCAATAATATAATATTTCAAGCAGTAATAAGCCTTAGCAATGTGTAAACCAATTACTACTAGCTGTGCCCACGACTTCGTCCGCGTGGAAAAGTTTTTTTTTTGGCACCATATCTCTTTACCTTAATATATATAAAGTTTAAATTTCATGTTTATTTATATCGAATCAATGGTCTGAAAAGTTAGTTTCAAGTTTCTAGCTCTAAAAATAGCGATACTTCCATACAAATTTTCATTCCCCTTTTCAACATATAACAACCCTTATTTCGAATTAAAAAAATCACCTATGTTCTTTTTCAAGGTCTAAAGATTGTCTGTACCAAATTTCAACAAAATCGGTTGAGAGGTTCAATTGGAAAAGCGTAACAGACAAACAGATAGACAGAGTTACATCAAAGGAGCATTGTCCGAATGCGTCTCTGGTGTATCATCAGTTAGACATACATACCACGTAACGATCAAATCTAAATTGCCACACGACCCCTGTCGGCTCACGGCATCTGTAAACTTACTATAATAATTAAACGTACTATCAAAACATGTGGAACAACAAACATGTGGAATAATATTGTATTCCGATCGATATGTAAAACATTAGATATGCTAGTTTCAAAACATGGTTAGTTTCAGTAGTTATTAAAAAGAAAATTTCTTGCATGTTAAATAATACGAAAAAAAAACACAAAACAAACGCAATATGTCAATTTCAATTGAATTAATTCAAATATCTCATACATTGACGTGACTACGAGATAAGTAGCTTAAAGCACTGACGTTACGGATACAGTGGAATCACAAATATATTTTTTTATTTATTATATCTTATTATACATATTTTATACCTAAACACGGAACAAATATAAATATTCATTATAAAAATATTTCTCCTGGGTGAGGATTGAACCCAGATAGATTGAGATATAAAATCTGCATAAGCGACATCGGACTCATCACTAAAAAATATATATATATAAAAATATATATTTATTAACTTGAAAACCAAAAGCTTCACGCAGGTAAATCAGTTTAAGATAAATTATGGCAATTACAGATTTTCAAGAATAAAAATAGGATAATATAAAATTACCGAACTTAATTGACAAAACAATTATAACACATAGAAATAAAAGTAAAATTAAGAAATATGAGTAAAAAATTAGCCTCGCGGTACCGGCGGAGTAAGCAGTAGTACCTCCCTCTATACCAGTAGTCGTAAGAGGCAACTAAGATAACAAATTAATTTTATTGTAACACTATGCTTGTGTAATCAATGTACGTCAGTACTAATAACAGCTTACTAGTAAATAGCTGGACATATCAAAACTGGTGAGCATACCTTGTTAACCTCGGCCCGTTAGAAAAAAAAGTTAATCTACGAACAAAAAAAGGATTTTCCAATCCAGCGAGCGACATTACCCGAAAGCCCTTCAATCAAACAAGGTAAAAGCAGACACATTAAAAATTCAGGAATTCGCTAGAAGCGAGTGTGGGATGTAGCAAACACCAAGTGCGAATACCCCTTCTCGTGAATAGTTAATTGTTTTCACTTGCTCTCGGCTGATCAATAGCCGAATAAGCAAAACTGTGTATACAATGTGCCTGGAGTCATTTGTTACCTTAGCTTATCGACTAACAGTTATACGTCGCTGTGCATAGAGATATAATGCTAATGCATTGTTAATACAGTCGTCAAATGTTTTTGTATTATCGTCATCATATCATCCATAGAAGTCCACTGCTGGGCATAGGCATCCCACAAAAGGGGAATTTGCCCATAATCGCGCTGGGCAAGCGAGTTGGCAATCGCAGAGCACAGCTTTCGCGACGAGGTTTCTGCTGTCCATCCCCGCCTATTAGCTGTACTGTTTCGGATGGATATACCACTATCTGTACTGGTACCTTACTCGCCTCTTACGACACCTGATACAGGGGGAGGTACTATTCTACTCTGCCGGTATCTGGACCTCGTAAACTTTTTCTAGAAACTATTTAATTAAATAAAAGAAAACTCATGACTGGCAATCTTATCTGATATGAAAAAAGATTCTTTGAGTTTAAGTTCAGGTCAGTATTAAACACAGTTTGCCGCGGGGTACCGGCAGAGAAGTATATTACAAAAAAAGCGGCTAAGGTACTAGAACCGACAGATGATGGTATATTCATCTAAAACAGTCTAGCTCAAGTGTAGAGGATGGGGATGGGTAGCAGCATCCCGGTTTCGAAAGGTACGTTCTGCGATTGCCAACGATTGGAAAAATCCCTACGTTCTTGGATAGGTAGGTCCAACCGAAGGCTTCGGCTGATATAATGATCGTAAACGCAGTTTGCGGTAAAAATAATTAGGTTGTCAGAGACAATTGTATTATCCCATCCCACTTACATTCAAAACTTAATAAATTTCTGACATTATACGTACCGTTGTGTTCACCAGATGTTATTTCGCTATATCAAAGGGGCTACCCGTCGAGTATCATGATGAATTTTCTTCGTACTGACAGTTTTAATATCAAACGTCAAACCTAAAACGTTAAAGCTGCTAACACGATGACAGCTGACAGTGACGTTTTCAAAAAACATCGGGGTCCGGTATAATTTTTGGTTAGATTTTCGCGTATGTTGTTTTATTAAACATAGGATATAGAAAAGAGCTGACTAAGTTGGATTACAGATTCTTGAAATGGTTTGTAATTAATTAATTAAATTTGCAATTATCATTATCATCGAAACAGCTATCTAAAGTTCATTGTTGGACATAGACCACCCAAAGATAGGGGGAGTTTTTCCAAAAGTCCTGTCCTGGGCAGGCGTGGTGGTAATCGCAGAACGCAACTTCGCGACGAGGATGCTGCTGCGCTGTAGTATTTAAGCTGAGCTATTTCAGATGGGTTTATTAACATGTGTAGGTACCATTACTATTCTACTCCGCCCGTACCCGTACGACATCATGATATTCGGTGGGCAGCCCCTTTGATATAGTAAAATAAAATCTGATGAAACTAAAGTATATATATTGTCACAAATTAATTAAGTTTTAATGTAAGTGAGATTAGACAATAAAATTGTATCCATCGTTGGGGACAAACTGAAAATATTCCAATTTTTTACCGCAAACTACCCTTAATGATAATCATTATCATCATAAAGGCTATCTAAAGTCCACTGTTGAACACAGGCCTTCCCGAGATAGGAGGATTAATTCCCATAATTTCCGCCCTGGACAGCAACCGCGTGGTGGCATATGCAGAACGCAACTTCGCAACGAGTACGCTGCTTACCATCCCCGCCCTGAAGTATACAAACTGCGCTGTTTCGAATGCATATATTGATGGTTGTGGGAACGGACGGAATGTGTCGGTTATGGGCGGGGATGGGCAGTGGCATTCTCATCGCGAAGCTACGCTCTGTGATTGCCACCACACCTGGCTAACGCGGCAATTATGGTCGCTTAAAGCACTTGTGTTACGGATATCAGACAACAGAGGAATTACAAATATACTTCTTAAATACATATATTTAACACCCAGTCACAGAACAAACATAAATATAATCATAAAAATATTTGTCTTTGGTGGAGATTGAACCCATAACCTTTGGCGCACAAGGCAGGATCACTAACATCTGTACCAAATTTTTGTTCAGCGCATTCCTAATTTGATTTATTCGTCAAACCAAAAAAAATACAAGTTTTGGTTACGCCCTGTCCTTGGTTAGAGGTAAAGTATCAGATATTAATGATGTTTCTAATTAATTTTTTATTGGTTTTCGTTTGCTAGTAAATATATTACGTCTGAGACTACAAAAAACAACATATGAAAATAATGTGCAATTGTTTCACAACAAATACATACTTCTGTATTATGTAACCTTAGTTAAAAATGCGGTTTTACATGAGGCCACATACTAAGATCGTCTGCATTGGTACCTCACTCTCACGCTGTGTTCTGGTTTGAAGAATAAGAGAGGCAGAAATTGTTTATAATATATGCTTCCAGCCACAAAGTAATACGCTAATAATATCCTCCTGATATAAAGAGCGTCCATAAACTTCGGTGACGCTTACTATCACGTGGACTTGTTTGTTGATTGTCGACCTGGTTTAATAAAAAAAAGCTCCATTGTTGGTATGTTTATACCGTAGGTTATGTGTTGTATGTCTAGGTACGTAACTTGATAATCAATTTAACCAAGTTCTGACTGTCATATCAATTAGAAACTTGGCAATCCCGTCGACATTACAATCCGATGAAGCAAGTCTATGAGGAATCAGTAGGTTGATAATGGAGTTAGTTTCCCAATGAGTCAATTTCTTGAGATAGGTATTTGACATAGGATATTTGGTTCTATTTGTACGTTATATGTTTTATTTAAATTCATCATCATTCTCTCAGCCATTAAACGGCCCACTGCTGGACAATAGGCCTTTCCAAGTAAAGAGGTTATTTGCCAATAATTACCACGCTGAGCAAGCGTGTTCGCAATAGCAGAGTACAGCTATCGCAATGGGGGTGCTGCTGCTCATTCCCGCCCTGTGAATTTGAGCTGCACTGTTGCACGGGTGGATATACCGCTATCTGTCGGTTCTGGTATCTTAATCGCCTCTTACGAGATCTGGTGCAGTGGGAGATACTATTCGACTCTACCTCACGGATGCATTTAAATTTGCTAGATTTTATGTTTAAAGAAGATTATATTCCTGCGTTGCCTGATGTCCGTAACACATTTGTGATTTAAGTGACTTATCACAATATTAGGTCAATGTATATGTCTTGTGAATAATATTTAAATTGATACAGGATTTAGAGAGAAAAGTTTGGACCTGAAATGTTGCATGAATTTGTTAAGCTAAGCTCGAATAACAGTTTAAAATTAATGCTTTACAAAAGTTCCTAATGTTTGGATAAATAATATTAATAAATATAAAACTTTTGTTGTATCTACACCAGAATTTATACTTTTTTGTTTAAATGTATACATTAATAAATTTATCAAAGTACTATTGAAATCAAAATTAAATATTACATCTTTATGAATAAACAATAATAGATGAATAAATAGCCAGCATAAACAAAAAAGGAAATTATATAAATAGGTACTTATGCTATTTCATTACAAAAAATAGTTGTTTAAATTTTGAAGATAAATAAATACTATTTTGTAGAACAACTAGCGGTGCAATGAGGATTAAAAAATTCTTATTGTGTATTATTTCTCAGACATGGAAATAGCTTCTAGCTACAACTTTTTATAGATCTTTTTATGTCGTATAATACTGTAGTACACTATTATAAATCTTCTCACCGGGTGCAGCCAACGTTTGCAATGTAAGCGCAAATAATGTGTTTATTTCAACATCACAATAGAAAACTCTAAAATTTTTATAATTTCTTTATTATATTATGCATATATTATAAGATACATAGATTCATCTTTAATCACTTATTTTTTTTACTGAATCAATACCAGTTGCGTAGTTTTAAAGATTTAAGCACATCTACATAGACAGACAGCGGAAAGCGACTGTTTTATAAATTGCACTGATGTCTTGTCGTAATTTTTTACAAGCAACTTTTGTATAGCAAAATGAACATTATTCATACACAGACAACATATTTGTATATTTTTATAAAGATATATAAATATGCATGGCTATTGTAAATAAAATTGAAATATTTGTACAAAAATAGAAACAAGCTCGCAGTCCGCGTCCCACGATAGTAAGGGTCACTGCACTCGTAATATCACAAAGATATATCACTAGCGCGTTGCTAATCTTGTGACTTGAAGATATTATGTCACATTACTCAGTAATTTCACTGCATCTCTCACCTTTGGGAACACAGCAATGGGAATACTATTTGGAATTAGAAATAGGTTAGTGTGCGGTACTCATGGAGATGACCTCTGCACGATGTTTACCTCACAGGTCCAGGTTAGCCATTTTGTATTGGATAGCAATAGCAAAGAGGTGTCATCTGTTTAAATGATACTTCAAAGACTTTCTTAGAATTGTTCACTAGTTTTCAAGCTAAATTATCTGTCCATTAGGATAAGATAGTAAAATTAATGTTCTGAATTCTAAAATAAACTGATTTGTTTCACAAGAAAATTTTAAATATTATTAAATTACTTTAGTCTTACCCAATTGGAAACGCAATAGCGGCACTGTTAATAGTACCATATATTTTAAGAGATGACTGTGGTATCAGAACCGATAGATGGCGGTATATCCATCTAAAACAGAGTAGCTCAAGAGCAAAATGGCGGAAATGGACAGCAGCAGCAGCAATCCCGTTGCGAAGCTATGCTCTGCGATAGCTTGCTACCTCTATTGCCTCCACGCCTGCCCAGCGTGGCAATTATGTGCAAAATTCTTTTTTCGGGAGGCCGATTTTTAGCAGTAGACTTTTTACGACTGCATTTGTTTAATAAAGTATAAGTTTATTAAGTATGGTGTAAGCTAAGAATATTTAAATTTCGTCCTAAAATAATTGCTTTTTCCCAATTAATTCTATTTAATGTACGTATTTAGATTTTCTTTTGCCGTCGTAGATTTCAAATAGAGTCGAAACAATTAATCAATTAAGACTATTAGAGGTAGTTTGCTACATTCATTTGTACCCAAAGATCAGATAAATATAGACCCTTTCGAGCAAAACCAATTAGACTGTCTGGATTATTTTCAGTGCCAACAACAATATCTTCTTTAGTCTTTGCAAAAATATATTTGCATTCAAATTTAACAGTGAAACTTAAATAACTATTAGGATTTCAAATATTTAAGTTTGCGGTTCAGTCACCATAATTATTATTTCAATTTCTTTGTTCAAATTGTTTCATGTAAGACTTTAAGTATTATTGGAAATATGCAAAACCTTTTTCGGTTGATTAGATACATTTTAGTTATTTATTGTTTCTCTAAGAGCGATTCTGGTTTTATTAATGACAATGAAATTTACTTTTTATAGAGTAACTCAGCGCTCTTCTATTTCATCCCCGTAGATCCCTTTCCCATAAGAATAAGATATTGCTTAAGTTACCTTTAAGAATGTTTTTAAATCGGTCCATTAGTTTTTGAGATCCCTTATTACACAAACATACACATTTTAGGTAGCGATCTCTGATTTCTTCGACGACGACGACGACTCTATACGACGTTTTGTATGAGGTCTTCCGAATATGATATTCCCTACGACAGAACCACATGGCTTTTGATAATGTGTTGATGTTGATAAATGTAGTGATCCTATGTTTTGGACCAAGGGTGTGTGTTCAATCCCCACTCATAATAAATATCTATATAATAAACATTTATATTTGTTCTGTATCTGGGTGTTGAATGTATATATTTAAGTATTACATTTGTGATTCCTCTGATGTCTGGTGTCCGTAACACACGTATGTTACGGACACCATTGGTAGACTTATCCGTGACTTGTCAGTGGACCGTATTGGGAGACTTATCTCGGAGTCAGGTCATTGAATGTAGCTAGAATAATTGAAGTGAATAAATCATTTTTTTTAGCTTAAATGCTTAAATACTGTAAAATGTTAGGCATGCTAATTCTATACACAAAGATAAAAAAATCAACCCATTAAAATTAATCTAAGAAAATTGTGAAACATTATTACACAGATTTTAAACTCATTTACTAAAATAAATAAGATAATAGACTTTATATTAAAGCAGGCAGGCAAGCAAAATAATAAGGCTTTTCCAATCCCTCTATAGTAGAAAGTGTGAAGAACCAAATAAAACAGAACCTTTGAGTTATGGCTTCCTATCAACTTTACCTGGATCCAATTTCATTAAGTGTCATCGTATTTCACGCTTTTTCTGACGATTATTATCCCATCAGGTTTCAACGCTTATTGGAGTGGTCTACGAGCGCGGTGTAAAGCGATTTCGTCTGAACAACCAGTTTTTTGATTGACAGTCTTGTTGGCGAGGTATAACAGATTGTATCTTTTTTTTATGTTCTTGCCTGCACAGATTGTGAAACTCGAATTGGTTTCTGGCCAAATAATGTTCTTTATACTTTTGTATATAGCCATGAGGAACCGGTAGAGTAGAATAGTACCTTTCACGGTACCAGGTGTCATAAGAGGCAACTACGGTACCAGAACTGACAGATGGCGGTGTATGCATCTGTAACAGCAAAGTTCAAACGCACAGGGCGGGATAATACGTTTGTCCAGCGCGGCAATCATGGGCAAAATTCCCCCTTTCTTGGAAAGGCCTATGTCCGGCAGTAGATTTCCAATGACTGATGTGATGATGTGATGATAATTATGAATAGACGGAGAGTGTATTAAAAATAATTCTTTAGAAGACACAATGTAGTTAAGACAAGACGATTGATTGATGAAGATTCTTTACGAGATCTATTACTGATGCTGCCTTTTTAGCAAACATTAAAATTTTATTTTATTCCACCTTTCAAAAACACAAACACAAAAATTGGCCTGTGTTATGCATTTTTAAACCATCAATATTAACAATACTTTTACAGTAATTACAGTTTGTTCTTATAATGTAACTGAAATGTCTGATGACCTTGGTGACCTCGTAGTAACCCTAAGAGTCATTTGAACAAATAGAATAAATTAACTTCGAAACTATTCTGCCGGCCAGACGGATCTTAAATCTAAGTTTATAGCTGGTTCATTGTGCTAGCCACTAATAAATTCTTCAGATACTTTGAAGTTTTACTATATTTAACAGTTTTATGGTCATACAAGCTGACTTGGCTGACGTTTGAATTTGAATTGTAAGGGGTGCCATCTGTGGTGGCTGGTCTTCTCAGGTTGACTCTTCTTGATATCAATAATACTAAAATTATAAATTCTCACAACATCTTATACATTGATCTGACTCCGTGGTAAGTTGCATAAAGCTCTTGTGTTACGGACGCCAGACAACAGAGGAATCACAAATGTACTACTTAAATATATATATTTAACATCCAGACGCAGAACAAACACAAATATAAACGACCCCTGGCGCACAAGGATCACCACCATCTGCACTATCGGGCCTGTCAATACATGAAATATATATTTTATTCTCTCTTTATGATGATCACACTGTATGAGTTGGTGCAAAAGGTATTGAATTGCCTTAAATATTTAAAACAAAGATTTTGTAAGTGTTGTCGCTGATGTAGGATCCGTGAACATGACCAAAGAGATTTGGGGCCTTCACCGCCATTGATTTTTCTTACAGGCATTATTCAGGCTTATCCCGTAATTAACTGATCCATGTAAACTTAGTTGTAAGACTCAACCAGTGATGGCAGTCTAGTACTAAGATAGGCTTGTTGCAAGCATCGTAGCATCGGGAAGAAGGTAGTATCATTGTTTTTTGATTATTGAAAAGTGCCTATGATTAGCCATTATCATCATACCAGCCATTGAAAGTCCATTGCTAGACGTAGGCTTCTTCAAGAAAGGGGGAATTTTGTCCATAATTACCGCGCTGTACAAGCGTGTTAGCAATCGCAAAGCGCAGCTTTCACGACGGGGATGCTGCTGCCCATCTTCGCCCTGTGCATTTGAGCTGAATCGTTTTGGATGGATAAACCGCCAACTGTCGGTTTTGGTACCTTAGTCACCTTTTACGCCACCTGGTATAGGGGGGATACTATTCTACTCTGACGGTACCTCACGCCTATTAATAGATAACATTTTTAGTTGCAATGTTTTAATTGTAGACAAAATGGTGGTTATCTCTGAATCTACTAATACAAGTACATTAGACTACTAATACAAATTAGTTCGATTTAAAATAAAAATTGGCATTCTATACTATTTTGCTTGAACACTTTTGCTAAAAAAAAATACACAGTAAACAAGATAAAATAATACTCTCTATATATTTTTACTCAATCGTTAGCTTCCAACATCGCTGACACAGCCGCTGGGATATTGAAACCGTAAAGTATCGATTAATGATCGAGTTCAGCCGTAACGAAACGTACTCGCACAATCTACAAATAAAACCGGATTTTTATTGACGTAAAATGGAATAAAACTGTTAGTTGATTGGCTGGGATTCTCTTTTGTCAGATTGGAGTATCTAAATCAAATTAACACATGTTTAAGAGATGGTGCAGTTCTGGTGAAACATCGATTTTTTGTTTTCATTCCAAACTAGCTTCATCACCTTTATTCCTAACTGCGACCGGTTAAATTTTTGTTTATTTTCCATTGGTCTTTAAGGCACATCAGACATAAAAAGTCTACTATTGAACATAGGCTTCCTCAAGAAAATATGAATTCTGCCCATACTTGCCACGCTAAGGAAGTATGTAGGCAATCGTTAAGCGTTGCTTTTGCGACAGGGATGCTGCTATTCAAGCTTGCCCTATGCATTTAAACTACTCTGCTTCAGATGGATTTACCACCATCTATTGATTCTGGCACCTTAGACACCTGGTAAAGGAGGAGGTACTATTTTACTCTGCCGGTAACCCACCGCAACTTCAACATATAAAATATTATCTTTTACCAATTTCACCGTAAAACCTAGTTCTAATGGTCACAAACAGTATAAATATTATTATTCTATTTAGCGCTGGCGATTTTGAATTATGCGCAATTATGTTTTAATTTGATGTTCCATTTTCATTTATATATTGATAACTTTACGTGTTTTAGGTTTTTTAATATTGGTTTAGGTTTGCTTAAGATGTTTTGTATATTTTTGAAAGTATTGTACTAATTTTAGAGTAAACTTTAGAAGGAAAAACACAAATTATATGGTCGTAATAACAGCTATAAATTCTTTAGGATATTTTGAAAGAACCAAAGAAAATCCACGTGTGACGGCAAATTAATATCCCTGAGGAGCTCTTGTTATTCCGGGAAAAAATCTATATTGCTCTCTGATAGGTGAACTGCGAAAAATGTGTGCCGATTCTTTGCATAAAATACCATGATGTGTTATTATTGACTTTAAATCTTTTTTGTGCCTTATTTTATCCAGATCTATTCATTCGTTCCGTCGATATATTGTTGCACTCATCCATACATCCAATGACTGATGAAAATAATGTCAAGGGGCGTTTGGTTTGCTTTACGTTTTCAAATTTAGGGTTTTAAACTTATCTAAACTTTTATAAATATGATTATTTACTTGTCATTATAAAGATTTCACTAGCGTGTAACTTATTTTATCAACTGAAGAAACTACACATTTACCCAGTGATTTCACTACCTTACCACCCTTCAAACCGGTACATAGCAAGACGAATACTGCTATTTGGCGGTATAAATAGGAGTAAAGAGGTAAAAACGACCTTTGTAAGAGGTTTATTTAATTTTTTTTTAACATCTAGTTTAGTTATATTCTCTTACAAATTTAATCTATATTTCGAAATAAATAGATAAACCGTAGCAGAAGACAGTAGATTATTTCGTGACTGTCTTTAAAAAATATTATTTTATATAATAAATTTATTAATATATTAAATTTAATAATATAAGAAAACAGTATTGTCATTGCAATATAAAATGTATAGTATTCTCAAAATTAATGTATATAATCTATAAAGATAACAAACCTAAAAAATCGATTCTAATTAAACGAAAAAACTTGTCTTAAACAAAAGTTTGCAATTTATAAGATTTAGAATATTTATACCCTATTAAAGGCTTAAAAGTGTTTCCAATATGGTTATTTTATTTTCATCTTTCATCATCAGCAATAAATATAAATAAATTGAAGTGATAGTTTGTTATATACTAGGATCGGATGTATATAAAGTCCATAAAACACGATAAATAACCCTGAAGTACATTCAAAGACTGATATTAATTAAATAAATGTAAGAAACTATCACGTACATTTTTCTAAAAACAACACAATGAACGATAGAAAAAGCAACGCTCTTCTGCTTCTATAAATAGCTCCTTCAGAGTCACCCTCGCGCTGGCACTCCAAAATCACAAACACTTAACACACTTTCTTTTCGAAGCGAAGTACAACGCGTTTAATGACGAGCCGAAGTCCGACCTCAGAGGAGCTGACTAACAGCCGTTAGTCCCGACCCGCGGACCGATGGAAATCATTTAAAAATCTAACACGGGCATGACTATTACTACGTATCACAGATAGACATTATCATCATCATCATCATCACCACCATCATCATCATTATCACCACCATCATCATCGTCACCTTCATTATCATTATCATCACCATCATCATTATCATCATAATAATAGCCGCATAACGTCTACTGCTGGATTTATGTTACCCATAATTTCCGCGAATGAACTGACGTAGACGCAATCGCAGAGCGAAGGGCGACAGGAATGCTGCTGCCTATCCCGGCCTTAATCTGTATATATAAAAGGAGAAACTGATTTATTGACTCACTAACTAACTTACATATCAACGTTAGGTCTAAACTAATTGTCTAAAGTCTAAAAAACTGGATTTCCTTTTATTACGTAGGAAAGCTCTAAAAAAGAAAATAATCACTCAACGGGGTAAAAGAGGGGAGCAAATTAGTATAAATCTTTGTTGTTTTTGAAGCTTTTCGAATGAAATTCAATATGAAAGCTCTTCATTGAAATTCATAAAACACGTGTAACTTAAGTTTTTAAAAATCTAAAATTAATATTTTTCTAAAATCATCCCTTAAGAGGCGTGCAATGTTAATACGAAAGTTCTACGAATTCACGCGGATAAAACCGCGTGGTACTGCTAGTATATATGTGAGTCGGTTTCGGTATATCATTTGCCTCTTGGGATCTATTCTACTCTGCCAGTACCTTAGGATTAGAAACAAATGTATCTATACTACGAGTATATTAAGTGGCTAAAATAATTGTTAGTCGATTTCGATTTGTAATTAATTCATTACAAATTCAGCTGTACTACTTGGAACATAAACACCACTTTAGATTATAAAGCGCTGCCAAGTGTATTCATATTTATTTGTGATTAGCTTTCATTCATAATTAAATAGCGGATAATAATTATTGTATTGTCAGCTCGTTGATGGAATAATTTATAAGGCTTTTTAGGTTCTTGTTTCACATAATAAAACCTGTTTTATGCGGTGTAATATTGCGTTGATCTTGTCGTAGCTGGTTACTTCATTTGAGAACCTCCAACCATACTAAGAAAACTAATTGGTATGCTCTGATAATACATTCTGAATTCTCTGCCGAGTGTGGGTTAATGATAAACACTCATCTCACTTTGTGTACGAGAATCAACTTTAACGACTTGCTGGCCAACAACAACAATTTATAATAGCCTAGCCTAGTTTACTTATTACTTTTGATCCTGTCAAATGTATACAGTTAAATTGACGGGCCCGATGGCGCAGCTGGTAGTGATCCTATCTTGTGCGTCAAAGGTCATGGGTTCGATCCTTACCCAGGACTGATATTTATACGGTGATAATATTAATGTTTTGTTCTGTGTCTGTGTGTTAAACATACGTATTTAAGAAGTATATTTGTGGTTCCTCTGTTGTCTGATGTCTGATGACTTATCACGGAATTAGGTCAATGTATGAGATGTTGTGAGAATGTATTTATTATTATTAATTTAAAAAAAGAATCAATAAAGTGTAACACTTGCGCAATGTAAGTCAAAATCTACTTTCTTTACGATAGTGTTTTTAGCATGTTCGCTCATGAGATTTTTCTAAATCTGAATTTTAAATATGTAATTAAGTATTACATTTGTAATTCCTATATTCTTTAATAGCCATAGCACAAGTGATGATTTGAGCGTTTTGTCGTAGTGCATATCAACGTAAGCGATATTGTATAAATTTATTATTATTGTTTTCATTTGAACATAACATACATCTACAAACTCCTAAATCTCAATAAATAATCTTATATTTATATATAAAATATATAAATACATACCGTTATTAGCTATAAGTTTAAAATTTAAGTTTTATTGAATAATTTGTAGAGCTGTAGATTATAATAATATATAATTAATTAAAAGCTTTTACAGCCTGGTTTACGGTTCCATTTTTAAATATATCTTACCTGTTCTGTCAGTATAAAAATAAGTCTTTCCTTTAACGATCTCATTAAGAGTAAAAAATCTCCAGAAATGTAAATGCTAACATGTATTCTTCTCTCCAATAGAACGAAGAGTCAGTCCTGATCGACGGCGTCTGCCAAGTACCAGATCCTCTATACAAGGCCATCGGCTCCATCATATCCTTCTACATCCCACTTGGCGTGATGCTGCTGACGTACGCGTTGACTGTGCAGCTCCTGGCGCGGCAGAGGAAAGGCTTGGGTGCTGGATGGGCGGCAGGCTGGCTTGGTGGGCCTCCTATCGGTATTTATAGTGTTCGATGGTGTGACAAATCGCTGTCCTCATACCTGACATCCTAACATGCAAGTTGCAAGCAATTTTTTATTCTATTTAAAAGTTACACTATTTTCTTCAGTAATAATAATAATATACTCTTTATTGTACACCAATGAAAACAACACAAGAACATCACAAAAACATATAGTATATAGAATAGTAGGTACAAGAGGCGGCCTTATCGCTAAATGCAATTTCTTACAGGCAACCTTTGGATAGAAATAATATTAAAGCTGGTGGAAGTTTGAGGTGTATTTATTACATACATACATTATAATAAACATACATACATACAGAACAAGGAAAGTGACAGAATCCAAAAACAAAATCAAAGTGACAGATAATACTCCTTATTTATATCATAAATGCAAAAAATTAGGAGTATATAAATATCATCAATACAGCCATTGGAAGTCCACCGCTGGACATAGGACTCCCTAAGAAAGGGGAAGTATTACCCATAATTTTTTGCCCGCTTTTTTCCATTATGCATTGCCCGCAAGGTGCAAGCATGTTAGTAATCGCAAAGCGCAGTATTTGCAACGGAAACACTGCTGCCTATCTATCGTTATATGCTGTGAGGTACTGGCAGAGTAGAATAATACCTTCCTTTGTACCGGGAGTCGTAAGACGCAACTAAAGTGAAGAGGGTGAGGATTGGCTTCGCGTCCCCATGGCGAAAGCTGCGCTCTGTAATTATTAACACTGTCCAACGCAGCAATTATTGGTAAAATTCTCTCTATATTGGGGTGGGGTGCTAAGACCAGCAGTGGTCTTCCAATTGTAATGCTGATAATGCTGAATATATAAAAGCTTTTTATTTAACTTTTATACATTCATATAGATTTATGTGAGTAACTATTATATCAGTTACTCGACATCCACTGGTGGATACAGGTCATCCTAAGTAAGGAAGAATGTTGCCCATAATTGTGGCGCTCGGCAAGCGTGTTGCAATCACGGAGCGTAGCTTCGCAATGTGATTTTTATAGCTTTATATAGGATATAGCTTTCTGTCGATCCGGTACCTTACTCGCGTTACGTCTTCTGACACTGCTCTGTCGGTAACCTGCGACAGTTTGAGTTAATTTTTAATTTATTATTATTATTAATAAAATAAAAATTGCGTAAACTATACCAATACTTTTTACCAATTTTCTACTATTTGGCACTATATTTTTAACGTTACTTACTAATAAAAATGTTGAATTAAACTTTGGATCCTTAACTGATCGAGTTGGCTAAGGACTGTCCGTTACAATGATATAAAAAATAACATGTTACATGCTACTTAAGCCGTGAGGTACCGGCAGAGTAAAATAGTATCTCCTTCGATACTAAGTGTAGTAAGAGGCGACTGAGGTACCAGAACCAACAGATGGCGGTATATCCATTCGAAATTGTGTAATTGAAATGCAAAAGGATTACGTGAAAGCTGCAGGGCGTGGATATTATGGGCGAAATTCCCTCTTTCTTGGAGAGATCTATGTCCAGAAGTGGGCTTCCAATGGCTGATATTATGATGATGAACATGTTACCCTATGACCTATAGCGTCAGCTATATTGTGGTTGAATTGTATATGTACTATGTAACTAGAAAAGTTAAGAGGTCGCAATAAATTTATACTAGTAAACTAATGAATTATGATCGAAATTCAAACGTTCTTCGTTTGTTATCTATATTTATAAGGGGAGATGCTGACTGAAATATCAACGGGACTAAACTATTTGGTCAGAAAAAGTTTAGTATTGCCCACTTATCGAAATAGGTTATATAGGCTACATAAAATCAGGATTAGACTTAGATTAGATAAGTGGATCATAAATGATACTAGGTTTGTTGTATAATGTGGATGAAACCGAGGGCCGCAGCTAGTTTTTCATAAAATATATAATAAAATTAAGTGAATCTATAATGAAGACGGTTTCCCACATCCTAATTACAAAGCAAATTTATTTAAATCCTTTAAATTGTGCTAATTTTAGGATTTCGCTTCATCCATATCTCGAAAATGCCCAAGTCGTCGTGATATATTAAATTTCTAATTTATTTGCGGCTCTTTAACATAAAGTACTTGTCTTCAAAATTCAAAAGGATTTGTATGAGGCTTCAACCAAGTATGTAACGAAACTCGTGATGAAATCTACGCTTTGAGGTATATTACTTTTAAAATTAATTCCATATATTTTATATTACCTCATTTACCAAAATGGATCTTATCCCTACTATTATTATAAATGCGAAAATAACTCTGTCTGTCTGTTACGCTTTCCTGCTTAAACCTCTCAACCGATTTTGATAAAATTTGGCACAGACAATCTTCAATCCCTGAAAATGATAGTATATTTTTAAATTCAAAATATAGGTTGTAAGTGGTCGAAAAAGGGAGAAAAAAAGTTTATCGCTATTTTTCAGACCATTGATTCGATATAAATACAAACAAATCAAATAGAGTCTAATTGCATGCAATGTAATATCAAAAAATTTAAGCAGGCCTATAAGTTTATGGCTTGATTTGATTTATTATCAAATCAGGTCATAAATATAGACCTACTTTAGTTTTTTTTATTATTAGTTACCGACCCGTATAGCATTATATATATTGCCTCCTCATCAAGAGATGGCGCTGCTAGCTTATGAAATATCATGTCCATATCTAAGCCTTCTGCGCCATTTTTTATAGTATAGCACAGTAACATTTGCCAAAAAAAACAAAGCTTCTGTCATTGTATAACTTGTACAATTACTCTATTTCCCCAAAAGTAAAGGAACAAAACAAAATATCAAATTTAAAACAAAAGAGTAAATATATCTGTAAAAATTCGCCAGAAGATAATTTTATGAATATCACAAAAAAAGAATTCGAGGTCTATTTAAAACATACGAGTACGAATGGCTTTTCAATCAATGAAAATCCATTTTTGGACTCGTCCATCAGATTATCTCTATAGGGAATATTAAGGCTTAATTTGTCATTAGAGATATGCCTACGCTGTCAAAAAGAGCTTTTTAGAATTATAATCCATCTGAGTGATCCCTGTTTAAACCGGCTTATGGAGGCATGGCATTATTTGTTAATATAATAAATATTTCAGAATTATCAAATATAATTTGTAATCCTAGAGGTACCAGTAGAGTAGAATGGTTCCTCCCTCTATATCAGGTGTCGTAAGAGGCGACTAAGACGGTGGCAGATGGCGGTATATCCATCTGAGATAGTGTAAAGTGACAAAGTTTACCCTTTCTTGTGGATTCCTAAGTCGAGCAGAAGACTTCTAATCACTGTAATGATAAAATAAATGTCGACACGATAAAATTTTTTTCGTGTCGACAAGCCTAGGCCTACTTTATAAAATTTACATTCTAACACCACTCTGTATAACTTGGGTAAATTGATTTATGAATTGATTTATTTTGCCTTTCCACATAAAATATTTAGTTGATTTTGAGTTTTTTTTTATAGAGTCATTGATTTCACGCATGTGCGTATTGCGGTCGGGGGGTATCAGTAAAGTTAAATAATACATCCCTCTGTAGCAGGTGTCGAAAGAGACGAGTAAGTTACTGGAAACGATAGATGGCGACCATATCTATCTAAAGCAGCGCAACTTAAATACTTAAGCTGGGGATGGGCAAAAAATCCCCATATTCAGGGGGCCTATGTCCAACATTAGATACATAACAACTATTTACGAACGTTGGACCCACAACAATTGCAGACTTCCGACCAATATTTGTTTTATCGGCAAATATTTGTTCCAACGCCGCGCTGGAATGCAATTGGGTACGCCTCAAGCGTTATTTAAGTAAACCATGAATGGGAATGGGAAATGTTCGGAAATATTGAAAAGGTTTCATTTTCATGCATGCACATTGGATTGCGAAAAGCTTTTTTAATAATGAGATTTATGCAAAACGCTTAGATTTGTTTGTTCATACGAATTTTAAATAAATAAATGAAATTTTTACGAAGCGGTTTACAAATAGTAAATAATAATAAATTGCCAGACTCTGTGGTAAATGGCTTAAAACACTTGTATTACGGACGCCAGATAACATAGGAATAACAAATATACTACTTAAATACATATATTTAACAGCAAGACACAAAATAAACACAAATCTATACTAATATTATAAAGCGGAAGCGTTTGTTTGTTTGTTTAAACGCGCTAATCTCAGGATTAACTGGTCCGATTTGAATAATTATTATTTTGTTCGATAGTCAATTTATAGAAAAAGACTTTAGGCTATATAACATTACGCTGAGACTATTAAAAACGAAGCGTCAGTGAGAAACGTTGCAAAACCGGGGAAAAGGCTACTATACCCCCAAAGTCACTGTTCTACGCGGACGAAGTCGCGGGCACTGCTACTATCATCATATAAATATTTAGGTGGGAATCAAACCCATGACCTTTGGCGCACAAGATAAGACCACTACCATCTCTGCAATCTGGCACGTCAAATGTGCAGTAATTGCGAAAAGAATTGTAAATAACCTAGACACTGTATTTGTTATTAGCCCAGGTCGGGAAAGAAACATACATTACGTACTACCCCAGAGATATCACAAATGCGTTGCTGACCTTATGACTTGAAGATATTTTAATGTTATGTCACATTTCACTGCCTCTTTCACTTTCAACCGAAACACAGCAATGCGATCACTATTATTTGGCGGTAGAAACACGTGCCAGTACAGACGACCTTTGTATGAGGTCTACCTGCAGGAGAAACATTTATATTTTGGGTATTTGTTTTTATTCGAAGTTCAAGTATTTAATATATATTATAGTATTATATTATTAAATCCTCTGTAGTCCGATCCATAACGCAAGTAGTTTAAGCGATTTATCTTAAAATTAGATTATAAAAGAAGTAATATTGCATTCTGATTCTTTGGATTCAATTAGAGCCAATACACGGTTCTGGTACCTTAGTCGCCTCTTACGACACCTGTTACAGGAAAAGTAATATTCTACTCTGCCGGTACCTCACGGACAATATATTTACAGTAATATATTTATATAATTTTAATATTATTATTTATAATTATACAAATTTTTCTTAATATTTTAATAAACTCTATATTGTTACTTGTTTTGTTGTTATACAAAATTGTAAATCGATTACTTTCCCCACAGGACAGACGCTGCCTATTATGGGAAAAATTGAAATGATTGAAGAATTGAAATGATTTTATTGTAAAAGCACAAACGGAAATATATTTTTTTTATTTGTTATCATCAAAAGCAAAAAGTGAGAATATTGGAAATTAAATAATAGCTGTGTTTGCTTTGGTATGATCTGGTTTGAGGGGTAAGAGCAAACATATAGATGTGGTCTGCAACTACCAATCCAATTAGATTAGTATGTGGTATCCCACAATCTCGCCTAGTTCTTCTTCTAAACAATAATATCGCATAGCTGTGTTCTGATTTGAAGGCCGAGAGAAGCAGTGAAATTACTGGGTAATATGTCATAATATCTTAATGGGCCCGATGGCGCAGATGGTAGTGATCCTGTCTTGTGCACCAGGGGTCGTGGGTTCGATTCCCACCCAGAGCAAATATTTATATCATGATATTTGTGTTTGCTCTATGTATGGGTGTAAAATATATGTATTTAAGTAGTATATTTGTATTTCCTCTGTTGTCTGGCATTCGTAACACAAGTGCTTTAAGCGACTTACCTCGGAGTCAGGTCAATGTATGAGATGTTGTGGGAATTTATTATTATTATTAAAAAAAAAATATCTTAATGTCACAAAGTTGGCAACGCTCTAGTAATATCCTTGTCGGGTAAGTATAATTATAAATAACGCTCGAAGATGCAAACACTGTGGAGTACTGAGGTACCGGAATCGACAGATAGCGATATTTCCATGCAAAACAACGTAGTTATAACACATGCGCAGTAATGGTAATACATCCTTCACGGAGCTATGCTCTAAAATTACCACCACGCCTACCCAACGCGGCAGTTATTGGTAATATTCCCCTAATAATTACAATAGGATATCTTGAAAGGCCTATGTCCAGCATTGGATGTACTAAGGATGCTATAATAACGTTGATGAATATATTTCACACTACATTGATATCTTGTTCCCATATAAATCAAATTATTATTTTCATAACGACAGTAATCTACAGAAATGAATCTTCCAAATCTGTTTACGCCAAAACTTATTAGAGATGCGGAGTCAGGCACGCGTAAAGTGGGCCAAACACGTCCTTAAGGATAACACGCACAAATCTGACCTTTTTCGGCATTAATCTAAGTGGGTATTAGTTGATTCGCTGAAACTTTCACGCATCGGACACACTGACTGTGTGGATTATTTTGCTGAATTATATTATCATTCGGCTGAGCAGCGTTAGGAAAACTGCGAAACATCTTCATTGGCCTTCTTTATCTCTTACCATTGGCCTTCTAAGTCAACTCAAACGGAAACACACAGCACAACGGAAAGGGCAATGCTTGGAGACTTTATGCGCGGTCGAATCAGGAATGAGGAGATTCGTAACAGAACCAAAGTTACTGCCATTGCTCGGCAGATTAGTAAGTTGAAGTGGCAATAGGCAGGGCATTTGGTACGCAGAACCGATGACCGATGGAGTCATAAGGTTCTGGAATGGACACCACGAACGGGCAAGCGTGAGGAAAGGGGGACCACCCATAAGATGGATAGACGGTCTGACTAAAACTGCAGGATCGCGCTGGACACAGGCCGCATACAACCGGTCCTATTGGAAATTACTTGGGGAGGCCTATGTCTAGCAGTGGACGTCTTATGCCTGACATGATGATAATGATGATGGTGATGTTAGCATAGGTGCTATTGTCTTTTTGCTGGCCTTAGCCGTAATGGTACAGAGTTCTTTTTGGAACTGGGATGCTTTTGATCCAATTACTGCATATAGGAAACACTGTTCGTAATTAACGTACTGATCGTATGTAACGCAACCAAGGGTACGGGCACATTAAAATGGTTTAAGGTGTCATAAGAGGTGACTGAGGTGCCGGGTGGCGGTATATCTGTCTAAAATAGTGACACTCATTATATAATGGAAACTGCGCTGTGTGATTGCCACCACACTTACCGAATATAGGGGAAAATTTCCTCCTATATTGAAGAAGCCTTTATTCTATGCAAGTAAATTTAAATAAGTAATGAAAAAATAAAGAAATGTGGTTTCTTTTTATAGACTATATTAGCCATACAAAGTAGCCTAACAAGTTATAGCGAAAATAACAGCAAATGTTTCAATACTACCATTTTCAGTACAATGATTATAATGACATCATATCAGTTATTAGAAGTCCACTGCCGGACATAGTCCTCCCCAAGAAATGGGTAATTTTGCCCATAATTGCCGCTTTGGGCAATCGTAGCTTTTGTGACGGGCATACTTCTGCCTATTCCCGTCCTATGCTGTCCGTCCGGCGGTATATCCGCCCGTTGCGGATATACCGCCATCTGTCGGTTCTGGGACCGTAGTCGTCTTAAAAACTGGGGAGGTTCTATTCTACTCTGCCTGGACCTTACGACTTGTGATGTGCTAAAAAGGAAATAAGCTTGTATGTTACGCGTCATATATTAGGCACATCGATCGCTTTTATTGTTTACTTATTAAAAAAGACCAAACAAACTGCTGAAAGAAAGAGCCATGTTTTACGTCTTAAATAAAAGTCATTTCAATGCGATATTATTTTTGAACGCAAATAAAAATCGTAAATCTTTCATTAAAACTTTTGGGTTATATTTCATTCGTGAATTACATTGTCTTTAAACTCGTCTACGGCTTGCTAGGATATATAAACCATGTAATTAGGTCTACCTTTAAATAATCTGCTGTCAAAAATTTAAATAGGTAGGTATATCACCATTTGTTGGTTTCAATTGCCTTTAAGATCTCTTATACCTATATAAAGAAGTACTAGTAGAACCTTTGAATCTTCACGGCTAATTGTTTATCATCATTGATATCATATCTGCCATGAGAAGTCCACTGCTGGACATAGGCCTCCCTAAGAAAGGGCGAATTTTGCCCATAATTGCTACGCCGGGCAAGCGTGTTGACAATTGCAGAGCGCAGCTTCTGCGGTGGGAATGCTGCTGCCCATCTCCACCCTTTGCATTTGAACTACGCTGATTTGGATGGATATACTCTATATCTATCGGTTCTGGGACCTTAGTAGCCTCTTACAACACTTGATACAGAGGGAGGTACTATTCTACTTTGCTGATACCTCACGGCTTTTGTTATTAGGTAATATTTATTTTTTGTCTGAATAAGCTGAAATACAGACCAGGCGAAATAACGGCGATTTACTAGTGAGTATTAACAGTACGTTAAAATTATCTGAAATGATTAAAAAACGCGATATCAAATGTCCACCGAAACGATTGGGCAAAAATTGTTATGAAAGTCGACGAGAAATCCTAAAGCTTTTCAAAAAATCCCTTACGTTTTCATCCATTAAGAGTTCTCGAATGACCGAGAGTCAATCCTTGGGATTACGTTGGACATGTTTTTGTAGAACTTCTCGTTTCAGAACAGTATCAAATATTTAACTAAAACCTTTTTCGTGTTTAGTTAAAAACTGTTCTAAATTGGGCATTTGTTGATATGTATCCGTATAACTGAAAATCATTTACATGTCGGGTCTGATGACGCAGATGGTAGTGATCCTATCTTATGCGGCAAAGGTCGTGGATTCGATCCCCACCCAGGACAATTTATTTAATGATGTTATTAACTGTTCTGTGTATGGGTGTGTAAAAATGTGTATTATATTTGGGATTCCTCTATTGTTTGATAGTGCTTTAAGCTTACCTCGGAGTCAGGTCAATGTATAAGATGTGTGATGTTTACCTAACCTACTTATATGTACGCAAATTACAAAGCAATTGTCATTTAAACACTAATAATAAATTCTAATGACACCTAATACAATCACTTCACTCCTAGATAAGTCGCTTAAAGCACTGTGCTACGGACATCAGAAAACAGAGGAATCATAGATACAATACTTTAATGCATATTTAGAAATTAGGCATTTGACACAACATTTGTATTTGTCCTATATTTGCTCATCATATTGCCTGAGTGCGGGGCAAACCCACGACCTTTGGCATCAAAGGTGACGTGATCGTTGACCTGCTCCTGTTGACCTTGACAGTAAAGAATGTAAGGGGCCCGATGGCGCCCGTACAGTAATGCGATAAAGGTCGTGGGTTCGATCCTTACCCAATTCAAACTTGATGTAATTAACTTATTTTATTGCTCTGTGTTCTTGTGTCAATTTATATGAGGTAGACCTCATGCTAAAGTCACCAGGTCTGCATTGGTACCTAAAACTTACCTATTTCTCAAGCGGTAGAATTAGATTCGCATTGCTAGGTTCCAGTTTGAATGGTGAGAGAGAGAGAGAAATTTCTGGGTATTATGAGATAATATCTTCGTTCATCATATCCTTCTGATATTACCAGCGCCTATAGGCCGAGCTGATGGTTACTTTCAATAGCACGTTTGTGTGTCAAAGAGGTGTTATTAAAAAAATATAACAAATACAAAATATGTCTCTACTTGACAGCTAGCTATCGTTTGAAGAAAATACTCTCTTCAAAGGTCACATAACAATCAAACGACTTTCTAAACAAAAATGACACTCGGCTCCACTCGACTGGACAAACATGAAGGCTTTTAACGGATTAATACCTACGTGATATCGTGTCAATGAATAAACTTTGTAAACAAACTGTGTCGGGGGCACCTTTTGAAGTATTATTCGTTGAAGTATGTGATACATTGACCTTAACTTGAGTAATGAACCTAATAAAATAGCAATTGAAAATTAAAAATACTCAAATAATGACTACGGACCTGAAATATTGAAGAGCGTTGTCGGATTTTCTAACAGATTGTGATTAAGGAAAAAAAGTGAACTACTTCTAAAGTAAATAAACGAACCCCTTATAGGATTTTGATAGACCCGATGGTAGATGGTAGTGATTCTATCTTGCTCAACGAGGGCCATGGGTTTCCCAGATTCCACCTAGGACATATATTAATATAATGAATAATTTTGTTTGCTTCTGTATCTGGATTTTTAATGTTTTCATTCATAATTATACCAGTTATTAATGTAAGTCCACTGCTAGATATAGGCTTCCTCAAAAATAACGGATTTGCCAATAATTTACGCGCTGGGTAAGCGTGTTGGTAATCGCAGAGCGTATAGCTTTTTCGACGGGGATCTTTTTCTGCTGCCCATCCCGGGCCATACTGCCATTTGTTGGTTCATGTTCCTAATATAAATATATAATTTTAAATTATCTCTGTACTTACAGTTTTAGACGATATGTTTTGCCATATCTTACGATACATTTGACGACGACATCTTTGTCTTATCCTTTTTTCAAGTTAATACTGAATGTTTCTTTTTTCGCAGCATAAAAAGGCCGTTTTAATACATAATTTTATTTTCAATTCAAAACTTCTACACCTTTTTGAGATAGAGGATCTTGCCAGATAGGAAAATGTATCTACATGGAAAACAAAACCATGCTATATATATGCATATGCAGAAAATCGCGCTTTTAGAATTATTTCTATCGAAATGAGAGCACTTCGAAGGATGTACGTTGTGAGTTTAACTGACAGATTAAATAATAGTGTGATAAGAGAACGATGTGGTGTAAAAAATTATGTTGTGACAACAATAGAAAAAAGAATGTTGAGATGGTTTTTACATGAATAAAGGATGCATGAAAGTATAATGACTGCACAAATATATAGAACGGAAGTGAATGGAAGAGTTGATCTAGTCTCTGCCTACTCCGATGTGACACAGTGTGTGCGTATATGTACTATGTATATATTCTTATAACATCTCATACATTGACCTGATTTCAAAATAAAATCGCTTAAATCGCTCTTGTTACAGATATGAGACAATAGAAGAATGATAAATATAATTAAAACTTAGATGCATACTTAGATACAGAAAAAACACAAGTATTTATTATATACATGTTTGTCCTGGCTGGGGATAAAACCAACGACCTTTCGCACAAGATAGAATTTCTCTAGACTTCACCATAGAAACATTAATCATTTAACATTAAGTTTAATCCATGAGTACCTGGAAATACTAATTATCCTAAAAGATGTAAATGTTATACAGCAAATAATAGGTACCGCTTGACGTCTCATCTGAATTTGCTGTTAAGTATACCGTTGCAGCTAAGTTCGATTAGACACAAAAGTTCCGACGTGCTAACTCTCTAGGGGGAGGTAGGAGGATTATAGTCTACATGTCTGGTTACAGGAAAAATGTAAAAAAAGAATAAAATGTATTACTAACTGTCCGATTATACGCAACAAAAGTCACAAAAGAAACATTGGATTACAAAAGACTGGATTAAACAAGACTATTAAAGCCATAATTGAAATCGTTTTAAGAAAATGTAATTCTCGGCTCCACAATCGTCAATGGCTGGATTTAATTGAATTAATCATTGAAAGATTAAGAATCGCCCCTTAATTGTGCTTAACGAAAAATGTTTTATCGGAAAAATATTCTTTTCAAACATTAAATGGCAATTGAATTGGATCGGTTTGCTGTCCGCTTAAATCACAAAGGTCGTTCGGGTTTATATAATATAGATTTTTTTATAAAATATAATGGAATGCGATGCATAACTACGTTTTTATTTTTACGTTGTTCTATTTATATTTTTATTTTAATCTGTTATTTTTTTGTGTCCTCGATCACCGCGTGTAAGCCCTGAATACAGATTTTTCCTAGTTTAGGCTCATGCCCACCTAAATAATGTTATATCTCTTAGTTCTAAGTTATAAATAAGTATCATAACTTTGGTAAAAATTGAATAATTTTCATTTATTCATTCATTCATTTTATTTAAAAACCTGCAGTGTTTCTGCTCGTAATTTCAATTCAAGACATGACATCGGTACGCTTAAGTCAAATTTATTTAATTTTCCATCTCTTGATTGTACTTGCTCTTTGTCAAACGCAGTGAACTATTTTTGGGATTAAATTTTGCATTTTTTATTACGTCTCAGGTAAAATAAACTGAAGGTTATTCACCAAGCTATATTTGCGACGCCCTTGAGGCAAACAATTACTTGTGGTTGTAAATATTAGCCAACGCCGATATCTACAAAGGGGTAAACAAAAGTATAAAACCTATAAATTTGTATAGAGAAATTTAAAAATAATATTTTGACGGTCTCAGACTAAATTAATCTATATATATAAAAATGAAACCCGTTTCGCGTTGTCACGGCATCACGTGTGAACGGCTGAACCGATTTCGATAATTCTTTTTTTTAAATGTTTGTGGAAGTCCAAGGATGGTTCTTACGGAAAAAAATATTAAGAAAATCTCTGAGAAATATTGAAAAGTATACATTTAATTTTGCATATTTTAAAAAACGCGCGTTACGAATGTCAATTTTTTTTTTATACGAATGTCAACGTCATTCACAGCCATAGACTATATTAAAAGAGCATCGTTTGTTCGGAAACGTGGTTACTTAATTAAGTTTGTTCGGAAACGTGGTTACTTAATTAAATTCTATTGCACTATTTTATAATTTTTTGAAAATAATACAAATAGTAAACCTATACAAATATAGGTACTCATACCTAAGATAGGTCAACTATACAAAATAAAGTAGTGCATCAAAGCTACGCTAAGGCGGTACGAAGTTCGCCGGGTCAGCTATTATAAATAAAAGTAGAATGACTGCATATGATCTATATATAATGCATATGATCTGCATGATATATAGAATGGAAGTGAATTGTAGAGTTGATAAAAGATATCCCAGGCGAAAACATCTTAACCAGGAAAAAAGGTATTAAGGAAGGGTCAGTTTAGAAGTACTAAGAATGAATGAGCGTTTATGAAAGGACTAATGCGAGTAAAGGAAGCGAGAGAGGTTTGCCAAGATCATAACAAGTGGAGATCCATAGTCTCTGCCTACCCTAATGGGACACAGACGTGATGTATGTGTGTATGGAAGTAGCGTAAAGCTTTTGTGCTATCATCTTTTTATCTATAAAATCAGAAGTTGACTGACATAACAACCTATATGAGATAAATATTTAAATTCAATAGTTCTTTTATAATTTCTTGAAAATTCACCTCCTGTGGGGGTACAAAGTTAATATGTAACTTTGCTGTTTTGAAATTTAGAATTGAGATTTTTAATGAAAGTCGTGAAACACGTGCAAAATATGTTTGTAAAAATATTTTTATAATAGAGGTTAAAATGAAAGTTAACAATCACAAATGTTCTTCACATAAATGGTTAGTTAATTTAACTTGACGCATAAGAAAGATACAGTGTGTATCATCGGGCTTGTCAAATTTATATTATAATTCTTGGCCACGAAGTTATTTTACCTGGAATCCCACGGGAATAAAGAAAAATATCATGTGCCCTTTATTAGGGTTGAAGATAGGCATTCACACGCCAAATTTGATTGACATATAGATCTTTTTTTGCATTTGTATTATTATTGTGGACATTGCTAACTTTGTACGCGTAAATTTCACTTTTTAAGTCTACGTGAACGTTAATATACGTATTTTAAGATGAAATATGTTCTTTGTCTTTTTCAAGGGCTCAAACAATCCACCTAAACATTTTATCAAAACCGGTTTAACCATTTAGGCTTGAAAAGTTGACAAATAGACATATGATTTAATAATTTTACTAAAGGCGCTGTGAAAAAACTGTGGAAGTTTCACCCCGTATACTATATGGAAAAACATTTTAACAAGGTGGTGTTTACACAGTTAATTGATTATTTTATAAGTTTTTAATCTATATCTTTTTTAATAGTTCCAGTAGGCTACGTTTATTTGTTAAAAATAATTTAAAAATAAAACATTATTGTTTACTTTATTTTATGTTAGGTTGTTATATAATATTTATATAATATTTTAAAGAAACGTTAAGTAAGTTACTCCAAAAAATGTAGTATTCTATTAGCATAATTATTTCCAAAATCAGTGTCTATTTACTTTATTTATTATGTTTTACAACGTCCGATAAAAATGCCTATATATTATGTTTTCTTATAGAAAAAAATGTCAAGATAATTTTACGAAATGATAGTTTGAACGAAATTGATGTAAATATATGAGGCTTATCGAAATTGTTTCTTTCAGAACGTAGGTGCACGTGGCGAAGGTTCCTCGGTCCAAGGGGTGGTACTCCTCAACATTCAGCTGCCTCCACGGAGACAGAACTCCCGCCTCTGGATACCAGAGACTTATGGATACAAGATTCCAGGTGAGATACTATATTATATATTCGGTGGAGTAGTACATTTAGAAGATTACATCTATATGGTAGTATTGTACTACATGAGTGACGTAAGCCAACTGCGAAAATGCAGTCGTTATATAGACTTGCTATAAACAACTAAAAAAATTGCATTGCGTTTTTGTCGCTTACCTGGTACTCTGTTACTCATAAGTCATATCCATACTAAGCTGACGTATAAATAAAACAACATCTTAACGGCTATTAAACGCGGTAAATTTAAATTTATCCTGACTCAAATTTTGAACAAGTTGAAAGAAATTATAAACAGCGTTTGAAAGCCGTTAAAAAGTATTTTCACTGTAGATAATAAACGTGTGCTAATGTTATAAGTTATAATAACATATAAAGTAACATAGATTTTATATGCAAGTAATATTTATTCAACTTTAATGAGATCTACGTGATTATAAAATAATTATCGTAAAACAATTCCAATTAATCTGACACGACGTGTTACGTTTCATTTTCACTTTAATATTCGACTTTCAACCAATAAATTAAATTCTCCTGACACTAATGTTAATGAAGCGTTAATTTAATAAATTCTAAGTGTTGAAAATTATATAGTAGATTGGAAATTATAACAAGATTTTCGATTAAATTAGAGTCTTTATTCGAATTACACAGTCTCTTAATTGACTTTTGAGAACATTGCTAAATTTAATTATCAAATAATTTGATGCAAATATTATGATAGTCTAAGAAGCTACCCACTCAGTAATTTAACTTATTTTTTGAGAGGTAGGCCACAAAGTTCATTCGTAGCCAAGTTTGCGTTTAATTCAAGCTTGGCTACGTATCCATATTGCATACCCAACTTGATATTCATTCATTAACCGCCACGAGGTATGTATCAAGTGCTACGGTCAAGATGCTACGGGCTACGAGTTGTAGCAATGCAGAGGCAAACAATGTTTTCAGTTATTCAACCACTTAGTCAGGATTTAGGTTCATAGCATCGACGACATACTTTCATGTATACCTAAAATTTCATCTCTGTAATATGAATGTGAACTTGACTGTTTATCTGTCTGCATGTCCACGTCGTAGTTTATTAAGTGTTATGTATTTTATGGTATGTTAGTATATTTTTGTGTGTTATATATAAATCTTATGTTATACATAATAAGTAAATATGCAAAACAGTTATTTCTTTACACCATTCTAAACAACTTTTGAATAAACTCTGAATCTACTTTTTTCATATTTTCTTATACAATGAATTCTGTCACTCTTAATATTAAAAACGCCATGCGGCCGCTTGAGATTACAGTAATTGAATTTAAAAATACATACTTTAAAATACACTACTAAAAAGTGTCAAATAGTCAAGCAAATTAAAAAAAGGTACTAAAAGTATTCAGGCACTATTAAGTGAAAGAAGCAAAATAATAAAGCCAAGTTAAAATCAAAATATTTCTAACAAACGACGGCATATCAAGGTTTTACAAAATATTGCTGCCATAATTGCTTATAGACTATTATGTGACCTATTAAAACAATAGATTTTAGGATAATAAAAACTTCGCATTGTGTAATATATTTTTTAACACCGAAACAGAATAAGTTTTGAAAAATGCAACAGATATTAATCTCAAATTTTAGGTCATAGTTCAAAACTCCTGTACAAAATTTATGGGAACAAAAAACGATTTGACGGATCATGTGATCTATCATCCATTATCCTGTATTGGATTTGGATCTGTCAATGTTTCAGTCATTATAATTGGGTTGTTTTTTTTAGAATTCTATAAAACGATTTGAATGTAACAATTTATAGTGACGCGTATTTTCATTTACATATATACACTTATATACACTATAGTTTTAGGGAAAAAGAATTTATTTAATTATATACATAAGAAATGCTCCTTTACCGTACCGTTAACCGTTTAAAGATAAGGCATTATTGAAAGCATCAAATACTAGAGGAGATAATACAAAATGTATAACCAAAACATTTTCTTTTCTAAGAAACGTTAAGTTCTCTCAACTTCCTGTTCTGATATCAAATGAACGAGCGCTCACACCCTAATTTCTCCTTTATCCAAGAATAGAACTAGCTTTTCTTTCCATTAACCTGTCTATTCAGATTTAAGAGTAACAAGGTACTAGATATATTACTCTAAAGCACCCTTTTAATCTGATGCAGTACATAAATGCATCCCGTAGTTGTTACGATGTGCATGCAGTACGAGTTAACGTTATCACTCGCTACGACAAATGCAATTAGCCTGCGCGACATTATGCAATGAAAGCTTGTTATGGCATCCTCTTCGATAAACTTGCATCAGTATTAGAATTTCATATCCTACAATATACATCGTACGCTAGTTTGCTTTCTCGGTATTGTATATTGAGTGAGTTTTGAGAGATACCTTGTTTGACAAGTCTGAGGAAGTCAAAAGTCAAATAAGCTTTTGTCAACTTCTCTAACGATAAATATATATCATTTTTAGTGTTACATAAAAAGGAAAAGTACTGAATGATGGATAATTATAAAGGTTAGTAATTTAAAATTTACGACAGGGGTTTCTTTATTTTTTTAAATAAATTGGGGAGCACAAAGAAAGAGTTTTTGCAAAATTAACCCCCTAAAGGTAGAGGTAAAACTGAGGTGCAATGTAAGTATGAAAGTTCTGTGATTTTTAAAGTTATTTCACATTCCGCTTATCAAGAAAAGTCTACAGACCGAACAATATATCTATCCACCCGAAACCGTGTAGTTGGCGTGAATGAGCAGCAGCATTCTCGTCTCAAACGCTACGTTCTACAATTGCCACCACGCTTGCCCTTCGCGGCAATTATAGGCCCTTTTATAAATTCCCCTTTTTTAGACCTTTTATACCTGCTATAATTGCTTTAAGCACTTGTGTTACGAATATCAGACCACAAGTAAATAGCAAATGTAATACTTAAATACCGCTAGGTGCGGTACAGGCCCAAGCATAGCCTAGGTCATAGATCAACTCTTGCATTCACTTCCGCTCTATATATTTGTAGGGTTATTATATTTTCATTAATTCTCTCTACATATCCAAACCGTGGTTATCATGGTCTGGCTGTAAATGAGATTAATATGATGAGACACGCAATACACATCTATTCGTGGGGTAAAACTAAATAATATCACCTATATCATCAGCCAAAAAATAACTTAAAAAAAGTAATATAAATGCCAGTTATATCAATTTTTGCCATACAATTTATTTAATATCGTTTTAAACGTAACTTTTGTTAAATAGTAATAAGGTATCTGAACCGACAGATGGCAGTATATCCATCCGAAACAATGCAGCTCAAATGCACAGGATGGGTATGAGCAGCATTCTTATCGTCAAAGCTGCGCTCTGCCATTGCCAATACGCTTCCCCAGCGTGGCAATTATGTGCAAAAAACCTCCTTTCCTGGAGAGCCTATATCCAGCAATTGTTGTAGTATTGCAGCAGCAGTTGTAATTACAATTGTGCTCTGCATGTTTATAATTGCAGTTGGTAAAGGTACAATTTAGTAAGTTAAAGAAAAAACAGAGAAATAATTTTGAGTAGATAGAGATAATAAAAGCATGACAGAGTAATTGATTCGTCGTGTCATGTTCATGTCACAATTTTAAAAACATTTCATTAACATTTTAGTGCAAAAAAGAACATTATCATCACAACAGCTTTATTTGATCACCATAGCAGCCATTGATCGTCCACTGCTGGCGTTGGCCTACCCTAGATTGCCCATAAAGACAAAATTTTTCTTAATTTAATGTTGCTCATACTTGCCGTCCCGAGCATGCGTGATGCCAATCGCACAGCATAGCATCGCGATCAGAATGCTCCTGTCTAGAATACATTACATTTTTGCACCTCCTCACAGTAGACAAGTTAGTTGCCGCAAGCCAACCTAAAGCAAAACAAAATACAAAACCATAAATTAAATGAAATTCACCACTTTTTAAAAAACAATTGCTTTAGTAATAGCGAAGGTGTAAATGTCAGAAAATATTACTACGAGTCAGAACGACATTGCACGAGAACTACACAACATGCGATCATATAAAACTTTGTAATCTAATTAACTTTTTCCTATAGAATAACGTTAAGTGCAACTTCGAAATTCAATTTCTTCGTCAAACATGCACACATAAATAAATTATTCATTTGCGCATTCATTCACAGAGCGACCAACTTATTTCGTTCGATCTGTAATAAAACTACACAGTTGTTAGAGGTTCATATTAAATACTAAACACTTGTGCTACACAAGCGTTTCCTGGAACACACACGCTTCGCAATTTTAGGGTTCCGTGGGAAACGAGAAATTGTGTAATAATGTAGTGTATAGTTATCCGTCGGTTGATTTCTTGTACAACACTATCACCCATCACCCCCCCCCAATCACCCATCATTAGGCTCGTAAAAACTGAAATGTGATAACAGGCCTGTCAATATTGCCAATGTATCATCTAGTCCTCATTCACCTTTATTGTGCAATTTATTAATACCTTGTATGATTTTTTGCCGTGCGGTACCGGCTGGTAGCTAGATGAGTAGAATAATACCTCCCCCTGTACCAGGTGTCGTAAGAGGTGACTAAAGGTACCCATAATGACCCAAAACAGTATAGCTGGGGTGGGAATGGATATCATCATCCCCGTTATGATAGCTGCGTTCTACGTTAAAGTTTTCCTTTTCTTGGGAAAGCCTGTGTCCAGCAATGGACTTCCAATAAATGATATGATGATGAGATTTTTTTTCACAATATTCGTTGAGCTCATCAATTTTTTTTAGTTGAGTATGTTATTGCTTGGAGAGGATTCTTATAACAGTAAAAATCTATTATATTTCCGCAAAATAAATAATTCATTACTTATCGACTTTATTAACCTGTATGTAATCTTCAAATTTGACAAAACTGTCAGTTGTTTGACAATTAGCGCTCCAAAGTTTGTTTTTAACTTAGTTTATTGTATATATGTATCTTATTTTAATAATTATTAATTCGCTTATGTAATATACTGATGATATCAAAGGGTAGTGATAAACTCATTGTATTACACGAAGGTAAAAAAAGCTAAAGCTTACTCTGAAAGCAAATACTTAAAACATACGTAAGAGCAACTTTGTATTTTTTAGATATTCAGTTAATTAAAGGAGATACATTATAAAACGTATGTGAATAATTTCAAATTATTCGAGAAAACGAGGCACGCGTTCGCCATACGAAGTCGCAAAGAGACAGATGGATGTGATCACGAAAAAAAGAGTTATAGTGAGGAGTGAGCAGATTAGTGAGGGTAGAATATTAGGAATCACTATAACCGGAGATCATTTCTGAAAATAGTTCATAAAAAGCAATATTTGAATATATACAAGTGAAGTCATTCTAGCACTCAAGTTGCTAAACATTTTGTATGAAAACCAAACTTTACACACACTTACTTCATACTAAGCGGTTAGTCAATATAGGCGGAGTCAAAATAAACAGATTTTGTCCTATACTTATTTGAGTTCTGTATTTATCTAACTGTAAATATTATAGCAGCAATGAAAATACATATAATCTCTTCTAGAAATAAGATAATGTCGAATCCTTTTCATAAGCAACCATTTTTAAAAGTGACAAAGATTTATTTATTTATTTAACTTTATTGCACAAAATGTTACAAAATGTACAAATGGCGGACTTAATGCCAGATGACATTATCTCCCAATCAACCATTACACAAAACAAAAAAATATATATATATAGTGGTGCAGGCAATATATATACAAAATAAATAAACATGGCATATACATAAAATAACGTACATCAGAAATAGGGTTATAAAGTTAGAGAAGCAGCATCAGTAAATAAAGTACGGAGACAGCGTTTCAGGGGTAAATTTGTTTGGGGATTGCTTAATATTCAACGGAAGCTCGTTCCAGTGTCGTATAGCTGTCACTGTAAAAGAGTTTGTCAAAAAACTAGAGTGATGAGAAGGAGTTAAGAGCGAAAGAGTATTAGAAGAACGGAGAATACGTTCGTAAGAGGAAGATAGGTATTGGAATCTGTCATTTAAGTAAATTGGTGCCTACGGATCAAAAAGTATTGAAAATAGTATGGTTAGAACTTGAATTTTGCGACGTTCTCGAATGGGAAGTCAGCCGAGAAGATAACAGTAATGGGAAATATGATCGTATTTACGCAAACCGAAAATGAAACGAAGACAGTTGTTTAATAGACGATCCAACTTATTAAGGAGTTCTTGAGAGATATTAGTGCAGCACACGTCACCATAGTCAATTATGGGTAAAACCAAGGATTGAATAAGAAGGGTTTTGGTTTTAGTAGGAAGAAAATATTTTAATCGATAGAGAGCACGAAGCGTTCCAGTAACCTTACTGCTGATTTCATTAACATGTGTATCCCAGGTTAAGGAAGGGTCGATAAATAGGCCAAGATTCTTAACGCATGTGCTGTAGGGCACTACCACGTTATTAAAAATAATTACAGGTACATTTTTTTAACTGGACAATTGCCGTTTGCTGCCCAAGATAATGGCTTGAGTCTTAGACGGGTTCACAGAGACACCAAACTTTTGTGACCAGTTTGTGATGTTGGTCAAATCAGCATTAATCCGAGCAATGGCATTGTCCAGGTCATTTTACTCTGCCTGGGTGTATAGTTGCAGGTCATCAGCGTATAGATGATAAGAGCAGCCAATAGATTTGGTGACAAGGTTTATGAAAAGGGAAAATAATAGCGGAGAGAGAATGCCACCTTGCGGCACACCAGCATCAATGGTCACCCACTGGGACAAATCATCTCCCAGGCGTACCGCTTGCTGGCGTTCTCGAAGGTAGGATGCGAATCATTCCCGAACCGAATCAGAGACTCCGACGTAAGAGAGAATAGAGAGGAGAACTTCGTGATTGATAGAGTTGAAGGCGTTGGAGAAATCAATCAGAATTAAGACCGTAAGGCGGGAGTATTCCATTCCAACTCTTACATCATCCAGGATATTTAGTAGAGCTGTTATAGTGCTATGTCCTGTATGAAAACCGGATTGAAAGGGACTGAAAAGGACAAAGATTCTCGGTGAGAACTAATTTTTAATTTAAATGTAGAAATTTTTGCAATATTTAAAATAGAATTTTGTTCCATTATGTTGATAGTTCCTACTTAAAAGGAAAATTCAGAATATTCCTTGTGATTTAGCAGTATTTCCTTAATTTGTCCATATCTATGAACAAGTATACAGTTCGCATGATAGTAAGCGTCATTGCAGCCTATAAACGCTAGTATCATGATGATATCATTAGCACACTGGAAACATTGTGACGGGAAACAACAGATGGCGGTATATCCACTTGAAATAGTGTAGCTGAAATATATCAAGACGGTGATGGGCAGCAACATTCTCACCTAGAAGCTTCGCTCTGCGATTGCCACCATGATTTCTCAGCGTGGCAATTATGGGTAATTTTAAGAAAGGAGTTTCTTGGTGTGCTCTATGTCCAGACGTGGACGTTTTACGTCTGTTAAGATGAAACATTGTGACTTGAAGATATTATATCACATTACCCAGTAAATTCTCTGCTTCTCTCACCTATCAAATAGGAACATGGCAATGTGAACACCGCTGTTTAGCGGTACCAATGCAGACGACCTTTTTAAGAGGTCTTTCTACTAAAGCTCAGACGAAAATGTATGACAGAAACTCTGGCTGGTTGTATTCACAAATATTTTTCTTTGTCGAAATTGACAAGTACAGAAACTACGGTACGGTATTCAATAGATCAAACACGCACTTGCCCGATTTATGTATTAAATACTGCAAAGGGCCGACACGCCACAATAACATTACGGATTTCTGGGAACTGCTGTTTTGCAAGTACTTACAATGTTTTAATGGAAACACTTGTTATATGTACGTCCTCTACAAATTGATATCCCAACTAATATAAATGTAAATTAATTTTGTTAACCTGTTACCTCTTCACGTGTTATGTACTTATTCTGTGTGTGCATAACTATTTTAAGAAGTCTTTTTAATAATTTTGCCCACTCAGAGTACGGAGTAATAGATTGGCTACCTTTTACCCGATAAAAAAACAACTAATCATGTGGACTGTCGATACTTCAATTATAATAGCACAAAAAATCAATAGATGGCCTGATCGATTTAAAAGCGCAGGTTTTATTAACATAGAGTAATTAGTGTTAATGGTACCCCTACCGGCACCGGCAGCTTATAAACCATTGTCTTAAAGCTAGGTTAGAGCAGTTTAACGCCATACATATTTAACTTAACTTCTAACGTCATTTTTTAAATTATTTCATCCAATCTATCTCTTTATAATATCATTATAAATAAGGAAAACCAGTTCTACTATTATAGCAGACGAAAATTCCTGCTGGACATAGGCTAAGAAAAGGGGAATTTGCCTATAATTGTCGCGCTAGGCAAGCGTGGTGGTTACCGCATCTACACGATGGAAATCTTACTGTCCATTCCCGCCTCCTTGCGTTTGAGCCATATTTGAGGTGATATGCCGCCATCTGTCGATTTAGGTACCCCAGCCGCCTTTAGAGGAAGGTACTATTTATTCTACTTAGCTGGTAATTAAATATGTCTTTGATTACGAAAAGATATGTTTATAATGACAAATAAAATGCTGTTGAGTTCACGGACATGGTCGATATATTTCGTATGCTGAAATATGTCAATACAAAATAGGGAAGTGCGTCAGGGAAAGTGATACCGCATTTTAAGCACGTCCGTATTATCACAATAATAATAATACTGCCTCTTTCACGTATCAAACTGGAACACAGCAAAACGAACACTGCTCAAATAGCAGCTGCAGCGGTAGGAATATATGAAATATGTGAAACTGTGAGGTACCTCCCTCTGTATCAGGTGTTGTATGAGGCGACTGAGGTACCGAACTGACAGATAGTGGCATATCCAGTGCAGCTTAAATTCTACAGTGTGCGATTACCTTCATGCTCAGTGCGGCAATTATAGGTACAAATCACCCTATCTTGGGGAGGTATATGTTCAATTGTGGACTTTTATGGTTGATATAATGGGGTACTAAAGCAAACGAAATTTGTATGAGGTCTACCTTTAGAAATATTTGATTCTTAATTCAAAATTCATATGTAGAATGTTTTTCTTATTTTTAAATTTCCAAGTCAATGCAATTCACACATCTCATACGTTGACCTGACTTCGAGATAAGTCGCTTAAGGCAAGTACCTTGTACTCATGTTACGAATATTAGACTATAGAGTAACCATAAGTACATACTTAATACCAAGACCCAGAATTAACACAAATATTATCATATATAATTATTTCTGAAGGGATTTAACTTATGACGCTTAAGTTGAGAAAACTACCGAGCGCGCCTGAGTTGCCCACGAATGACGTTTTTGTTAGTTAAGCACCATAGTGACGCTTATTTGTGAGTTTTAAATTTCAGCTGATACTTTCTGAAAACAAATCAAATAGGTATATTGAATTCTATACAACTCTACTATATCGAATATACAGAGGCGTAATTTATCGGACCTCGGGTGGTAAATAAACGACGGTTGTAATCAAGAATCTATTTAGGAACCGCAAGAATTCAAATCTAAAGAAGATGAACAATTCTCAAAATTATGTTTTCAAAGCGGAATCAGACAATAATATTGTCTATAAAGTGTATTTATTTCTTATTTGGATTGGTCACATAGATTTGTTTGCACGACGACGCATATAGTAGAGCTCTTGTCATGTGTCAATAAGTTTGACTCTCTTTTGTTCTGTCTGTTTGTTGAATATATTTAAGTATTATATTGGTGATGCCTGTGATTTCTGTTTCTATCATTTATATAATTTGTTTGAGTTGGAAGCTTAAAGATAAAATTTATGTAATCCTCATAATACTTTCGAATTAATATTTTAATTGCTAATCATATTGTTGAAACAATAATTTGGATTAATTGACAGGTTTTCATTAGTATCTGCTATAGAACTAAAATGTTGGTTAGTTCAGTCACTTAGCTGAATAAGGGTCTAATTGTTGTTATTTCATAACATCATTCAAGCAAATATCATTATTTAATTTTGTCTTGCCACTAAAATATTTATTTGAAATACTAACCATCCTTGCTGTGAGGTACCGGTAGAGTAGATTTGTAACTTGCAATGTTAGTATGTAAATGCTCCTCTGATGAAATTTTGCAACTAAGTTTTGAAGTAGATATCTTCAACTGATTGAGCTTAAATTTTGTACAGACGTTAAGTTTAAATGACAATAGTTAATTATGTGACGCCGTTCTATTTCCGATATGGCGGAACGCCCAAGATAAAGGATATTTCTTTAAACTATTTTCTGCAAATGGGTATTTAAATAAACCAATATGGGGGAGTAATTTTGTTTACCCGTAGTATGGATATCAAATAGGAATACGAATGCTGAATATCAACTCAATAATTCAGAAACGTGTCCAGCGATAACTTCAAAGTAAAAATCAATTAATGAGATATACTAGTGTAGATAAACAGGTAAATTAAATAATTGGATATGAATAATTAATACAACTATTTAAACTTTTCAAATGTGAAATAATGTTTTAAGTTAACAGTAAAAGTTCATTTTTTTCTTTTTAGCGCATTTAAATAAATACTTTAAAAATGCTTTTTATTTTTAGTTTTTTAACCTCGTGGCATGTATGGTATTTCTATTGATTTTTAGAAAATGTATTGCAAGATATAGTAATGTAAATGAATGTTATACGTTAGCTTAAGGTATATGTATGTCCGGTTGTATATGTATAGTAAAAGTGTTATATAAGCAAGTGGATTTTTGTCAATTAAATTACAACTATTGTTCATTTAACGACGATTTTAGTTTGAATATACATATGACGCTTGCTTAAAAACGCTTTATAAATGGCTTATGTGGTCTGCCATCGATGTTTAGTTCTGATATCTGTGTTGTATTGCACAGCGAGCCTGCCCCATCAGCCATGACTGCACTTCACCAGTTTGGAGCTGAGATGTTGCGTCTATCTCGAGGCTTGGAAGCTTCTGCTGCGAGCAAACCACAGTACAGAGGGTATTACAATTGGCTAATAATTGTTCGCTTCAAAATTTGCCGGCCAAAGCTATCGTACGTTTATGCTTCTGTGAACTGATTCTTGTTATAGCTGTGCATTGCAGTTGGAAAACCCGATAACAAACTAATTGATTACATCTCAAACGACGACATAAAATCGTGACTAAATAAAGTTAAAAATATGAAATGGTTTTATCAACTCGCTGCATGATAATTGGTGTTTCTCATGGACATAACAAATTTAAGCTCTTAAACAAGAGCAATAACTAGAAATAAACTATCATATTTGTTACCATTTTATACTTCTATTTGGTTTTATTGTTATATGTACAAAACATCTACCAAATGGATATTATAATTTAACTTCTGTTGACAGGACAAACATTTCAGAGCGAGGTGGAATGCTCACTCCCGGGTCACTTAGCGTCTCTTCTAGCTCTCCATCGTCAATGCTCCAGGATAGAAGGCGTCCATCATCCACAGGTGATTCTAACACCCCTCTCCATAGACCCCGAAGCGCATCTGATGACGAAAGCAACGACGGTCTTTTAGCTCCTGCAACGATGACAGCAAAATCTCGGAGCTCTGAAGATGGTCTTCTTCTTCCTCCACCTTGCACATGCCCTTACTTCGGCTCAGAATCAACCCCTCCACGGCGTACTACTGAAGTTATCATTGTTCCTGGTGGAGACATCAATGGTTGTCATGGATATCCAAGGAATGGAAATTTAAAAGGTGATGAACCGACTCAATTCTTCAGACGATCTAGTCGAGGAGCAGCTTCTATGGTCACGTGGGATGAAGCAAGAAGATTCCGAAGGGGCTCTAGTTTTGGTGGAGCTAGAACTACGCTGTCTACTCCAGTCCGAAGCATTAGAGCCCAAAGATCAATATCATCTCGTCCCCAGCAATCAGTAACTTCAAGCCCGCAGCGTCAAACGCCAAGAGCGCATCATTCCAGAAACTCCAGTGTAATTTCAAGAAATTCATCAAGACATGGCAGGATACTACGCTTAGAGCAGAAAGCGACGAAAGTTTTAGGTGTAGTATTCTTCACATTTGTCGTATTGTGGGCGCCATTTTTTATTCTAAACATGGTACCAGCAGTGTGTCCGGAATGCGAGAGGAGGATTCCATCTTGGGTTTTCGATTGTGTGCTGTGGTTGGGGTACGCAAGTTCCATGGTTAATCCAATATTTTACACTATATTCAATAAGGTATTCAGGCAAGCCTTTAAGAAGGTTCTGATGTGTCAGTATTGTAGATCTAGAAGGTAGCCAGCACCTTGGGAGCGCGTGCGTCCATCTTCAGATCCCGGTCTAGGCGCGCTCTCAGTAAACAGGCCCAATATTCGATCCCAATTCGTCTGAACTTCAGAAATGAGCTTTAATTAAGGACGCTTTTAGCTTAGATTGCAATGGCCTAGTCGTATAATATTTCTTCACGAGATTAATGTATATTTTTTTATTTCTATAAAACTGTGAATCACTCGTTAAATATTCAGCGCACAAATAGAAGTATCGCCTTCACTCTGACCTCATAGTTGTACCTGGAATAACAGACACGCTTTGCATTTAGAAGTTAAAAACTGTAACTACTTAATTTATGAAGACTGAATTTTTTTTTATTGTTAAATGCAATTGTATTATAAGTAGTTTCTTACCACAATCAATACCACACAAAAGGCCACCTACTCTTATCATAGTTGAAAATTGTTCAATAGAAACATAATTTGCTGGTCCTTCAAGCCCTTATTACTTTACTGTTAAGTTATATTTCTGTGTAACACCATTTCAATGTTTTTATTCGGAATAAAAATATATATCAAGCAATAATAGGCCGTATTCGTATTCAATGAAGGAACATTTATCCATGAGAGCAAATGAATAACTTTGATATTTTACCTTCTTTCCAATGTTCAGGGAAGGGCCACTTGATTGTTAACCTAATTAGTCCAGCATAACGTTAACTCGAAAAATTATTTAGCTATGGATGTTATATCTAGTCATTGATAGCGATTCTGAAACAGTTCACTGAAACTAAATAAGACCTAAAGCCTGCAAACAGATGTCTAACATAATACTTTAGAGAATCTGTTGAATATATTTTAATAACAGTATTTTGGTTTATACTATAAAATGTCTTGTGAAGCGTAATAGTTCAGAGAACAAACCAACAAATATGTTTGATGTTAATGTTGATATAGCTTGTTTGTATCTTTCTTGACCCTTTAATCTTTACAGTGAGAGCTGAACCAACTATCTTATGCAGTCTTATATCAGTTTGTATTAAGATGTAGGATAGTAAAGTTATTTAATGTTCGTCTTTTAAATGTCAAAACAGTTAAAGTAAACTTTGGTGTATGTATGTAAATACGAACTCCAAAAATAATATATAAAGTAAATTTTTCTACCACATTAACCGTTAAATCCTTCCTTTTAAAGAACTGGGAATTTCCATGACGTTTTATTGTATTTGTTCAATCGGTTAAATTAAATAATGATAATAATAAACTTTTATATCACTCATAACTTTACATCTCCCTTAATTTGATCTCGAGATAAGTAGCTTTAATTGTACACGTGTGAAAATCAAAAATTACATGACTTAATTACATATACATTCATTATTTACGTGATAATTACTTGTGTTTATTAATTAATACTATAACATTAAAATACAGAACAAACAGTAGATAAACACATTACATCACGTTTGTGTGGGGCTCGAACCCACGCCCGTTGGTGCATAAGATAGGGACAAAACTGAAAGTACCATCCCGCCCAATGTTGTGAAAGGTTATCCTTGATCAAACTTTAACACAACACATTCCCTATATGTTATATGATTACTAAAAACAATGTTTTACTTAGTATATTGATCAGTATTTTTTAACATTTACGCGTTCAGTATTCTCTAAAATTGCTATTTTAACGTCTTTAAAACGCTGTATTTAATTTTGAGGTCAGTTGCCGCAAACAAAAAATGCAATAAGTTAAATAAGAGCGCGTTAAAGAGCCGATAAAGTGCAGTCTTATCATCTGATATATATCAATCTGATAAGTAAAAATTAATACCAGTTCATTTTTGAAATCGTACTGCCGATTTGACCTCATCTTTGTCTTTCTGGTCATGTCAAATTAGTAAGACCACGGCATGTTAATCAAAGTTTCAGTGGACTGAGTCAGATATACATTTAATTACATATAATGAGTCGCGATGGATTATGAATATAAAAATACGTATTGCACGTTTGTTTGACTGTCTAGTTAGTTTGTAAATTTGTCTTGTAAATATCACACTACATGGATTATACGATATAGTTGTTAGATTGATATTATCACTCGTTTTGTGTATGTTATTATTGAATTAGCTAATGATTTTTGTTTGGGTATAAAAATAGTTTATGTCATAGACATTGTATGTTAACTTGTAGGATGCCAATATTCGTTTTTGAATCAAGTCACTTGTATTAGACGTAATTGTTAGAGCTTAAATTGATCGAGAAAATAGATGTTATATTAAATGAATTACTCAAATAGTTTAAGTTTTTTTTTGCCAAAATCAGCGTATGGAAAGTACTTATGGAAATACCAAATTCTTTATGTAAATATGTAAAAAATACGATCAGTTCTAACTTTTACGAAGTGCTATTAACATTCGAATCCATTCGATATGCTTTTTAATTTCATAAAATGTGTAATTACAAACACTTGGAGAGGCCTGGGACAACCTATAATGGCCTAAGTCTAATATTTATATGAAAAACGTAACATTTTCTTTATTTAAATCTGATTTTGTTAAATTAGATCGCAGTTTTTGCTATAACTAAGGTTTCTTTCTCTTTGTGTCTATTAGTGAATCTTCTGTCAATCGTTTTTAGGCGGATCTTCAAAATTAAATATACATATAGTTTTTAGTAAAGTATATAGTAAAAATATATGTGTTTAGTGAAAAACTATGATTTTAAAATTTCATATTTCAATAGTAAAGATTTATGTATAACTTCACCATTAAATAAAAAATATAAATAACAAATTACTACGTCACTTAAACCCCGATAGTATTTAAGAGGTTGTGATTTAATTGCAACATTATAAATGATTTTATTAAAAACAATAAGAGTCAATTTCGTTCAATTTCTAAATCGGCGTAATTACATATAATCAACTATTGTATATACGGCCTATATGTAAATTAGATATTTACTCTTTTCTATGGAAACTCAAGTAAATAAATGTGTTGTAAATAAATTCTTTAAAATGAAATTAGGCGATGTACACAAGGGACGATGTATCATATGTGTGAGTAAAGAAATACATACATATGTACCCATGTATTAAAATAAAACGATATGATCGTGGACTGAGTTGTTTTTTCTTTTCCCTATTTTCTGTTCTGTTAAACCACTATATTACTGTATATTAAGTATGTGATATAACTTTAAACATTTGGGTGTAAACATATCACAAGTGATTTTAAGTCCTCAACAAACAATACTTTTCTAGAATTATAAATTAACAAACTACTATTAAATTCTCACATGACCGATGACCCTGATGGACCTATTTTCAGAAGAATAGTTTGAAAATAGGTCATTGACCTAATTAAAAACAGACGAGACTTAACACTAAATTTACAGCAGGTTCATTACGCAAACCACTAGATCAGAACTAGCAAGAACTGGTGGTAATAAAAGTTTCATTAATACTTGGTGATTGGTGTTTTTGGAACATTTACTGACGTCGGTGCTAACAAACCGTTGTCTCAGAAGTAAAAGTAATCCCAGTGGGTCTTCGACCAAAACAGAAAATTTGGAGGCGGTGACACGTGAAAACGAGAACGCTATATAAAATGTAGAGCTAATATGAGTTGATACATTTCGCTTTCCAGCTAAGAACAGGTTTAAGTCCAAAATTTTGTTTTTTGTTGAGAATATTGAGAATAGCCAGCTCTAGATTCTCAAAGCTTAACAATCTATTACTCCTACTGGGCCGTTTTGCCCCTCCTTAAAGAGCCTGCATCCCCCCTATCTATCTGCTATCCCCCAGACTCCTTCGGGGAATACATATAAATAACAAGCTTAGTGCGGGCGTTCAGTCAACATGGGCAACTGAGCTCGAGGACTCCCGACATCTAACCATCCTCCAATTCCGATCGGAGACACTACGCTGCCAGTCAATAATCCTTAATATATTGGTGCTGTGAGGTACCGGCACAGTAGAATAGTACCTCCCACTGCACCAGGTGTCGTAAGAGGCGATTAAGGTACCGGAACCGTTAGATGGCGGTATATCGATACAAAACAGTGCAGCTTGAATGCACAAAGCTAAGATGGGCAGCAGCATCCTCGTCGCGATAGCTTCGCTTTGCGATTGCCAACACGCTTGCCCAGCTTGGCAATAATGGGCAAAAAACTTCCTTTCTTGAAGAGGCCTATATCGAGCAGTGGAAGTTCAAATAATTGATATGATGAACAATCTATTTAAATCAAAAGAACCTTCGGATTGTATAAGCAAAACTTTCTGGAATGACTTCACCAAATAATTAGATGATGCATTCATAATATTAATTATATATTATATAATAATAAATTTACACAAAATCTTATACATTAACCTAAAGCCAAGATAAGTCGCTGAAAGCACTATATTGCGTACGTCAGACAAAAGAAGAAAAACTGAAATGCAAAATTATATACACAGAATAAACATAAATATCATTATCTAAATTTTTATCCTGGCTTAGGATCGAACCCACGACCTTTGGTGTATAAGACAGGATCACTACCATTTGCTCTATCAGGCCCATCAATTATAAAATTGCAAAATCGAGTGCTACTATTATTAAAAAAATGTGTATATTAATTGTCTAATTTCGGAATTGTTCTGCAAACCTTGAAAACAACAAAATTCCATATATTTTCTCCAGCCGTTCCCATTCAAGATTCCCTTGATAACAATTATCCTTACCGTTCCTAGATTTCCTAATTTACCCCACACGAATTTAATCTGAGCTATTTGAAAACAGGAAAATATACAACAACCTCTTGCATCTACAATATTTGTATGTATGTAGAAGAGTCCGCTTTCGCATTACTTAGACGAAGGCATTCATTCCAACAAAGCATAGACTGTAATCCTAGAAATGCAAGCGTTCGTTTATTTCTGCACCGGCGAATTCTATCTGGCAGTCCCCGTAATGGAATATTTAAATTATTCCAAAAGCTGTTCCTGTATATGTTTCTTTTTACTGTATCACAACAGAATTATCCATTAAAATTAAGAACTTAATGACTGATTAAAATGTTGAAGGGCCTGATGGCGCAAATGGCAGTAATCTTATCTTGGGCGCGAGGGTTCGCAGGATTGATCCATATTCAGGTTAAATATATAGAGGATGAATATTTGTATTTTTTGTTTAATCTATTTATTATATTGTGTAATCTATATATGCATTTAGGTATTAAATTTGTGATTTTAAATTTGTGTTACACAAGTTTTTATGCGACTAATCTCAGAGACCGTTCAATAGTAGGTATGTCTTTATATTTTAGCAACACTTCATCAAGTAATAATAATAATATATTCTTTATTGTACATGTGTATATACACCAAGAAATAAAACAATCAAAATAATTTAATATATACAATAGTATTGAACAATGAGCGGCCTTATCGCATACAGCGTTATCTTCTAGGCAACCTCAGAATGGAGTAGAAATATAATTAAGAAGAGGCAGTTTGAGGTAATAATTGAACTAATGAATAAATATAACTAATAGAAATATATAGGAGAGTACATCGATTAACACATACGAACACACACACATTCATAGATACCTAGTCAACTCAATGAAATATAAATCAGGTTATTGTGTAGCATCGTGTATCATTTATGACGTTTGACAAACATAAATTAGTGTTTTTTTTTTTGTTATTATACGAACCATATTTAAATCAAGTAATTTTAATACAAAAAAATAGAACATTATAAACTCAGGTTATAGATTTGTATAAATATTTAAAAATAAAAATACCATCGACATTTTGCACATGACCTAACGTGCGGTAACGGAGGAGTAAAATAGTATGTCTGTACCAGTTGTCAGATCAAGTGACTGAAGTACTTAAATTGCAAGACTTCTGTATATTACCCCCTTAAATGACTCAAATCGCCTCCGTACCGTGTGGTACCGGCAGAGTAGAATAGTACCTTCCTATCTACCAGGCGTTGTATGTAGTTGTATGTAGAGGCGACTAAGATAATAGAATTAACTGATGGCGGTATATCCACCCAAAACAGTGTAGCTCAAATGCGTGAAATGTCGTGAAAGCTGCTCTCTGCGATTGCCAATACGCTTGCCCAGTCCGGCAATTATAAGAAAATTAACCCTTTCTTGGGGAAGCCTATGTCAAACAGTGGACTTCCAATGGCTGTAATGGTGATGATGAAATGGCACAAATCAAATTTAATAGTGATGCCAATGCAAAGTTGCGTTCTGCGACTGCCATTGTGTCTGCCCAGCGTGGCAATTAAGAGCAATTTTTTTTCTTTTTTGGGGAGACTATATTTTATATTCAGTAGACGTCCTTAAGTTAATAATTTGTAAATAGTCAGCAATATAAATATTTATTATCATATCATATATCAGCACACTGAGCACGCGTGGTGGCAATTGCAGAGCGTAGTTTCGCGACGGTGAAGTTGATGCCCATCTAGAGATTAATTGGAGCTGCACTGTTTCGAATGGATATACCATCATTTGTTGGTACCTCAGTCGCCTTTCACGACGCCTTGTACAGAGAGAATTTCTATTCTTCTCTGCCGGTACTAATATATATATAATTTTACGTAATAAACATCAAGTAAATCAAGTTTAACAATATTCCTTAATACACTAACATTTTTAGTCTTTCAAATATACATGTTTGCATTAAAAGTTTACGTCAACATTTCAATAGAGATACGGTTTTTCGTGACTTAATAAGTAACCCACCTCTCCAATGTTCCAGCTTCTTGCACTTACGGTGCCTCTGAATAATACAAACGCAAGGTTTCAACAGCGTTTCGTCGAAGCATATTTGCTTGGTATATTTAGTTTGCAAAATTGAGTTTCATGTGCCAATGTAACATTTTTTTTATTAAACTAGGTCAACATAATAGAAAGCAAGCATACAGTCAGTGTGATAAGCGTCACTGCCAATTATAGATACTCGTAATATAACAAGGATATAAAAAAGTGCGTTGTCAATTTTGACCGGTTTTTTATTTTTAATAATAATAATAAATTTCCACAACATCTAATACATTGACCTAACTGCATGGTAATTCGCTTAAAAAACTTGTGTTAGAGACGCCAGACAACAGAGGAATTACAAATGTACTATTTAAAAACAAATATTCAATACCCAGACACAGAACAAAAAATATTATATAAACATTCGCTCTGGGCGACCCACGACCCACGACCCTAGTCGAATAAGATAGAATCACTACCATTTGCACTATCAGGCTTGTCATGAATTAAAGATGATATGTCACATTACCTAGTAATTTCACTGCCTCTCTTACCCTTTTCGCAATTCGAATACAGCTATTTGACGGTAGAAATATGAAATTGATGCGAACGCGGATGACCTGAATGATTTCAAGATAAATTATATGAGGCCTCCTTTGTGAAAATCTATCTTTCTTACGCATTGAAGTATCATTTGCAATGTTTGATTATATTGAAAATAAAGTTTATTATTTTTAACACAAGGTTTGATTGTTAAAAAGAATGGTAATATAAAACGAATTAAAGATTATCTGTATTGCAAAATATATCTGTTTGTACGAGTTTAACTGAATATACTGAACTCTGCACACATTATTTTTCATAAACAGGCGACTTCGTATACTCACACCCTCGCAATGTTTGCTAATCCTTTCTCTTTTCCTTGAACAACAAGTAACATTTTGTGCGGGCAACTGACTATAAACTTTAAGCTTTCAGTAGAGATCTCACAGTCGAACGACTGTTCTTGCTTTTTGTGGAGAAATCCAAATGCAGCCAGAGTAAAATTTTAATCAAAGCTTGGATCTCCTGTGCACATGCAAACACAAAAGTATGGCTGTCATGATTTTCAGTTTAAATTAACACATTTGCTTACTGTTTTTTTTATTTAAAAAACTAAAGTACATAATAAATAATAATAATAATAATAAATTCCTACAACATCTCATACATTGATCTGACTCCGTGATAAGTCGCTTAAAGCACTTGTGTTACGAATTCCAGACAACAGAGGAATCACAAATATACTACTTAAATACATATATTTTACACCCATACACAGAGCAAACACAAATATCATCATATAAATATTTGCTCTGGGTGGGAATCGAACCCACGACCCCTGGTGCACAAGACAGGATCACTACCATCTGCGCCATCGGGCCCGTCATAAACTAAAGACTTCTAATCTGTTACATTCAAATATATATAATTATAAATATATTACATATAAATATCTTTACGCAATTTTATGTGAATTCAATAACAAAGCAACTGCGCAAAACTTTTTGTAAAATATCTTCAAATTGATCAAATATGTCTTAAAATTTTTACAAATTAAGCGAATAAGTAGGTTGTTAAAGAAGCATAAAGGAGAATAGAGAATAAGATGTAATGCGGTTGGATGTAAAGTATGGAACTATATTATGAAAGTTGTTTATAAGGCAAAATTTCTATTCATGATTACAAGATCTACAACTAGAGAGGCCTTGAACAGGACTTCGATGTGGCGAATTGAGACGGCCTTAAAAAAGACGTACTTTGAAGCAACCTACGTCATCATCATTATCATCATCAACCTTAGGCCTTCCAAATTATTTCCAATAGGATTGGTTAAATGTTACATGCATTCAGCGCGGTCCTATAGATTTATTTGGATCGCCAAACATTGCATTAATCAACTTCTTCTAGACAAATTTCTTGAAACCATGTCAAAGAGATATAATAATCGAAAGGCCCAATCGCGCAGATGGTAATGATCCGTTCTTGTACGCCAAGAGTCGTGGGGTCGATCCCCACCCGGGACCAATATTTAGGTGATCATATTTATATTAGTTCCGTGCCTGGATGTTAAATACGTGTATTTAAGTAACACATTTAAGATTCTTCTGTAATCTGATGTTCTTAATACAAGTGCTAAAAGCGACTTATCATGAAATCACATAATTGAATAAGATGTTATGAGAATTTAGTAAAAAAAAAATAACTTTTCTAAAACTACCCTTCTGTCCCTATTTAAAATTAAACTTGAAGTACTACGTGCTTCAAACCCAAATATATTTTCAGTAATCGATACAAAATGTCTTCAATAAGACTCTCAATCCACAAGCATATTAGATTTTCAATTTGTCCATAATTTCCTGCCAAAAATTGAGGAGACGAAACAAAATCAACAACCGAAGCTTTTGTTTATAGATATTACCGCAAAAATTTCTTACAGAAAAACCTCAGTAGATATTGCTTAAGTAATTTAGTAATAGATTATGTATTCTTTATACAAGGTTTTAACATGCCGTCAACATAAGACCTCTACATTTTCCAGTCTATTAGGTTGTACATATGTCTTTATCTTCACAACATTTGATCATTTTCAACGATTTGAGTTTAGAATGTCTTTTTTATGAAATACTAGCGCGTTGTTCCTGCTCATTTGAGAATGCAAGAGTCAAATTTAGCTTATGTAATATGCTGATAACGAAACTTTTCATTAGTGAAAGAGTCTTCGATGTTGGTCCAGTAGTTATGAGTTTTTTTGTTACAAACGTATCGTATTACTGAACGTACTGTGTGTGTATTACTTGGTAAAGATATAGTTTTGTAATAGTGCAAGAAAGAGTTATAAAATATTATATATATGTATATATATATATATATATATATATATATATATATATATATATATATATATATATACATATATATGTGTAATATACATAAACAAGAGCAATACTTTCAAGCAAAAATTAAATAGATATATAAAATGCCACATTTTCTACTTTTTTTACTTTCAATATTTTGTCTTAATGGACTTCGCTTTACATCGAGTCCCTCTGGAACATGTTGCCTTCCTGGTATCAAAAACTATCCTATGTATTCTAATACGCATAATCCACTGACCTATTACAGTAGTGTCCATAATAAATTTAAGTTTCAAGTTTGACCTACAAACTATGAACAATAAACCAATTTCATGACTACCCCCTAGGGCCATAAACCACAGAAATGGTCCGGCATTGTACCAAACTAGGTGTTTAAAAGTTAAAACGGTAATTAAAAATAATACTAACAAGTTAGAACTTTAAATTAAAACAAGTTACAACTAGTTTCCATGAGGGAATACCGCATTGTACTTTAGAGTTACTATTTTATCCTGAAAATGTTTATGTCACAGTAAATGATGAATAAACTATTATTATTGTTTTTATTTAACTATATCGACAAACAAGCATTCGGTCCACATGATATAAAATGTCACCGCAGCATATGCACACTCGTAATATCACAAGGATATCACTAGCGCGTTGTCAACCTTGACTGACTTAAAGATATTATGTTATATTACCCAGGTTTGTCACTGCCTCTTTCACCCTTCAAACAGAAATAGAGCACTGGCTTGGTGGTAGAAATAGGTGAGAGTGAGGTACCAGTCTTCATCAATTTATCATTCTAAGGACGTCTCTATTCCTACTAATATATAATATTACAAACATCATAAAACGGAAGAGTTTGTTTGTTTGTTTGTTTAAACGCGCTAATCTCAGGATATTCTTGTCCGATTTGAATAATTCTTTTTTGTTGGATAGTCCATTTATAAAGAAAGGCTTTAAGCTATATAACATTATGCTGAGACCAATAGGAACGAAGATCCAGTGAGAAATGTTACAAAAACAGGTAATATTATTCACATTTGAGGTCTATCGTCGCATGCGCTGCATAAACGGTTTAAGTTATTCAAAAACTATGTATGAAAGAATTATTCCTTTTTAATAATAATAAAAAAAATCCGCGAAAGTATATATCTATCTCTCAAGATTTACTCATAATAACATTATTTGTCGAAGAAGGTTTGCTACCATTATAATGTGCAAGCAGGCCGCGCGGCGGCCGTTGAGGGGGAGGTGGGCCTCGCCCCACCGCCGTGCTTGCCACTGCCACTCGCGAGTGTATCTTTGCGAGGTACCAAGCCGCGTGGCTCAGAGGCGTGGCCGGCTCCCTACGGAACGGTTGAATACAGCCCGCTTTATTTGAAACAAAAGTAAAAATATAATTTATGCCGAAGTACTTTGAACCATTATTTTAAAAACATTATATTTATACATATAATTGAAAAAAAATCTTATTCACGATTATACAATAACATAAACCAACGCGAATCAAGTCGCGGGCACAGTTAGTAATATTATTAATGCGAAAGTAACTCTGTCTGTCTGTCTGTTACGATTTCCCACTTAAACCTCTGAACCGATTTGATGAAATTCAACACAGGCAATCTTTAGACCCTGAGAAAGGACATAGGCGATTTTTTTATTCGAAAAAAGGATTGTGAGGGGTCGAGTATGGTAGTATCGCTATCTTTGGAGCTAGAAACTTGAAACTTATTTTTCTAGCCATTGATTCGATATAAATAAACATGACATTCAAAGTTTATATAAGTTAAGGTAAAGAGGTGTGGTACCCAAAAAAAAAACTATTCCACGCGGACATAGCTAGTTGGCCATATTCTCAACAGAGGATTTCTGCTACGCAGTTTAAATATGTAAAATTCTTTATTGGCTGTAAGTCCCACCAACATTTTTATTTAGAATATAAGAGCTGTGGATTTAGAATGAATAAAAAGTAATATAAATAAAATCTATGTCATAGAAAATCTAAATCACTAAACAACAGGCAAATTGACCACTACGCCATGCATAATTTATTTCACATTAAAGAATCATTGTTCGTGAATCCTCATACGACGTATGTAATAATAAAAAATAAGAATAATATCATATTTATCAAGCTCAACGATACAATTTTCCACTTAAACTTAAGTTAGCAGTTTTGTGAAAGATTTTTGTAAACAATACAGAGTTATACGTTCACAGCTACGATAGTACTAACTATGATACATCTGTCAGCTGTCTTCGACCCAGGGTACGTAATAAAGATGACACAGCACACAAAAAAAAATGCTTAAGAAATTTACTAAAATAAGGCAACAAGACATGTACGTCGTACCTCGTATGTCCCGAATCATATGGTGCAGGCAGAATAGTATTTTTCTTGTACTATGTATCGTAAAGAGAACTGAGATTCTTGATCTTATGACAGTATATCCTTCCGAAATAGTATGTCTTATAAAGAAAGTGCATATAAGCAGCAGTATTACTTCAAATCTACGATAGGCACTTGACGTTGCAGTTCCCTTTTGCCCCCTTTTTTGAGAGGCCTTTGTCTAACAATAGATGTCAATGGCTCATATAATGAAAATTTCTATTTTGATTTGTTTAATTTTCAAATAGCTTAAAGCGTTTGAATAGAGAATATGCAACATAATTCTACTATTTATATTCAGTTGAATAGAATACAATAATGACAATAGAGTTGTACTCTTCTATTGTCTTTTCACTTTCATTCACTTTAAGTGACGTCTCATAAAAACTATCAAAGATATCATGATGTTTTCACGAAATCCATTAGCATTTATATTATAGATGTGAATTAAAACGCCTGAGTGATGCACGAGAAATTTATAACACAGTGTGTTAAAATAAAAACCTTTTTAAATTTATCGCACTGGGGGATGAGGGGGAGATAGATAAAATAAATGAACCCCCCTAGGTTCATATTAATTGGGCCTCGCAAAACCGGTGCTCGCTCCCTTCTGGAATGTAGGCACATTTGTGTTGATGTTTGTATATTAGATGTTGTGGTAATTTTATAATAGGCATTTACTAGCTGTTGCCAACAGATTTTTTTAATATACCATGTCGACAACAAGCACACAGTCTTCGTGAGCGTTATAGAAGCCTGTAGATGCTTGTAATATTACAAAGATATCAATGGCGCGTTGCCGACCTTGTGATTTGAACATATTATGTCACATTTTCAAGTAAATTCTCTATCTTGCTCACTCTTATTACCGAAGCACGAACTATTTGGCGGTAGAGATAGATGAGAATAAGGTACCAATGTAGACGACCTTTGTATCAGGTTTACCTCATGAAACCATGATATTTATGAAGGATCCTATTGAGCCCATCATACATTTTTGATTCTGAGTAAGCTACATTCCTTTGAGTATATGATATGAAGGAGCAAAGTATCAAGATGTGTGATGTTACACTAGTTCGACAAGCAAGCAAATGGTCCATGAGTAATCGTCACTGCAGCCTATAGACTAGCGCGTTACGTTACGTTATTTTTATGTTATTATTACGTTATTTACGTTTATGTTAGTTACTTGAAAAAATATGTAAAAGTACCCAGTCATTCACTACCTTTCTAACTTTATTATTAAGCAATCCCCAAACAAATTTATACTGAAACTCTTTTCACTCTTCTTCTCCGTACTATATTTACTGATGCTGCATCTCTAACTTTATAACCCTATACTCTGATGTACTTTATTTCATATATATATTTTATTATATTATATATATTTATTGCATTTATTTATATAAATATGTATGTGACGTTTATATTTTTGTATATATATTGTCTGCACCACTATTTATATTTTTTTCTATTTCGTGTAATGATCAATTAGGGAATTATGGCAACTGGCATTAAGTCCGCTATTTGTATATTTTCTAAAATTTTGTGCAATAAAAATCAACATATAAATAAAATATAGGAATGTAAATACTGCTGTATTCCGGTAGAGATAGGTGCAAATGTGGTACCAATGCAGGCGACCTTTGTATTAGGTCTAGCTTCAATAAAACTTAATATTAAAAATAATTTATTTTCGTGAAAAGTTTATTATTTTGCCTGAAGATATTAAATCTGTCTGAGAGACTTTAATTGATATCAGCGGGTGTCTTATTACTACTGAGGCTTGTTCGGGTTTAACAGATGTTAATATTTACACTGAACCTTTTTTCATCGAAAAATAAATTCTTATTCTTTTATTGAATTAAGATCAGCTGTTATTTATTGTTCGGTTCTTGGCGTTTATTATATTTGTACTTTGTATTTTACTTATTTAACGTTGTATTGTAAAAATACAATAATTTATTTTATCATATAAAAATTTATATTTTATTTATATTATCAAGAAATAGATACTTCTACCGCTAAATATATAATAATTACTGTTTTATTTATTAATTAATTCCCACATCATCTGATACTTTGATCTGTCTCCGAAATAAGTCGCTTAAAGTACTTGTGTTACGGACGCCAAACAATTCACAAATATACTACATAATTACATGTATTCAACACCCAGACACAGAAAAAAACACTAATAACTTCGTATGAATATTTGTCCAGGGTGGAAAATGAATCCACGACCCTTGATGCACAAGATAGGATCACTACCATCTGCACTATTAGGCCTGTCAAACCATTTCAATTGTCAAGCTGTACTTTTTTAGATATGAATTCCACACCGTAGATGCAACCTCTAAGATAAAATTTACATAAGCATTTATAAGTATCTGATATTAGCAAATGACGCTTTCCCCCTTTGTTAGTTCTCAAAACAAAGCCGAGGATAAGGTTGGCCCCCAAAATAATACAATCGAAATTAGAGATGAAAGTCTATTATCAGTGCATATATACCCGGAATCTCTAAAAAAACATATGTTGCATTTCTTCATTAAAAAGAAAAATAATTTATCGTCTCAATACTATCTTACACATTGTATAATAAACCTTTATATCATATTGCAAGAGATGATCAAGCGATTATCTTTTCTGAAAATCTTTATATCATCAGCATATAACATCATACGACTAGCCATTGAAAGTTCATTGCTGGACATAGGCCTCTTCAAGAAAGTTTCAATAGTTAAAATAGTTTCATTTAAAAAAATATAAGCAAAACGTTCCGACAAGATAGACTTAAAAGAGATGGATGAAAATATATAATGATATAGATAACATTTGAAAACAATCAAATACAACCCTTTCCATTAGGGAAAGGGTTGTAACAGGGCATAATCTCGTGCAGCGTTTTAGGGTTGAGCCGAGCCGGACTGCTGTAAGCCGAGGGTTAATTAACTCGGTCCCTTCGAAGATTTCAGTTTAATTCGTGAGACTTAAGATTTGATTTCTATATTGTCTATTATAAAGTAATAACGAGTAATATTATATTTAACATTATTACGGTTAAAAATGTACTAATTGATCTACCGCATTGTGCCGTGGGGTGTAGTAGTAATATCCCGTAAGGGGGGCAAAGGTACCTGAACAAAGAGCATCCGAAGAAGTTCGTATGGTACGTGGCGGGGATGAGCAACAGCATTTCCATAGCAAAGCTATGCCCTGCAGCGCCACCTGCCATCCTAACGCAGAAATTATAGTCAAAATTGGAAGGATACTGATTAATATATGACATTTTATGAAAATGATGATATTCTACTTTGACCTGAGATACCGGCAGAGTAGAATAGTACCTCCCCCTGTACTCGGTGTCGCAAAAGGCGACTAAGCTACCAGAACCGATAGATGGCGGTATATCCATTCAAAACTGTGCAGCTCAAATGCACAGGGTGGGGATGGGCAGCAACATCCTCGTCACGAAAACTGCGCTCTGCGATTGCCAACACGCTTGCCCACTTGCCAGCGCGGTAATTATAGGCAACACTCCCCCTTTCTTGAAGAGGCCTGTCCAGCAGTGGACTTTAATGGATGGTATGATGATGATGATGATAAATTACTGAAGAAGTTTCAGTTATTCATCGTCATCATAAACCAAATAGATATTGTTTTCTAACATTTAGGCGTTCACTTTCAAAGGTTTACAAAGGGTTCAAAATAACTTTTTATATACAAAAGGTTACCATCTTTTGGTGAAATAAAAATGTAAAAAGTGAAAAAGAAAACACATTTTAAGTCTGTTAAAAACGCAGTTTTTTAACAATAAAAATGTAAAACATATAGTTATTCTGTTAAAACGTTAAATTTAAAAAAAACGAACCGAAAGCTTATTTTACCAAAAAACAGTTTTTTTTAATACTTTATGCCAGACTTTTAAACGTCAATGTCTGCGCTATCGGAGGGACAGACGAGACCCCTCGTTATTGAGCGACCCCATGCCCGATCGTACCCGCGTGCCTCGCGGCTACGATGTAGCCCTGGTAGGGATCGGAGCGGGACGTAGAATAATTTGTGAGCAAAACGTTAATGTTTTGTATGGATAAACTGAAATATGAAAAATATTTTGTAGTCCGGAAGTTTTACAGCGTATGTATATTTATGATAGGCTTGATAGCACAGTTAGTAGAGATCCTGTCTTAATCGCTAAAGGTTGTGGGATCGATCTCCACTTGCTACAAATATTTATATGTGTAAATATATATATTTAAGTATCATATTTGTAATTCTTCTATCGCCTGATGTCTGTAACAGAAGTGCGTTATACGACTTATCAGGGAATCGTGTTAATGTATGAGATGTTGTGTTAATACATATATTTATGAACCATATAAGAGTTATTTGTAATAGCTGTAGGTATATATTCTCTGCGTGGTAGAATTTTTGTGTAACAGACCTACGGCTGGATAGTAAAACTGAATAAAATTACATGGATTGTAAAGTGGGATGTCATAAAATAAACCATATAATTATCCTTGGTTTTCGAAATAATATTCAATTCAACTCAATTTTGAATTTAGTTTAATTTATTTTTTTGATTACTCTATAAGGATTAAAATCTAGAAACTTTAGTTTTTGAAGTTATACGAATGAAATTCAGTATAAAGATTCTTTTTTGAAAGTTATGAAATATGTGTCACATTTTTTTTTAACCATCATTCCTTATGGGGGTAAAAGGGGAGATCAAAGTTAGAAATTTTAACCAAATAACGCGGCTGAAACCGCGAAAAAGTTACGAAATACAAAAAAGTCGCTATTATATAAGCCTTTGGACGCCTTCAGCCTCCAATAAAAGCGGGAATTCCGCCCATTATTGTCACGCTGGTCAGTATTGGCTTTGCAATGAAAACCCTGCTTTCCATTTCCACCCTGTTACACTGCGCTATTTAGTAGGTACCTAGTCGCCTCTTAGATATAAAAACTCCAAGTAGCGAAATTATGGTATTATTTTGGTAGTGAAACAAATTCCAATATTAATACACATTTCTTAAAGGGCAAGTATGAATAAGGTATGCAATTTTCGGCAACTTACGACTCTATCACCTCTTCAGGTTATCATTTCCGATTACTCCATTCCGAAATATTTAAGCAATGTCATCTCCCTCTATAAAACAGCAAGAGACGGAAAAAGTAATCTTGCTAACTCCATCGAATTGCAAAGTGGGATGACACGAAATTTCCTTCCCATCTCAGACCAACTTCCTCTTGAAAGTGCGAGTAAATGCACCTTCGGATATTCCAAACCACTGCCTCGCGAACAGTTTATCTTCCCCGCTAACTATTCATCATAACAGAATATGTAACTCTCGCGGCTTTTCGGATTTACACCTTAAACATTGCGATGTAAAGCTCTATTTGGTTTTCCTTATATCCGGACTTAAATCATTCTGGGTTATACGCGGTCACATGCGACGTTGGAGCTATCAAGCGATAAATGTTTGATACTCGGCGTTTTTCGATTGATTTATTACGTCTTAACTATCGATAATGTGTCATAAAAATTGAATGCGTGTGATTTTAGTTGGCCGTTCTCGAGTAAATGTATATATAAATCTATTTCATTGGTAACTTGTTACCAATAAAACAGAAAGTTTTCATCGATAATCTCATAGATAGTTTTCTTCTATCAATAATCTCGCTGCTCGCCCTTTTTTACACTGTGTCATCTCCCTCCATATTCCAACAAAGCCCAATTTTTTTTTGTCATTAGTCCATTTCAAAAATCAAGCATACAGCCCGCGTGATAAGAAGCGTTACTGCAACCTATAGATGCACGTAATAGCACAAGTGTCTTGCCAACCTTGTGACTTACAGATATAATGTCATATTACCCAGTGATTTCACTGCGTCTTTCACTCTACCGGAACAAAGCAATGCGAACATTGCTATATAGACATGGGTGACAGTGAGATACAAATGCAGACGACCCTTGTATGTCTACCTGTAGGGTCAACCTGGTGCAAATAATTGACTATTTTGTAGTATAAAAAGAAAAATTGACATTGATCCTCGATATAAGTGCAGTATTTTTCAATTTATTTAAATATTGAAGAGTTTTCAATAAAGTACAGTTTTGAATCGTGCCGATGTTTTTGTATGGTCGAAGTTCGCCTACAAATATTTCGTTATAAAAGCCTCTTTAAAGAAATTCGGGCTTTGTTAGGAGTTCGCGTCAAAAAAAGGAGTGTTACATGAAGTAGATATTATATAAAGGTCATCTGCTTTCTGTACCTCAGTCTAACCGATTTCTACCGACAAAAATGAATGTTGGCATTGCTATCGTTTGGTTTGAAGGGTGAGAGAGAGGGGAAAACTGGGTAAGGTGATATATCTTTAAGTCACAAGATTGGCAATGCACTAGTGATATGCTTACGATATAATGCGCATTTATGGCCTACGGTGATGTTTTATCATCATTATCATCATATCAGCCATTGGAAGTCCACTGCTGGATATAAATCTCTCAAAGAAAGGAGGTTTATTGCCAATAACTGCTGCATGGGCATACGTGTTGGCAATTGCAAAAGCTATTGCAACAGGTATGCTGCTGCCCATCCACACTTTGTGCATTTGAGCTACATTATTTTGAATGTTTATACCACCATCAGTCGGATCTGTAACCTTACGACACCTGGTGCAGTGGGAGGTACTATTCTACTCTGCCGGTATCTCACGGCTATATTATATTATTGATTGATTTGGTTCTTAAAAATAAATACTAGAAAGAAAACGCTTTAACAATAGGCAAGTGTTCATCGTTCACTTACACGAAAAGTCTTCTAGTGGTTTGATCGAGTAAGTCACAAAAGCCAAATGTTAATTACCAGTCTTTAGTATTATATCTGTATTATATCGGTGCTTTAACCTACTAAACTAACTAGGCACCTCCTTTTTGTATCAAGTGTCGTAAAAGCCATTCTGTTGCCTAAGAGTAGGAACAATCAGAACCAAATAGACCAGCGGGGATTGGCAGCAGCATCCTAATCGCGAAAGCTTCGTGAAATTATAGTCAAAAATTTATTTTTGGAAAGACCTGTGTCCAGCAGTAGACTTCCAATGGCTGTAATGATAAGTATTATATTCTAGAATTTAGTTCATTGACCTTTATAGCTCACTTCCAGGTAAGCAATTTTCTATGTAGCACACGAATGATCCAATTTCGTTCGTAGAATGAGTGGGTGCGGAGCGTGTGTTGGAGCAAATGTATCGGCTGTAGTGAAGTTACGAGTTAATTTTGTCGCTGACGTAGACTTGACGATACCTCACGATGACACAATTAGTTGAAACATAAACATTATATTAAACGCGTGGTGTGCTGATTGATGTGCGTGGAATTTGTTTAGACTAGCATCCCGCCCGCGACCTTGCTCCCAGGCATTTAAACTGTACAAATAGCCGAACTGATTCTACAGAGTAAAATGAGATGTCAAATTTATTGTTTCTAATGCAAAATAGTGTTTGCATTACTGTGTACCGCTATGAAAGATGAGAGAGGCACTGAAATTACAGGGTAATATAACGTTGAAGGTAACGTCGGGACTCAGTGCCTGGTAGTAATATCAAACGGTGGCCCTGAACATGGCCGCATCATTAGGCGAGTGAAACATGGTGTGTTTTCAGTGATATTATTGAAAGTAATGGAAAGTGAGTGACCATTCACAATTGACCCTGGCTAACGACCATCAAGTAACAATGTTTGGGATGGATAATAGTACACAATAAAGACGACGTATCAATCGTCGTCAGTCATTTTCCACTGACAGAATTAATAGGTTTAAAAATAATCTAATGCGATCGAAATTTTTGATTTAAATACAACGCTACCTTCTCTTCGACACTGCTTTAACTATCCTGTGAAAGCGCCAGCGTGTATTTCTAAGTTCATGAATCATTCCGGCTCATTTGGAACTAGACGCGGGCTCAGGCATTTCAGTCAGTTCCAATATTATCTTATGATTTAGGTATATATAGTAAATGTAATATAGGCAGGAGTAGAGGAAAATACTGACTTTCTATATATTAAGGTTTCAGAGGTGACTACAAAATAGTTCAGTTTGTCCTCATGATAGTAAGCGTCACGTCAATTATTTGACATAAAACAAATAAAGGCACGAAAGATTCTTAAAACGTATATTTTTGTCACATTATTGATTGATGCTCCGCTATTATTAGTCAAAGCCTTATACTATATAACCTTCAATATACCAGCTATTGAAAGACAACAGCTAGACATAGGCCTCCCCAAGAAAGGGAATATGTTGCCCATAATTGCCGCGATGGGTAAGCGTGTTGGCAATTACATAGCGCAGCTTGTGCAACTAGGATGCTGCTTCCCATTCCCGCTATATGCATTTATGTTTTGGATGGATATACCACCACTTTGGTACCTAAGTTCACCGGTTCTGGTACCTAAGTCGCATTTTACGACACCTGGTACAGGGGGAGATACTATTCTACTCTGCCGGTACCTCACGGCTGATATGTAACCTCAGTTACTGCTTATTTTATCAGCTAACTGTCCGTTTAAGTCCAATTATAATCGGTGTAGCCGTATCAGAGATTACATTAAACAAACATACAGAAAGACAGACATCATATTAAAGTGTTTATTATGGGTACACATAACACACATTAATATGAATTAAGTTAAAAGCAGTAATTGAAATATTCCAAACCTGTGTCTGACACCAATTTAATTTATATTATGATAATTAATTTTAAAATTATTAGCCTTCAAAATTAAATGTTTGTCAAAATATTAGTTTTGTATTTGCTCTGCCAAGTATTTAATTGCTTTTTGTCATACAGATATATTTTTTGTTAAACAATAGTAAACTGGTTTTATATCATACAATACGAACTACCATACCTTAAATTCCTTAAGCAATTGAATTCCTCAGACATCCATATTTATATACTCGTATTTCATTTAGTTTTTTATCGATATATATCTTAATATAAACATTTAATGTCTCGGTGTTTGTCCGGGATGAAAATCTTAAGTACTTAACGAACTTTAATAATTTCTGCTAACTGTGTACAGTAGGGTTTAAATTAATACGATAAATTATATCTCAATTCAAAGATACATTTTTTTTATGACCAAAATAAACGGGACCGATAGCGCAAATGTAGTAATCTTTTCTATTTCGCCTGATGTCGTGGGTTTGATCCCCACCCATGATAAATAATTATATGATGATATTTCTGTTTGTCCTGTGTTTGGGCATTATAATAAGTCATTAAGTATTATATTTGTGTTTCCTCTTTTATCTGATGTCCGTATCACAAGTATATCTATCCGAGACAGTGTAGATCAAATGCATAGAGTGGGAAAGGGCAGCAGCATCCTCGTCACGAAAACTATGCTCTGCGATTACCCACACACTTGTCCATCGCGGTAATTATGGGTAAAATACCCCCTTTCTTGAGGAGTTCTATGTTCAGCAGTGGAGTTCTAATACCTGTAATATTATGTATGTCTTTCCATTTTAATCTATCTGTATATAAAAAGTTAAATTACCATAAATAAGTAAATACTTTTCTGATTGCTCTTAATTAAAAACAAACACAATTTTTTACAAGTATTACAAATAAAATCGTAAAGTCTGCTTTCAACTTTTCCCTTGAGTTTTCTCATAAAAATGTATAGACGGCTCGGAAAACAGGTTTCATATCGGATAAGCTTAAACGATCCTCAAGAAATTCTTCTGAATTTAATTCAGTTCCAGTCAGAAGCTCGAGTTTACTTCCAAGCCAGTTATATTGGATCGGGCCATCCATACCAATCAGTTTGAACAATTTTGTCGTTCGAATATACACTTTACTACTCAGAAAGTAAAGTTCACAACATACGCCATCAATCTTTGGGGAGTCAAGTTATTACGTTTTGTTCATTACTACCTACAACTCATGAATTGAGAGACTTTACCGGAGATATATTTCTGCGATTTCCATTTTGATAGTTTTCCAGTATGTGTTTTATTCATAATGGATTTCTTTTTGATGTAAATACATTTTACTTTAATAAAACAACGTGTTTAATTAAAGTCATGAAAATATTTTATATATTATATTTTTTTTATTAATGATCATTCATAAAATTATTCTTTTGATGACTTAAAATCACGGTTTGAATTAAAAAAATAAATTTTTAATTTTTTTATATACCTACGTTATGACTACCTTTCGATTAACTCGATACGAATTTCGATTACCAACAGTTTTGAACGTAGTTAGAATGGTTGCTATACATTTAGTCAGTTTCATTAAAAGTAGGAAACATATTAGAATATATTATACTTTTGATCAATGTTTGTTTCAATAAACATTAAGAAAAAACTATATGTATAAAAGTTTAATTCATTTACGCCTTTTAAGCAGAATATTACTTGTGTTAAAAACCACCCCTCCTCTATATCATGGTTATGAATTATTAATTATTAAACTTATGAATCATATAACTACATCTATAAAGCTAATTAAAAAAAAAATTATTTTACGAGTACGAGTTTGTAAATATATTTTGGTGTAGTGAACACAAAACATAAGAATTTTTATAATTTTCAACTATTCATTACCAAATAAAATAGCTATCACAGAAACCTCTTTAAAACTCTAAATTAAAAATATCTATTTAATTAAAACTAAAACAAATAATTAAGTTAATTAAGTATATTTATATATATATATTTATATTTATATTTATATATATATATATATACTTTTTAAAATATTTTCTTTTGTTAAACTATTATTACATAGATAAAAGCCACACAAAAGTTCAACGACAAATAGCTGTATTTTGTCAATTAGGTCACATTTTTTTTCATCATCATTATACCAGCTAAATAGACCTCTTTTTGCCTATATTTTCTGCACTGAGCAAGAGTGTTGGATTGCGGAGCCCAAACTTCGCGATGAGGACCTATCCCCGTAATGTACATTTGTGCTCTGTACATTGACTCGGATGGATATACCGCCACCTGTCGGTTTTGGTACCGTGGTATTCTCTCACGACAGCTGATACAGAGGGAGGTGCTATTTGACACTGCCGATACCTCAGGGCTAGTATTTAAAAAATATTAGGTAATCAGTAAAATTTTTGTCTGTCTGTCAGTATAACTGTTATGGAAACAAAAATACTCGACGGATTTTAATGATGATTGGTACAGTAATTTTTTAAACTCCTGAGCTGATTACAGTATACTGGTCATCACGCTAGAATCAATAAGAACAGAGCAGTGAAGGAAAGTGTTGGGAAAATGGGGAGATTTTACTCCGTTTTTCAAGCTTTCATCGCATGTGCAGCCTTATGGATTTTAATGAAGCTACAATAACATATATATATATATATTGTATGAGTCCTACTAATATTATAAATGTGAAAGTTTGTGAGTGTGAATGTTTGTTACTGTTTCACGCAAAAACTACTAAATGGATTTATACATTAGAATAGAACATAAGCTACAGTTTATAAAGACATTATAAGAATTGTCTAAAATGTGACGAGAAGTGCAGTTTATAGGAGCATATATCAGGAGCTATAGGTTTAGCCGTGAGGTACCGGCATAGTAGAATAGTACCTCCCCTTGTACTAGGTGGCGTAAGGTATCAGAACCGACAGAAGGCGGTATAACCACTTTTAAAAAGTGTAGCTCAAAAGCACAGGAATTGTCATCGCGAAAGCTGCGCCCCGCGATTGCCAACACGCTTGCCCAGCGTGGCAATTATGGGCAACATTCCCCTGTTCTTGGGGAGGCCTGTGACCAGCAGTGGACTTTTAATGACTGGTATATATATATATATAGGTCTATGATTAGGGCTCTGCAGTGCATCTATATCCGATTTTTTTTAAATTATGAATTGTAAGTCTATATTCATAACACAGGAATTGAAATCCATGCGGACGAAGTCGTGCGAGTGGGCTAGTGATATAAAAAAAATTACTAATAAAATTTTAGTGTCTGTTTGTAATAACATAATTACTATTTTTTACTATATACATATGGTATACATCCACGGTACATATTACAAAATAATATATTTATTTTTAATATTTGTTATCTGTCTGTTTGAGATAATCTATGAAACGGCCAGACCTAATTCGAATGGGACTTTTACTAGCAGATAATACATAATATTCGTTGTACACTTTAAAACGTGGCGCAACACAATAAATTTATAGTTAAAATTCACTCTTTATTGTTCAAAAGTAAGTAATTTACCTAAAAGGTTATATATAACAAAAGAAAAACAGTTTTAAGAATTCTTAACTACCAAGTAACTAACACTAAATTAGTTAACCAAATAAAATAAACAACAACAACACTTAATGAACTGATTAAAAAGTCACTAACCACGATTATCTGTGACGTCACTGATACCCCGAAAGTCTATTAAGCTACCGCTATTAATACAACAGATATTTTTCCATACTTATTTCATACATACATCACGCCTGTGTCCCATCGGGGTAAAAAGAGACTATAGATCTTCACTTGCTACGATTTAGGCTCACATTTTTCGCTTACCTTTCTTGCATTGGACCTTTCATACACGATGGTTTATTCTTGGATCTCTGTCCTAAATCTTCTTTAATACCGCTTCTACATGTACAAGTTTTGCGTAGGTCGTCATATACCAACTCCACTATTCAATTCCGCTCTCTATATTTGTTATATACAACTCTATATATCTGGTTATTTATATACTTATTTCAAACAGCTCAAAAGCTTTTCATTTTCGACTACAAACCGGTGGTCGTATCAAATCTAAAATACCCAAATCTATTTCTGTAGTGATCGATACTAGTGTAAAGCCGGTTCACATTGGCATAGTTTACACTTAATAGAAAGCTGGGCAGTATAGAATCAGATTACGTATTCGGGTCAAACGTGCTGTGAGCGTCGTGTGCACACCGCATTATTGTGTAAGAGCTAGTGAGAGCTTAACGCATGTTTTACTTGGTTGTATTTCCGATGCGTTCGTGAGGATTTATGAGAAATGTTGAAAACATAATACATATAAAGTATATATTTTATTTAATTATTTACCTATAATAATGATATAAGCTGTAAAGCGTAGTGAAGGCCAGAAGGAAGGAAGAAAGGAATTTAACACGCAGTGGACGTCCTGAGGCTGATTTAACGATGATTCTACTGATACTGGTAGGCTGGGCAGCAGCGTTCCCGTCGCGAAGCAACGCTCTGCGATTGACACAACAATGGCGCGGTATCCAGCGTGGCAATTATGGGCAAAACTTCCCCTTTTAGAGGAGGCCTGTGTACAATAATGAACGTTCTACGACTGTAATAATGATGATATGATAAATATGAGGGTGTATCTATCTGTAAATAATAAAGCTTAAGTCAATTATTTGATCTTATTCTATTTTCTACATAGTGCCTCTAGTTTCTGGTACATGTCTGCTTGTGGAAGGTCTAGAGTAAAAATGACACAGATACTTTGGTAATATAACTAAAGGTTATCGTAAATTTTAGCGAAGCTACAAATCAATTAATATTATTTTTAAGCTTTTTATAAAGCCTACATTTTTCGGGATAATAGTTAAATTAAATATAAATGTGAATAATATTATATTTAGCTGTGAGGTACCGGCATAGACGGGCCCGATGGCGCAGATGGTAGTGATCCTGTCTTGTGCACCAGGGGTCGTGGGTTCGATTCCCACCCAGAGCAAATATTTATATGATGATATTTGTGTTTGCTCTGTGTATAGGTGTAAAATATATGTATTTAAGTAGTATATTTGTGATTCCTCTGTTGTCTGGCGTCCGTAACACAAGTGCTTTAAGCGACTTACCACGGAGTCAGGTCAATGTATGAGATGTTGTGGAAATTTATTATTATTATTATTATTATTATAGCTGTGGGGTACCGGCAGAGTAGAACAGTACCTCCTCGTGTATCAAGAGGCGACAGGCGAGATGCCAGATGATGAACTGACAAATGATGGTTTATCCATACAAAACAGGGCAGTTTAAATGCACAGAGCGGGATGGGCAGCAGCATCACCAAAAGCTGCGCTCTGCGATTGTCAATAGGATTGCCCAGTACGGCAATGATGGGTAAAACTCCTCCTTTCTTGAGGACGCCTATATCCAGCAGTGGACTTCTAATTGCTGGGATGATGATTAAATTATAATAGTAGGATTGTTTGTTTATCTGTTAATGTGTGTATTCTTTTCTCTTTTTTATTTAAAATATTTTTCTTATTTTTCCATAAACACATGTAGTACAATGTTCCTATGGCTAATTTCTATAATTTTAGCACAAGTAATACAATTAAAAAACTTGGGAAACTTTCAAATACTTTTGTCAATCTCAGAAACGGTTTCCGTATGTAACCGAAACTTGGTATAAGAAAATTTGAAAAGTTAAATAAACCACGTTTTAAAGCCGTTAAAAGAGTCATTTTATTATTAATCCTGAACGAGTAAATATTAGAAAATATCAATACAGTCCTAAGCAAAATTCAGTGGCTATATTCTCTGTTTTAGTTTTTATATGTATGTTGTTGCTTACAATTTGATAAATTATGTATATAATATTATCTTCAAGTTTCAATTATTTTTGGTATACCATTAATATACTGACTATATATCATCTTCAGCGTCATTTTTGCATCACATAATTTCGTTCATTATGCTTAGAAAGTGTTTTTGTTGTACTGGAGTTTGATCAGAGAAAATCTAGACAAAAAAATCTTTGATAAGTAATTGACCGAACTTTGATGCTACAATATTTTTTTTGCCAATACAGTAAATCCATGCAAGTTTGCAAATAAAATAAATGTTATATATTAGAAAGCATCGTCTTTCGCAACCATTACCAGTGCAATAGTATAAAGAAGAGCAGTTGGTTTTTAACAATTTGTAATAATATTAATCTTATCTTTATATTCAATTCAATATTTGTCCGCTTATCATTTACTGGTATCAAATGGTATAGAAAATAACACAAACATGCATGAGATAGATCTCATACATAAGGAGTTCCTTCCTATTTCTACCGCGAGCATTGTTCACACTGCTGTATTCCGCTTGAAGGTTGAGAGAGGCAACGAAATTACTGGCTTATATGACATAATATCTTCAAGTCACAAGGTTGGTGTGCTAGTGATATACTTGTGATAAACGAGCGTTTAAAGGCTGATGTGGCGCTTACTATCACGTGGACTGTATACTTTCTGTCGATATAGTCCTGTGAAAAAATTGATATCAATCACCTGATATACGAAATTTTGTTCTTGGGAATTGTCGATATGACTCTTTACACGGTAATGATTTAATTACATTATCAAGGTCTTTACAATAACTAAGAGAAGTACTCAGTTTAAATAAGTTAACTTAAGTTAGACGGTGGACTAGATGTTACGTTAACAAAGTGAGAAGGCAACCATTGACTTGGCTCCATTCTATTCTACATATTACTCTGAACTAACCGGATAGTATACTAACTGAATAGGAGCTTGGCAGTCAAATTGGATTAGGTATTCGGGTCAAACGCGCAACGTGTGTATTCGCCATTACACTTGTACTAGCATGCAGACTATACATTGTTGGGGTATCATTTGAATTATCAATACATTAAAAACGAAGCTGTTCTAAAGAGATTTGCAGTAGATGCTGCAAAATACAACTGACTATATATAAAACACGCATAAGAACGCAATAACTGTAAAAGGTTTAAATTATTAATTTCATATTTTAGGTTGTACTGTTTGGTACCGGCAGAGTAGAATAGTACCTTTTATCGACCAGGTATTGTGTGGCAAAAGTACCGGAACCAACAAAAGATGGTATATCCACCCGGCGCAAACTCGAATGCAACAGGGTGACAGCAGAATTTCCGTCGTGAAGGTGCGCTCTGCGATTCTCACTACGACTGACTAACTCAGAAATTATATATGAGAGGCTCGATGCCGCAGATGGTAGTGATCCTAACTTGTGAACCAATAGTACTTGGGTTCGGTCCCCACACATCTCATCTCACACAAATGTGATCTTACTTTATATTTAATTATCACTGTGTTAATTATTTAAAATTATGTCTAATATATTGATACAACACATATCATCTAATAAATATTTGTCCTGGGTCAGGATCAAACCAACCACCCTTAACATATAAGATAGGATCTCAACCATCTGCACCATTGCGCCCGTCAATATGTCGATATTGGTGTTCTTTCTGTATCTGGGTATTAAATATGTGTATCTAAGTATTATATTTATTACTTATTTGTTATCTGATGTTCTTAACGTAAAAGCTTTAACTGAATTATCACTGAGTCAAGTCGCTGTATGAGATGTTAAGTTAAGATAATTACGCATCATCGCTACAGCCATTGGAAGTCCACTGCTGGACATAGGCCTCCCCAAGAAAGAGGGAATTTTGCCCATAATTGCCGTGCTAGGCAATCGTAGACTGCAGCTTTCGCGACCGCTGCTGTTCGTTCTCGCCCTAAACACTGTTTCGTATAGATATACCGCCATATGTCGGTTCCGATAACTCAGTCGCCTATCACAACACCTGGTACACGAGGAGGTACTATTCTATTCTGCCGGTACCTCACAGCCAAATATTATTATTTGTTATTTATTTATTATAGATAATTTCACGATTTCTTAAGGAGCTGAAGAAATCTACAGCTGATATGAAGATAATGATAATAATTTTAGTTTAAATACAGTATACTTATTAATATATATCTAAAGTTTCCGTACAAAGACTGCTACGTGCGATAAGTCTAACAATTGGAAATGTGGTGTTAACTGATTTATCTTAATTACTTATAACCTTGTGTTACTTTAAAGTTAATGGGCATTATTCGAACAGTTAAATTATGGTTTGTGACGGCAAGGAACACGCCGCTCTAAAATTCCCATAGAAAACTCTGAGTGAGGTCGACAAATTCATTTTAAACTGCTACATATTTTGATTTAATTGATCAATTATGATTATAATTTGAAAGTATTGTATTTTCTTATATTTTCCGGTAAATATATTAAATGGTTTGAAATTATTTCATACATATTTTGCTTTATAATAACCTTAATATTGTTTTCGGTTATTATATCATTATATCAGTAATAAGCCGTCCACTGCTGGACATAGGCCTCCTCAAGTAATCACCAATAGGACCGGTTGTATGCGGCCTGTGTCCAGTTTGATCTTGCGGTTTTAGTGAGAATGTCTGTTTATCCTGCTGGTGGACGCCCTACGCTTCGCTTGCCAGTACGTTGTCTCCATTTCAGAACCTCACGACTGTCATCGGCCATCGGTTTTGCGTACTAAATGCCCTGCCCACTGCCACTTCAAATTACTTATCCACCAGGTAATGTCGGTAACTTTGGTTCTGTAACGAATCTCCTCATTCCTGATTCGGTCACGCAAAAAACTTCCGAGTATTGCTCTCTCCATAGATTGTTGAGCATTTTTTTGTAGTTATTATATAACTTGTTAAAATTTAATTAATTGTCAAAAGTAATTAAACATAATACATAAAATTTTGTAATATCATTTATTTAATATTCAATAGATAATATAATTAATAGCTGCTGTTTATGTGTGGGCATTTTAATTAATTGATTAATATGAGGTAGACCTTTTACTAAATGCTGTTTCCATTGGTACCCCACTCTTACTTATTTCTACCGCCAAATAGCAGCTGTGTTCCGGTCTAAAGGGTGAGAGAGGCAGTGAAATGATTGGGTAATGTGGCATAATATCTTCGATTCACAAGGTTGGCAATGCTTTAGTGATATTCTTGTGATATTACGAGCGTCTATAGGCTGCAGTGACGCTTACTATCACGCGGACTGTATGCTTGTTTGTCAACTTGATGCAATAAAAATTATAGTTATAGGTTTCGCCACTTTAGTTTTTCATTTTAATTACGTAAAATTTCATGGTTATCATTTCGCGAAATTTGAATAGTATTTATCATTTCAGCCATTAGAAGTCCATTGCTGGACTCTCTATGAAAGAGGGATCCTTGCCCATAATGGCGTATACATACTATTATTTGTATAATATAGGATATTGTGAAACTACACATAGTTTCTAACAATAACAACCTATAATCGTATTATTGAACTAAGGTAAGCTATATCAATTAGTTGGTTATGACAATGATTACTCCGGTTAGTTGGGCATAACAATTATGCATAGTAAGTTATTAGATCAATTTCTTTAATCATACATGAGCATTGATTGTGTGAGAGATAATAGGATTCAAATATATACTCCTGGGAGGAAACGGAAATGTACATTTGGATTATTTTGAACTTTTGAACATGGCTTACTTATCTTATCATTATCATCGTAGTAGCCGTAGAACGTCCAGTGATAGACAAAGTCCTCCCAAAAAATGCGCTCATAATTGTCACAATGGGCAAGCGTTCGTTTTTCTGTGCTTTGGTTTAAAGAAGAGAGAGAGGCAGTGAAATTATGTGATAGGGTACATGTGACAATGTATCTTCAATTCACAGGGTTGGCAATATATGTACAAGCTTTTCCCCTTTTTGGCGTAGTCTATGTTTCATTGCTAATGTTCTAATTCATCACATATAAATGTTCCAGCATGCTTATGTGGTTCATGGTCATCAACCAAACACAGATCAAGCACAAATTATTATCACACAATTTTTTTGTCATCGGTGAGGAACGAACCCAGGGCATCCCCGGATAAGGACGAAAATAAATGTGAACGATACAGGTACCACAAACATTTCTGCCCATATTAAACATTATAGTATAATCTTCTAAATTGGGTGACATTCACTAATTAGTTTCGAGGCTTTCCTTAAGGTTACCGTCTAATTAAGCCATTTAATTAATTAGCTAACTACACTTTAATGGAAGTGGGCGTGAAGATTAAGGATTGTTAACAACGTTATCATTCTTACTCAACGAAGCTGTCAGTTTCTTTGACCAAATGGTACAAGTTGTTGTCTTGGACACTTTAGGTAAGGATAGCCGGGCTTGGTTAAAGCATTTTTTTTCAATGTAGATTATAGTTTATGGGCGTTATGGGTGAGCGTGCCTCATAGCACCGGCAACTTCTTGGAAAGATAGGGAATATGCTGATCTCGGACGAAGATTCATGTCCTGACTAGTCTACAGCGACTAATGGTAACCGATTCTACTGCTCCGGCACTTCTTTGGACAAGAGGGTATTGATTGAGACGGTATTTCTTAAATTTTATTATCATTATCATTTCAGCCATTAGTAGTTAAATGTTGGACATCGGTCACAACCAGAAAGGGATAATTTTGGCGCTTATTGACGCACTGAGTATGTGACGGGGATGCTTTACCTACCTATCCCCACCCTGTGCATTTGAGCTACACTGTTTCGGATGTATATATCTGTCAGTTTTGGCTCTTACGACACCATGTACAGTGGGAGGTATTTTGCTATTTTGACAGTACCCCGCGGTTTTTTCACCGTGAAACCCTGTAACCAAAATGTGGATTCATTTTCAAGCGAAGCTTACTAAAATTATAACAGTTATTTCCGGTAAGCATTTACCGAACCCTACTTATAGGACCTTTGAAAAGGTTTTAAAAAATATGTGAGTTATTGATACGTCTACACACATAACAATTCATTTTATGCTCTTAGCTCTTGTTTGTTTTAGTAAAGTTCGAAGATAATCCCTTTTATTATTATTATGTATTATATATAATATTATAAATGCGAAAGTAGCTCTGTCTGTTTGTCTGTCTGTTACGCTTAAACCTTTAAACTGATTTTGATGAAATTTGGCACAGATTATTTTTACCCTAACCGATCCTAAGAAAGAACATATTTTTTAATTCGAAAAAAGGGTTGTGAGAGGTCGAAAGGGGGTGGGATGAAAATTTGTATGGAAGTATCGCTATTTTTGGTGCTAGAAACTTGAAACTTATTTTTCAAGCCATTGATTCGATTTAAATAAACATGACATTCAAAGTTTATATAAGTTAAGGTAAAGAGGTATGTTACCCAAAACACTAATCCACGCGGACGAAGTCGCGGGCACAGCTAGTAGAACATATTAGAATAAAAGAGACACATAAGGGTAGCTCTATTAGTTAGGAATAGGGCTATCAACCCTTAAAATTTAAGATACCGATTCCTTTTATGCTTAGGTAAGATTATTGCAGATCTCCACAATGAGTGATCAAAATACAAATATTATCATTATCATACCAGCCATTGGAAGTCCAATGCTGGACATATGTCTCCCCGAGAAGTGGAAATCTCTCCCCGGGGATGCTGCTTCCACTCCCCATGTTATGTATTTGAGCTACACTGTTTCGGTATACAGCCATCTATCAGTTTTGATTCCTCAGTCGCCTCTCAAGTTACAATTCTACTCTATCGGTACCTTAATATAATAATACAGATATGTAAGAAGCCATAAATGCTATATATTCTGTCTCGAATTTGATTATAATAATTCATATTTTATCACATACATAAGTGAAAGATAATTGCTAGGCTAAAAAAAAGTTATTAAGCCAGGCTGACAATCAAGCTACAGTCCGCGTGATAGTAAGCGTCATTACAGCCTATAGACCCTCGTAATATAACAAGGATATCACTTATGCGTTGCCAAACTTATGACTTAGGGATATTATGCCACATGATCCAGTATATTGACTGATTCTTTCAACCTTTAGACCGGAATACAACAATGCAAACTTTGTTATTTGGCGGTAGAAATAGGTGAGAGTAAGGTACCAATACAGACTACCTCTTGTATGAGATATAACTCATTTAATTCGTTCAAGCGGAATAATGTAAGATACTGTAATAATTAATCTAAAGTTCAAATAAAACCTACAAGGTAACAAACAGAGTATTTGACTCGACACTACGCCAACACTTGATTTCCGATAAGACCAGGGCCTTCCAAGAAATACCTTAAACAACGTAAGACAACATTATTAGACTTTCAAACTTACACGTATATACGCGGTTCTAATGTAAATACGAAACTAATAGGTTCATTTGGGGAAGCAATGACGTTTTTCGGGACGCGTTTCAAGATAATAATGATTGGTTTATGTTATTTTTATTTAATCTGGTTTTGTTTCAATTGAATGTAATTTAGTTTACATAGTTTCAATTTAATTCAATTCAATAGTAAAATAACTATTATAATTAAATTAGTTGTACATTATGTTATAGTAGGTAAAGTATTCTCAAGTTTTTAATAAGAAATATATTTCTTTCGCTCTGATTTTTTTTGTTGATATTATGAAATTGAGTTAGCAAACAAGCAAAATGTCAACTTGGCAAATGTGACCGCAGCCTGTAGACAGTAGTATCAAGAAAAAGACATCACTAGCAAGTGAGAAGCAGTGAGATTACTGGGTAAATGTGACATTGTATCTTCAGTTCACAAAGTTGGCGACACACTAATGTTATTTTTGTGATGACACGAGTGTCTACAGGCTGCGGACACGTTTATCAACAAGCCGTATGCTCGTTTGCTGACTAGATAACAAAAAAAAATTAAGGCCAATAAGAGGTTACGATGGCTGCGTCCTCGCAAGCCCGCTCCTCAACTTAAAAAAAGTTCAAAGACCAACTTAAAACATGTCCAATACTTAAAATAACGATTAAAATTCAATTTTTGCAGCATTAGACATTTGTTAGTGTATTCATTTTGTTTCATTTTGTGTTGCTTAAGTTTCAATGTGGATAGACAATTTGATTAAAACAATAGAATCCCGCTGGACGCAGGCCATACGATCAGTCGGTATTGGAAATCACTTCGAGAGGCCAATGTCCAACAGTGGATGTTTTATAATGATATTTTAATCCGCGAAGGAAGAGTTTACTGTCATGAAAACGCCACCAATGTGAAACTTGGACAGTTTACCCAAGTTTACAACATACCAAGATATTTTAGGAGATGACAAGCATGTTCATCTTCTTCCACATAACGAGGGGGTCTGATAAACTGGGTCAGCCGGAAAATGGTAGCGTTTGAAAAAGAGGACCTGTCTCAATCTTAGCGGAGACTAAACCTCAAGGGGCTTAGTGCGGTATACCACTCTCTTCCTTTTAACAAAAGGTTAAATAAGAAGTTCTGAATTCGTCGCAATACCGAATAACCCAGCTGAGATATATAGCATAAAAAAGATAACCCCAGACAAATATGTTTTATTGCTGACTAGACTATTTAAAAAAATATATCATTCATTAATAATCCTTAAAAGTCTTCCCGTATTTTTTATAGAACTAAAACTTAACCCTTGTCGTCCTGTGACAGTAATGGGCTGTTAGCGGCGCATGTATTGGAGTGGATGGTCAGAGTGGCCAAGTCCTTATTTCTAATTTCGTTACTTAGTTTTTCTTCGGCACATTTTGGGGTTAAGATATCCTTCGGGATTCGTTTATTGTGATTTATCGATGGTCAATAGATGAAGCGTATAAGAAATTCGGAAAATCGTGTTTTTTTTTATTTCGATGTAGACTTATGAATATTTTCTATTGTCCATAGACAATGGAGTCTCTAGGTTTTGGAATAAAGACCACGTATTGGCAAGCGTAGAGTAAAGCGTCCACCCTCAAAGTGGACAGACGAGTTGACTAAAACCGCACGATCGCGCTGGACACAGGCCGCCCCATTGGAGAGGCCTAGGACGTCCAGCAGTGGACGTCCTATTGACATAACCACACATTTATGTTTCCATATTAATAAAGATTGCTATAGCGAAGGTGCAATAATAATAAATCTTTAAGCTCTTAATTCAACTTTGTAATATTATAGTTCCTACTATCCTAATAAAACTACTTTTTAAACGGTTTTAAAACGTGGTTTGTTAAGCATGTCGTGTATGTTTTGTTCGGCATCTCTATTAACGTAAAAACGATTTGAAAAAGAAACCTATGAATATAATAATATTATAAGTGCGAATAAACTAAATGTCCGACACAAAAAATATTTAAGGAAAAAAAAATATTGCGTGTATGAAATTTTTCTGACACTTTCACAAATATTTTTTAGTATTCCGGTTTGAAAGCTGAGAGGGTGAAATTCCCGGGTAAATGTGACATAATATCTTCCGTTCACAAGATTGGTGACAAGCTAATGATATCTTTGTGATAACGTTTACGATCAAGCGGACCGTGTGCTTGTTTGCTTACTTTATGACATAAAAAATACACGACATTTTCGTTTTTCAAATACGACATATCTTTAGTAAAAATAGTTTTGTAAATATAAGTATTAAAATATACTGTGAGGTACCGACAGATCACAATTATGCCTCCCCTTGTACTGGTATTATAAAAGTGATTGAGATACCAGAACCGACAGATGGCGGTATATCCATCCGCAATAGAGTAGCTCAAATGCACAGGGCAGGGATGTGCAACAGCATTTCTTTTGCGAAAGCCGCGGTCTTCCGATTGCCAATTCGCTTCCATAGCGCGGCAAAATTCCCCCTTTCCTGGGGAGGTCCATATCCAGCAGTGGAATTCCGATGTCTTAAATGATAGATGGCGGGGCGTATGAGCAGAATTCTCCCTTAAAGAGGTGAATGTTCTATGCCAACTATAATGATAACAATTGAAGTCGGTTAAGTCAAAGCTCCAAGTGAATACAAAAGCGACTGTAAAATCACTTTTTTACAAAATACCTTACAATAAGACAAGCGTTCTCTTTGCACTTCCTACAAAGTTTGTATTCCGTAGATGAGACGGTGCATGTAATGGAAGCGAGCCTTTGTCGGACTGTAATCTTTTGAAACTGGGTTTCATATGTTAAGATTCCCTGTGGAAGCAACATTGTATTTTAATCAGATGCGCGAATAGTGAAATGAGCTTTATTTAAATGCATCAAGGGTGAGAATGAAGTGTTCTCGGAACTTTAAATTAAAAACTTAACTTTTTAAGAGTTTTCTTGAGTGACGACCTCCTTGGCGTTCCATAGCGTAGGTGGGGAAGAATCTTGTTTGAGGAGGAATGGAAACGTACTATTTGAGCTTCCTTATACGAAAAGCGTAGGTATAATAATAACACTTTAAAAAATGTATATCTATATATCTGTTTGTTTGAGGCAATCACTGAAACGGCTGTACTAATTTTAATGATCCTTTCACTGGCAGGTAGTTGATATAATAAAGAGTAACTTAGGCTATGTTACATATATACATCCATATTTATTTAGTAGAAAGCAATAATTGTAATTTAAAATATTGACTCTCTAGGTTTATTTATATATATTGTTTATTTTCTCGCTGATCATGTAACTTCCCATTAGTAAAATAATGTTTGGATTTGGTGTTTTTGAGTTTATGTTATACTTTAATCCAAGTACTGTTTACATATTTCTAATTCAGGTTGGGATGTCTATTATTTTTAGTAGGCCTAATTTAGGCACTTTAAAAAACAAAAGAAATCTATGAGTATAAAAATTAGGTCACTGACTGTCCTACTTTAATACTAGTCTGCCGGTACCAGACGGGTTTTATAACTGAGTTTATAGCAGGTTTATTATATGAACCAGTTTGATCCAACTTGAGAGATAGCATAGTTTATATGTCAATTTATATTTGCAATATTTTTTTCATGATAAACACAACCTCGGTCGAGTCAACTAGTATTAGCGTAGACATGAGATGACATGACATGCATATATAAAGTATTTATATATATTTATAAAGTATTTATACAACATCTCATACATTGACCTGACTCCGTGGTAAGTCGCTTAAAGCACTTGTGTTACAGACAACAGAGGAATCACAAATATAATACTTAAATACATATTTTTAATATCGTTTCTGGGCGTCACAAACACAAATATTATCACATAAATATTTGTCCTGGGTGAGAGTCAAACCCACGACCTCTAGCGAACAAAATAGGATCACCACCATCTGCACCTTCGAGGCCATCAATATATGTATTATATATTTATCTATCTCTATTTAGTACAGAATAATTAAAAGCTCGTGTATCCTATTGTATAGAAATTCTAAAACCGCATGAACCACAACTGATGAGTCAGTGACTAAATAAAGCAGAGCTATTTCGTATTTAGCCGAGTTATATTGTGTAATTGAACAGAATTTAATGAATTGGTTTTTACATTATAGTTGATACATAATATTTGATGGGACTGAAGGTGCATTCGGTAGCATCTTGCATTCCAAGGGTCGTGGGTTTGATCTTCATCTAAGAGATATTCTTATAATTAATATTTAGTAAAAAATTATTATTTTATTATAATATAAGGCGACTCGAATTTTATTTATATTATATTGATTACTTCTGTAATTCTCTATTGTATGTGGCCCGTATGGCCAGTTATCTCGTAATCAGATCAAATGTATGAGATACGATATAGGCCAGACATAGGCCTCCCCAGAATAGGGGGATTTTTGTCGATAATTATCGCGCTAAGCAGGTGTGGCGTCAATTGCTGAACGCAACTACGAATATGCTGCTGCCTAACCTCACCCTGTAGTATTTAAACTGCGCTGTTTCGGTTAAGTATACCGCCATATGTCAGTTTCGGTACCATAATCGCCTCTAACGCCACCCGGTACGGTACTATTCTACTCCGCTGGTACCAAATTGCTGTACTTACTTACACTTTACAAATATATATTTAACTTCAATAAAACGAAGACGCGTTCAGAAACTTATATTAAACAAAAAATATTTATATCCATATATTTTACTGAAAGCCGGAATTGTCAACGAAGATCAGTTTTACCGGCCAGTCGATGAACTCGGACCTAATATCCCAAATCCAATAACCGGCATTCGGTAATTACATTTGATATGACATTAAATATGTATGTCCAAGCGTCATGACAAAATGTAAGTGCGTACCGGCTGTATTGTTTTTAGTGATACTATTTTTTGGTAGTCGTTTTTAAATATTTAAAGATATACTAGCGGACCCGACACATGTTTTTCTGATAGATAACCTAGATTCCCTGTACATACATTCACAACTTACGTTTATTATTACCTGTAAAAATAAAAATAATATATTTAATCAGATTAAAAATACACACAGCATTAATTAAGCGAAATAGAAATAAATTTTATTTTCACCCTCAAGAATAAAAATGCTTAAAACAAGCGCATACTATAAGGCAATAAAAATATTTAATAAAGTATCCTAGCAAACTATAGATATCATAGACTTAAATTAATTTCAAGTTACACTAAAAAATATTTAATAAAAAAACTCGTTTTATTCTGTAAAAGAATACTTAGATTATGAGTCAAACTTTAAAATAAATCACGTTTATTAATAATATTAGAAATTTAATTTACTTAATAATAGTTGTATTGTATTTCTTTTTGTTGTAGTATTTATATGTATATTGTTTTTAGATTTTAGTTTATTTTAAGTTATATAAATATTATAAGCAATGTTCTGTATGCTTTATCTGCAGTACTTGGGAAAGGCATCTAAGTTATAAGACCACAATAATTGTAAGATCAAATTATACATACACTTAGATAGCAAATAAATATTTGAATTTGAATTTACCGACTGTAGCGCCTACTGCTGGTTTGGTTTGTAAGTCTCAATCATCCAGGCCCTCTCTTGAATGCATTCTCAAAATAAAAATCATTCAAATTCATCCAGCTGTTCAGTTGCAGTATAGATAGAAAACCTTGATACCGACGCCCAACTGCCGGGCTGATTTGTAAATTAAAATTATCCAGGCGCCCTCTTGAATACTTTCTCAAGAGGTACCGGCAGAGTAGAATAGTACCTCCTTCCGTACCAGGTGTCGGAAGAGGCGACTCAGGTACCAAAACCGACAGATGGCGGTATATCCATCCGAAACAATACAGCTCAAAACCAAAGGGCGGGATAGGCAACTGTATCTCTGTCGCAAAAGCTGCGCTCTGGCTAACATAGGCCTCCACAAGAAAGGTGAAAATTTTGGTAATTATTGCCGCGCTGGGAAAAGAGTGAGAGCTCAATTTTTTCAATAGGTTCTGGTACCTCAGTCGCTTCTTACAAAACCAGAAACAGGGGGAGGTACTATTCTACTCTACCGGTACCTTACGGCTAATACTCGTCCTTTTTCAATTTAGTTACGCTTTTTTGGGTAGACATGCCGCCATTAGATCCGGTACTACAGTCGCTTCTTACGACAACTTGTGAAAAGTACAATTATACTCAACCGGTATCCACCCGCTTATTGATTTAACGGTAATAATTAATAAGATTTAAATATATGTGTAGCAATAAGTTGTCCTGTGAAACATTTAAACGGAGTGTCGATTACCAATAGTTTGGGTTATGTGTTGACGGTCTCTGATAAGTTTGGAAATGATTTATTAGAATATTCGTAGATTAACAAAACGAAAGACGAATTTATTCATGATCGCTTTGAAAAAAATTTATATAAATAATATTGAACTTTATTTTCTTGTTACAACTTACAGTAGATACATAGTTGTAACATACTTTCATTATTTCTTATTAAAATGCATGCGATGTTTACTCATAAGGTTTTTACATGCTATAAAAATATATTTTTTTATTTGTTTAACACTCTGCACGTAATTGTTGTTGAACTAAATTAAATAAATAATTGTTTCTCTCACGGCTTTTAAATACATAAGCGATCTCGCCTCTCCACGCTCTATGTTCTTTCCACTAGGTCGTTGTCCAGGATTGGTTACTGTCACGTCAATATTGTAGCACATAGGTACACTTTATATTTTATTTATTTTAAGGACTAGTTAATGTGACATAACATCTTTAAAGCACAAAGTATGCAACTCGTTTGTAGCATCCATATAATATGTCGCTTACTATCACGCCAACTGTATGCTCGCTTGTCGACCTGATCTAATATAAAAAAGTGAATAACCTCGTTTGTCGTGAGGTACTGGCAGAGTAGAATAGTACCTCCCCCTGTATCAGGTGTCGTAGAGGCGACTAAAGTACCAGAACCTGTATGTAATGTAGCTCAGATGGCGGGTATGGGTAGGCAACATTCCCATTGTCAAATCTGCGCTCTGCGATCGCCAATACGCTAACTCAGCTCGTCAATTATGGCTAAAATGTCCTCTTTCTTAGAGGCCGGAGGAGAGAGATGATATAACAAACTTCGTTTGTGCGAGTCTGTCTATTGTTGTTGTAGTTTACGACCACAGTAAAGCCATCGCCGTCAAGACTGCCTGACTCCGCACTCTGATTTACATAACCTGTTATTGTATTCCGTCGAATTGTTGCCTGGTCTGTTATAATTCCATTAGCGGTTGATTAAATGTCAACTATAGTTCTAAAGGCGATTGACGAATGTGAGTAATGAAATTTCGCGTTTGTGGGCGTCCCTCTATAACCCCCTAGACAACCATTACTTAGTTTGAATACCAATTATAGGTTCTTAAGAGGATTCGATGTGAAAACAAATTGATTTTGTGTATCTAAAGGGAGGCTTAGGGGTACAGATAAATCCAATATTTTATATATGTTGATATGTTTTCCACACATTTTCCATGCAAAGGTTGCCTGGAAGAAATCGCTTTAAGTGATAAGGCCGCCATTTTTATTTCGATATGTATAACTATATATACTTTTGTCTGTAATATTTAAGTGCACAATAAAGTGTATTATTATTATTTTTATATTTTATCTGACTTAAGAACTCCAATATATACAAAGACAAACCAAAAAAGAGGGTTTTTCAACAAATGCCGCTGGTGCTTGCTTATACCACAAAGATGCTGCCGCCTATCAATTCTGTTTTATTTGAGCTGGGCTCTTTTGAATGGATATACTGCCATCTATTGGTTGTAAATATTCTTTCAAACTTGCGAATTACGATGCAAACAATTAATTTTATTCCTTGATAAGTATTTTTAATCAATTGTCTCTTAAATGATGAACCAAACATGTCGTGTGGTACCGACAGAATAGAATAATACCTTCTGTAACAGGTGTCGTGAAGGCTTATTCAGTTACTTGATCAAATGGTTATAACCACTCAACATAACATAGCTTATATTGACAGGGTGGAGATGGGCACTAGCATTCAGACCGCGAAGCTGTTCTTCGTATTTGCTATCACACTTACCTAGCTTAACGAGTATGGGCAAAACATATCCTGACTAAGGGAGATATTTGCACAGTAATAGACATCCACAGGACAGGTTATAATTAACTTTAAAATACACCTATAATGCCAATTTACATTTATATATCTGTGTAGCAAAATATATAGATATATAAATGTATATTTTCAGCGATAAATATTTCGTATCAATGTTGTATCAAAAAAAAGGAAAGTGGTTTGAACATGTAGAAATGGACGAAGTTAAATGGTTGCACAAATACATGGAGCAGAAGTGAATGATATAGTTGGTATAAGAAGACCCAGGCAAATATACCTTTACCAGGTAGAAAAGGTATTTAAGATGGGCCAGGTCAGAAGTACCGAGCATAAACAAACTTGTTTGAAAGGACTATGCAAAGGAAACGAGAGATGTATGAAAGATGAGATGGTTTGAACATGTAGAAATGGATGAATTGACGAAGTAGAATGGCCGCACTATATTTTATATATAATGGTTGGTGTAAAATGAACTAGGCAAACATACCTTAACCTGATAGAAAATGTGTTAAATATGGGCCAGGCCAGAAGCACCAAGAATAGACAAACTTGTATGACAGGACTATGCAAAGTAGACAAGTATGCAAGCGGAGATAGTCTCTGCCTTCTTCGTAAATCTATGTAAAACTCTCAGTCTACAATCAATTACGTAACACCTATATTTCAACATCATCGTTTCCCCAATCCGATTCCAAATCTAAATGGTTTTACGATTTATTGCATTCGCGAAGTCATTTGTATTCAGAACACGCAGTTTTTACACGTGTTTTTTGGGAGTGCGATAGCGTAGCGTAGGCTGAGCGTCGAAATGAAAGTTTTCAATTATGTGGGAGGGTATTTGCATGGCCAAAATTATTATTACATGTTTTATACAAGTGGGGTTATTTGATTTTGTTGAAGTACAGTGAAGTGATACCCTCTTTATAACTGGTACATGAGTCACGTGGTTTCATCGTATTAGCTACGGTTGGGCTACTGGCGATGGTCCTTTCGCCTGGCATCTTCTCAGGAAACCCCATGTGATTTCTGTATGTTGTGGCGTGACTTCCTTATGGTGATCTCTGCTAATGCGGCTGGTGTGGGTTGCGCATTTAGATTATTTTTTTCTTCTGTGCGTCATGCCTCCCTTCCCTATTGTCCAAGTTTCCATCACATATTGTCTCCTAAGCGGGCAGAGCCAAGGTGATAAGGTTTGTGCAAGCCTTGGCAGCTATTGCTATTAGTGAAAACTTCATAAGCCTCTATTATATTGTTACAGATAGGCGGTCGTCACGCTCTTAGAAGCAGTTGGCCTAAAGGCGGTGGCCCTTGCGCCAGGCTTCTTCTCCGTGACCCCACGGGGTCACGAGTGATTTAGGAGTGGCCGCACGGGGCTGTTTTTTTATTTTTGTAATTTTATCCTATTCTAATGCTAACGGGAAGTAAACGGACCACTTAGTGATGCTCCTCCAATCATTTGTCAATTTGCAATTTTTCTTTTATCATTATGCCAACTTCCCTTTACCTGATTCAGCTAAATTTAAAGCTATGCCACATCTATCTATGAAAACCTTAGAAAAACTCGTCACCCAAAAAAAAACTCAGACAAAAAGAATAATGGTTCTCTGTGTCCAGCACGCATTATTTTGCCACTTTTTATAATAAAAGTATAGACATACGGTTTGTACTACTTTATTATAGAACAACTGTCTACTTGTCTCATATCAGTTGGGATCAGAAAGATATTTTATATTTTTATTACTTATATTTTCTAGTCCGCATTAGTATACTACCAATTGTGCTACCGCCACGTTAAATTTTTCATATTGTTCTTTTTTATGTATACTAGCGCCGTCTTTGTATGTTGCCGGTGCATTAGATAATCAAAAGTCGTTACAATTATCAACAAGATATCACTAGAAATTTTACAAGAAATAGATTGTTCTAAAGAATATATTTTAAACGTCCTAAAAGTTTGTTCTCTATTGATATACTATTCCAAAGAATTAAATTTATTTAGTACCTCTAAATTAGGGACAGCGGTATTTTATTAGCTTCCACCCGGTTGGTTTTGGGGCAGCCCAAAAGTATTTATCTCGCGTCCCTCGGGATCTTTGTGTTAACCGGGTAAAAATAAGCCTACAGGCCCGTTTTTTTTACATGAGTCGGCATCAATTTAATGTTTGAATTACAAACATCTCAGCCATATAGCTCTGGCCAGAAATTTGAAAGCATTTTTCTGATTATTGATCGATGTCCTTGACTTACAGCAGATAAAATTTGATGATGTTGTTGAAAAAATTAGTTCCTTTTTTTCTACCATCAAACAGCAGTGTTTTATTGTTGTTATTTGGTCTAAAAGGTCTGAAAGGCAATAAAATATTTTTTTTAAAAATGTGACGTAATGTTTAGGCCCGAAGTTGGCAATACATTTGTATTTATGTTAGCGTGTTAAAGATAATGAATTAAATCAATAAAAATTTTATTGTCAATACAGGTTATAAGTGCCGTACATCTGTATATTGCCTTATGTGCGTTCAATGTTTATTTATGGGTAAAGACAATTATTACGTTGAAAGGTTTAAGTAATTTTTTTTAAAGAGCTGAATATAAAATAATATCATGATTTTATTCATGTACTGCTAATTAGTACCTCATAGGATGCCGTAAGATACCGGCAGAGTAGAGACCCTCTACCAGGTGTCGTAAGGGGTGACTTAGGTATCGGAACCGACAGATAGCGGTATATCCATCCGAAACAATGCAGCTCAAATGCACAGAGTAGGGATGGGCAGCAGCATCCCTGTCGCGATAGCTGCGCTCTGCAATTGCCAATACGCTTGCCCAGCGTGGCAAAAACCTGTCAGGCCCAGCAGTGGATTTCCAGTGGTTGTATTAATGATGATGATTGCTAATTAGAATACGTCATAGTATCTGATTATAAATCGGAGTTAGCTTGTGTTCAGTTGTGACATCTGTCAAATCAATTTAAAATCTTTTTTTATAAAGTCAGCAAGCAACCGTACGGTCCGCTTGATGATAAACGTGACCGCAGCCTATAGACACTTGTGTTATCACAGAGATATCACTGGTGTATCGCCAACCTTTTGAACTGCAGATACAATTCCATATTTACCCAGTAATTTCACTACCTCTCTCACCCTTCAAACTGGAAGACAGCAATGCGAACACTGATATTTGGCAGTAGAAACAGGTGAGAGTGAGGTACAAATGCAGACGACCTTTGCAAGTCTACCTAATCTACCTAAGTAAATCTGATATCTGTGAATGTGATATTTATCAATAGTGCGATTGATTGAGTCATTCACTTTTGCTCGATAACTCCTACGCCTTTAATGCACACTATTTAATCTTTTGATGAATACGAAGGTCACAAAAAGGCAAATACACAAATGTTATGTTAACTCATGTCAATCTAGCAGCTTTCTATTGTTACATGTTTGATAAACCGCTTTGAAATATAAAAGAAAATCTCTCAAACCAGCGCAACAAGCCTTAGAAAACCGAACTGGAGCTATTCCGCATCGTGCTCCCTAAGCTGGTCACACACCGCGTCAAATTTGTACAGATTGCCTTTTCAACCTCGTGCTGTATGCTACGGAATATTCGTTTGAGATTCTATGGATCCATTGCGAGCGGGTTGTGTTAAAGCTATGTGAGAATATTTCTAGCAATGTTTCGTAAATGTATCCGTTTATTTACATACATCAAAAATCTTTATACATGTCATGGATTTTATCAATCTTTTGGTTACTGTATTTGATTTGGAAATATTATTATAAGTCAAATTAGCATCATCAACATAGTATCAGCCATAAGACGTCCATTACAGGACGTAGGCCTCCCTGAGTAATCTCCAATGGGACCGGTTGTATGCGACCTGTGTCAAGCTTAATCTTGCGGTTTTAGTCAGACCGTCTGCTGGTGGACGCCCTACGCTAGCCAGTACGTGGTCTCCATTCCAGAACCTTAATACTTTATCGACCATCAGTTCTGCGTACCAAATGCCCTATCTACTGCTACTTCAACTTACTAATCCGGAGAGCAATATCGGTAACTTTGGTTCTGTTACAAATCACCTCCTTTCTGATTCGATCACGCAAATAATCTCCGAGCATTGCCCTCGTTGAGGTACTTTCAGTCGGCCAATAAGGCCAATGCTAAGAGATGTTTCGCTATCATAAGTCATCGCTAGTATTGGTCAACATTGGTCGAAAACTTACGACTTGGGACACTGAGGTGTGCCAGACGAGAAGATGTTCGGCAGTTTTCCGAACGCAGTTATCGATTAATAATCGCATTATTTTTTTAATAATAAACATAGGTATAAAAGTCTAGAACTTAGGTAAGACAGGACAACATCCGTCTGATTAGCTATTTGATATATTTGTAATTTGCGATAGAATTAGAATGTTGAATACTGTTATTGTATTTATCTAGATAGTCCGTAAATTCGGATTCGGCGGCGTAAATTCAGGCGACGACAGATTTATACACTTAAAGCACTTGTATTAAACATATTATATTTAATACCAAGACACAGTGTGTATACAAATATCATCATATAAATATTTGTCCTACGTGGGGATGAAACCCACGACCCTTGGTGCATAAGATAGGATCACTACTATCTGCGTCATCGAGACCGACTTACTTAGTAGGTAAGTAAAATTTTCCTGTCTTTTTTCGCATTATCTAACTTGCGGGTATTCCATACGACATGTCATCATCATAACCCTAATACTTACGAAGATAAATCCCCATTATTATTGACACATGCTGCAAATTTTCCCATTTGCATAATTTTCGATATTCAGGAACTTTTCAGAAGCGTCGAAACGACATGTGTCGTTGAAATTTTTTTTTTCTAACAAGATTTTGTCAGGACTAATTGCACATTCGGAAGTGTGCCTGTCTTGTGCGTTAGTAGTCGTGGGTTTTGATCCCACCGATGACAAATATCATTAGAGGAATAATGGTGTTTGTTTACGAAAATATTTAAGTATCACATTTGTGATTCCTTTGTTGACCCACAAGTGATCTAAGCGACTTTTATCGGGATCAGGTCATGTATGTATAATGTTGTATGAATTTATAGGTGTGTTGGAAAATAAATGACAATTGTGTTTTTTTTTAAATATACATTTAACTGCTTAAAATAGAAAGGAATTTTTAACGGAAATAAATAAATGTTTCCTTTTACAATTTCAGCGTATGATTTTTTGAGACTTAACACAAACAACTAATGCAACAAAAATGGTCTTTAATGTAACTTATACATTATAAATGAACGAATTTTTATATATATATATATAATGATTTAATTCCAATAATTCCAATAAACGTAATTACGTCTTTATTTCATTTCATTTTATTAACAAACGCATTAAAATAAAATATATTATGGGTTAAGACTTTGTCTGCATTGATGCCTTTTTTACAGCTAACATTTTTAATCAGTAGTACACATTAAGAAGAAAGAAGTAGTAATAATTGACAGAAGATGAAGGATTTCCCATACAAAAAAGTCGTAGCAAAAATAAAAAACCTCTAAACTCTGGGATATGCAGCATTCCACACCTGCCCAGCGTGGCTTTTATACTGGCTATACCCATAATCCTCAAATGGGATTTAATCCAAATAATACAGATGCTAAGTAAAATCAAAAATTCCGTATCGATTCTATATTTTTTTATTTATATTACACTTAAAGCTATAAACCAACTCAGTCAAATATTTTATTACACTCGGAAATCTTTTTAACCACATTTTTGTGTGCAATCGCCTATACTGAGGCCAGATTCAATTTGTTTTTAGAGCTTGAGGTCAAGCCATCGATTTCGTCGGATGGATAGTGCCTCGAAGCCTTTACAAGCTGGCTTGAAGCGGATTTACTGGCATCAACTGCGAAATCTCTCGTTGCGCAAACAGAATGAGCGATTTCGAAATGGGCCTAAATCAACATGTGACCTAAGTCTATTGAAACGTTCGATGTATATCCATTAGAAACAGCGCAGTTTAAATATTACAGGATGGGGAGGTCAATAATAATAATAATATAAATAACCCATAACAACTCATCCATTGACCTGAGGTAAGACACTTAAAATACTTGTGTTACGGATGCCAGACAACAGAGAAGTCATAAATATACTACTTAAATACATATATTAAACACCCAGACACAGAAAAGACACAAATATCAGCATATAAATATTTGCTTTGGGTGGGAATCAAACCCATGACCCCTGGCGCACAAGACAGGATCACTACCATCTGCGCCATCGGGACTGTTAAATGTGTCAAAAAGTTGACTTTCAATTGCTGATTTGATGATGATGATGATATGAAACTAGACATAAGCCTCTCCCAGAGGAAAGGCAGACAGAATCTCCGTCGCGTAAGCTGCGTTCTGCTATTACCAACACGGTTGCCTAGCGCGGCCATTACGGGCAACATATTCTCTTACTTGGGGAAGCCTTTATCCAGCAGTAGACTTTCAATGGTTGGTATAATCATGATGTGGTGATGTGCTCTTAAAAAACAACATATGCTAGTAGAAACGATAAACGTTGTCCATTATATTTCAAGTGATACCTAATATTAAACAACTGTCTGTCTGTCTGTCAACTGTCTTTGGCTGATATGGTGATAATAAAGATATGATAATTAGATCATTTAAGCAAATTAATATGTCATTTCATAGTAATAATTATTACAACTAACTTTTGTTTTTTTATTAGACTAGGTACAAATACATAGAGTACTCTGTACCAGGTGTCGTAAGAGGCGAGTAATATACCAAAACCAACAGATGGCGGTATATCCACTTAAGAGCATTTCCGTCGCGAAAGCTGCTCTCTGCGATTGCTAACACGCTTGCCCAGCGCGGCAATTATGGAGGGAATACCCCTTTTCTTGGAGGGGCGAGGGGAGAGGCCTATGTCCAGCAGTGGAGTTCAAATGGCTGTAATGATAATGATGAGACTAGGTCCACAACCAAGGATATAGTCTGCGATAGTAAGCGCGTTCCAGTAGCCTATAGACGCGCGAGTTTTATCAAGATAACACTAGCACGTTACCAACCTTGTAACTTGAAGATATTATACATGAAGATAAACGACCTTGCAGAGGATCAACTTACGCAGCTTGAGCGCCTTCAAAACTTCTTTCGGTTTACGTAAGTTTGATTATGTGTCCAACTTTTGTACTAAGCTCAAATGGCTTCCTGTTCGACTTCGCAGGAACGCTCATATGCTGTCTTTGCTATAGAAGCTATTGTTTCCCTCCTGCTTATTTTAAAAGCCGCGTCGTTTTTCTTGGGGATAGCCATGAAAAATCCCTAAGATCGGAGAATTTATCAATCAAAATGCCTGCGCATTTCGCTATCCTCTATAGAAGATCCTTTACTTGAAGTGAAATCTGTTCTTTTTCTTTCTATTTTAAGAGTATGGCGAAGGATTATTATCTGATACTTTAATTTCCTTTCTTCTGTAACTATGTCATTTATATGTATATGAATGTATGTGTATATTTATATTTGTTAGTTTATGTATGTATGTTGGTTTGTTTGTTAACCTCAAATTTTTACTAGCTTCAACATTATCTCTATCCAAAGGTTGCCTTTAAGAGATTATATTTAGTGATAAAGCCGCCTTTTGTACCGATTATTCCACTAGGTGGTGTTATTGTATTGTTTTTATTGATGTACAATAATAACAACACAAGAGTATATTTTTATTATTATATCATGGCATATTGTCTAGTAAAGATCATTTTATAGCCTCTCCCCCTTCAAACCCGAACACAGCAATGCAAATAATGTTTTATATTTCACGAACGAAATCTCCGTTCTTCTAATAATCTCACGCTCTTAACTCCATCTCATCACTCTAGTTTTTTGACAATTTTTTTTACAGTGACAGCTATACGACTCTGGAATGAGCTTCCGTTGAATATTAAGCAATCCCAAAACAAATTTATCCTGAAACGCCTTCTTCGTACTTTATTTACTAATGCTGCTCTCTAACTTTATAAACCTATTTCTGATGTACGTTATTTTATTTATAAATTTTCATATCATATATATTTATTGCGTTTATTTATACAAATATGTATGTAACGTTTATCTATTTTGTATATTTTTGTTTTTTTTTTCTGTTTTGTGTAATAGTTGACTCGGAGATAATGCCAACTGGCATTAAATTCGCCATTCGTACATTTATTTGTATTTTTACAATAAAGTTCAATGAATAAATAAAAAAATAAATTTCATCAGAAATATTGCAACTATCCAACGCTCTATATAATAACTAGATATCTCTATATAACTCTAGATATTCGATTTTTAATATGGAAATAGTTCCTAACACCGGTCAAAGGAAAGACTTTCAATAAGTGCCAGATTATTCGAGAAAGTCAGCAAACATTTAATATCATAGAACGGCGCTCCCTCCGTTGACATGGAAACTACAATAGGAGCGTAAACCCCACACATTGCATAGGGAATGCAAATAAAAGGGTAATAGAAGGTCGCATTATTGTGAATCTCGGGCTGATATCAATTTCATATGAGCTAGGAAATTTCCTTAGAAACGTATGAATGGGATACTGTGTAATCTTTACCGCTGCGATGACGTCATCGTGGTGTTTTGTCTAGACTCTATTATTTTAGTCGTAGAAACTTTTATATATAAAAATTCGTGTCACGGTGTTTGCCTGGAATGAAAATTTCAACTATTGAACCGATTTCAATTTCAATAACCAACGGGCCCAATGTTTATTGAAATTGAAATCGGTTGTTGCCATACAAACTTTGAAATCGGTGGTTGCCATACAAACTTTCATTCTAGCATTAAGACTAGCATGCTTTTTTATACTGAATAGTCTTGTAACTATTATTTTGTATAGTTGTCTATTAATTATTTTCTATTGTTTGATATAACGCTATGATCACAGAAAACCTTGTACAATATTTACAAGCAACTAACAGGACTACAAGTTTATCAAACAATAGGTATTGTTGTTTGTCGTATATATTTATTCACGTGTATTTGAACTTTCTTTCGTATCGTTCCAACTTTAATTTCGAAAGTCTCCAAAATCTCCCTCTCTCTGTAATTTCATCTTATCAGCCATTGGAAATCTACTGTTAGACATAGCCCTAAGAAAGAAGGAATTGTGTGCATATTTGCCGCGCTGGGCAAGCGTATTGTTAATCGCAGAGCGCAGCTTTCGCGACAGGAATGCTGTTGCCCATCCCCGCCCTGGGCATATCAATTACATTGTTTTGGATGGATATAGAGCCGTCTATCGGTTCCTGTATCTTAATCACCTCTTATGACATCTTTCACAATTTCTATTAATATAATCTATGTACTTTAATAAAAAAATACCTATTTTCCTAGAAAAAAAATTATCGTTTGTCAGGGGATGGATCACATGAAAGAAAGTTGCGCTAAAGTTAAAAATTCGGAACATTAAATAAAATATAAAACTAGGAACATGAAGAAAAAATAAAATTTATCGCTCTCATTAACTTTTCTCAATCGTGTTTCATTTGACATAGCTGCCAGTCTTTGACAGTTCGTGTGATTGACAGTTTGCTCTAAATATATATAATAATCAGCCTGCGCTGTAAGAACATGAAAAAATGGCTAACAAGGTTTAATAACTTTAAACTTTTTTCATAATCAAAATAGCCTGAAATTATATGTTTCATATAATTTTAGGCAATGGCTTGAAACCAACCACCGAAAGTCTTTTATCAATATTAGTACTTCTCGCCGGTTTTTGTCTGAGGGCTCGCGGTAAAAACCTGTAGTACACTTAGTTTTAAAACTCATCTGGTGCCGGCAGACTAGTTGAAAGTAGTCTAATTATTGACCTTGTTATTGAAATTACCTATGTTCTATCAGGTTATCAGGGTCATCAGTCATTTAAATTATAGAATTATCTATTTGTATATTTAAATAAAGATATTAATAGTAGGTATGCGTTTAAGTATGGGAATTGTTTTGCAACAATGAACAGGATTTCAAACAAAAAACACATGATCTTTATTTGATCTTAATTTTTTTTTTGTACACTTTTAATATACACAAATCGACAAAAATAACACGCTAACTCAAAACTATATATTTATTCTCATAATTGAAGATACGAGATAAAATAGGAATATAATAAAAAACAAAATTCATCGAATTCAATAAAATAATCCTATTACATCAGGTTGGTATAATAAAAATACAGGGCAAAATGAAATAAACACAACCGAACCGAAAAGAAGTACCTATTACTTTTATTGCTCTATGGTGTTGGAGCTAGTATCGGTATACCGATTGAAACTTTCCTTTTGCCTTGGAAAAAAAGATGTATTGAATTGTTTCTTGCCAATAGAAGAGAAATAACGTTACACTCTTACTTTAAAGGGTGTACGTCGTTTATTACAATTTTTTTATAAGACCAGGTCGACAGACAACCATCCATATTGCACCATATCATCACATCAACCATTGGAAGTCCACTGCTAGACATAGGCCTCCTCAAGAAATGGGAATTTATGCATATAACTGCCGCACTAGGCCAGCGTGTTGGCAGAGCGCAGCTTTCGCGACGGGGATGCTGCTGCCCATCCTCGCCCTGTACATTTGAGCTACACTGTTGCGGATACCGATATCTGTCGAAAAAATAAAACGGAGTTGTATTGTGCTTTTACGTACTGGAACCTTAAGATGGCGGAGTTGAATTATTTGCCTTGCAAGAATTTGTCCCAATTTCAGAAAGAAGTAATGGTAGGTCCGGGGAGTACGGTTAATATTGCACATATTCCAATTATAGCTCATCTAACTTTGTGGTTGTTTATTGTACAGTGTGTGATCTTGTATTGTCAATAAGCAGTCTAGAGCGATTGATCAATCTCAGTTGTTTAGCCTCCAGTTCTTTCTTCATGGTTTGCAGGTACTGACAACGGACACTGGCGGACAAGAGATGCCTGCCGTAAAGGTGTAGTGAATGACATAGGCGTTAGTCCTCGAAACACTCACAAGTAAATTTTTCTGAGTCAATTTTCGTTTGAGCAGGCCTTGGCTGGGTATCTAGGGTTCAGACATTGTCACGAGTGCTTTCGATTATCGTACAGTATCTATTTTAGGTGCATGAGGTTCTGGCAAAATTAAATAGTACCTCAAACTGCACTAGGTGTCGTAAGAGGCGACTAAGGAAATAAGGTAAACAGTGCAGCTCAAATGCACAGGGTGACGATGGGCAGCAGCATCCCAATCGCGATAACTGCGCTCAGCGATTGACAACATGCTTGCCCAGCGCGGTAATTATAGGCAACATTCCCCCCTTTTTCAGAGAGTCCTATGTCCAGCAGTGGACTTCTAATAGCTGATATGATGATGATTTATTTTACATAGCAAGTAATGAAAGTAATACGATTTAAAGCTATGTCATTATTGGTGTTGAGCAAAATAACATGTCATTGGACGCGTGTTTCCAAGTTCGATTAGCTCAATTCATCAATAATTTCATATGTAAGGATATGTAGGACATATATTTATTCAATTTTTTTTCACAACAAACTGTTTAATAGAACCTATTAATTATAGATATTAGATTGCGGCATGGATAGATATAATTACATCGATAAATACTAATTGGATTATACCTACAACATATTATAGCACGATTTACGAGCTGCGGTTAATTAGTCTTAAGGCACTTTCGCTTAGCCAAATGATCACTTTACAACAATTAAGCAAAGTATAACATCTAATATTAATTATAATCTGTATTATCCGAGTAATCAGTAAACATCAATAATTCTAATTAATTGCTGCATGAAACTCACCACTAGAAGTAGACCTGATACAAATGTCATCTGCATTTTTACCTCACTCTCACTCTATTTCTACTGCCAAATATTAGTGTTTGTATTGTTGTATTCCGGTTTTTAGGATAAGAAAGGCATTGAAATTACCAAGTAATACTTACTAATATTTAAGCCTGAAAGTTTGCGAGTCTGTGGATATGTGGGTGTGTGGATGTATGTTACTCTTTCATTTTAAAATGGCTGAACAGATCTGGATAATATTTTGCATTAAAATATAGGCTATTTTTATCCTGAAAACATGTTGCCGACCATTTAAATACCTCTGCTCTCTTTTTAAAGTCCTCCATACTGAAAATCGCCAGTGATTTTTTCTTATCAAAAAATAACCTTCAATACCTTAGGCACGGAATTTTTCAGTCGCACCCCGTAAATAACACACAGTGAAGATACTCGGTTTCATATATCCTCGTACGTAGCGTACGTTGGTAATAGAATGCTCTCTGTTGAGGAACCCTTACCGAAGAGCTCGGTCTTATTTCACCTGTGTAGTTGAACATGATATCACACTGCATATTAGGTTTGTGTCCAAGCAAATGGAGTCGCGTGAATATATGGGAGTCCACTGCTGGACATAGGCCTCTCCAAGACAAGAGGTTTTCTACACACAATTGCCGCACTAAGCGAGCGTGTTGGCAATCGCAGAGCGCAGCTTTCGTGACGGGGATGTATGTTGTATTTAATAATTATATTTGTGATTCCTCGGTCGTCTGATGTCCGCAACACAAGTATTGTAAGCGGCTTATCACGGAGTCAGGTCAATGTATGAGATATTATGAGAATATATATATTTATTATTATAATTTTCTATCTCGTAAGGCCCTCGTTTCTATTATAGAAGCTTAAAAATATGAGAACAAACTTACTAATTATCGTTTCATCAAGCTCTTATTTAGTTCATACCAAAAAGGTCATTGCAAATATTAGAAATTTTCAGCAATTCTATGCCATATGCAAATTAAAATAGGTATTTAAAAAGATGTAACAAAAAGCGGTAGTGACATCATTTTACACTAAAACATACACACATTGACAAGCCCTATAACGCAGGTAGTAGTAATCCAATCTTATGCTCTAAAGGTCTTATGGTCTTTTCCCTACCCAGAGCAAATATGTACACAATTAATATTTACATTTGTCTGGATGTTATTTATATTCTTATACCAATCATTGAAAGTCCACAGTTAGACATAGGCTTCTCCAAGATAGGGGGAATATTGCCCATAATTGCCGCGCTGAGCAAGCGGGTTGGCACTCGCATAGCGCAGATTTCGCGACGGGGATGCTGCTGGCAGCAGCATAAGGTGAGGTTGGTAAGGTGTAGTTGGTAAGGTGAGGTGAGTAATAATAATACATAAGGTGAGGTTGGGCAGCTGCTGCCCAACCTCACCTTATGTATTTGAGTTGTAATGTTTTGGATTGATAAACCGCCACCTGTCGGTTCTGGTACCTACCTTAGTCACCTCTTACGACACCTGGTACAGGGAGAGGTACTATTCTACTCTGCCGGTACCTCACCGCAAGGTTTTTATATAATTCCAAATAATATATTTGTAATTCCTTTGTTATCTGATATCCGTAACATGTGTTTTAAGCTATTTATCTCGGAGTCAGGTCATCGTATGAGATGTCGTGTGAATTTATTATTATTAATTTATTCAGCACCAAACCATCTGGGGCTTGATGAAAAATGAAACCGCAATAAATCTGCACGGAGACAAGACTTGTTATGTACGCTTTTTAAACTGACAAGTATAAATAGTGAGGCAATGCTTCAACCATTTATCATTCCCTAACAAGCTCGGTTTGACTTAAATTTATTTTCCACTAGCTGTGCCTGCGACTTTGTCCGTTCGCGTGGAATAGTTTTATTAGGTACCACACCTCTTTACCTTAACTTATATACATTTTGAATGTCAATTTTATTTATATCGGCCTAAAAAATAATTTTCAAGTTTCTAGGTCTAAAAATAGATACTTTCAAACAACTTCTCATACCCCTTTTCAACCCTTTACAACCCTTATTTGGAAATAAGAAATAGCTTATGTTCTTTTTCAGGATTTAAAGATTATTAAAGCTTAAGCGGGAAAGTGTAACAGACAGACAGAGTTACTTTTGTATTCATAATATTAGTAGGGATTTAAGCAATCCGGGAGTAGTTGTAACCATATACCTTTATATATGTAGAAATAGGAAACTTGTATGAGGAATAAACCTGAGATATCTTTATTTAGTGTCTGATAAATTTTGTAAAAAAAATTACTGAATGAACAAATTCATACTTTTGTTGACTAAATTGGAACTGATCGTTGGAAGGGCACGAATGCGTAATCGGTGATATATTCAGATCTTGTGTGCAAAAAGTAGGTTCGTTTTCCATCCGGGACAAATATATCTATCATCGTACCACCCATTGGAAGTCCACTGCTGGACATAGGCTTCTCCAAGAAAGGAGTTTTTGTGCCCATAATTGCCACACTGAGCTAGTGTGGTGGCAATCACAGAGCGCAGCTATCACGACAGGGGATGCCCATCACCACCCAGTGCATTTGAGCTGCACTATCTCGAATGGATATACCGTGATCTGTCGGTTCTGGTACCTTAGTCGCCTCTTATGACACCTGGTGCAGTGGGAGGTACTATTCAATTCTGCCGGTACCTCACAGCGTATATTTTTATGTTATATATTTTAGTTTTTTCTCGTTATTGGTGTTAAATTTATGTATTTGAGAATTTTAAAATATGCAGCTGACATCTTGGTACAATAAGAACTATAGAAAAAAATTCACATGTCTTTTAAGGTCTCCGTAGCATAACAGCAATGCGGTCCCCGGTATGGGATAGATGCAGGTGCGAGTACCGCCTGACGCCTCAGATGTATTATTTTTTTCCAATAAATAATGTTTATCGCGTTCATTAATTGTATAGGGATATTAAATAACAGTATAATTACAAATATTTTACTCAAACGCATAAAGTTAAAACAAAAAAGAAGCAACAAACATATTCATTATATTTGACGGGTCCGATGACGCAGATGGTAGTGTTTCTATGTGGTGCGCTAAGGGTTGTGGGTTCAATTCCCACCCAGAGCAAATATTTGTATGATTGATATTTGTGTTTGTTATGTGTCTGAGTGGTAAATATATGTCTTTCGAAAGTATATATGTGATTTCTCTGTTGTCTGATATACGTAACTCAAGTGTTTTAATTGACTTATCTCGAAATTAGGTCGATGTACATATTGAACATGATATATTGAACATTTATTTAGCATTTACGAGTCAAATTATTTTCTAAGGTGAATGCGATATTGAGTAAAATTATTTATAATATTATATCGATTCAAAAAGAAGTGAAACTTTAGTTGTGAACTATTTAACGACATAAGAAAACAAAACATTTTCTATCGTAAATAGCAGAATATAAGGTCGGTAATGTAATAAGTAAATCCTGTTTATGTATCTGAAAGTTTTAGACAACAAAATAAAAATATATTTATACCATTTCATCGCAAGTTCGGGGAACAATTTCGATTACGTAATGAGGATAGGACTAAAATGAAAGCTGTAAGAAACATAACGAACCGGGATAAGTATCGCAAATATCCCGAATGATTTCCCTAAGGACCACCATTCTGATTATGAATTTGTGCCTGTAATTAACTTAGGGACCCCGAACACGAAACGATAGAAATAAATTGGGACTGTAACTTTAGCCTAAAAATAAAATCTGTGTATATTTCAGTCACAGAAAAAAATTACGAAGTATTTTTATATATCATCATATCAGCCATTGGAAGGCCACTTCTGGACATGGACCTCCACAAATAAGGGAAAGTTCTGCCTATAATTGCCCCGCTCAGTAAGTGTGTTATGCATTTGAGCTGTACTGTCTCGGATGGATACCGTCATCTATCGGTTCTGGTACCTTAATCACTACAGGAGGAGGTACTATTCTACTCTGCTTTTACGGTTGACACATAGACTTCACATATTATTATGTATTTAAACATAGAGCCTCCCCTCTTTCTTACAAATTGACGAAAACATTTCTTGTTATACAAGTATGTTAATTACTAACACAGCCTCGAGGTTTACTCTCGTACTTACCGTTTCTGTACGAACAATAAAAAGAAAAGTAAGTTTTAAGTTACTATTTTTAGCACCAGCCATTGAAAATTCTTTTGAAACAGTTACAGCCATTTCGGAGTTTACTTAAAACAAACAGACAGACACATCAGTTTTATTAATATGTAAACATAACTAAACTAATCTAATTTATTTTATCTTTGATATAAAATTCAGAATTAATTTTTATTAGATCAGGTTGACAAACAAGCATACAGTCGGCGTGGTATGTGTAACCGCAACCTATAGACGCTCGTAATACCATAAATAGATTATTATAGTTCATCGTCAACCTAGCGTCTTAAAATATGTTTTGCCCCAAGACCCAGTAATTTTGCAGCCTCGCCCTTTACATCAGAACATAGCAAAGCTAACACTGATATTTGGAGGTTTAAATAGGTGAGAGTGAGATACCAATGCGGCTCTTTTTATGAGGTCCAGTTAAATCAATAAATTAATTACACAAGTCTGCAAAAAAAAAGTTGAGAGCTGTCTTGGTTTTTTTTCTTATGTTTTTGGGTGTGCTGAATTTGAAAATAACTTTTATTTTGTCCTAGCACGTCACGTTTTCTGGCAATGTAGGTGTCTATGCGAAACAAATTATTATCTTAAAATTAACATATATATCATAAATCTTATGTTCTGGATTTTTTTGAGTATTTTTTTTTGTTTGCAGAACACCTAAATACATAGAAATCAGTTGGAAATATCCAGACAGCATTTTTGTTGTAGACCTGTGTCACACAAATATTCAATTGTTAATAAATTTACTCTTCACAAATCTTAGCTTCAATAAAAATCTTATTAAATATCGTATTTTAAAATAACTCCGCAAGAAAATTTCGAAAGTCATGACATGGGGAGGAAGGAAAGCAACGCTAGCCAGTGGATACGCTTGCTCTAGGAAGGACATAGTGATATTTTTTGTCGAACCTACATTTACGCGGACGAAGTCGCGGGTGACAGCAAGTTAATTATAACTACGAGTACACACTAATTTGCTTCCTAACTAGTTTCCTTTATCTTTGTTGTCCAGTGAAAGTCCATATTCCTTTGTCAACTAATCTACTAAGTTATGAAACCCGCTGTGTGCTATCTAACGTTTCATGAAACTTCCAGTTCCTATATAGAATTGCGAACAAACCGTGAGGTGCCGGCGTAGTAGAATAGTACCTCCCCATGTACCAGGTATCGTAAAAGTCGACTCGAAGGTACCAGAACCGCCAGATGGCGGTATATCCATTCGTAATAGTGTAGTTCAATGCACAGGGCGGGAATGGACAGGCAAAAAAATTAACAACCTAAAAAATAAATTGCAAGCTTGTAGCTCAAAAATCATGATATTTCCATACAAAGTTTCATTTCAGGTTGGGATAAAGTTTCTAACAAAATAGTAAAATATAACGTATTGATATTGTTCCTACTGATTACGCATATAACCAATATATGTTTTGTATCCTCTACTATACCAACAGCACTTAAACTTTCAAGAATTTTACCAATACACAAAATAGGTGACCTTAAAACTTTTCAAAATTACCGACTAATATCTCTATTAAATTCTTTATCAAAAAATTAATTTTAGGAAAACTGATTAGTAAAAGGCTTGTTAAATATCTTGAGGACAAAAATCTTCTCTCACCAAATCAATTTGGTTTTCGGGGAGGAAGATCGACTAGTGATGCGGCATCGGAGCTTACTAATTTCTTGGCCAGTGAACTGAATTATGGAAAAAAATGTATTGTAATATTCCTTGACCTTGCAAAAGCTTTCGATACCGTATCCATTCCTCTTCTACTTCAAAGATTTTAGTCTGTTGGCGTAAGAGGGAAACAACTCAATCTTTTCAAAAGTTATCTGACCCATAAACAACAAACAGTTAAAATAAGTAGCTTTATTAGTTAACCCTGTGAAGTAAACTATGGAGTGCCTCAAGGGAGTGTGTTGTGTGAGTGGGACCTACGTTATTTATTATCTAAATTAACGACATAATTCACACTAACCTAAAAAATGGTACAATAATTGCATTCGCCGATGATACTGCTCTCGTGTTTAGTGTTAATGACTGGAAAGATGTCACTGCAAATGCCCAAATTAGCTTTACTAACATACAACAAAATTTGAATGAAAGCCTAATAACTTTAAATGCAGATAAAACAAATTTTTTAACTTTTTTGATTACTAAAAAAACTCAATCACTCAAATTCTTTGCATCTTTTCGCTTACCAGATAAATTGTAAATATAGGAAAGGTACTTGTGTTTGTCCAAAATTAGAAAATGTTTCAACACATAAGTATCTTGGCATAACATTAGATTTTTTATTAACTTTTAACCCTCACATAAGTATTTTAACGCAAAGAATTCGCAAATTAACTGCAGTTTTTAGAAATATAAGACATATTGCTACAGAAAAAAATTATAAAAACATTATACGTTACTCTTTGTCAGTCCCTCTTATCGTACTGTATTACTGTTTGGGGGGGGGGGCTACTAAAACGAATATGTGATAACTAGAAAGGGCACAGAGATCTGTGCTCAAAGTTATGTACATTTTACCCTTTAAATACCCTACCTCAAAACTTTATATCCATAGCAAAGTTATAACAGTGATACCATTGTACTACCAAGAACTTATTCTCAAACAGCATAAACTATGTAAACCTGAAAATAAACTAACACATAGTAGACGAAGGTATGTAGATTTCCAAAATATACATGAGCCATGCCATACGCGGTTTGCACGGCGATTTCTAAATTTTACAGGACCATTCATTTATAATAAATAAACATTTGCAAAACAACAGTAAGGGAATGGCTTTTGACATTGGACTACAACAAGACAGAGGAATTGCTAACAATATTATGCTAGACTGGACTATATTTATTGTTACTATTATTGTTTATGTATGTTGTATATACACAGTATAGCTTCATATTCTATGTATTTATGTAATATATACGTATATAATATATTGTATTAACAAACCTTGTATTATATTAGACCATTTACACACACATTCACACCTACATGCATAGGTGCCTATAAGAACAGGCTAGACCTAGTTTAAGTACTTAAGTATCAAAGTGTATTTTAGTTTAAATTTCCTTTTTGTTGTTGAATAAAATTATTATTATTTTTATTATTATTATTATATCTCAACTATCAAGTTTTCAACTTACAACCCTTTTTTGCATTAAAAGTAGCTTATGTCCTGTCTTAGGCCCCAGACATTTTTTTTATTGGTTCATTAGATTTGCCACGAAAGCGCGAAAGACAGACAGAGTTACTTTCGCATTTATAAAATTAATAAGGATTAATTATGTATAATCTCAAGAAAATAATGAGTTAAAACCCAAGGGCACACTAGGGAGTTAATATTCCCAAATAATTTAACGTCGTAAATAACGTAATCTGCTAATTGGATTTACCGCTTAATTATAATACACCACCCTTTGGAGGAACCTGAGGGAAAACTTTTAATATGTATTTAAGTCTATAACACCCATAACGAACTTAAGAGATAAATTAAAATAGGTACTATCTAGAGTTGAAATGTTGACAATTATTACAATGATGCATTAACATTTTTAAAGAAATTCGTTCGATATCTTTTTCAGTGACTTGTTCCCGAGATTAGTAGCTTAAAACTCTACTTATTTGAGGAACTTGAGTGAAATCTTTTAATATGTTCAAGTCTATAACACCTATGATAAACTTAGCAATAAATTTAAAAGGTTTGACCTTGAGTTAAAATGCTGACAATTCTTACATTGATTTTTAGCATTGACATTTTTTTAATAAATTCACACGACATCTCTTTCATTGACCTGTCTCCGAGATTAGTAGCTTAAGGCACTGACTTGTGTTCTGGATATCTAAAGACATAAAAGATATAAAAAAAAATCGCATTGCACTATCTGTCTATCATTATGTATGCTTAGATCTTTAAAACTACGTAAATAATTTTGAGATTGGGTCATTCAAGAAGGTTTAAATGTATAATACATGCATAATATAGTCAAGTAACACTGAAAATTTAAGAGGTTTCCAATTTTATGTCGTTAAAAAAATCTAATTGTATTACTTTAATTTCAAATACACAAAAACATAACTGCATTGAGAAATGAAATTATGTGTATGGTTGGTCTATCATAATTTAAAATACATATTTCTTGATTTTTTTTAAAGTTGTGGATAACATTTAATACCCCTAAACAAGAAACATTAAAAAATGATAAGTAAATCAATTCAAGTCAATATTACAAAATAATTTAAAAGTAAAGTCAATCAAACAGATCACAGATTGATAAATCAGACGACATTGCCATTGAAACCGTTTCTCCATTCCACTATAACATTTCCATTTAAAATCGATGGTAACTCTATCCATCAATACCCAATAGATCAATAAAACGTATATTTATTGTATTTAGGTATTTTATTTTTTATGAAAAAACAAAGAAATTATCACCAATTAACTAATTAAATGATGCAAGAATGAATCGAAACTTGAAAGTCGTTAGTAAGTAAATACAACAGAACTTCAAGTAGCGCGTTTTGTTTGCTGAGGCGTGACGTAATACGCCCTGATTGGAGTTTGAGTTAACATGGCCGCTTGCAGTATTTATTAATTTTATTTTATCAAAATAATTATTAATCACAATATTTTTTATTAAACTTTACACTTATTTACAATTCTATTACCTTAAACTTTAATTTAAAACCATAAAATCCTTGATTCTTTATCTTTTATTCTGTCATTATGCCTATTATTATAATAATAAATTTACACAACATATAATATATATTGCGATAAGTAAGCATACGGTTTTTATTGTAAAAGACAGTGTGTGACCTCAAAAGGCTATAATTAGCATATAATATAAAAGTGTAAAACTAGCCGTGAGGTACCGGCAGAGAAGAATAGTACCTCCCTCTGTACCAGGTGTCATATGAAGTGACTGAGGTACCAGACAAATGGCGGTATATCTATCTAATACTGTGCAGCTCAAACGCACAGAGTGGAGATGGGCGGCAGCATCCTCGTCGCAAAATCTGCGCCCTGTGATTGCCAACACGTTTACCCAGCGTTTAGCAGCAAATAACCTCTTTTCTTGGGGAGGTAAAGGGGTAATTTTGCCCATGATTGCCGCGCTAGGCTTGGTAAGTGCAGATTGCAGTTTTTTCGACGAGGATACTGCTACCCATCCCCGCTCAATGCATTTCAGCTACACTGTTGCAGGACGGATATACCGCTATCTGTCGGTTCTGGTACCTTAGTCGCCTCTTACGACACCTGTTACAAGAGGAGGTACTATTCAACTCCGGTACCTTATGGCTTATTAGTCTAGTGACCTATCAATATAATATTTTTATACCTGGTAGTTTCACTATCTCACTTAACAGTAGAAAAAGGCTCCGTATCTCTCGTAATTTTTATAAGTAATCTATCTTTAATCATTTACATTAATTTTCCCATCTTTATTTAAATTACATTCCACCATAAATGTATTGCTTTTTTTTCATTTTGGTTCCATTTTTGTCATCGGCACACACAAACTATTTATAAATAGTGACGTGACCTCATTTTAACGCAGCCATTAGGCTCTACGATCAAACGTCATCCGAATAGCAGCTGTTATTAATCAAGTTTCATTAATGATGACGTCTTGTCTACGCAATTAATCATCACCGATGAGACTCCAGAGTCGTACATACTGGATGAGCATCGATTAGTTTCGTCTTATTCTATATTCCAAGTAATTGTTTACTATGTAAGATCTTTTACCCATAACAGGTATAAAAATAAAATAGAACTGTACGCATCTTTATTATTAATAAAACATCGAACAGTCATCACAGGCTCGTTGGTACAGATGGTAGCAATCCTACATTGTCCGCCTAAGGTCGTGCGTTTGATTCCCATACATATATGATGATATTTGCGTTTGTTACGGGCGTTAAATATATGTATTTCAGTAGTACATTTATGATTCCTCTGTGCCGTTCGTAACACAAGTGCTTTAAGCGACTTACCACGCAGTCAGGTCAATGTATGAGATGTTATGAGAAATAAACCTGCACAAAACCTCTGCAAATTAAAAAAAATCATATGAAACTCTATGCTCTTTTTAACTTTATTACCTTTTTCATGATCACATCAGTTGTGAAAAGTCTAACATCAGTTTTAAGAAGTCTACCTCTTTACATAAGCATTAACTAATTAACACGGTGTGCAGGCGTGGTAGTAATCGAAAACGGTAGCTAAGCGATAGTAATGCTACTGCGTATCACCGCCTTGTTGCATTTAAGCCATGTATCGGTCCTCCTGCCTCAGTCACCTTTTACGACACCTGATAAAGGTGAAGATGCTATTTCATTCTGCCACTACACGGCGGTAATAGACCGTGCCAAAGATTTTCTAATAGGACCAGTTGTGTGCAGCCAGTATCAGCCTTGGTTCTGTGGTTGTGAGCTTGTAGATGCTCAGGTTTTTAATTGCCAATATTAGCAGTTACCGTCCGCTTCGAGATTCTATATCTGAACGCACGTGAGCGTTTTGCTGCTCAACTACATTTTGTTTGATACCATACTGCTTGGACTCTGGACGACTGGTACATGTCTCTTCCAAGAGACATGTGCCAATCGTCCAGAGAGAGAGTCATCCAAAATATTATAAAAGGACCCAGCATTTTATAATATTTCGGATTGATCAATGTGATGTAGCGTACTGTTTTCGTTTTTATATGTAGTACTCTTACTAACACGAGGTATTGACTCGTTATGTCACCAATAGCTAGGGTCAACAAGGTAATACTTGCCAATGGCTCTCTTGTTTACTCCCCAAGCACCAGAGACAAATTTATTGGAATCTGTCGCTTAGGTTGGCCCACACGCAGTCCTGATTTTGATCCAATTGAGCATATTGGAATGTTTAAAAAAAAAGGGTAAAGTCAGTCTAGCCTATTTCACGTAGCATCAGGAAGCTAAAAAGAGTAATATATGAGTATTACATAAACGTGACACGTTATTAAATATTGTAAAAATCAAATCCACAAATCTACTTAAAATCAATTATTAGTTTAGCTGCTGGTTTTTTGCAAATCATAAATTATATTAACAGATGCGATGAGCTTAGTTTCATAATATATGAAATAGTAATTCGTAGGGTTATTGGGAATTAGATGCTTGAAAAACCTACTACCTTGAGTTCTATGATACAATTAGTCAAGAACCAAAGATCACAAGATGCCGTCAGCATCTTCTGCGCAAAATTCTTAACCCAAAAACAAAAAAATAAAACAAAATGAAATGCACGGAAATGTGCATAAAACAGCTAACTATTCTTTCGTGTCATGTGCAATTTAACATCTGGAGTATAGAATAAAAAAAAATGCCTTCAGAGATTTGGAAAGGCGTTTAGTGAAAAGGGGATTGGACCACCGCTCCTGTGATTTTCTAATGCAGCGAGATCCTGCAGATGCAGAGGGAGTGGAAATGCTTCAAACATACTAAAGACCTTTAGGTTGAATAAGTTTTTAAAATGCTTTATTTTTGTAGAAAAAAAAATCTGGTAATGGTTAGAAGCTTAAATATTAGTACACATAAAAACAATGTAGATAATAACTTGAAAATTCTAATATAAAATTTATATCATATTTGAAAACGTTTACCGTTAGGCAACTGGAATGCCAAACGTAAAATGAAATTGTCAAATAACCTGCGTTAGAAAGTAGATATTTTTATTATTTCAGTTATTTATTTATAACTGATAATTAAAAAGTAACTAGTAGAAAAGTACGTGTACTATTACGTAATAAAGTTGGAAACAGACTGACTTTTATTTTTCAGAATCACAGATTTATAGCAACAATAAGAAGATAGGTACGCATAGTTAAAAATAGATGGCACCACTTAAGCGTTATTATTATTTAGTCACAATCTATAATTGCAATAAAACATTAACAGATACGCTATTGAAGGCAAATCAATGCATTTCTCTTAACCTCAATATGTATAAACTACCAACATATACTTTATTCTTGATTGCCTATCCTGCACCGGATACAGAAGCAGGAGTAGAAAGAAACATAAAATTTTACGTGCACCATCTACTGCAAACGCTTTCAGAAATTGCAACTGATAGACTTTTGCATTATTCAGGACCAAATCGTTATTTTTTATGTTGTTATATAACACATCCTTATATTGGTTTTAATGATATTGTATGTGCGTTATCGTTTTGTAAAACAATATAATGCCTTTCTCCACCAGGTATCGTAAGAGTCGAATGATGTGCAGGAACTAAAAATTTAGAAGGCGGAGATGAGCCAAAGTATCTGATGAAGTTTCGATTTGCATATATTCAAAAGAACACCAAAATTTGTATGTCTTTACGTCTATATCCATCAGTGGCCATTCTACAGCACGAGTGAAGGTATACATAAACCTTCACACCTACAATAGATATGTTTTTTTATTTAATTCTCACAACATCCCATATATTGATCTGACTCCTTCGTAAGTTGCTTAAAACACATGTGTTACGGACGCCAGAGCAATCAGAAATATACTACCTAAATAAATATATTCAACGCCCAGACACAGAAAAAACGCAAATGTCATCATATAAATATTTTTATTTTAGTTTGGGTGGGAATCGAACCAACAACATTTTGCGCCCAAGATAGGACAGCTACCATATCCGCCACAGGGCCCGTCGTTTTTATATATCGACATTTAAATAGGTTTATTATAGGCACTTTCAAATCAAGAAAAATCTATAAGTATTGATATGAAAAAGTATTGATATGAAAAATTTATAAGTATTACAATATTACTCAAATGAACGATGACCATTCAGTTTCCTACTTTAATACTAGTCTGTCAGAATCAGAAAAGTCTAAAGAATACAATATTTTGCAAGAAAAACATTAGATGCATTAGCACACCTCAATTGATAACCACTATTTTATTAGGAATTGTGCAGACATTTCATATATAAACATATCGAACATAATACCTCAGGTTACATTAATTTTGAAATAAGAATTTTTGATTGATTCAAGCAAAAGACATAGATGTAAAATAAAGCCTTCTTTGCAAAAAAAAACCTTAAACAAGTTACAAGTTAAAAAGTTAATGCGATTATATAATCTTATTAACTTTATTTATTTATTTATGTTTATATTTATCTAGATATACAGAGTATATACTCTGAATCCGTTAATACTCTTTCACGTAGAATATACTTTGTAGATTTTAGTAACTTTTTTATACAACACGTATTATTTTTTATAATAAAATTATCTTTTAAGAGCTTTGAAACGTGCTTTATAAAACTTTTTACGTTTTTTGTTCGACGTTTCTGTTACATTTACGAGAGATGTTGTGCTAGAATTTATACTAAATTAAATTACAGAAACCGTGTTTTCAAACCGTTCAAAGAATCGTTTTTATGAGTAGTGAACACATAAATGTTAGAGAAAAATATGTAATTTGTTAAAACATACTCGAACTTCCACGGAAAACACAAGCTCGGTGGAAATATAAAAATCCACCCACTCTCTAGAACGCGGTCAACAGCGTACCTGCATTGTGCTAGACGTTCACTTGTGCTTGACGGTTATGAAATTATGAACGATTCCTTTGTTACTGTGTTAGGTACGCTCGCTTTTAACGATGGTTATTAAACGGCGATGTAAGTCTGACTAATTTAAAGTGTCGACGCAATTGTAAACTCTATAAATAAAACGATAGAGATTAAGTTTTTATTAATGGCCCGTAGCTACGATTGTATGCCACATTTTTTTTTGTCTTGGTAAAATTTTATCTATACCAAGTAAATTAGATAAAGACCTGTTTCTTATTGCGAAAAATAAAATATAAATAAATATATTTTTATTTATTTTTTTAATAGTCTCTAGTTTTAGTTGGTCACGACATTTCGCGTGAACGGCTGGACTAAATTGATCTCCATGAAGACCACTGAGCATTTTTTTTATAAGTCTAGATCGACAAACAAGCGTACAGTTCACGTCATTGTAAGCGGTACAGCAGTTATAGATGCTCGTAATATCATAACCATAATTGTGACTTGACAGTATTATGTCACATTACCCAGTAATTTCACTGCCTCTCTCACCCTTCAAACCGGAACACAGCAATGTGAACTCTGCTATTTGGTGTTATAAATATAGTCATTACCCTTAAGTAGACTTGTGCATGTTTCCTAACGCCCGTCAATTTTTATTTATTTATTTATTTAACTTTATTGCACAAAATGTTACAAAATGTACAAATGGCGGACTTAATGCCAGATGGCATTATCTCCCAGTCAACCATTACACAAAACTGAAAAAAATATATATATAGTGGTGCAGGCAATATATATACAAAATAAATAAACGTGGCATACATATTTGCCATTTGTTTATTAAAATAACGTACATCAGAAATAGGGTTATAAAGTTAGAGAAGCAGCATCAGTAAATAAAGTACGGAGACAGCGTTTCAGGTTAAATTTGTTTGGGGATTGCTTAATATTCAACGGAAGCTCGTTCCAGAGTCGTATAGCTGCCACTGTAAAAGAGTTTGTCAAAAAACTAGAGTGATGAGGAGGAGTTAAGAGCGAAAGAGTATTAGAAGAACGGAGATTACGTTCGTGAGAGGAAGATAGGAATTGGTCTATAATAAAAATACTTTAATAACAAACGTTTTCTTTGACAGAACTAATATATACAATCAACACTCTAGACTCAAGAAAAGTATTTATTCACTTAGGCTCTAAATGTCACACAATAGACTAAGAGGGTCTTTGTATGTCTTTGTATGGTTAATGGAATTTTATATCGCCACTTGTTAGACTGGATGGAATATCGTGTGCGCGCCTAAGGATGAAGTGCAAGCAACGTATGAACTGACTGTAGATTGTAAAGCGGATAAATTTTTCTATCGCGATAGTTTATCAAATTTACAAGTCCTGTGCCTTAGTGTTGTTTGTCACAGGTTTTGAAGGTTAATATTTAAAATATCTAGTCTATACTGATATGATATTTTCTGATAACGGCATACCGCCGAAGGGTACCGGCAGAAGAGAATTGTACCTTCCCTGTACCAGGTGTCGTCAGAAGCGATTGAGGTACCATAACCGGTGGCCGACCGATCCATTCGAAGCTGTGTACCTCAAATGCTCTGGGCGGGGATGGGCAGCAGTATTCCCAGTATTATTCCCCAGCGCGGCAATTATGGGCGCATATCCCCTTCTCTTGGAGAGGCCTATATCCACCAGACTTCTAATGGCTGATATAATGATGATGATATTTTATAATGTTAACACGTTTAATAATTGTAACACTTAAATAAACTTCTGATGGCTTTAAAAAGAGGTTAACTTTATTGTTATATTCTTCAATTTTAAACCTTACGATGACTATTTTTAGGAATGTTGTTTCGTTGATAATGAACTGATAATGGTATCTTTTTTTGCCATGACGGACCGGCAGGATAGAATAGTACCTAATTCTATGCCAGATGTCGTAAGAGGCGGCTGAGGTACTAAAACATACAGATAGACAGGTGAAATGTAAACGGTGGGGATGGGTAGCAGCATCCCAGTCCCAAAAGTTGGAAGTTGTATGGCAATATATCCACCTGAAACAGCTTCGCTGAAACACTACAATGTAGGAATGGGCAGAAATATTCTCATCACGAAGCTGCACTCTGCGATTGCTACTAAATCTGCCCAGCGTCAAATTTACCCTTTTTTCGGAGAGGGCAATATCAAACAGTGAATTTTTTACGGATATTTTTTAATACTAAATACTTATTTTATTAGTCCTAATAGTAACAACGTTAAATATTAGTATTTTTTTTCATGCATTGATGTCAAAATTGACCTTTTACTTAAAGCCATACGCTTCATAAAATTATATTTTTCTTAGTCACTTTTACCCGACTTCTAAACCAATTTTTAAACCAACCTTCTAAACCAACTTGGTGGTACAGTTTTTATAACTACTGGCAGTATTGTGACTTAATATCTTTAAGTCACAAAGTTGGCATCGCGCTAGTGATATCCTTATGATAGTACGAGCATCTATAGGCAGCGGTGACGTTTACTTTTATGCTGACCGTACGTTTGTTTGTCATCCAAGTCTAGCCGTGCCTAGTCAGCTGTGAGGTACCGGCAAATTAGAATAGTACCTCCCCATGTAACAGGTGTCTTATATGATATACTGAGGTACCAGAACCAACAGATGGCGGTATATCCATCCAAGGCAGTGTAGCTCAAATGGGTGGGGTGAGGATGGGCAGCAGCATCCCCGTCGCGAAAGTTGCGCTCTGCGACTGTGAACACGCTTGCCCAGCGTAGTAATTATGGTTAAAATGCACCCTTTCTAGGGGAGGCCTATATTCAGCAGCGGACTTCCGATGGCTAGTATGATAAAGTCTAATTAAAATGCAAGTTTATAAATAAAATTCTCGCCATTTGCTTTTGGATCCAATATGAAACTTCTGCATGAATTTCGTTTAAATAAAAATAATCGAATTTCAAAAAAACGAAGTCGCATACAAAAAAAAGTAGTTAAAAATTATTCTGTTACAGAAAAATATAGATACCTGCTGGAAAAAACAAAATGCTACTTTTCTCATTCTAATAAATTACAACCCCAGCAAAAAGAGAGAGACAAAAACAGCAACCTGACTCAATAAACCCCAGAAACTGCCGAGCCAGAGGACATCGTCCTAAGGCCTTAAGCCGCAATAAATGGTACTTTATGACAACCATATAAAGGTAGACTGATTCCAAAGGTAAACAGTGCACGCACCAATTTTCACGGTAGACAACAAAAACATTTCGTGTTCCCAAAAAAGTCGAGTCCTGTCCATTCGTATCTTTTCAAGAGAGTAGTACTCGAGGGACGAATTTTCACAGTGGCAATGTCCAAGGCATAGGATGTAGCGGTTTCCAGATACAAGTGTAATTTTTGCTTTACTTTTTGAACACACTATTTTGTATATCACGAATAGTATTTTTAGGCTGAGTCTAATAATAGGTTAATAATAAATAGCATTATGTAAATGTGTTATAAAAGGAGTAAAAAACTGTATAAAGATGGAGTTATATCCATCCATTTTTACAATCCAGTGTTCCAGTGTTGCTCAAATCCACAGGGCGATGCGAAAGCTGCGCTCTGTAATGGCCAACATGCTTGCCCGGCGAGACAATTATCGGCAAAATTCTTGCTTTCTTGGGAAGGCCTAAGTTCAGCTGTAGACTCCCTATGGCTTCTAATATAATGAAGTCGAAAGTTCAGACAGTCGAAGTTTATACTTCTTAAGACTTAATAACTCCTAGTATAGTTCGGTTTTGTTTGTTGAAAAGTTTAAAATCTAATGGCTAATGTAGAGTGCAGTCAAACAGCAACCTAGACTAATATTATAAATACGGGAGCAAGTTTGTGAAATCTTTATTTTTTATATAATCGACCAATTTCCTTGAAGTGTTGCATATGTATAGTACAATGAATGTGGCATATGTAGATAAGGGATAAAAAGTAGCATCCCGCAGATCCGTATTATTCCCACAGGATTTATGATAAACAGCAATTTTAGTATTACATAAAATCGTATTCTAGTATTACATAGATTAGGCTTAGTTGTTTTAACAGGCGCTAAAAGCTAATCTAAGTAGCCTTAAGGTACTGGCAAAGTAGAATAGCACCTTTCTTTGTACCGGATGTCGTAAAAGGCGACTAAGATACCAGAACCGACAGATGGCGGTATATATATCCAGAGAAAGGTAGCTCCAATGCACAAGTCGGGGATGGGTAGCAGCGTCCCCTTTGCAAAAACTGCACTCTGCGGTTACATCGCGGCAATAATAGGCAAAATTCCTATCGGGGAGGCCTATATCAAGCAGTTATTCGATCTCAACTAACCTATAGGTGTTAAAAATGTTGAATTGAGTTTTTTCTTACTTATTTACACTGTATCTACTTATCCAATTCGTAAAATTTTACGTAACTGGTTTTCACCGTCGGTCGGGTAGTGGTTTCAGCCAAGTGATTGGTGAATTGAAAATTACATATTTCTTCTAACTTTTGCCTATGGTTTGTAATGTTTTTCTGTGTGTGTATGTGCGTATGTATGTATATATAGATGGTCATATTTTTATATTATAATTTCCAATTTTAAATTGCAATATCGTTGGAAATAAATATGGTTTATTATTATTATTAAAGTACATTTCAAACAATTGCTGGTTCCATGGGAAATTTGGTCAGTAAAAGTTATTCTTTGATATTTACACGCTATTTCTTGTAACTTGATTCAAATTGATAAGAGTGGGGAAAGGGACACTTGATCCGGGCCTTAAATTTACTTTTTATACATAAATACCTTTTCTAGGTCGCACTGAGAGAAGGTTTCCTTCGGATAAAATAGAGCGAGACCGTTTCCTGTGTCTGTCCATCAAACAATCTACCCTAACAGCACTATTTGAGATTTCAAATAGTATAGTTTATAGTTGAAAATGTGTTATAGGGCACTGGGCAGGGATTGGTAGCAGCATCCGCGTTGCGAAAACTGCGCTCTGCGATTGAAAACATGCTTGCCCAGCGTCGAAATTATGGGTTAAAATCCTTTCTTGGAGGCATATGTCCAGCTGTGGTCTAATGGCTAGTATGATAATGATGATGATGAAATACCAATGAAAACGACCTTTACATGAAGTCTACCTAGTGGAATATAGTTTAGCAAAAGAAAGCCTTATTAACATATGTAAGAGGATTCTAATAATCCTGTAGGTTTATCAGAATGATCGGTATTATAACTATAGTAGAGATTGGAACATCCCATTTTTTAAATGATAATGTTTTTATTTATTAAAATAAACCATATTTTAAGTAGTACTATAAAGAAATATATAATTAATAAAAATGTTAAATAAGTAGTACTTTGTTTTTACGTATTAATTTAATGTCATGTTATATTACGCAGAAAATTCAAATTTATTAAAAAATACAATTAAATAAATTATTTAATTGTATATAATAGAAAATAAATTATTCTTACCAGCTATTAAAAATACACTGCTGGACATATGCTTCTCCAAGAATAGAGGTTATTTACCAATAATTGCCGCGCTGGGCAAGCGTGTTGTCAATCGCAGAGCGCAGCTTTCGCGACGGGAATGCTACTGCCCATCCCCGCCCTGTGCATTTAAATTGCACTGTTTAGGCCTCCCCAAGTTGCCCATAATTGCTGCGGTAGGCAAGCATATCGGCAATCGCAGAGAGCAGCTTTCGTGACGGGGAAGCTGCTGCCCGTCCCCACCCTGTACATTTTAGCTGATTTTTTTGCATGAATATACCGCCATCTGTCGATTCTGGTACCTTAGTCACCTCTTACGACATCTGGTGCAGTAGGAGGTACCAATATACTCCACCGGTAACTCACGGCAAGAAAATAGTTTATCGCCAATGATACTTGAATAAATGCAAATCACTTTAACCTGTACAAAACAAATAAATGCTGTCTTTAAATAATTTTAGTAAACGAATCTTTTCTGTAATTTTCTATAATTAAGATAAATTATTTTTTTATTTTTAATTTGTTTTTAATTAAAGCTGGAGATAGACAGTGGACAGTGAAAAGTATAATTTTATTGCATAATCATTTTCTTAGATATAATTACTGCAACTCTATTCTTGTTTCAAATTAAAATGAAACATTCCAGTTCATTGTTAATTTATTAACCTTATCCAGAAAAAGGCGAGATTATTTCTAATTAAACTTTGTTTCTTCGAAAATTTTACTGCGAGAAGAATGTTCTTAACTCTATTTTTAGAAACAAAGTGAAGGCAATGGAGGGATGCTTATAGAGAAAGTTATACCGCCTCCCTCTGTAGCTGTGTTATAAAGATTGCCATGCACTTGCCCAGCGTAGCAATTATAGGCTGAAAATACTCCAAATAGTAGAAGTCTTCTGTCCAATGGAAAGGCGTATATATATCCTGTATAGATATAATTGTATATGATTAATCTTGCCACACTAGTACATTTGTGTACGCTGCACGTGGAGACTGCACGAACTCGCATACACTGCACGAGAAGTGGTATGAACTGATTGTATTGTGATAATTAAACATTAATAATGCCGTGGAGTGAAGCCGTGAGGTACAGGCAGAGAAGAATAGTACCTCCCCCTGTACCAGGTGTCGTAAGAGGCGACTGAGGTACCATTCGACTGAGCCGAGAGATGGCGGTATATCCAATTAACAGCAGTATAGCTCAATTGTGACCAGGCGGAAATGGGCAGCAGCATTTCCGTTAAACTACGCTACGGAAACTACGCTCTGTGGTGGGCACGGCGCGGCAATTATGGGCAAATTCCCCTTTTTTGAGTAGGCCTATGCCCATCAGTGGCGATCAACGGCTGTATGATGATGATGATGATTTGCTTACCACATAAGCTAAAGTTAATTTTAAAGGGTCATTTATGTTAATAAGTATCTCAAGTTAATGTACTTTAATCTCAATATTTTTAATTGGTTAATTCAATTACAATAACCATAAATTATAATAGATAAAATATATCCCCACAACATCTCATACATTGACTTGATTCCATGACAAGTCGTTTAAAGCACTTGACTTACAGACAATAGTGAAATCTCAAAAATACTACTAAAATACATATATTTAACATGACATAGAAATAACACAAATATCATCATGTAAATATTCGCTCTAAATGGAAATCGAACCCACAATCTTAAGCGCACAAGACAGGAACACTGCCATCCGCACCATCGGGCCCATCAAAATTCACATAGACATGCTTGCTGTGTTTTATGTGCTCTTTGCTCAAGCAAACTTACTCACCTTTCCCACAAAACAGATCGCAGATAACTCCTAACAAATACCAATCGCAGGTCATAACTCACTTTATTCGTGCCTATAAAATACAGAAAGCTCTTACACACAAAAAAAATGTTTCAAATATGAAAAAAGGCCGCATAAAACATTCAATTCCCATTCAATCCGACTCACTATTGACAAAGCTACCTGCCATCGGAATGCATTTGCTTAAAAGCATCGGCGAGACGTAATATTTCGTCCGGATGGAAATTTCAGGATTTCAGATACCGCTTTGTAGGTTCCGTAAGACCTATTCCTGTGCATTGGAACGGAACACTTAGCCCTGAAGGCTTTATTTTAGCAAATGCAAAGTGAATTGACCGGTGGAACATTTTATGAGAGGCAGAAGTGAGAGTGACCATTTAAAAATAATTGGTTTATGGAACCTTTAGGTTTCAGCAGAATAATGCTGCAGATTAATTTACAAAAAATATATATTTTCTTAATACAAGTAAAAGAACTTTAACCACACCTCGCTATTATTTGTGTATGTAAAAATGTATCTATAAAATTAAAAGTAGATAATAATATTTTTTATTACTTCTTCACCAAATATATTAATGCTTTCGTTCTTATTTACATGTAAATTATAGTAACTCCAATAAAAGTTTATAATTAAATCCAATAAAAAATAGCATCATCTATACATAATGATAGCAATAATAAGTACAAATATTAGTCAGGTAGAGGAGATATTACAAAAGAACCAGGTCAGAAGTACTAAGAATAATTGAGTGAGTATGAAAGAGATAACGTCAGGGAGGTAATCGAGAGAGGGGGAAGGAAAGAGCGTAGAAAGTAGAGATCCATTGTCTCTGCTTACCCCGATGGGACACAGGGGTAATGTATGTTTCAATGAATAATGATGTTAAACTTGATATATTATTCCGATTAAATAAATTAATTCACTTAACCTCTCTAACATTGAACTGACTCCAAGATAAGTCGCTTAAAACACTTTTTTAGATATTAGAAAACAGATTAATCACAAATATAATACACATCATCATCAAATCAGCCATTTAAAGTTCCACGCTGGACAAAGGTTTCCTTAACACAGGGAGAATTTTGCTCATAATTGCTGGGCAAGGGCAAGCATGTTGGTAATCGAAAACCGCAGCATTCGCGACGGGAGTGCTGCTGCCAATCCTAACCTCTTTTCGTTTGAGCTTGTCTGTTTTGCCTTTGACGCCATCGGGACCCTCAATACTAGTAATTTCATCATTATATTAGAAAGTAATTTTATAACAGTAATTTAATGAGATCGCTTTCAAAGCCGTTAAAAAGCAGTTTCAGTATGAATAGTCTAAATCGTAAATGTACGAAACTATGAAGAAGTTTTCGCTTATAATATTAATAACCTTAATAAAACTATTGTTTTAACCGCTTTTCATAATGTGATTTACTTTACTTTTTTACCATCAGAACAGTTGCTACAAAATAATTGAAACGTCAAAAAAAATTTAAAAACCACCTTTTGAAGTCGTTATAAGATTGTATATAATAGTGCAAGGTTTAATTTTACAAAATTAGTACCTACATCTTATGACTCGCTATTAATAAGGACTTATTAACAGGCCCGAAGGCATAGATGGTAGTGATCTTATAATTTTTATTAATAGACCAGGTTGACAAATAAATATAAAGTAGCTTGAAAGTAAGCGTCACAGCCGTCTATAGACACTCGTAATAACACAAGGGTATACAAACACGTTGCCTACCTTATAACTTGAAGATATTATGTAACAATACCCAATACCTAATTTCACTGCCCCTCTCATCCTTATTTGGCGGTATAAATAAGGCAAATGTTTATATGATGATATTTGTTTTGTGTCTGGGTGTTATATATATGTATCTAAGTAGTATTTTATATTGTCTGACATCCGTTATACAAGTGATTTAATATATAAAATGATGCGGGAATTTAATATTGTTATTTGTCTAATATTGCATTTCTTGCTATCTAAATTTTCTATCAAACATACAACTACAGAATATTATCGGCATAGCTGTTTTTTCATGTATACTTCATTTGGTCTCCATTAGGTTGGTTGTTATTGCATTTATTACCGATATCTGAACATTGATTTTATTTCTTAATATTGAACTCGTCGCATCTCCCCTCTGAAGTCAATCTCTCAGAAATTGACATTAATATAGATATAAGTAAAACAAAAAGTTTAAATAATGTTGCTATCATTGGATTTAGGTTATATACGAGTAGCAACATCAGATTGACTTCTAAGGTCGTTTGCATTAATACCTCACTCTCACCTATTTCTACCGCGCAATATCAGTCCGCATCGCATTGCTGTTTGAGGGATGAGAGAGTTAATGAAATTACTAGGTAAATGTGACATGATATCTTCAGTTCACAGGGTTGGTGACACTCTAATGATAAATAACCTTGTGATGACATGAGCGTCTAAAGGCTGCGGTCACGTTTAACATCAAGCGGATCGTAGACTCCTTTGCAGATTTCATATTATTAAACAACGAAAAACTTATTAAAACAAAAACAATTTACATAAAAAAGTATATATAAATCATTTAATTATATTACCTGAGTAAAATAAATACACATTTTTAAAATAATAAAATAAAAACTAAACAATTAAAAAAATTTATATGATATAAAAAATAATATAAATTCCCATAACATCTCATACATTGGCCTGATTCCGTAATAAATAAATCGCTAAAAGAACTTGTGTTACACACATCAGATAACAGAGGAATCACAAATATACTACTTAAATATGTACATATATTTAACGCTCAGAAACAGAACAAACATAAATATCATCTAATACTTGTTCTGGGTTGGGATCGAATTCACGACCTTTAGCGCACATGTTCAAAATATTATTGACGGACCCAACGGCGCGTTTGGTAGAGTCCTTTCCTTATCTACGAGTCAGTTCAATGTATGAAATGTTGTGTGACATCAGCTGTTTATGCTAAATCTTTTTGCTAGCTCACATGGATTGGAAGATCACTTCACTGATTCAAATATCAAGGAGAGTCATAACTTAATTACAAAATACATAACCTTGACATTTAAGTTAAGGGAGTAAAGTTGATTTTCAATTCCACCGCCAAACGTTGTTAACACTGTAAACAAACTGCAACCATCGATACAAAAGCAACCTGTAATGTATTCACCTCAGGTATCCGAAAACATGAAGGAAACATACAACAAAGTTTTAGGGCATGTACAGACACTTACTAAGGATAATATTTTGTCATCATCATTACTGCCATTGGAAGTGGACATAGGCCATTCCAAGTAAGGGGAAACTTTGCCCATATTTGCCGCGCTATAATATATATATGTATAGTAATATATATAAATATGTATACATAAATAGAAACATGAAATTTTGCACATATATTCCTTTATAAGGTTGGAGAGTACTTAAGAAAGAATTTTCAGAATTTATCTTTTGTAGGAGTAAATCTCGCCGTAAAGCAAGCAGTGTAGCAGATGCAGATGTAATTTTAATATACTACATGACATGTAAGAATCGTTCGAGTTAAAATTTCTAACAAGGAAGCAAGAATTTGTTGTGTATGAAATGTAAAGACGTCGTGACAGTATGTGATGTTGACTTAGCTGGGATCCTTTAAGCTTCAGTCAAAGGGGATATGGTAGCGCGTGACTTTTACTTCACGAAACTTCTCCGTGCATTTTAGGATTGTAAAATAACACAAGATATTCTACTTTCTCTAGAAGTGAAAAGCTTTTATCAATCCAAAGATTGCGAGTTCAGTGTATTTAGTTGTTTTGGTAGGTAAGCCAAGATGGTGTCTATATTGTCATCATCTCTATCAAATAATACTTTTTTGTCTTTATTTGCTTGCCCTTTTAGTCTAGCTTGGTTGTGTTGCTCCCCTATATTAACGTGTTTGAAGATAAAAGTTTAACATAAGGCATTTATTTTGTAATAAATAAATTCAATAAATAAATTTCCACATCTCATACATTGACCTGACTCTATGATAAGTCGTTTTAAGCACTTGTGTATATATATGTAATATATTACAAAAATGTGTCTGTAAATGTTGGCTGCGCTATCTATACTAATATTATCAAGCTGTAGAGTTTGTTTGTTTATATGAACGCGCTTATTTCAAGACCTGCTGTTTTAATAAAAAAAATTGTTTAGTGTTAGTTCAAGTATATTTATCGGAAAAACATTTTATACCCCCAAGGTCATTCTATGCGGACGAAGTTGCGGGTACTGCTTGTAATAAAATAAAGAGAAGATTCTAAGCTAAATACATCCAACAAACAGGGTTGTTTATAGTTATTTGAAGCAGCTGGTGTGAGCTGATACTGTGTTTACTCGGGAGATCTAAAATACATACTACCCTTTTAGAATTCCACACATAACTAGTTTAGTCTAGAGTTACCTCAGAATTCTCCCGGTTTTGCTTAACTGGAACGAATATTTATTGTTTCAGTTCACGTTCGGTCTACTCTACTCATATTCCGCTGGAAGCAACTAACTTTTTAGTGGGTCTACATAAAAGAATATCACTGTTTTGAATGGACTGTCAACTCCGGTACCTTAGTTGCTTCTTTGACACCTGATATAGGGGAGATATTTACTCTGCCTGTATCCGATGCCGAATCAATTTCACTATTCATACTAATTTTTTTATGTATATTGTCAAAACAACGACAAACAAATACACGTTACGCAAAATGCATTTCTTGATAACTGCTTTAATTACCAAAACCAGAAGACATCCGACTTACAAAATGACTCTTAGATAGATAGATACTAAGTTGGGTGTTTAGGATACTATTTTGACTGATTTGTAAACGTACACATTAGGTACATCTCTTACAAAGGTCGTCTACTAGGTAGTACCTCACTCTCACCTATTTTTACCGCCATATAGCAGTGTTTGCATTGACGTGTTCCGATTAGGGGGGTGAAAGAGGCAGTAAAATTACTGAGTAACGTGACATAATATCTTCAAGTTGTAAAGTTATCAACGCGCTAGTGATTAGTGACATTACGCGCATCTGCATTGACGCTTACTATCACGCTGAGTGTATACTTGTTAGTCGATCTGGTCGCATCATAAAAGCGATAAATAACAATATTAACTTGTGTAGCTTTAACGAATTCAGTATTTAAAATGACTATTTATATTTAGGAAATTAAATTAATTATACATTCAGTATATAAATCATCATTATCATTAGAAAATGGGCATATTTTAAAATATTTACTTACATTTGTGTGTTCGCTATTCCTATTGAAATTACTTTTCAACGGATTTCTCTACGCTGATTATACCTGATGACAGATGTAAGTGTAATGTCAGAATGTGTAACGTATTTACATCAACAAGAACGAAATTTAAATTTTACAACTGTCACTTTTGAGACTGATTGCCGAAGGTAATCGAAGTTCATATAAAATATTTATGCGAGACATGAAGTGCTTGAGAAGCCGTTTAGAAGTGTTTTTATAATAGTGACAGTTGACTCTTTGCCCTTTTTTTAGACCTGCATAAAAACCCTGCGATAGTAAAAGTCACTGCAGCCTATAGACACAAGGAGATTACTTGCGCTTGTGACTTGAAGAAACTTTTTTATATACTCATTTTTCACTGCCTCTCTCACCCTTCAAAACGGAACGCAATAGGAACATTGCTGTTTGGCGGTAGAAATACATGTGAGAGTAGTACCAATGCAGACAACCTTTTTATAAGACCTATCTCACGAAAAGTCATCGCTTATAGTTTGACAGCAATATTCGGTTGACAATTTCACATTATTTTCTATCCAAGTTCCACCCGTTTGACTTCTTGTATAGGTTAAGCTGTTCGCACCGGACAGCAAGTAGACTTGGGAATTTTACAAAGAATTTATGGAGCATTAAATCATGTCGTATATAAGACCTCCAGCATTTTCCTTTATATTTACCAGTATTTTATTCTGAGACATTTTCCAGTCATAATATTGCTTTAGCGCAGTATTAAGTGTTCACAAATACAATGTGTCAAATAAATACATCATAGGTATGTGAAACTACCTACTGTTCACATGATGCCTCACTTCATATTATGTCCCTTACCTTCTTGTTTATAGGGTAACAAAAATGACCTTTAAGCAAATTTTCATGTTAAGTTTCATACAAAGCATTTAATATCGCGAAACCATAACTGTAAGCGACTTATCACGACGTCAGATTAATTTATGAGATATTGATTGAATTATTATAAGACGGAACAGATGGTAGTAACCCTATCTTGTGCACCAAGGGTCGTGGGGTTCGATTCTCAGTTATGAAAATATTATAATTATAATCAATATTTGTGTTTTTCCTGTCTTAGTGTTAAATACATATTTTTAAATATTATATTTGTGATTCTTCTATTGTCTAATTTCTGTGTATTTAAATCGACTTATTATGGAGAGATGTTGTATGAATTTATTATTTCTTATCAGTTGTGATAGTGGGGTTAGGCGAAACTCGTCATCTCAACTTCTCAAATGCTTTAATGATATCCTCCGGTGATCGCTGTCGTTCACTTAGAATTAGTGAACTCTATGATAGATTATATAGATATACCTAGTACTTCGTTTTAGGATAAAAAATCAAAATATCTCAATCTTTGGACTTTTCTTATAGTATAGGGTTTTATACACTCGTATCATCACAAGATTATCATTAGCGCGTTGCCAACCTCGTGACTTGAAGATATTATATAAATATTCGCTTGAGGCTTCTTTAAAATGCCAACCATGGAGAAAATATGTTTATCGATTGACTGCATCCCGCCCGTGACTTCTTCCACGTCAGTATTAATTAACATCGGTCCCCGGAAAACCTTTTATTTTCCCTTAATCAAAAGAAGTCTGTGTTGTTATCATCATCATCAATATCATTGCAGCCATTGGCAGTCCACTGCTGGACATAAGCGTCTTCATGAAATGGTGAATTTTGCCCATAATTGCCGCGTTTGGCAAGCGTGTTGGCAATTGCCTAGCACAGCTCTCGCGTTTGCTGGTACCCCACCATACACTACTACAACTACACTCTTTCAAATGGATATATCGCTATCTTACAGTTCTGGTACCTTAGCCGCCTCTTACGACACTGGGTATAGAGGGAGGTACTATTCTATTCTGCCGGTACCTCACTGCAGGTACTGCGATATGCCGTGAGTGCATATCACAGTACCCAGCAGTTGCACTTTAAAGCAATTGTACATAAAAATAATTTTAATTTGATACCGTGGACTAGTCAACTATTTTAGTACTGTAAAGTAACAATTCAATTTAACAATCATCATCATTATTTTATCAGGCATAGGATATCCACTGCTGGACAAAGGTCTCTCCAAGATTAATGGAATTTAGTCCATAATTGCCACGCTCAGCTAGTGTGTTGGCAATCGCTGAGCGCAGTCTCGCGACGGGGATGCTGCTGCGCATTCCCACTCTGTTATATTTAGTCTAAGCTTCTTCAGATACCCCGATCGTTTCTTATGACACCTGAGGGAGGTACTATTTTACTCTCACTGGGGTACAGTATACAATTCAATGAATGAATGTGGTAGATTTTATACAAAAGGTTGTCTGCAATGGTTCCTTACTCTCACCTATTTCTACCGCCAAATAGTAGTGTTCGTATTGGTGTGTCCCAGTCTGAAGGGTGAGAGAGGCAGTGAATTCACTGGGTAATGTGGCATAATATCCTCAAGTCGCAAGGTTGACAACGCGTTTGTGATATCCTTGTGATAGCATCAGTGTATATAGGCCGCAATGACGCTTTCTATCACGCGGACTGTATGCTTATTTGACAAACTAGTCTAAAAACAAAAAATCTATTTAATTTTAAATGTTATGATGGCGTGAATGATATCGTATTTGGCTGAAAATTAAAAAAGTTTCAAACAAAAAGTTAAATTACGTCACGTGTTTCTGCCATAAGAAAATATTAATTGAAGCCAATTAATGTTGATCGTCTAAGCAAAGTATTTTTTTTTCTTAATCTATGAATATTCAGCTTAGATAATTTCTAAAACATCAAAGGTTAAACTTCAGCATCTCCACAGAAACTTATGAACTTTGAAATATTTTAATAAAAGCAAACTCTAAGTTTCTATCAAAAGCATTGAGTTTTAATAATCTGATAAAATTATAACTTAAAGTTAAAATATTTTTACAGCAATACAGCACCAATATAATATAATTTTACTAACTTACAAATAATGATATTATATTTATTAAAAGAATAAAGATAATATTATTTACTTTAAATATATTAAAAGCTTTCTATATTCGTAATTAAAAATTCAGCAAATGCTTTCTACGTCAGAGTCGCATTGCACACACCTGTGTATCGAACAACGCCTTTGTGCGTGTACTATCCGTCTTCTCGCTGCTCCCTTCCAGCTGACGCCGTCGCAAATTCTAAACTCGGCGACACCTTTAGAATTAGCGTGCGAAACAATTTTCAATTAAGAAGTTGTTTTGTCTGAAGAAACGCGTTGTTTCTTCTAGATGTTTTTTCTTATCTTTGCCTCGAGGAAACTTAATATCATACCATACATACATACATTTTAATGTTTCCGACTTTGTGAAATGGATCTTTTGGACGATCAGATACCATGTTATTGTAAAAACGGGCGTAGTACATTCGGTGTATTTATTTTTAGTTATCAGCATTCGCGTTCTGTAATGCGTTCATTTATTTTTTAATTGGTTGAGTTTTGTGTTCTTCGTAGCCAATGGCGCCGCTTCAATAATAATCTTAGAGACAAAGCAACAAAATGTTTACATTAATAGTATGGAACGATGTAGACTCACATAGCGAGATACCGTGCCGTGCGGTTCCGGCAGAGTAGGACCTTCCATGTATTATGTGTCGCAAGAGGTGCCTGAAGTACCGGGACAGACATGTGGCGGTATATCCACTCATAACAGAGTAGCTCAAATACGACTGAATGGAAATGGTCAACAGTGTTTCCACGGCAAAGCTACGCCCTGCAATCGCCATCACGCTTTCTCAGCGCGGCAATTATGGGCTAATTCCTTCCTTCGTGGGAAAGTCATGTCCAGCAGCGGACGTTTTAAGGCTGCCATGATGTTAATGATGGTGAATATGAAGTTTTAAAACATTGATATTATTATTAGGACTCTTTAGAAGTGGACAAGAATATGTCCAGGTAAAAAATATAGCTATATACAAATTCATTGTAGAAAGTTCCCTACTTGACATAGGCTTACCAATAAATATGGGAACACTAACCACAATTGCCACGCTGGGTAGACGTAATGGTAATTGAGGAGCGTAGATTCGAAAAGAAAACTACTTTTGGTCTGGATTTGCTGCCATCTGTCGGCAAACTTGACATATTGAAATTAATGTATTGCTTGTAACATTACATGTACATGGCGGACAAAATACAATATAAAATTGAGTTACATGTGACGCCCGGCAAGGGCATTGCAGTATGTAAAAACTAACTATTAGCTACCAATTAGACATAAAAGATAGCAGATGTTGCTATTTTGTCCCATAAATTGACTATCATCATTCAAAAGCTACAAAAGTTTACCTGCGTGAGATTTTGTGGCACAAAAAAGTGCATTAGAGCCATTTGCGAAATTTCGCCTGATGATTCTTATAAACTTATTTTTAAGTCTCGACATCTTGCCCCTATTGTCGCTTTACTTGTATGAACTTTGTAAGTTTGTCGATCGACATAGGGATCTGTTTGTTGAAGCAAGTAATGCAGAAAATTAGAGTGTGCAGAAATTAAAACTGGTCTTATAAAATGTTGCCAATACATGTAAATATAATAATGGTGCTGCAATGTGCGTAAGAATATATAACAAGATCCCAAATGAATTAATATTCATTAAAAAATTCTAATTATATTCATAATTAGAACTAGATTCTAATAAATTCATAAAAAATGGCTGCATGTCAAACATTTTTATAGAGTTTAGGAACTTATTGAGAAATGGTCAAATTTCATTAACATATTATTGAAATTAGATTCATGTGATGTGACATTGTTAATGATTCGCATGCTATTTTATTTATGAAACATGGGTGATTCCTTTTTTCATTTTTAACTATCTTATATACGATGTTTTCTACATTTAATGATTAATCATTAACTATTATAAAACTATAAATATAAGGAAGAATACCAACTGTCATGTCACAAAAACTGTATTTGCTGTAAAAGTCAGACACGTGTTACTTAGGACAGATCTTTTTTTTTGCCTGCTGGACTCAGACGTCAGTTCCAGCCCAGTTCCAGTTTTGATTTTTTGCTTTGTTTTTTTAATTAAAATTTAATCTGATCCGCGTATATAAGCCGTGAGGTACCGATAAGAATAGTACCTCCCACTACACCAGGTGTAGTAAGAGGTGACTGAGGTACCAGAACCGACAGACGGCACTATATTCATCCGAAACAGTGCCACTCAAATGCACAGGGTGGGAATGGGCAGCAGCATCCTCATCGCAAAAGCTGTGCTCTACGATAACCAACACGCTTGCTCAGCTCTACAATTATGGGCAAAATTTCTCCTTAGTCAGAAAAGCGTATGTCCAGCAGTGGACTTCTAATGACTGATATGAACCTGATCCAAAACAGATAGTAATGTAGATCAGTTCTTTAGTTCTTCAGAACAGCTTCTTTAGTATTTCTCAACCCAAATAAAACTTCCGCTTCCTCTATGGAATTATAAATGACATTATTATGACTCCACTAAACCCTTCATCATCATACCAGCCATTGAAAGTCCACTGCGTGACAAAGACTCACTCAAGAAAGGGGGAATGTTGCCCATAATTACTATGGTAAGCAAGCGTGATGGCAATCGAAGAGTGCAGATTTCTCGACGGGGATGCTGCTGCCCATCGCTGCACTGTGTATTTAAGCTGCAATGTTGTGGATGAATATGACGCCATCTGTCAGTTCTGATACCTTAGTCGCCTCTTTCGACACCTGGTACAGGGGAAAGTACCATTCTACTCTGCTGGTACCTTATGGCACTGAACCCTTAGTACATGTTAATTACAATGGTGGTCTTAATCGACCTCATAGTTTTTCCAAACATTCTCTTTAAATTATTGAAAGTAACGGTGAAAATAATCTTAAGTTTCTTCCATTTCTTTGTCACTCCTTTGGTTAAAACTCTTTGATATTAACTTAATAATATAACAATCTATTTAATTTGCCTTGAACGATCTTCAAAAGACCCAATCAAGGAATTATTGGCTACTTTGTAATTTTGTTATAATCTCTGCTAAACAATATTGAACCTTCAGGGCAGCGCTTAAGTTTGACTTTGGCAAAGCAGTGAAGTTGCCAATTGATTTCTATTTAATAAAATAAGTATATAATACGCTTTGAGATGCTATCGCTAACGCATTAGAAAACTCCAATAAATCATTTACGGTAGAATTCCCCAAGACTCAACAGCTCAGGAATAAACTCCTAAAAATATTAAATGGATTCTGTCCGTTTACAGGTTAAATTGAAAACGTGGATTTGTCGAATCATGCTGCGTTTGATACATACAGTCTTAGGGATCATTTTTAAGTTTGAAAATAAATAAAAATTTATAAATACGTGAGGTACCGGAATAGGATAATACCTACCTCTGTACTCAGAACCGAAATACGGCGGTATATCTATCACAAAAAGTGAAGATTAAATGCATACGGCTGAGGATGTGCAGCAGCATCCCATTCGCGAAAGCTGCTCTCTGCGATTGTCAACACACTTGCCCAGCCCGGAAATTATGGGCAAAATTCTCCCTTTACTTTGGGGAAGCTGGAAATGATGATTATAAAGACGATATTGATCGTAAGTTAAGCTTCTGATAATTATATCTATACAATCAGCGGTATATCAACTGAACTGTAAAATAAATATACCATCGACTTTATTGTATAACAACTTCAGGCCGCAATTATAGTTTGTAAATTACACGTTCTCTTCGACATTGAACTATGTTCAGATGGAGTAAATGAAAATGCATTTTTCGTAGGTGATGTTCGTATTTGAAACTTCTTTAAAAAAATAATCTACACAACATCTCGTATATAACTAAAGTATATAACTGAAAAAACTTAAATACCTGTAGAAACATAATAAAATAAATAAATAATAATTTATTCATAGTATAAATATTTGTGTAGGGTGGTGATTAAATCCATGACCCCTGGAGTACAAAATAGGATCACTACTATCTGCGCCATCGAAATATATTTTTTTATTATTCCCAGAAGAAAGTAAAAGGCTTACTCTTGTAACGATAACTTTGATAATAACGAACTTCAACCCTCACCTTAAAGCTACAGTAATTAAATTACATAAAATTTTTTTAAGCAATCTTGTTCACTTCATCGTCTCTTAATTCATGTTTAAACTACATACTGTTGGCAAACAACTTCACGCGTTATTTGCAAGCGCGGATCCAGCCCCCAAAAAAAGTTGTGGTCACAGCTACTAGAAAATCGTTACTAGAAAGTCGCAGCATGCAAGTCGTTTATGAACTTTTGAATTAGATTCCTGTTTTCTGAAAATCAGGACTTGGCCAGGAAGAACGGAAATTACGTTTGTCAGAGGAAGATAGGAATTGGAATCTGTCCTTTAAGTAAATTGGTGTGTACTAATGAAAAAGTATTGAAAATAGTATGGTTAGAACTCGAATTTTGCGACGTTCTCGGATAGGAAGCCAGCCGAGAAGAGAACGGTAATGGGAAATATGATCGTATTTACGCAAACCGAAAATGAAACGAAGACAGTTGTTTAATAGACGATCCAATTTATTAAGGAGTTTTTGAGAGATATTAGTGCACCACACGTCACTATAGTCAACATGACATCATCTAGGTCATTGTACTCTGCCTGGGTGTATAGTTGCAGGTCATCAGGGTAAAGATGGTAAAAGCAGCCAATGGATTTGGTAACAAGGTTTATGAAAAGGGAAAATAATAACGGAGAGAGAATGCCACCTTGCGGCACACCAGCATCAATTCCCAACCACCCAGGCGTACCGCTTGCTGGAGTTCCCAAAGGTAGGATGCAAACCATTCCCGACCCGAATCAAAGATCCCGACGTAAGAGAAAATAGAGAGGAGAACTTCGTGATTGATAGAGTTGAAGGCGTTGGAGAGATTAATAAGAATTAAGACCGTTAGGTATGTAGATTGATTTTAGAAAGTACTCTTCCACCGATTTTGCCTAATAATAAAGTCAGAGCTACGTAATGTTTGTAAGAGACAGTGAGCGTCACTTGAAGTTTTATTATCTTGCCATGACGATATTCAAGTTCAGAGTTTAAGGACAAGCCGCCACTAGTTGATAATAATGCTGCAGTTAAAGCTGTAGACGTATACTGATCAGAAGTAGAAGCAGTATCTATATTATCAATTACTTGGGAGTCAATATCAATTTCACTACAAGTAGTCAATGCCCCAGCTCCAATGTCAACCCTGGTTATTTTTTTAAATATGTGTTAATCTTTCACGTTGAAGAAGTATTATGACTCCGCTTAGAGCTACTTGTGCCACCACCATCACCCTTTTTCTCTACAATAATACCCTCAATCTCATCTTCCTGTGAATCAAACAATGCAGGCAAAAGTCAAAGCTACATGCAATGCACAAGCCAGCTTTTCAAAAATCTTAAGAATTGATGGAAGGTGAGAAAGGTTTTTGCATTTATTTTAGGTTAGGTTTATTTTATGTATGTATGTAGGTAAATTCAAGCTTAGCTAGGGTTGTGACTTATATAATATGTGACTATAAGTTTCCATCTTTCGTTGTGTATAGTTAACATAAGCAATTATATATAGGTATAAGGCATTACATAAATCACAGAGTAGAAAAAAAAACAATTCAATTAAAAGTGAAATGAAAATCAAAATATTCAGTTGAGATGAAATGCCCTGAAAACGCCCCCAATAAATAAGTACCTGATATTTAGTGGTTATAATTTAATGAGTTTTAACACAACCAATTCGACAAACTCTATACTCAGATGCTCATAACATGTAACAAGTTTTACTATGCAGTCAACCCCGTACGCGAAACAACACAAACAAAAGTAGTTACTAAGTATAGTCAGCCGATGCAATTAAGTAGCGACGCGCACGCTTTGCAACGCGGCTCGTAAGTTTTGGCGGCACGGTAATAAGTTGTCAAAAAAGTGACTTAAGTCATAACATGTCAGCATATCGTCTATGGCTTTCTGCTGTGTTCCAAGCAAGCACGTTTCATGATTTATTGTGTTTTTTAAATTTTATTAAGGCATATCGTTTATTATCAGCAGCCTATCGATCTCAATAGACCGTAAAAGTGTGACGTCACAAGTCTATTACGGTTGTGGGCATGCCCATCGTGCCCACAACGGTAGATTCACGCTTGGTTATTTAGTCATCTCAGCTTATACACAGCCATGACATCACACGTTTGGTGCCGCACAATAATTTAATATATACACATCGATCCATGTGAACGAATTCAACCAATCAGGTCGCAGAACCTGGGCAGTGGCTTTGGAGTCGAATAGCTGACTCCGCGGAAGACTTCCCCTTATCGCAGAATTAGCGACATGTTATCTGCACTTAACTTTCTCCTTGCAACTTTCTTCAATAGGTACTATAATTCTTCAACGTGGACGAAATTGGAGAGATCACATATATACATGATCGCGAGATACAAGTTTGTCTTTTTGAAATCAAATAAACATATAAAGATTTTTTTTATTTATAAGGCGTGGCATTACACAGGACTGTGTTTTTACATGATTCATTATCACCATAGAAGCTGCGGAACGTCCACTGATGGACGCAAGGGTCGCAAGAGTTTAACCCACCTCGCTGTATTTGAGCTTCCACCAGCTGCTTCGGGTATATCATCACCATATTATCCACCATATCTTCTCTCGGTTGCCATAATTTAGTCACCTCTTACAACAACTAACACACAGGGAGATATTAGACCTACTATTATTACTGCTTCTCTGCGAGTTCCCCCACGTTACATGCATACGACAACACGAATGATTCCGTTTAAAGAAAAAATCCTTCATCATTATGATATGGACTAAATTAGGTTCGTATTTGTAAACCCATTTTTTATAAGGAAATTTAAAGATTCATATACTCATATATATATCACGCCTGTTCACCTTCAGAACAGGCAGAGACTTCAGATGTCTTTACTTGCTATGGTCTTGGAATACTTCAGTTAATTCCTTTACACACATAAGTCCTTTTTATACACGCTCGTTTAGAATTGGAACTTCCAACCTGACTCTTCCTTAATACTTCTTTTACCTAATTAAAGTATGATAAAGTAGAAAAGTAACTCTCTTTGTACCAGGTGTCGTAGGAGGTGCCTAAGGTACCAAAACTGACAGATGGCGGTATAACCAACTGAGACAGTGTAACCCAAATGCACAGGGTGAGGATGGACAGTAGCATCCCTGTCTCAAAAGCTGCGCTCTGCAATTACTAACATGCTTTCTCAGCGCGGCATATTTGGGCAAAATCCTCCATTACATCTGGAAGCCTATGTCTTACCGTATGTATGATGAAAGTGTAAATTCTTTTCTGTTGGCAAAACTAAAGTACAGTACGTCTCACTACTCGGAAAGCTTGAACACGGCGTAAATTGGGTTTATTTTAAACACATTCACAATTCACAGCTTTGTCAGACCGGGTTTGAGCGTATTCGTTAATTATATTGTACGCTTATTTCGATGCAATAAATGGTGCTCGCCAAACCTTGTTGGTTTTTAATTACGATAAATGGGTGTTACATTATGATAAAACGGTTTAGTTGTTTGTTCATGGGACACGCGGCGTGAAATCTGTTTGTGCATGTTTATTACACGTAAAATAATCAGATTAACAAAATGTTCCGATTAAATATCAAATTAAACATAGTAGATTTTATCTCATAGTTTAAATGAGGTATGTAAGTATTATAAGTCAGTCTCAAATAATAGAAGTCCTAAAAGTTCCAAAGATGATTATTATGGGTGACAGAATTGAATACAAATTTGCAATATCTTTAGATGTAGATGGTTAATTATATAAAGAATTTTTTTGTTATTAAGATAATAAACTTAAGTATGTTTTTGTTATTAAAGATTTCATTAAAGAAATATATTTTATTGTAATATTAATGATGTCAACTATTGGTATCATTGAATGTCAAATATTGGTGATATAGACTTTAGGTTACTCCGACGAGACAAATAAAGATACAAGTTTTGATTTATTTTCCTTGTATATTTGTTGTTTCAACCACAAAATAATATTCTCTATGATCCATTGTACTAATTTCAGAAGTTCAGTTCTATTGAACATTTTTTTTTCTCATTAAAGTTTTGGTTTTCCTTTCACTGTCTACCATTGGTGCCTTTACTGTAGGTATGATAATAATAAAGTGCAACTATCAGCGAATTAAACTCTCTATGGAAAGAAGACTGTACTGTTTGGAGGAGCACAGCTGTTCAATAAGCTGCCTAACACCATCATGAAGTGTGAGAGTAAAACAATGTTTGGGAATAAATTGAAATTGTATTTGGAGTCGAGTACCGGCTAATTTGTATAATTTTTTGTTAGAACTGTAATAGAATTGTAAATGAATGGAATTTCGTAACAGAATAAAGATCTATATATACAAACACATGTTGAACGGACGGAAGAAAATCGAATAACAAAAATGATATGTAACGCTCAAATTCAATGAATAGTCAATAGAGGTCTCCAAGAAATCCGCCGACCAAATTTAGGATATTCTTAGAAAAGTTTTGGTGTAGACTAGGTTCTAGAAGTAAATGAAATAGGTCTGGATCAATAGTAGGAAGACTATTTAAGTATATCGTTAAAATAATAATTAATATATTTATTTTTATTTTAACTTTCTTAAGTGATATCTATATGATATGTATATAAGACAATTAATTGTAATTTAATCTTAGAAGCAAAATAAAACTCCAATTTGTTTCTCTGTAAATAAAGAAACGCGACAATTAAAGTTTATAATTTTTCCCTCGATTTATACAACTTAATATTAATTAATTAAACTAAAAGAAAATAATAACATTTTATAAACAGAACATATTTGTCTTTGACAATGACAGCTCGATTGACGCGACACGCTCTCGGTGCGCGCGCATGTACAAATTAAAGAAATATATTTCTTTACATATATATGATACTACGAAATTAATAACGGTCATAGCGGTAACGGTCGTATTTAATAACGGTCGTAACGGTCATAATTTTTTTAAAAGAACCATAGCATTTAGTTTTATCGTGTTCACATATAATCTGTCTTATTAACGTGTAATAAGAAAATATCATATTATTATCCACTGCAGGGTTACAGAAAAGTTCCAGTCTTGGGTAGGCGTGTTAGTAGACTTCCAATGGCTGGGTAAGAAGATTAAAATACAACCCAACACTAAAACGATCGATAGCTAACAAACTTTAACCATAGGGTCTCAAGGTTGTCGTATACTCTCCGCATAAACTATCCAAAATGAAACTGACAAATGACAGTTAAAAGGCGCAAATTGCTTGACCCGAAGGCGATGAAAGCCTCAGTATTTAAGTCACGCACCGTTGAAAAATGAGGGAAGCAGCGTCCCTAATATGCAGGTATCCGATAGTAGGTCCAAACAATTTATTGAACATCGATTGGTTGGTTAGGCGTAAAAGGGTTAAATGTCAGTCATTATTGAGTGGGGTACATTTTTTCTTGTTTCAGACCGCCTGATTATAAATCTGCGGTAAACGAACGAGTGAATGAGTTTGAATGATGAAACGTTTTCAATGAATGATCACCCCATTAATGTTCGAACGTGGAACGTATTTGTTTTGTCAATCAATCAATCCATTAAACTTCTTATTTATAGGTGTCTCAATATATTACGGGATGTGACAATATAAGGTAGGGGATACACAATGCATTTTACATATACTATATTTATTGGGAATCACCTTTATTAACATAATTTCTAAAAGTTTATTGAATGTATTTATTTCTAAAGTTGTTTGACATATTGAATTTGGTAGATAATTATCATCATCTTCATATCAGCCATGAAAGTCCATAAGTATACAAAACCCTCGCCAAGAAATGAGGTTTTACGCTCTTAATTGCCGAGCTGAGCAAGCGAGTTCGCAATCGCAGAGCGTAGCTTCGAGACTAAGACTACTCATCCTCGTCCTGTTGCATTTGAGATACTCTATTTAATCGGGTGAATATAACGCAACCGGTCAGTTCAGGTACATCAGTTGCCTCCAACGACACCTGGTACATGGAGAGGTACTATTCTACTCCTATTAGTATTCATTATGGTACGCCAAGATATTAACTAAATATACTACATCCCCTAATTTCACTTATTTAATCATTGCTACATTAAAAATTACGTCTAATAACGTATTAAATATAACACACTGACAAACAAAGTTAGGTGCAATATGGTCCTGTCTTGTGTGCCAAAAAATGCGGGTGCGCCCCCCACCCAGAGAAAAATATTTATATAATAGTATTTATGTTTGTTCTGTGCCTGGGTATTAAATATATGTATTTAAGTAGTATATTTGGGATTCCTCTGTTGTCTGATGTCCGTCTAATAAATGCTTTGAGAGACTTATCATAAAATCAGGTTGATGTATGAGATGTTGTAGAAAATTTAAATTTATTTACAAAACAGTTCAGTCCACATGCCCAAAAAAATAAAAATAAATACAGAACTGTACAACATTCAGTTACAATTTTTGTTTAAAACTATTCGAACATAAAAAGAAAGAGTAAAAAAGTGTATCGAAAACTAATCTATGGAACAATTGGTAAAAGTTTCTTAAGAGGTATTTTTTTCTTTGGACCTGTGCGAGGGATTCGTGTCACAGGTGTAATGAATTTAATTTCCGGCAAATAACGTTGGCGCGTGTTGTGTTTTCTTGAAAAAAAAATTGAACGAACGTGTGCTCGGATCTATCGTACAAGCACTACACAATAAATATATGTAGCTAAGAATACTATACAGACTGGATGGATGTTTGATACTCTTTCACGCAAGAACAACTAAAAAGATTATGATGACATTTGGAAAAGTGATTATTGAGAATTTGTTGAGGCGCCAGGTTTTCTTTATTATACCAAGTCGTAGACGCTTGTAATAACACAAGGATATTACTAGAGCGATGCCAAACTTGTGACTAGAAGATGTTATGTCAAATTAATCAGTAATTTCATTGCTTCTTTCACTTCTCAAACCGGAACACAGAAATAGGTAATACTCGTATAGACGACTTTTGTGTGAGGTCTGCCTTATATGAAAGTTCGTGGGTTCGACCCTTTTTTATTTATATGATGAATATTATGTATTCTTATATATCTAGATGGTGAATATTATTATTTAACTGCATATTTAATTATTATATTAATATTAAATATTATGTGTTTAATTGTTATATTTGTCATTCATCAGTTGTCTGATGTCCGTACACAAGTACTTTAAGCGACTGCAATTGTGAATACGCTTGCCCAGCGCGGCAATTATGGGCAAAAATTCCGAATTTTCAGCATTGGACAATCTCAAAATCATATTTATAGTTAAATCAAAACAGTTATTTAAATATATAACTAAATACGACTATATGAAATAAAACTACGAATAAACTACAAACATAAATAAATTAGGCTAAAAAAGTGTAAATTGATACTGAATTGTAAAATATTTCTATGGAAATTGAATATTTCCAGAATCAATTATTAAAATAAAACCTTTTCCTGTCTGCAAGCTAAAGTATTTACAATTCTAGCAGCTTTAAAAAAACCTTTGTGGATTTAATTTATTCCTGCTGGTAATTGCGCTTTAAATTCAAACATAAATAAAAAAATATATTTATTGATAAAAAAAATCATATTTATAGAACCTGGCTTGCTAATATTTGAGCAAAAGTTTATCTTTCTGTTCCTTTTAGCTCGGGATATTAAATACAGAAAATCAATATCGAAATCATTTTCAACTTCAGGTGAACTTTAATGTGTAGTAAAAAATTAAATGCATTTTAAATCCAACGTCAATGATTGAATTAAGTCTTAAAAATCAATGTAGAAAGGATGGATGAAAATAGAATGACTGCACAAATATAAAGAACGGAAGTGAATGGAAGTGTTGGTATATGGTTGAAAACGGAAAGAGGTTTGCCAAGATCGTAGCTAGTGGAAATCCAAAGTCTCTGCCTATCCCGATGGGACTCAGGCATGATGTATGTTTGTATAAATCAAAATCGATTTTTTATATCTTTACTTTAACCCGACAGACCTTGTTCTTTCTTAATTATCATAATCACCATCATTGCAATCCTCCAACGTCCACTGCTGGACATGGGCCTCCCTAAGAAAAGGCGAATTTTGTTCATAATTGCCGCGCTGGTCTGGTGTGTTGGCAATTGCAGAACGTAGCTTCGTGACGGAGATACTGCTGCCAATTCCCGTCCTGTTCTATTTGAGCCATGCTGTTTCAATTTCGATAGATATACCGACATCGCTCGGTTCAAACCGGAATACAGCAATGCTAATACTGCTATTTGGCGGTACAAATAAATAAAAGTGAGGTACAAATAGAAAACGACCTTTGTAAGAAATCTACCTCTGGTAAATAATCACCCGTATATATATAATAATAACACTTATTTTGCATTAGCGAAACTAAAATATATCTACACATATTTAAGATTAAGACAGTACTCTGGGTGCGTGACCCGAATTGCATATACCAATCTCTTCTAGGCATCCATGTGACTGGGTATTTAATAACAACTGGCGCGGGACAATAAAAAACTGTACGAACAATAAACTCGGTAGAAGAATAACAGTTTCAGAGTGATTCCAGATATATGGGAAAACTTTTCCTTATAGAGGGAACTTTGTTCCTCTAGATACTGTGAGATGAAATCCATTTTTATGAGTGAAACAAGAGGCCGCGAGAGAATCCTTACGCGTGAGCATTGCTTCTACAGATACATGTCTCTTCAGATTGACTTTTATTATTTTATTATACATTTCCATGGGTTTTATTTTAATAGAAAACTTCTTTAGGCTTGATATGCATTGAAATTGCAACTATAAAATCAAGAAAATATTTATGCATATACTTTATGTTGTTGAACAAAAAATGTTATTTGAACACAAAATTTCGTCATATACTTTTGTTCTGGGTGGGAAACGAACCCACCCACAAGATAGGATCACTACCATCTGCACTATCAGGTCAATCAAGACTATAGACGATAGAATCTACACAATAGAACCTCTTGGGACCTAGGTCGAATTAACAACGGTACTTGTTTGTATGACTACAACGGAAACAGTATTTCAATACTCAATATCACCAACATATCTGCCATTGGCAGTCCACTGCTGGACAGAGGCCTACCCAAGAAAGGTGTAATTTTGCCTATAATTGCTGCGCTGGGCGAGCCTGTTGGCAATCTTAGAGCGCAGCTTCCGCGATGGGGATGCTGCTTCCCATCCCCACCCTGTGCATTTGAGTTGCACTGTTGCGGATGGATATAGCGCCATGAATTGGTTTTGGTACCTTAGACGCCTCTAACGAAACCTTGTACAGAGAGAGGTACAATTATAAATTTTAAATTTCTTTCTACTAATTTAATCAGCAATCTTAATACTGCAATTAGATAATATAAAAATACTAGCTGTCCCGGCAAATGTTGTTCTGCCATATAAATGATACATAATGATTAATATACTAAAACAACTATTAAAAATGGGGTTGGTGATAGAAGGTTGAGAATGTACGGTTGTGTGTATGTTGTAATGCCACATTATAAAAAAAATGTTCTGAAATATTAGGGTTGTATAAACCTTGTTACTTAGAGAAAAAAAAATTATAAATAGTTAGTAGCTGATTTTCAGACTTACAAAATATGTAAATAAAATTTCATAAGAATAAGTCAAGCCGTTTCACAAGAGTATTTGTGTAACTAACACTGTGGCACGAGAATTTAATATTATAATATATAAGTTAATATTATTGGACCATTTTATTAAATAAAAAATCAAGACGTGAATTGGCAAACAATAGCAAAATGCAACGAAGCTTTTCTATTCGTGCTACGCAATGAATATTGTTGTGGTAGAAAATTACAGAACTAGGTCGACCGACGATCTGATACGCCAGCACGAATCCACAATACCAGGTAATTACAAACCAATATCTATAAAGTATATTGCGGTTTTGAAATGCGTCCAGCCTAAAATGGTTGTTTTACCAGTTGAAATACCAATTTCATAATATATCGTTCACTAATTATCACTCTATAAACTACAATATACGAGAAAGGAAAATATACCACTTTTTAAGGGATTAATTCAAGAATTGCTCGGAAGTTAAACTTATTGCTAATGCTTATTACTGCTTGAAAAATTAAATACAGATGTCAGTCCCGATGATGCAGATGGTAATGATCCTGACTTGTGCGCCAAAGGTCGTGGGTTCGATCCCGACCCAGGGCAAATATTGATATGATGATATTTATGTTTACTCTGTGTCTGGTTGTTAAATATATGTATGCTATATATTTGTGATTCCTCTGTTGTCTGATGTTTGTAACAGAAATACTTTAAGCGACTTATCACGGAATCAAGTTAAGGTAGAAGATGTTATGGAAGTATTATAATTATTATTATACTCGTAATTTTATTAATGATAAAATTGCTTGGAACTGAATTGCTCTATTTAACTTTTAAGACAACGGTTTGTTAGCGCTGACGCCGGTAGAGAATCCAATAATACCTACCATAAGGGGTTATTGCAACCCTTGTCACCATCAGTTTTTCATGCAGATTATTTTCTGATGACTCACGTAATGAACCTCCTATAAACTTAGTTATAAGACCCGTCTGGTTCCGGCAAGCTAGCATTAAAGTAGGTCACTCAATGACCTATTTGTTTGAATGTCTCTTATAATACTGGATTACAGGGTCATCGGGTTTTTTTTTGAAGGTGCATATAATATGCCTATTTAAATAATTGAAATTGTGGGAATGGATGAACGTGAAATTTTAAATAGTTTTAAATTCATTAGAATAACAATTACATACAACTGATATATATAAATGAACCTAAATTTTCTATTGAATTTCAAGCACAATTATTTTAAAATGCAATGTACTATAGTAGAATTTTGATTACTAGGCCATTTCTAGTTATTAGTAGTTTTTGGGCCTAAAGTGTGGATTCAGTATTTGCAAAACTTATTTGATACCATCTTCAGATACGATTCCCGTCCAGGAAAATATTTATAATTTTAATGTGACATAATATCCTTAAGTCACAAGGTTGGAAACGCGTTTGTGACATCATTGTGACATTGCGAGCGTCTATAGGCTGTGAAATAAAATAAAAATAACAATTGTCTTGATATTAAATATGAATTTGAGTATTATCTGTATTATTTCTCTGTTGTGAAATATTCGTAAGTAAAAAGTGATTCATCCCGGATTCACGCATTATTGTTTTAATAAAATAAATAAAAATCACATCCATTATTAAACTGTGTTTACCATTAACAGTAAAAATTCCATTATGATTGATCTGACTCAACTTTACTCAAGAAAAAATGTACTTTGAATTGTCATAAACTAGGGTGAGGTGAGTATAAAGGTCACAGAAAACCGTCGCCGCATGGTACTGTAACGTTGAAAAAGAAAGGTGAAAATAAAATAAACCATGTTTTATGAACTTAAAAAAATGGTTTTATTAAAGTAAACAATACGGGTTTTACATCGAGCTATTTATTTAGTATACATTTAGAATACTCTCATACATTCTAATATTTATAATTAAATTTAATATTAACTAGACGGTGTCCTATGAGTTGTGTTCACGACTATTTAACTTATTTTATTACTTTTTATTTTATTTTTTTATCAAACAAGCAAAAAAAATAATATGATGTATTATTTTTCTGATCTTTAGTCGATTATGATATTGTATGTGGAGTCTGTGGATAAGTAGTTGCAGGATATTTATTAGTGAACAAAGGCCTTTTAGCAAACCAGACCGAAACTTACATCTAGCGCGACCTATTAGATGTTTTTAAATTCACCTGAATTTAAAAACATCTGATGGGTCGCGCCTGTAAGACCAAAAGATCCAACACATTTAAACATTTAATTTCTCAATTGCTTCAGCATGCTGTGTTCTGCCACTTCAACTTGCTGGTACTGATTTTCTTTTATTTTACAAACATTACCCTCTTCTATGTTTGTAGATCTGTCTCAAAGTGGCTAAAAACCAACAATTAAAGGTTTTTTTGATGAATCAATGTTGGCTGATGTCAGTCGGTTTCAGAGTCTCTCAGGGCAAATAAAGACAATTAGTGCCATGCTATACCAATATGGTACTTAAACGAAAGCCAAGTGATATTAGTTATAGCTTATCATTATCATCATCATAGCAGCCGCGGTATTTCCGCTACTGGACACAGGCCTCCTCAAGAAAAGGAGTTTTTTCCCATAACTGCCACGCTGGACCGGTATGGTGGCAATCGCAGAGCCTAGATTAACAGTAAGAATCCTACTGTCAAAGCTGCATTGGGCTTAGCAGTTTCCGAATACCGCCATATGTCGGTTCCAGTACCTCTGTCGCCTCTTACGATACCTGGTACAGAGTGAAGTATTTACTAAACGTTGCTAATAACATACATTTATCGAAGACCTTGCTAGCAAACTTGAATTTTCATTGTGAAAATGAAAACGCTACCATAATAGAGCAGCGCGTAATATTTCATCTCAAAAGATGATGTGAACAAAGGATTTTTCTCCCCAGCAAACTGGGTGACATTCTTTCAGCAAATTCCGGTCTGTTTTGATTGAAGTTCCAACTGAAAATTCTATCTGTATATTCAGCAATGTTTTCAGGCCGGCGGTAGCTCGAAATATCTATGTACCAACCAATTGGTTTAATTTCCACCGTGTTCGAATGTTGCGAGCCTTTACCGATATGGGCTTAAAGGTTGAAATCGAATATTGACTTAGGTTTTAATAAAGGTGCGGTTGCTAAATACATAACAATGAAATAAATCTAGACTTTTTGGTGATGGACAACAATCATTTTATTTCTATTATTTGTAATTAGCTGTAAGCTTACAATTCTTTCTACAAATGGATGTGTTTTTTATTTTCCCATCTCATTCTCAAAAGATTTATGCTAAAAATATCGATGCGTCCCTTTACACAGTAATGTTTTTTTTATTGCTTTTTGTAAAACTGTACTTTTATATAGCTGTTCCCATGACTTCCTCTACGTGGAAGGGTAACTTTAAATAGCATTTTTTTCGAACTGCAAACATCCACGCAGCGCACGCATCGAACGTAATATTTTCACCCGTTTTCGCCACATTTATAATCAATGTTCCGCTCCTTTTGGACGTAGCGTGATATAATATAGCCTAAGTTACTACTTATTACGTGAACAATCAGCCAGAAAGTCCTATTTAAATCGGTCCAGCTGTACCAGAGATTAGGTATAATTATTGTTTTTGAAATCATTTTATCCTATTTTAAATAAACACTATAAACAGAGATGTTTGGGAAGTAGAAGAACCTGGTGATTTGTAATACGGGTCTGCAGACCTATTATTAATCGTAAAAATTATTAATTAAGGTAAGAAATAAATTTTATTTAATTTTATAATTCCTTAAACTAGATTTGCTTAAAAAATCACAATAACTTCTAAAAGAATCGTGTAAAAACAAATGTAATTTACTCTGACCTGAATAAATAAATCATCTGTCTGCATGTGTATGTTCATTGTTTATTATGTTATTCGTATCCTTTTTTTGTTAAAAAATTGTATGTAGCACTTATGATAGGCCTGATTTCGCAGATAGTATTTAGGGGTTAAATGAAAAGCGTTTAAAGCCGTTAAAAGAGTTTTGAACATGATGAGTAGTAAACACGTAAAAGTTAGACTATATTATAATAAATTCCCACAACATTTCATACATTGACCTGACTCCGGGGTAAGTTCTTAAAGCACTTGTGTTACGGACGCCAGACAACAGAGAAATCACAAATATACTACTTAAATACATATATTCAGCACCCACACACAGAACAAATATATTTATATACAATATTAACTCTGGGTGGGAATCGAACACACGACCCTTGGCGCACAAGATAGGACTACCATCTGCGCCATCAGGCCTGTATGTATGTATTAAGCAACTATATATGTTTTATAAATATGATATAGCCTTTGTTACTACACTTTTAGTGACGTAATTTCCAATAGATCTAGGCGATAAGTTTTTTAATTTTTCAAACAAATTCGTTATTTACAAAAATACAGATCTTTTGTCTATAAAATTCGTTAAGACATTGGATTAATTTAAAACTGTTGTAATATTTACATACGTTTTCGTTTAAATTATAATTCATAACCCATATATTTATTAAGCTTGGATTATCAGCTATACTACGCGATATAAGGCTCCCCATACAATACAACAATGTATAGTAACATGACGGGCCCGGTTTGGCAAATGGTAGTGAGGATTTACTTATGTACCAAAGATCGTGGGCTCGATCTTCTCGGTTTTTTTTGTCTGGGCATTAAAAATAAATATATTTTTAATTCCCAGTGATTCCTCTGTTGTCGTCCGTAACACAACCGACGTTATTTTGGAGTCTGTTCTATATATGAGATGTTCTATGAATTTATATATTGGGCACCCCTTTCATGTATTGTTGAAGGTATAATAACTTTTTCAAGCCATAACAAAAAGGAAAAAAAAGAATTAATTATTATTTGGTTACTTAGATAAATGATTTATTTATGAATAGAATGACTTCTTTAATACAATATTGATTTATTAAAATTTATAATTTATTATAGGATTTATTTATTTTTTATTAAAACTAATGATTGCTATAATATCAAAATGGCGCTTGAAAATGTCAAACATTACATGTGTATTAAATTATTTGAGGTAGGTACTCATAAACAAAAACCAATAAAAAAGGTTTATGTGTCTATTGTTCTGATTAAATTGACTGGAATGGTTTAATTGGACTGTCACTGGCAGACGAAAGCCAGTCTAAATAGCGAACTCAAGCAATATAAAAACATCTTGCTGTAAATTAATATTATTATCAATAACTTTGCAAACCTTAAAACACAGCCTTAAACTACAAACAAAAAAAAAACTTTTAAACGCTTCCATAAATATTTGTCATCATGATCATCATTGCATATATATTACCAGCTATTAAAAGTCTACTGCTGGGCATAGGCCTCCCCAAGAAAGAGGGAATATTGCCCATAATTCCGCGCTGGGCAAGCGTGTCGGCAATCACAGAGCCAAAGCCTTCGCGACGGGGATGCTGTTGGGTAGGGAACTGCAATATTTTGTATGGATATACCGCCATCTGTCGGTTCTGGTACCCTATTCAGCCAAGTGATATATTTTTAATTATAAAACGACAAAATACTTAAAATATTTACAGCTTCGAACATTTTTTATTGAAAAATTAAATTATCGTTTTTAGTCATTTCCTCTTCTTATTATTTCTGGTTCTTACCATTTAAACCTTTCCTGAACTTTCATTTACAATTTAAGTTATAATTTAGCTCAGCCATTTTCAAGTTTTCATCATCGCAACCGTAATAACGTCCACTGCTGAACATAGGCCTTTTAAGAATAGGGTAATTTGCCCATAATTGCCGCGCTGGGCAAGCGTGGTGGCAATCGCATAGCGTAGCTTCACAACTGAGATGTGACTGTTGCATTTGAGTACTTTATGTATATTTGGGTAGGTATACCGCTACCTGTAAGTTTATATACAATAGTCGCCTCTTACGTCACCTTTTACATAGGTAGGTACTATTCTACTCTACCGGTACGTCATGGCAATTTTCAAGTTTTAGCGAGACATATATATTAATTATTTATCGTGATATTGAATATTGTAATAAATAAAAAATAAACAAAATATTTTTATGTTCAGCCAAAAATTAACCATACTTTTCTCCGAACAAGCGGGCGAACTCCCGAGTATTTTTGCTCACAAAACCTCAGAGTTCCAGATGAAAACAAACATCACTATTCAGCCACATCAAGCAAAGTGTCCGAGCACAAAAGGAATTTAATCTCAGATCCCTATGGACGATGCGTCAGAACAAACTGGGCTATGGTCGTAAGCTAGCTCAATGTTAGAGACTGCAATCACTTGCGACCTCTTTTTAAATAATATACAGATATTTATTCTTTTGAAATCGAGTTAAATAAATATGTGGAATAATATAATTTTCATGGAATATCCAGGAAACAAAAATTTTACAACAATTTTTTTGTATTTATTTATTTAACTTTATTGCACAAAATGTCACAAAATGTACAAATGGCGAACCTTATGCCAGATGGCATTATCTCCCAGTCAACCATTACACAAAACAGAATATATATATATATATATATATATATATATATAGTGGTGCAGGCAATATATACGAGTATACAAAATAAATAAACGTGGCATACATATTTGTATAAATAAACGCAATAAATGCATATGATATAAAAATATGTATATATATACATATATATATATATATTTATATCATATATATTTATATATATTGAGATATAGGGTATATCCCAAATTGGGTCAACCTTACAAAGTATAAGCCATAAGTGCCATGCCATGCCATGCAAACCATCCTGGACAAACAACGTGACACGAAATTTTTATATTTAAAGATGATAACACATGTTGTCAAATAAAAATAACATAAATATAAAAAGAAATCAATCCTCATGATGCGCATCTAATTCCTTCCTGACACTGCCACTTACATGTTTAATTTATTTCTGATATCATTAAGCTATCTACACTAATATTATAAAGAGAAAAGATTTGTATTTTTGTATGTAACGAATAAACTCAAAAAGTCCCGAACCGATTTTAATAATTTTTTTTCATTAGAAAGTTACATTATTTTTGAGTAACTTAGGCTATATTTAATACTAGATTACTATAGAAATTTTTGGAAATTTCTATTAAAACCAACCATAGGTGTAAAAAAATTTGCCATAAAATGTTTTTCATCGCATACGCTGCGATGAGTATTAATGATAGGGCCAAAAAATATTTGACAATATTATAGAATATATTAATATATACAAAAAACATCATAAATCCATATGTCTAACTATTATAGTTACGTCACTATAACTACTTTTTTACATTTGACAAATAGAAATTATAGAAATGCCGATCAAAATCAGACCGTGTTATCCATACCATTTATAAATGTTTGTTCAAATAAATAATTTAACATTCAAGACTGTCTCAATACCTGATGATTACTTTTTGAATTATTATATAACTTAAATATCTGTACCTATTTAGGTCTACCCGTGCGAAGCTGGGACGGGCCGCTGGTCTATGATAATTTACAAGTCAAACTTACGCTTATTTACGATATCGAATTCAGTCGTAAGCTTACCGCCAACCTAATCCTTCATTACCAGCGAGAACGAACTGCATTGTTGTGCCACAAAGGAGCTAAGGTGAACACGGCCTGTCTATCCGTTGTTTGTTCCCCTCGCCCGTATTGTTCTTTTTAAGTCAAAGTAGATTAATTTCGGACCGTCAGGCGTTTTGTTAATTTCGAACAAATCTGGTGGACGTCATGAATCTTCATTATGTTTATTTGATATTTTAGGCATACAGCTTAAGGAATATAGTTAGCCATCTATTGGTGGTTACGACCACGTTACGTTACGTTAATGGTAATTCATTACGCGAGTTGAAAAAAGGTGGAAAAAGGAGTCGGAGTTTAACAGTTGTCTTAATAATAGAAGTAAGAGAGATGAAAGTAAGGTATCAATGCAGATGCCGTTTTTCTTGTATGAGGTCCTGTCATACGTCGTGCATTTATATCGTGTGTACCAATGGTCGTGGACTCAGGACAAATATTTATATGATAAATATTTGTATTTGTTCTGTGTCTGGATGTTAAATATGTACTTGTATTTCCGCTGTCAATGTCAGCTCTATGTATCTATATATATGTAGGTGTGGTATAAATTAGTTATTATTATAACAGCTGAAGGCTTCCAATTGGACTGGTTGTATACACTCTACGTATTCCAACGCGATCACGTAGTTTTATTTTAATCGTCCGGTTCTTCGAGCCCATTCCTTTTCGACGTTCAAATCCGCTTTACCATGTCGACAGTATTGTTTCCTTTATCTAACTTCTCATTACTGATTCAATCGCTTAACGAAACTCGCTACTAGTACTACATGACGCATTATTTAATTCTTATTTAAATGCAGGTTTAACCAAGTGTATTATAGGGAGGTTTAACAAAACCCAAAGGTTATTGTAAAGTAATTATTTACAAGCTGCTACACCTCCCAAATTAAAATGTCGTTACATGAAGTATAGCCTCTGCTTGGGTTGTGTACTTAGGGCTAATGTAGGCTAATTTCACGAAACGTTCCTTCGCTCATACGCTTCCTTTTTGTCGCAAGCAAAGTAAAAATCCTCGATAATGGAAGTTTCGAGGAACCACCGCCGCTGTAAGTAATGGTTCGTTTTGACATTCACAAATGTGCAGAATCAATCTGATACAAGTCTTATTTATATTAGGAAACATTGGAGAGCACATTTGATTTTGTATTTCATATTCAGTACTAGAGCTAAGTTTGTTATATACGAGTAGTAACTACACATAATAGTGAGATCAGGGATCGATGTGGTGTAAAAGATGATGTTGTGACAATAGAAAAAGGAATGTTTAGATGGTTTGGACATGTATAAATAATGGATGAATGTAGAATGACTGCACAAATATATAGATCGGAAGTAAATGGAAGAGCCGGTATAGGACGAACTAGGCAAATATATTTTAATCAGGTAGAAGAGGTATTAAAGAAGGGTCAGTTAAGAAGTACCAAGAATGAATAAGCGTGTATAAAAAGGCTATAGCGAGTAAGAGAAGCAAAAGAGGTATGCCAAGATCGTAATAAGTGAAGGTCCATAGTTACTGCCTACGCAGATGGGACACAGGCGTGATATATTAATGTATGTAGTACCTACACATACATTTATTTGAGAGGTTTGTAAGGGGAACCAATGGAGGGATGTTTTATATAGAATTCTCACTAACCTTTATTAGAATACAGTGCAGTTGATCACGTGGTACCGGCAGAATAAAAAGGTGTCGTAAGAAGTGACTAAGATACCAGAAACGACAGATGGCGGTATATTCACTTGAAGCAGGGTCGCTCAAATGTAACAGGGCGAGACAGCAGGGGGCGGCATTTTCGTTGTGGAGCTACTCATTGCAATCGCCACCACGCTTGCCCAGCGTGGCAATCGTGGCCAAATTCTCCTTTTCTTGGGGCGGCCTATATCCAACAGTGGATGTTTTACAGCTGCTGTGATAACGATGATGAGGCCAGTGAACATATGTAGAAAATTGTTTATTAAAGATTTATAGTTGAAACACGACCGACCCCACTAGAAGTAGCTTTCGTAATACTTTATCTTAAGTTTAATGAATGTTGAGAAAGCAAAGAATGTATGTCAGAAACGGATTTAATCACCATTGATAGTAGTAACTACTTACTATTTACTAAGTAACTAATACTATTCTATCTTTTGCCCAAAGGTCGTGGATTCGATCTCTTTCTAGGACGACATTCCATTTAATCCCCTAGTAAAAGATACGGATTTGATGATAGAACCCCAGACTATGTCCAACAGTAGCCATTCATCATTAAATGCAGTATGATTGCCAATTGATATTTGATTTATTTTGCCAATTAAGATGTGTTCTAGTGAACATTGCGCATATAGAAAATTCATTATAATTGTTAAATCTATATAAGTAATTGGTCTTTGAGTCTTTTAATTGACTAGCAAAGTCAAGTAGTTATATGCTATATATTGTTCATATTACCCGAATACTTGGAAACATTTGAATCGATCCAAAAAAGTTGTATTCAATGAATGTAAGCCTCCATATGATTCCGTTATCATCAAGTCCGGATCTAATGATGGAATCCTAAAAAGTCGATAGTAATTAATGAAAATTTCAGGCACGTGTTCAATTTGTCTTACACGTGAAGCTCTTACGTTATTACATTACGTGACAGGCCCGATTGCACATTCTGTTGTCTTCCTATCAGGATCATGGGTTGTGGGTTCGATCCTCACCCAGCCAAACCTCTATATGATGAATATTTGTGTTTGTTCTGTATCTACTTATTTAATGTGTATTTAAGTATTATATTTGTGATTGTTCTATTATCTGTCGTCCGTAACATAAGTGTTTTAAGCAATTTAATTCGGAGTCAAGGTGTTGTGTAAATTTCTTATTTATTATTACCCCGATAAGATATTTCCTATCGGGGTGAACGAGAGATTATGTCCAGCTACTTCCCCCATTTTTCTTATATCCTTATTTTTCAAGGATTTGTCTAAAAAATTCCTAAATACATAAATCTTGTACCCAAACTAGCATGTCACCCGCTATCGGATCGGAGCGAACGTTTTGTCGGAAAAATTACCGCTTGTTCGATATCCGGCAATAAATCGCCGGTTCCGGGACGGATTGGCCGGACTCATATGCTATATGTCTTATTTGACTTCGTACAAGGGTCACTTTAAGTTGATTTGGGACATTATTATTACCTAAGTTGAGACAAAGTAAGTAGGGACTTTTTTAACAACCAAGTATAGGAATAAAAATGAAAACATTTTAAGCCAAAATTCCGAGAGAACATATGCTGCAAGCTTAAAATTTATAAACTAGACAATGGCCGTGCCGTTAGGTACCAGGAGAGTGAAATAGAACCACTCCATGTACCAGATGTCGGTATATATGTATCCGAAACAGTGCAGCTCAAATACAAAAATTATTTACAAAATTCCGCCTTTCTTGGGGAGGCCTATGTCCATCAGAGGGCATCCAATTAATGAAATGATGAGACAGTGGCAACTCTTAATGAAAGTACTCATTAAAAGGGTTTTATGTGTCTTGGTTTATTTTTATTATTTATTTATTACGTCCGATCCCTAACCCTTATGCATGGAATAATACCATCGAAAGTAAATGCTAATTAATTTTGTGGTTGGAAAAATTGTTTAAACGTTCTAAAAATCACTGTAACTTTTTAAGAAATCCTATTAAAAAATTATAAATACAAGCGATAAATAAACTTAAAATGGTTTATTACTCAATTACGCCCGAACGATTTAATCAATACAAAATGTAACCTTTCGCTAAGACAGATTATAAATATGTTGGCCTTGCATCTTCATCATTATATCTGTTAAAGAAAGTCTTTTGTTGGACATAGGCTTCTCCAAGATAGAGGGATTTTTGCCTGTAATAACCACGCTGGGCATGTGTAGAGGATGTTGCTGCCCATCCCCACCCTGTACTATTTAAGCTACACTATTTTTAGATATACCGCCATATGTCGATTTCAGTATCTTAATCGCCTCTTACAAAATCTGAGGAACCTATTATTCTACTCCACACGTACGCGGCCTAGCTTTAAATTACTTTACATCTCCGAAATTAATGATTTTGCAGAAAAAATCCTTCTCAAGACGGAGGAATATTCCTCATGATGGCCACGCTGCAATTTTAGCTCATCTTCATTCTACGCTACACTGATTTGACTATACTGCCATCTGTAGGTTTTGGTACTTTAGTCGCATTTAAAACACCAACTTCAGGGTGAGGTACTATTCTACTTTGCCAGTAAACTATACCTGTAGCGCTGATGTTGTACTATAGTATGGTCTATCACAAACCGAAGTATGTAATTTGATCGACTATTAGTAACCTTTCAAACTGAAACCCAGCAACGCCTCACACAAGAAGCCTTTGTTGGAATACGAGTTGAGCGTTTGGTAATCGTTATAATATTTTAATTTCTTTTTGGGATTTACAGATTTTCTCATTGTTATTCAGATCGTGTTATATTTCATCAGTTCCTCGCGGAAAGTCAATAATGTAATCAATTATTCAAATTCGTATTTTGAATGTAAATTGAAGAAAAACGACGAAATTTGATTATACCTGTTTTCTTGGGAAAATTTCATGGTTACGTAGAGGCAGATCAAAATAAGAATGACGAGGGATTCAACGATAACAAATGTACAATTTAAGTTGAATAATAATGATATAATATTTGAGAGGTGTTCAGGGACACCCGCATGAAACGAACTTCCTTTCGATTAATATACATTATTGTTATTATTTATTATGTGCAAGGAACCTGTAGACACTCTACTATAAAATGGTTGCGACACCACACTGTCCAATGCAAAATAAAAAGACGAAGCGAAAATAACTGTATTGCTTTCTATAAGAAAGAGACAGACAGAGAAACATGTGCGAGCCGCTCGGCTTACAACTATAACAAAAAGTATTGTTACAACTTTCGGTCTTAATTTTTGCCGTGTGACCCCCATTCGCAACGCGCGACTTGGAACTATGTTCCAAAAATTAACCTAACATCTTAAACATTGGCTTGACTTCAAGACCTTGTATTACGGATACCAGATACAGGAGGGGAAAGATAGGAGGAGGAGTTTTATACAGGTTTATTTTACGAGCTAGAAAGGTAAGGTAAAAAAATACTGGAAGCGATAAGGATTCTATCAATACTAAATAGTTAGTATTAATAGGACCCCTACCGGTGATGGTGCTAACAAACACTTGTCTCAAAATTAGGTTAGAACAATTCAATTCCAGGTAGTTTTGTTATTAATATAATCTTTAACACCATAATATGCTCTAGAAATTCGCTTACTCTTTGTGTTATTTTTAAATTTAGTTGTTTTTTTATTTTTTTTTTATAACAATAAATTCCCACAACATCTCATACATTGACCTGACTCCGTGGTAAGTCGCTTAAAGCACTTGTGTTACGAATGCCAGATAACAGAGGAATCACAAATATACTACTCATATACATATGTTTAACACGCAGACACAGAACAAACAAAATTTGCTCTGGGTGGGAATCGAACTCACGACCCCTGGTGAATAAGTCAAGATCACTACCATCTGTGCCATCGGGCCTGTATATAGTTATAGGTAAGCCTGATTTGCTGTCTGGAATTTAATTGTAAAATGTTATGAAGTTGCCTTTAAATTAAATATTTATTTTATAGAGCCGTGTAGTGGACATTGCGAGCTTCTATTTATTTCTTGTGTTAACATTATATATATCACCCGTTTTTCTTAAACATGACAAGGTTTTCATGGACACACAAAAATGTTTTTACTGACGGTTATTAAGTTAATTTCTTTAATTTTTATTTTAGTGACTCCTATTGAGTAATTTTATAAATCGCGCGAATAGACTTCTTCTACAGCACAAATATTAAATTTGCTTCAGCAGCGCTACCCCCACAGTAATAAACCATAAGACACAACACTGGAAATAACTAAAATAAACTCGGTGAGCTGTGTCTATGTCGGTTAATTCATTCTCTATATTGCAAAAGCTGCAGAGTTAAGTCTTTTAGCGAGATTAACTATATGAGGTCCTTATTATAAATTTCTGTATAGGTGATACTTAAGAACACTGTAATATTAATCATACCCAGCTTCTCATTCTTAACAACTATGCGTAGATGTGATTGTTAAGCATTAGGTGTATCAAATTTAAATGATTTTGAAAATTTCTTAACATTTTACCATATTCTTAATTTCGATATAGTGTTGTTTACATCGTCATATAAAGTATATGACGTATAAAGTATATAATCTGCCAACTAAACAATACCACTGCAGTGTTTCGCTGAATTTAGAAAGTCATTAATGGATAAAGGAACAGGAAAGGGCCCAGTATCGAGCCTTGTAGTACGCCCATTGAAACTAATGATCCAGATCATCAACTTTCACTGACATCCACCGTTTGAATTCTACGCTTGAACTTAAAGAGGAATTTCTAACCCCATAGTGGTGTATTTTCCTGACCTTTTTCCTTTATCATGACGCTCACAATCAAACACTTTGCAAAAATCTCAGAAAATCCCTTAAGCATCTTGTACATCGTCCCGGACATCAAAAATATTTTTATAAGCCCAACACTGGCATCATCACTGGCATCGATCGACTCCTGGTAAACCAAATTGTTTATATTTATAAAAATGAATTGTTGCAAAATTAATTTCTCAAATATTTTACTAAAAGCGGGTAATACGGAAACATTGCATATATGCACAGGGTGGGGATGGGCAGCATTATACCCGTTGCAAAAGCTGCACTCTGCGATTGCCAACACGCTTGCGCAGCGCGGAAATTATAAGCAAAATACCTTTTTTCATGGAGAGACCTATATCCAGCAGTGGACTTCTAAAGGCTGGTATGATTAACCGTAGATTCGTAGATGCGTAGATTTTGTGACCGAACTAATAAATGTTATTAGCGGTATTTCCGGTGTCGCTTTTATTAGAAAAACCGAAAAGCAATTAGGGGGTGACGTAAAATGTTTTTATTATCTCGTTATTGGTCCCTTGTTATTTACGAGTGAGATTAGTAAGAGTGTACAGCGCAATAAATATTATGTTAAGAACAATTTATAAATGAATTTGTTGGACCATTATTTTAGATTTACGTTCATTTGTTTAAATGAAGCTTGAGTTTTTTTCTTAATATATAAAAGTGTTCGAGTGAAAACGCACGTTGAAAATGTTTGGAATGTAAAATGGAAGTAGAGTCACATTTCGTAGCTTTTAATGTGTTAAACGCACTTCAAGCCTTTTTCATGGGTCAATCTCAAACATACTATATTGAAGTTGATCTATAACAGAAACTCTTTACACCATACCCGTCAAAACTACCCATAAACAATAAAAAAGGAGAATGATATGCGAAAAATCATACCATATATTCCTAAAGAGTATAAGACGTGTTATGATTTGATTTTGACTTGGCCCACAACAACATTGGATGGTGCTGATATAGATAAGGATTAATACAATATCTTTTTTATGTTATTGATATAATGAATGCTAATATTTTTTTATATTTGTGTTCTTTTTATAAAATGGAAAAAGGGAATAATTTCAAGAATTTTAAACTACCCCATCTTTTGTTTTTCTTTACTTCGTTGAGAGTAAATCAGTTTTTTCTTATTATCTCAAACTTTTGGTAATTCTTCTCTTCTTCCAATTGGTGGTTCATTTTCAGTACGACACCTAAATATAAAATAACAATTAATGTTCTGTTTCATCATAATTCACCGCATTCAGGCCCCACAATTTTTTTTAAAGTACTATTAACGAGTTATTTTAATCTTATTTTTTGTGTCAACATGGCGCCGTGTGTAAAAAAAAACCTCACGTTCATAAAACATTCAGAATGTGGACGGAGAAAAAATAAGTTTACTTGTACCAGTTGAAGTTTACTCCTTATCGAGTTTCTGTTCTAAATTCAGCAACGGATGCAACTGTTTAATTCGATTACTAAACTAGAGTTAACATTCGAATGCCAACACCCGAATTTTAAAAACGAGTCAGGATTGAAGTTCTGAAAAAAACTGACTTGTCACTCACTACAAGGAACTAACTCACTCACTTTTCTGTTATTTTCCGGTTGTATTGTTATGCAATGCAGCAATGGCAGTCCACTCTCAAGACAGCTGTGTGTGTGTGTGTGTGTCATCGCAGTCAGGAATTTATAATTTTTTTTATAGTGATAATAGAACAAACAATAATAAATAATATAAACACGTAATACAATAAATAATATTTAGATTTTTTTTATTTTGACTACTTTTTCTTACAAAAGGATGTTTTAGGTTTTTTAGTCAGATTGCTGATGCCTTCACGTCTTCTTTTATAAACCGATTTATTATAGCCTCCAAGGCGTTGATTGTTTGCATGCACCTTGTGGCGGCTAAACAGGCCAGTTATTGCAGCCTCTGTAATTTTGTCTGAACTGTTGTTAGTTTGGTGCGGGGCCACCACACCATCGCACCGTAACTGACTAAAGGTCTAATGACTGTTTAGTATAACCATAGTGTGGAGTGTTGAGAGTTATCCAGAGTGTCGCCCAGATATTTTAGTTTGTTGGACAGTTGGAGCTGTGTGATGAACCGAGGTATCTTAAAGTTTGCGAGTTGCGTTTGTTAGCAAAGAGCACGAGTTCTGTCTTCTTTGGGTTGACAGAGAGTTAATTTTCTGTTGCATCACATGCCGTACTCATATTTCAGCCACTAATGAGACTTACTGAATGACTGACTAACATATCAACGTAATTCAAAGGTTTAGGTTATATCCGTTGTCTTTCTTTTAAACATTAGTATATTTAGATTCTAATTCACTAATGTTTTTATATTTTATACCTAATGTTTTATATAATGTTTTTTATAGTCAAAAAAACTTATTATGGAACAAAAGATTAAGAAAGTTGCGCGAGAAATTATAAAATGTAAAAGAAACTCATATTAACTTTTCGTAAATAACTTTTTGGCGTTAAAAATGAGCGTAAGTAGTAAGATAGGAAGTTTTTAATTTTCTTTGATAATCTCAGAACAAGGTTGCCGTGAAGTAGCTGAAATATCAAACGAAGATATAAAATGATATATTTATTAATTTTTAATGATATATTGACTTACTTAAAGACGTTTTGGAATATACAGGCGTTTTCAGTAAAAGGTTTTCTGATGACCTGAAAGATTGCTCGTGGCTATCACCTAGGATGATAGGACGACCCACACGAAACGATTTTTAAGATATGAAGGGTAAGAAGGGTCGAACAGAATCCTGTATAATATAGACAAGATGTGAGCATGCCTGCAAAAAGGAATGGGAAGAACAGTCGCGATTGTAAAATTTATAGTCTTTTTAAAATTTTTTAGATTTATAAACTATATAAATAAAGAGTAATAAACTAGTAACAAACTATACTACTATGAGTAATAAACTATATAAATAATATATAGTGGAATACAATTATAAAATAGTATATAATACATAGTGGAGTACAATTGGCGGCCTTATCGCATAAAGCGAACTAGCTCTTTCTCTCATTTAGTCTTTCCATCCAAAGGTTGCCTAGAAGCTATTTCGTCGCTATTTGCGATAAGACCGCCCATTATACTTTAAAATAACTGTGTTTTTCATTTATTTTTATATTTGGTATACAATAAAGTATTCATTATTATTATTATTATTAGTTGGGGATGGGCAGTAGTATCTTCGTCGCGAAGTTGCGCTCTGCGACTGCCACTACACCTACTCAGTGCGGCAAATATGGGCAATGATCCCTTTCTTGTGAAGGCGAGGCCTATGTCCAACAGAGGACTTTCTATGGCTGATGTGATGATGATGATAGAGTCACAAACTTCTTTACTCCTTTTAAAAATCCTTATGTATCCATTTCATAACCTTAACGCGACCATTTTGGTTCTAAATTGTGTTACTTATTTTTAATAAGAAAAAATTACACAAGCCTTTTTACTGATCATACATTTAACCTGTATTATACCGGCAAAGCAGAATATACCACCCTCTGTACTAGGTGTTAATGTGACTGAGGTACCTGAACCAGTACATGGTGGTAAATGCACACGGAACATTGCAACTCCAATATAACAAGGTGGCAATGGACAGCAACTGTCACACCAATGACGTACGGCAATTATAGCTAAATTTTTGCTTTCTTTTGGAGCTTTTATCCTGATGTAGAGTTTCAACGGCTGCTAAGAAGATAGAAAAGATGAAACTGCTAAGAAGACAAAGCTATGTCTAAAATACAGCCAGCAGATCAGGGTAAGTAAACAGTATCTGCAGCTAAGCCATATATATTGCCGATGAAGGCGTCGTTTGCATAGTAATGGCTAGGTAACCGTGTGCAGGATGCAAAATAGGTCGCAAGTTGTTTTCTTTGCAAGGCAGCAGAGTATACGTACAAATACAAAATGCTGGTCTATAAAATGATAAGCGATTCTGCTGCACGGATTATTGAAGGTATATAACATGGTACGACATAGGTATTCAAATTCAAAAATAATACTGAAAACGCATATGGATCCCACAACGTTTTTTGTATGTCCTTTATGGCCCAGGATGTTCGTTTGTGGAATGCACTCCCGCTTAATATTAGATGCACGCAGTCCCTGCCTGTCATTAAATGGTTGGTGAAGGATCATTTTCTTTAATAGTAGTTACATCTAGTTGTATTTCCTTAAATAAAATCTTATTTATAATTTGTATATTTCATATATTTTTCTATCGTTCTTATTGACACCTCTTACTCCCTCTTTCTCTCATTCACTCCTTCATCCACGGGTTGCCTGGAAGAAATCGCTATTTGCGATAAGGCCGCCCATTGTACATTATAATTACTGTTTTTTATATATTTTTATGTTTGGTGTATAATAAAGTATTTATTATTATTATTATCGATTAAAATTTGCATATAATAAAGATGTGATTACGAGAGTGTTCAAATGATTTGGTCACGAAATCTATGCAAATCTTCTATATTTAAATTTTCTACCACTACCATTGCAGTGTTCGCATTGCTGTTCCGGTTTTAAGGATAAGAGGGGCAGTGACATTACTGGGAAATGTGACATAATATCTTCAAGTAACAAGGTGGGCAACGTGATATCTTTGTGGTATTATGAGCGTCTATAGGCTGATGTGACGCTTACTATTACGTGGACTGTATGTTTGTTTATCGACCTGGTCTAATTAAAAAATATAATAATTTTTAGGTTTCTAATTCTTATTTGAATGGTGGTACAACTACTTTAATATTTATATAGAAAATATTTTATAGCCACGGGCTACCGGCAAAATCTAACAGTATCTCCTTCCGTACTAAAAGTTATAAGTGGAGACTGAGGAACCGGAACTGACAGGCGTTAATACATCTATCCGAAGCTGTGTAGCTCAAATGGATACAGGTAGTAGCATTCACTTAAAATGTCTACTTCTGGAGCCCTCTGTATTTAAGCTTCACTGTCGGTTCTGGTATCTTATTCGCCTCTTACTACACCTGGTATACAGGGACCTGGTACTATATGCCGGTACCTCACGACTATTTATAACTTAAGTATGTCAATGTGTTATTCAAATTTAAATTAACAGTAATGTGTGATTACACATTAATTCAATCAATAGATTATTTTAATTATTTCAATGTATTTGTACTGTATTTTGTAGAAATAGAATAGATTTCAAAATTTTTCCATACTAACTTCAGAGATTACAATTTTTCTGCAAATTATTATATTTAGTAATATAATTATTTGCAGGAAATATGGGCTATGTCCAGCTGTGTGGGATGTCATGATGACATATATCATTACAGCAAGTTCATTGACATAAGACTCCCCAAAAAATTTTGTCGCATAAATGCCGCACTGGGCAAGCGTGTTGGCAATTGCAGAGCGCAGCTTACGCGACGGGGATGCTGCTGCCCATCCCCACCCTATATATTTGAGCTGCACCGTTCCGGATGAATATACCGCCATCTGTCAGTTCTGGTAATTGTGGTGGAAACTCACAGAAGGTATATTTTCCTCAATATTAGTCTTCATATCCGAATAAAGATTACTTTTTATTTAAATATGATATAACAAAAAACCTAGACATCTTTTGTAACACTCAAGCCAAGTCCCAGCGATAATAAAGACGTAATTTTGAAGGCGTGAATATTCGCTAATTTCCCCAGAGTAGAGCGAAATAGGTCAGAGAGTGGCGACGTCCATTTTGGGTAAATAACGAGGAGGTAAGCCTTTTATTTTAAACCTTAAAGTTTTAAAACTCGACTCTGTGGTTGATAATATTTATGTTGATGCCTGTCCGTCTTACGATTTGCATCCTGCAATATTTCCAGCTAGACACATTTGATCTTTATGAAATATTTAACGAAATAAACAGACTTTTCAGATTACATCTTAAAGGTTTTATGCATAGAATATACCGAAATAAACTTAAGATAATATTCATCAGAAAAAAAATATCAACCTACATATTCGAACCTGTAGTCTTCCTGCATAGGAAGCAAACACAAAATAAAACTGGGGCGGGTCGCAAGTAAAATAGTCATGGTTTTTATCCATTTACAATTCTAAACAACTAAACCAATTATAATTGTTGCCTACTGTGTACAGTTTGATACCGTTTGAGATTAGCGTGAGGTACCAGTGGAGAAGAATGGTACTTCTTTCCTGTACCTGTCATAAGAGGCGACTGAGATACCGGAACCGACGGATGGCTGCATATTCATTCGAAACAGCGCAGCTTACATTACAATACATTACTATGGGGATAGGCAGCAGCATCCTCGTCGTGGGAAGCACCTTGCCGCAAAAATAATACATGAGGTAGACCTCTTACTAAGGTAGGTCTGCATTGGTACCTCACTCTCACCAATTTCTACCGCCAAATTTCAGTGTTAGCAATGCTGTGTTCCGGTTTGAAGGGTGAGAGGTAATGAAATGACTGGGTAAATGCGACATAGTACCTCCAGTTCACAAGGTTGGTGACACGTTAGTGGTATTCTTGTGATGACACGAAGCTATAAGCTACGATTACTTTTATCATCAAGCGGATCATATACTAGTTTGCTGACATCATAATATAAAAATAAAATTTACAAACGAAAAAACTGAACTATAAAGAATTGTAGATAAAAAGATGTGGAATTCACAGGCAATTTATGCATCAAATATTCCGATGACCTCGCTGACTTTTTTTGGCTATCACTTAAGGAAACAAATCCATTTTGAGACAGGGGGGCTGGAAATGTAGGGATATAAATACAGATAGTGATATTATTGATAAGATGTGGGATTTTTATAAAACTACTAATTATGAAGTGCTTTATGCGGTCCTAATTGTAAGAAGAAGTCTAGGATTATCACAGGCGTCTTAAATGTAAAAGTTAATAACAGACTTGTTGTAATTTTGGGGCACCTTCTCACGAAGGCAGTGCCGTAGCATGAATAGTGTATGAGGTGCTGAGACAGGGCCTTACCTTGAGCCCAATTCGTTGCTGCAATGCACATCTCATTTTGGATAATAATATACTTTGGTTATTTTGGTGAATAAAATCTTTCGGAAACTTTATGTATCCATACCACGTAAAATTTCAAAAAAAACATTGTAGTATATCTGTTAAAACTAGTTCTTAAAAGAACGTGGTTTTCCTAATTAAAACTTGTTTTTAATGTATGCGTTTGTTAATACTAAAATTAACTAATAAACAAATCTAATATCGCCCTACCGAACCGGTGAGGTAGTCTCGTTTAATATATACAAATTAAAATATAAACAAATAAAAATTATAATAATTATTTTACACTGATCTGACTCCGGAAATAAATAGATTCATGAGCTTCTGTTACTGTATACTAGTTCCGTAGCAAAGCTAGTATCCAGCGCGGATACTGTCCGCTATGAGGTAGGATGGGTCGAGACCTCGAGTCAGCGAGCCGCAACCTCGCCTGAGCGCTATTGGTTTCTCAGTTGACCTTTGCTATCCACGCAGGGTACTAAGGTTGATAAAAAATAAAGCTTTCTGTACTGCTACAAGTAGCAAGCATAATCTAATTATTAATGTAAAATAATGCATTTACTTAAATAGTTACATATTTTTTGTAAACAATTTATAATCATTACATTATATAAAATAAAGTCAACCCGCTGTTTATCTTTTTTTAGGGCCCTATGGCGCAGATGGTAGTAACCCTGTTTTGCGCGTCAAAGATCGTGGGTTCGATTATCTCCAAATCCAATCCCAAACAAATATTTAAATGATGACATTTATGTTTGTTCTTTGTGTAGGTGTTTAATATACTTATTTAAGTAGTCTATCTGTGCTTCTACTGTTATCTGATATCCTTAACACAAGTGTTTATGTGACATATCATGGAATCAGAAAGGTTGTAGAAATGTATTTATTATTATTATTTATTTATTTGTTCTTGTGAATTCATAGATTCTTAAGACTATGCAACGTATTTTTAATAGATAGAATTATTCGAGGGAAAGTTTTGCATGCTTAAAACATCTTTAATATAATAAAAAATAAATAATGACTTAATAATTTTCTCATGTGAGTCGTAATTAAACATGTTTTCCACGCTTGTCCAGTGCGGCAATTATAAGCAAAAATCCTCCTGACTTGGAGAGGCCTGTGTCCAGCAGTGGACTTCTAACGGCTGGCTGGTATGGTAACTAACACAAGAAATTTGATCCTTGTTGCACCCATTGGAGACCAGCGCGGGTCGCTTGTTACAAATATAAAAAACTTTATTGAAAAGTATTATCAGCACAATGAAAAATTTCCTGACGATAAAAAAATGCCTACGCAATTGTTTATGTTTTTCTTTGTATAAAACTAGGACAATATACAAGAATATAGTCCGCCTTATAATAAGCGTCACTGCAGTCTATTGACGTCCTTATTAAACGTATCACTGTCGCGTTGCCGACCTTTTGACTTGAATATAATAAGCCACATCACCCAGTAAGTTCACTGCCTCTCTCACCCTTCAGACTGGCACAACACAGCAATGCGAACACTGCTTGATTAGCGGTAGAAAAAGGTGAGAGTGAGGTACCAATATAGTCGACCTGTGTATGAAGTCTGCCTTATGTAAAAGATTAAATTTTAATTTACTATAATCACGCTCAAAGTGACACTTTTTTATAAAAAGGTTTCTCGTACCACAAGAGGGTTGTCTTATATTTTTCTCAATAAGTGGTATTATATATTACATAGGTAATACCGAAGTTTTATGACCTTGCAGTTTCGGCCTGCGTTTTTATCTCAGTCAGTCAGTCAGTTCCTCCTTTTATTTATACATTTATATAAAATTTTCCTTGAAATAAGTTTGAAAATCATTATTCATTCTAAGTTTGCCTTGTCTACACTATCAGCATGGATGATTTTAGAAAAAATGTTTTGCACATGTTTCATGACTTACAATGAAAAACCTTCATACTAAATTTTATTATAATAACTCGAAAAACGTCAGTTCCTCCTTTCATAAATAAGTAATTTCATGTCTAGGTATATTAATTATGCAGAATGAAATGTAAAACTCTTGTTTCATAAGAAAATCTAAGGGCAGTGTTAAAATGTTTATGTTTTACTTGGATAGGCAGCATAAAATATAAACCAGATATAGCACCTTCCAGTTCTACTGGTGTAAAATTATTTGCAAATCTTCTTACTTTTAAAGGGTCTGTATCCATATTTGAACTCATCCGTCGATAAACTTAGACACGAGTAGTAGACACTACACTTAAAGTTTCGCCCTCGAGGAAATTAAGGCAAGTTTCCCAACGCCGACGCAACGAGAACGAGAAAGATTAAAAACGCTTGCGTTATGTGCTTGACAGTTTGCTATTAAACCTACGGAAAAGAAAATAGATTTACAAGCCTAACTATTAGTATAGACAAGAAATATGAAAATTAATAATGACGGCCCGATAGTGCGTTCTGTAATGTTCCTTCTTTTGAGCGTTAAGGTATCAAGGCCCAGAGCAAACATTAATATGACAAATATTTGTATTTGTTCTGTGACTGTACTATATTTATGATTCCTCTAATGTCTGATTGACCGTGTCATGAGTGCTTTAACACTTTCAGCTAAGTGTCCAGACACATTACCATATCAGCTATTGGAAAAGAAAATAAATTTAATAAAATTAAATAGGGAATTTCGCCCATAATTGCAACAAGTGTTGGCAATACCAGAGCGCATTTTCACGAACGGGATGCTGTTGCCCATTCCCACTCTGTACATTTTAACTGTATTATTTATCCTGTTCCAGAAGGCTATACAGCTATCTGTCGGTTACGTGTTAAAAGTCCATGTCTGAGATAATCAAGCTTCCAATTAATGTAATGGGAGATGGAGAGCGTTTCAAGTTTTGATTTTCTAATAATAAAGTTTCAAAGCTTACACTAAAATTGTGTAGAAACAAGTTGAGGTATTATTCTAATCGACCGAGGAAGAGAAGCTATCACGTTCAAGTTTTCCATGACTCGGTTAAAATTGTGGACCGCTTCAAGCCCATTTATTTCAGGAAATGACACACACTAGGCGTTTTCGGTCAGTAACTGCCTTTTGGAAGACTGTTTTTCATTTAAATTCACGATTTACTGTGCGATTCTATCAAGCGATTGAATCTATCTGTTATAAAGGGTGAAACTGACTGAATGACTGACTGATTGACATTTGACTGACTGAAACTTGACAATTTTGCAAAAGAGCTCTTTTGATAACGCAGAAGAGCACTAAAAAAGGAATTTTGAAAATTCGACCCCTAAGTGGGGTCTTCTGACGCATGATAAGGCATCTCAATTCAATTGACGAGAACCAAGACATAGACTTACACAGGTAATGCTTAATTGTCTAAGTATATAGATCAGTTCTATGTTTCAAGTCAAATATATCTTTATTTAAATAAGCCTCTCATAGGCACTTTCAAATCATTTGGATCTCCAATAGGACTGGTTGTATGCGGCTTGTGACCACGCACAATTCTAGGGCTTTAGTTAGATCGTCTGTCCATCTTGTGGGTGGACGCCCTACGCTGCACTTACCGGTTACCTTTACGTGGTCTTTATGCCAGAACCTTACGGCTCCATCAGCCATCGGTTTGCGTACCAAGTGCCCTGCCCACTGGCAAATTAGTAAGTTGAAGTGGAAACTTACAAATCCGCCTGGATATGTTACGAATCTCATCAAATCATTGTTTCTGTTACAAATCTTCTTATACCTGATTCGATATTCTCTCTCCATAGTTCGTTGAGCTATTTTAAGTGGGAAGGTTAGAGACCACGTTTAGCTGATATAGGTCAGCGAAGGTAATACACATTGATTAAAAACTTTCGACTTGAGACTTAAATTTAAAAAAAAAAATTAGAAATAAAATTTTAGGTTATTGACATATTTTAGTAACAAAAATCATGTTTACTTGATGGTTGTTTTTTTTTATACTCGTAGACAATTTATTCTCAGTACCCTAAGATATTAAAATATCGAAATTTTACATATGAATATATTATTTAAATAAAACCACTCGTCACAATACAGACCAGAATTAAATTTTTCGAAAATACACTCATTTACAAAAATACGGTACCAAAATGATTTCAATCATTTATACATGTTACTGGCCAGTTTTAAAAATGGTGTTTAAAACAGTACGTTCTAAATTCAAATTTTCGTTTGATGCTCGTTTTTACTGAAAAACACTTTTTATCCTACATTTTTGGTGCGAAATTCCAAAAGATAATATCAGTTTTCATAACTTTTAGTCAACTTTTATGAAATTATTTTATATTCTTAATTGTCAAAGCTTCATTTATTGTTGTGTAGCTGTCTCAATAATGTTAGAGAAAGTGGTAAAAGCTACCAAAATTATTGCGCTGCTCGAAGAGGGTTGCAGCCAATGCTTCGTGGCTCCGAGGCTAAGCGTGAGTCGCTCGACGGTTCAAAGAACCTGGCAGCAATATTAAGACACCGGTTCCGTCAAGAGAAGGCCCGGTTCTGGAAGAAAACAATGAACCCAATTACGAGATAATCGTTTTCTTGTGAGTCGCGGATTAAGAAATCGCAAGTCTTCGTATGTGGACCTTAAGAACAACCTCGGAGAAGTAAGAAATGTGCATATTAGTCTATGGACGGTCAGGAGGAGGCTTCTCGCGGCCAATATACGCAGTCATCGCCCGGCCCGCGGCCCTAATTTACTCTGTGAGCACAAAGTTGCCAAGCTTAGGTTTGCTTGAAATTGTGAGTCATGGACTCCAGAAGTGATGAAGCCAGGATATCTCTGTTCAGTGAAGATCGACGTCGGCGATTGCTACGAAGACGAGGAGAACGCTTTGCAGAGGCTTGTTTTACAGAAATCACACCTTATGGTAGGGGCTCTGTTATGTTTTGAGGAGAAATAAATTAAATGGGTCGTACAGAGTTAGTCTTAATTGAAAACGGCTCACTGACTGGACATCGATACAAAACGGAAGTTCTAATACCTCATGCACAACCCGCATTGGCCGCTTTAGGCGAATACTCAATTTTTATGGACGACAACGCTCGCGCCCACCGGTCGGCATTCGTCGTTTGGATTAGCCAGCTCGAAGTTCTGACCTCAATCCTAGAGAGCATATCTGGGAAGTTCTGAAACGATGCGTGAGATCCGTAACAACCGGCTCCGCAGACCATCAGAGAGCTGAAGAATGTGATTACCGCAGAGTAGGAACGTATTCCGCAAGCAAGTATCCGTGATATCCTCTCTAGCATACCCAGACGAATCCAAGCTGTGATTTCAGCTAGAGGGGGTCACACTCGATACTAAACATTCATTTGCTTTTACTTTATTAAAGAAAAAACAAACAAAAATCTTTGTTAACTTTTACTTTACGAGCATATACACTACTAGCGAGCATACACTACTAGTATACTTTAGCATTAAAACCCATAAATGTTATCAAAATATTGAACCCATAAATGATTTAGATGTGCCTTTGAGTAATAAGTCTCATTAAGATCTTCTGGTTTATTAGGAGGCCTTCTGTTCTCATGAGGAGACTTCACAAGTCGATCGACGAGACCCAAGACAGACACACAGGTTACGCTAAATTGTCATAGCACTGATTCTATCGACCACTGCTGGACATAGGCCTCCCCTAGACAAAGAGAATTTTGCCCATAATTGCCGCGCTGGGCAAGCGTGTTGGCAATCGCAGAGCGCAGCTTGTGCGATGGGGATGCTGCTGCCTATCCCCATCCTGTGCATTTGAGCTGCACTGTTTTGAATAAATATACCGCAATCTGTCGGTTCTGGTACCTTAGTTGCCTCTTACGACATTAGGTACATGGCGAAATATTATCTACTCTTCAAGTCAAATATATTTTTATTTTAATATACTTATTCTAGGACCTTACAAATCAGTATTTCAACATAAAAATCTATGATTATACATTGGCTAATCACAATTTTACACAAATGACCGATGATCCTGACAACCAGTGTTATAAGAGTCATTCAAATTAACAGGTCATTGAGTATCCTACTTAATACAAGTCTACCGGCACCAGAAGGGTCCTATAACTATGTTTATAGAAGGTTCTTTACGCGAGCCATCAGAAAAACTTGCAAAACTGATGGCGATTAGGGTTACAATAACCCCTAATGGAAGGTGATTATATTGAAAAAATTTAAAGTTTAAAAAATTTTAGTCTTTCTTGGCCATAAGATTTTTGCAAGTATGTTGAACATAAGTATTCAAGCATCTTTATCCAATCTGCGCTTTTATTTTGAGAAACTGCACGTCTCAGGAATGTATCTAAGAAACGTAAAATAAACGCAGGGATCAAGCATGTATTGAAAATAATATTTGGTATTTAATCCTTTATTTGAAGATAGTAAATTCAAATTTTATGATTTTTAACAATACTTCTATGAATAATAAAAGAAAAAGCTTTTTTGTTTAAAAAAAATACAAAAGCAATTCAGCGAATCCGCCTCGATCCAATTACAAACAAAATCAAAACTCTGAGTTATCATTACATTAAGTCGAATAAAACTTGAAATATAAGTACTCTGCTCTAAATTTATGCAAATATTTATTCAAAACTTGAGGCGTCATTTTTCAAGCCTCAAGGGCGTTATTATCTTTACGATTGAACACGTTTTAAATTATCCATATTCTTGCAGGTTTTCAAAAGTACTTATTTTATTTTATGCATTTAGGAATTATATTTGTAATACCATTAATATATATATATATATATATTTGTATAATAAGTACACGACACAAAAAAACATATTTCCTTTTTTAGCAAGCATATTGTGGACGTTTGTAACACAAAGTCAACATTCACGCGTTGCTAACCTTTTAAAAACCTCTAGTCTATACACTTTTTTAAAAAACCTTAAACTGTAGTCCTCTGGGTGCATATACCACAACCTTAGTGTACGTGAGATTTGCCTTCAAAGCCGTTGGGTACGTGACCATATTGGTTCTTAATGTATAGATGAATACCCTGTTAATGAAGAGCAGTGCGGAGATGCTGTTGGCGTCAAGTTGGAGAATTCCTCTGAAGAAATCTCATTGTATGAGCGGAGATTTAGAAAATAAATCCAGACATTATTATTAGTTATATCTGAATAGTAAAAATCATAAAAGATTAATTATTCAAAACTTCAAAACTACTGATTTTAATAATAATTAATTTACACATCTAATACATCGTCATGACATCGAAATGAGTCATTTCAAACAGTTGTGACACGGACTTCTGAAATCAGAGAAATCACAAACATAATATTATATATTTAAAGTCCAGAGACAACAAACACAAATAATATAAAATAAATACTTATCCTGAATGTCGATCGAACTCACAACTTTCCGAGCAATATCGCAAAATATGTTTCATGATAAGACAGGAGAACCTCTGTCGAGTAAGTTAGTTATATATATATATCTCTATTATATATATATATATATATGGCTTTGCTTTACTAATTAGATTGAGAGATACTAAATAGATATTTCAGATAATTAATTACATAGAAATGGTCCAAACAAGTAATTGTACATTAATTGGAAATATAACATTATTTTTCATTATCTTAATTACTTATGTTACGTTGTCTTGTTTGTCAAGACTATTTAGTTAGTTTGTAAAATAAATATTATTATTTAAATATATAAAAAAAAACGGTATCTTATGTTCATAACCGATGGCTGATGGAGACGTAAGGTTCTAGAATGGAGACCACGTACCGGCAAGCGTAGCGTAAGGCGTCCACCCACAAGTTGGTCAGACGATTTGACTAAAACCGCAGGATCGCGCTGGCCACAGGCCGTATACAACCGGTCCTTTTGGAGATTACTTGGGAAGACCTATGTCCAGCAGTGGATTGGATACATAATCATATCAGTCATATGATATGCCGCCTATTCCGTCGTATCATTAAATTATTGCCGCACTGGAGAAGTGTGTTGGTAATCGTGGAACGCAGCTTTCACGACGGGGATGCTGCTGCCCATTCTCGCTCTGGGCATTTGAGCTGCAACTGTCGGTTCTGGTACCTTAGTCACTTCTTACGTACAGAAGGAGATTATATTGTACTCTGCCGGTACCACACGGCAAATATTCTTTATATTTTCTTAATTATTATTATTAAAAGTTGAAGAAATACTTTCTTATATACGAGTATATTCGTTAACAATTTTTAATAAAACCACTTATCAACGGCGTTTGAACTCTTTATATCTCGTATTTACATTATTTTTTAATTATTATAGACTTCTTCTTCTTGAAATCTTCTTGAAAATTAAATGTGGTTTTATAAAATCGAAGTAAGCCGCGAGTTAACCGCTGATTAGATGAATATTTCTGTAAACTGAACAAATAGTATTAGATCCGACAGATGGCGTTACAAAGGCACAGTGTAGATGCAAAACAACAGTTACGCGTCACTATAACATGTAATGGATGTCCAACGGCTACTGGACTTTCAAAACGCTTTATATTCACTTTAGTTGTATGTATGTATGTTTGTAACCTCAATCGAAGTCGATTTTGACCCAATTTAGGCGGACTGATTTAATTAAAACTTTGTACTCATATTGAGAATCGGTGCCAACACAATATTTCGATAAGATTATCTCATTAGCCTGATTATCATCCTTAGGATGAAAAAAATATCACCTGAACACCTGAACATCCTTAACATCCTTAGGATGAAAAAAATATCCTCTGCCTGAGAGCAAGTGAGATCACCCAACTTTGCACGCGTACTGTCTACCCAATTTCAAGCTAACAATAAATCTATACCTAAACCCAATGTCTAACAATAAATCATACTAAAAAGTGAAAAATAAAGTATAGTAAAAAAATATCAAAATACACGCTTTTAAAATACGTAGTATATATTGTTCATCATTATTTTCACTCTGTAATAAAAATATTTTTTACTTTTGAGTTTGATGTATTTAAAATCGTGTTTTTAGTATTGTAATTTTGTATATGTGTAATTCGTTATGTACCTTATGCATTCGTATGTATTCCTTATGTTTATATATATATATATATATATATATATATATTATATCATATGCAGTTATTGCGCTTATTAATACAAATATGTATGATGTTAATTTATAATTAATCATATTGCATTTTGTTATTACCTAATATATTGCATGTCGTGGCAGTCCATCATTAAGACATCACTGTATCATCAAATGTATCCTACACAATAGTTATTATAAGTGTTAAGTGATTATTTTGTTGGTTGTCCAAAAATAAATAAATAAAAAATAATAAATAATTAAAATAATTACTAACAGGCTAAAACTGCCTTAGGTTACATTTGTTTTAATAGCTAAGTTTTAAGACAAAGGTTTGTTAGCGACGATGCCATAGGGTTGGTCAAGCGTAAGTCGCCATTTTCCATTAACCCTGATTGTTATTGGATCCTTTAAACCTTAAGGTAGGCCTAATTTCATCACTATTATTAGTATAGATTTAAGTACTTCCTATCTTGTAAATATTCAACATCCTACCAGCTATTGGAAGTCAACTGCCGAAAATAGGCGTCCCCAAGAAAGGAAGAAATTTGCCCATAATTGCCGCGCTGGGCTAACGTGATGGCAATAGCACAGCGCTGCTCTTGCAACGGGATGCTGCTACCCATCCCGCCCTGTGCATTTGAGCTGCACTGTTTTGAATGGATATACCGCCATCGGGTCAGGCACCTTAGTCGCCAGTATCGACATCTGGTAGGTACTGTTCTACTCTGCCGGTACCTTATGACTATTATTTTTGAAAATGTTGTTATTTTATATTTATGTTATTAGTTATTAGGTAATAGCTTAGAGGTTATTAAGAATCTAAGTAAATTGATTGTAGTGTTTATTTTCAAGTATTAACTTTGAAAACCAATGTTTCAATAACACACGAGCGTAAATCAAATATTTGGTTCGTATCTGATACTATCAGACACGCCTATCGATTCATAACAGATTAACCAGTTGGACGCTTCAACCAAAATATACCAAGCAATATATTTAAGCAGGGTAAGCCACCGACGCATGCTCATTGATTCCTCACAATAGGCCTAATGGAATCGTGCCTTTACAGTGGAACCCGAGTTTCACTTAGTTGCTTAGACACTATTGTCACGTACTCGTATTATCTATTATTTGATCGTGTATAGCTAAGCTATTTATGTCTGCGTATTACGGGGATCGCATCTTAACTATTTTAAGCGTCAGTATTAATAAAAGTACATTATAAAAGTATATACGGCTATTATCCCTTTATGTACCCAACTAAGTTCTTGCTGGGAATCTCGAGGATGAATTCTCTGGTAACCAGGAAAGTTCCTGCAGAGTTGTCAACCGCTATAGCAATATTTCGTGGAGATGTGGACTCGCCTGAATGTGTAAAACAATTGTCACTCATCTTTGTGCCTGACAACCATCTGCGTATTCGATCCGGACGAAGACATCGGCTGTTTACGCCTCTGCTATATCGTACTGTAGCGCGTGCGCAATCACCTTTATGCCGCATGCAGCAGGCACTTAACGCACTCCTTATGTCTTACCCGGACTTTGACGTACTGGTCATCAACGTCAAATCATTAATAATTAAGCTCGATGCAGAATAATTTAATTTTTTTTACAAGTACATAATTGAGCAATTAGGATGACCTGTAATATAAATAATAAATAATGTTAATAATAAATGAATAAATAACTGTGTATTTCCTATTTTGCACGTTTTATTAAAAATGATTATACTTCTGTAAGCATATGTTGGTCGCCGGTCGCGGATGAGTGTAGTTTTGTGGCCCTTACGCCTGCCAAATTACATCCGCAAATTTGCAAAACATCGTGTTATGTTTGACATGCAGACGGCACTTAAGCTTTTCTACATTAAAAATATCACATTTAAAAGAGGCGTATAAATGTATGTACAGTTTATATAAAAAATAATCGTTTTAATTCTTCGTCTATAAACTATAAAGCTGCAACTATAAAGCTTCAGACTTTGTCTTAATGCCCTAACCTCCAGAACCGATGGTGATTAGAAAAAAATCTTTCAGTTTATTTATCGATAAAGGCTATTATATCCCATTTCCACGCGGACGAAGTCGCCGCGACTTAGTTTGAGATAAATCTCTAAACGGCTGTACAATTTTTTACAGGACTTTTACTAGCGCATATCTCTACATCAGTAATGGCCAAAGGACGACTTAGGCAGATTTTTTATTTATTATTCGCACAGAAGCGGGATATACACGGGTGGCACCGCGGGGCGCCGCTAGTAACCAATATTTCGAAGAAAAACCTGAGTAGCATATCAAATGTTATGTTATGTATTATACCTTTTTACCCGCTTTACCTTTAAAGGGTTGCTACAATAGTTTTGCATTTAACCAATACTTGGATATAAAGATTGTCTCACACAGAACTGGCGATAAAAAATTCAGACACCAAAATTAACAAAATATTACTATAATATACAACCCCGGTTTTAATCCGTTGAAAACCATTAATTTAATGGTTTAGTTTATAAATAAAAATAATTGTATTGATTCCATAAACCCGACATATTCAATACATATGAATATAAAATACAATCCTGTAAGAAATAATCTCTGCTAGCTGTGCTAGTATTAAAAGTGTGTTACAGTTGCCAAATTATACGTAGGTTCGATCCCCAGCCAGGACAACCATTTCTTTGATTAATATTTGGTATTTGTTTGTTATGTTGTTAATTATAATCTAAGGTGTTTTTGTATTTTAAAGATTTGCATTAGATTGCGTCTATAACTAAAAAAAGCTAATTTTCATTAAGTGACCCTACATTTTCCAAGGTGCGATGTATATTTAAGTAATATATTAGTAGTTTTTATGTTGTCTGTCCGTAAAACAAGTGATTTATGCGACTTAGCTTGGAGTGTAATGATAAATCAGATATCAATTCCAATGCCTCCGAATGAATAGACGAGGCTGCACATTGATAGGCGAAGGTGGCGCCCTCTTTTTCGCTAGATTAGAGCGGGACAACTGCATGTCATGTGAAATCAAAATGGCCGGCTCATTCTGCCGGCGAAGCTTGAGCAGGTTGGACGGTTCATTCGGCTCTAGAGATTGATTATTTATTTGTATCAGGTTGTTCTCATACAAATGTCGTCTGCATTGGTATCTCACTGCATAATATATTTTTTCGTGTCACCTATGTTTGTTATAAAAATATTGCAACTTGATATATAATTATGATACTATACCATCTCGGAACATAATAAGCAAAAAAATAAATATCCGTTCAATAGTTTAGAAGATTTCCCTGAACAAACACGCGTATTTTTAATATAAAAAGATTAACCACAAACATAATGTTCGCCGTTTTATTAAATATTTAGTAATAGATTACTAGAGTTTGACAATATCATATACGTTCCTTGGAGATTTTCGTTTAATGTTGTTTATATTAATCTAGTCAAAACCAATATATTTGTGTTTGATTTCAATTAATTTTGCTATCTAGCCAAATAATGGTAGATAGCAATAATTCTGTGTACTATGTTTGTTAATTCAATAATATACTAGAATAAAGTAATGCTCAAATTGAATACCGGATACAAAATAATATGTGTAGGGTCACCTGAAACGAAATGCTGGTTAGGTGAGGTTAAAACTGCGGCTATAGCGCACGAGCCGAGCGAGCGAAGCGAGCGTGCTGCAACAGCGGCCGGCGAGTGCCAGAACCGAAAAATAATATATTATAAGATAAAATATTACATGACTCGACGTAATTACTAGTTTAAACTAAATATTAAATATGTCAGTGCAAAATTTTAGTTTTAACTGGGCATTTTTTAATTTTAATAAAGGTTATGCCTTACCTACCTAGGTAAAATTAGTACTAACAAAAATAAGATTTTACTATCACATACATATTTTGGCTTTATTAACAACTGTGGATATCTATTTGACCACAGTTATTAGCAATAACATCTTATCGTTCTTGAAGAATACAGAAGGACCATAAAACTTTTAAACCTCACTGTTACAGATGGATATACCGCCATCAGTTATAGTAATATAAGAGAAAAATATATTTCTACTATCTAAGCTACGACGACTATTACTAGCTGGTTTTTGTCGTTGCTTAGCTTCAGCCAAGTAGTACAAGCTTAAGACTTAGGGTAGAAATGAGTCCTGAGGGTCTCGGACCCAAGACTTGATGTCCTATAAATAATAAAAAGCCCGATTTGGACCGTCCGTGATGGGGACAAAATGACCGATTTGAATAAATAAAATGCAACTTTCAGAAAGCTTCCAGGATTATGAGGAACAAAACACAAACGGTTTCAATGCGGTGTTTTTAACTCTTGCCCGGGCCCGATGGTTCCAATGGTAGTGATCCTATCTCGCATGCCAAGGGGCCTGGGTTCGATCCCCTTCTAAAACAAATATTTATATGATGAATATTTGTGTTAGATATCCGAAATCTGCATCAAACCGACTCCGTGGTAAATCATTTAAAGCTTACTAAACTTATGTTACGGATATCAGACAATAGAGGAAACACAATTATGACACTAAAGTAGGTACATAATTTAACACGCAGACATAGTTTTATTTCAATATATAAATATTTCTTGTCACGTTTTTTCTCTCTATAAAATCTGTATGTATAATTATGTATATATACATTATATAAAGATGTCAACAAACAAGCATACTGTTCGCTCGATTCTAAATGCTACCGCAGCCTATAAACACTCATTTCACTACAAAGATATAACTAGCGTGTCCAACCCAGTGAACTGAAGATACCGTGTTATTTTCCTTTACTGCCTTTTTCAGCCTTCACATCGGAACAAAGCAATGCGAATACTTTTAGGTGAGGGTGAAGTACGACAATGCAGACGACCATTGTAAGAGTCTACCTCTATATAGTTGAATGTTGTATATCTAATATATCCGGCAGTGCCGTGAGGTACCGGCAGAATAGAATAGTACCTCCCACTGCACCAGCTATCACAGAACCACCAGTACCAGAACCGACAGATGGCGGTATATCCATCTGAAACAGTGCGGCTTAAATGCACAGAGCGGGGATGGGCAGCAGCATTCCCGTCACGATAGCTGCTCTCTGCGATTGCCAACATGCTTGGCCAGCGGTACAATTGTAGACAAAAAACCTTCTTCTTGGAAAGGTTTATGTCCAGCAGTGGACTTCCAATAGCTGGTATGATGATAATGTTATTTAGTATTGATTGCTTTGAACTTGCTCTCATTTATTATATCCTTCCTTCACAATGAACATATCTATTCGCTTTTAAATTTCTGGGTTTTAATCATTTTTGTCAGTGTATGAAAATTATTTCAAAACAAAATATTTTATCATGATATTGGCCTATAGAATTTTGTAGACAATAAAATTAATTTCAAAGCACTCATCGGAAAAATCACGGTGAAACACTGTGAAGCGGGATCGTTATCCGGCGCTGAAGAAAAGTTTGGGAGTTCTGAAAACATTTTAAATATAAAACTTTGAGATGTTCCGATTTCAATACAAAAAATTGACTGGAAAAAGTTTTCGAATTGTCTATGGCGTCGTAGGGCTTTTATTGAAGGTTTCGTCTCAAATTGCTTTTCGAACTTTATTGTATTGACTAGGCTATTATTTTTTAGAAGATAATTTGTAAGTGTTCTGACATTGTGGCATACATTGATGTAATCATCCTGCGTAACTTCTATGCGTCTTCTCGTAAACTGGCCGTTGGTAACGCAGAGTAGAATAGTACATTCCCCTTTAGCAGGCGTCACAAGAGACAACTGAGGTACTGGAACCGACTGATGGCGGTATATCCATCCGAAGCAATATAGCTCAAAAGCTACAGGGCGGGAATGGGCAGCAGCATCCCCGTCGTGAAGCTACGCTCTGCAATTGCCACCACGTTTGTTCAGCGCAGCAACTATGAGCCAAATTCCTCATTTCTTCGTGAGGCCAGTGTCTAGCAGTGCACTTCGAATAGCTGATATGATGATACATACATCATGCATGGGATACATACATCGCAGTCGACAAAGACTATGGATCTCCACTTAATACGATCTTTGCACACCTCTCTCGCTTCCTTTACTCGCATTAGTCCTTTCACGCTCGTTTATTATTGGTTCTTTTGACCCAGCCCTTCTTTAACACCTCTTCTACCGATTATGTTAAAATATGATAGCTTAAGGCATCCGTTACCTATTTCATTCATCCTTTCTACGTGTCCAAACATACTCAACATTCCTTACTCTACTATTGTCACAACAGCATCTTTTACAGCACATAATATATTATTTCCTAGTAATATCTAATTATATTTATTACCAACCGTTTTATTACCAACAGCCATAAAAAACATTATTCTTCTTAAACTTTTTGATTGTATTGCATGCACATTCTACATACAAGAATTTTATAGCTTGCCTACTGACGGGTGATGGCTCAGTAGGTAGTAATCCTATCTGGTGCGCTAAGGGTCTTTTTTGTTTGTTTTGTGTCACGATGTTAAATTTACAAGTGTCATATTTGTAATTCCTCTGTAATTGCTTATACCGAGTGCTTGAAACGATTTATTTCGAAACAGGTTAACGCGTTTGAGTTTGTTAATTATTTTATTCCACAATTCCTTAATATCTTTTTTATACTCTGCCGTGAGACCGGCAGAATAGAATAGTACCTTCCATTGCACTAGGAGTCGTAAGAGGCGACTAAGGTACCAGAACCGATAGATGGCGGTATATCCATCTTAAGCAGTGCAGCTCAAATGTATCGAGCGGGGATAGGCAGCAGCATCAACGTTGCGACAGCTGCTCTCTGCGTTTGCCAACACTCTTGCACAGCGCTGCAATTATGGGCACAAAACTTTCTTTTTTGGAGAAGCCTATGTCCAGCAGTGAACTCTCAATGGCTGGTATGATAATTCCTTGGTTTTTTACTCGATTTGTCTACTTCTTAGTTAACCCTTTTTAGTTCATTAATAAACATTTGTTCTAGTGCCTACAATCCAGAAATCCAGCTATAATTTGTATGTCTTTTTAAACAAGTCTTTTCCCGACACCGTTTTTAAATAAATAAAGAGAGAGAGTCAGCACATCTCTCCCATCACATAAAAAATACATCATTGTAAAAGTATCCATTTCCGCAGATATTAACACTGCAAAAAAGCACGAGCCTCTTCGATTCAAGATGACCATAAAATTTTACCACTTGCCGCGAAAGAAAGATCCATTATCATTAAAAATCATCTCGACTCTAGAATCCGTTATTTTCGAGGTTAACTCTTGAGATATAAATGGTGGAAAAAGTTAGGGCTGCGTCAGATTGTGGATTTTTTTATTATTAAACTCGGTCGATATTCAAGCATACTACATATATAGTATATATAGTATAAATAGTAGTATATATAGTCTATAGATATTCCTATCAGCGTTGCCTACGTTGTGACTTGGGCCAGTAATTTCGCTGCCTCTCTGACCATTCAAATGGTCCACTGTAATTTGAACCCTGCTCGTTGGTAGTAAAAAATACCATTTTTGTAAGTGTTTGCCTCGACTATTTGCTTGTCATTCGTAATTAATGTTTACTATATTTATGTATGCCAAATGTAATAGTCAAATAGTAGTATTTTAAAAAAATCATTTTATTTTTAGTGCATTTTGTATAAATATTGAATAAAGCTTTTCATGCACTAGAAGAAAATCACATTTTATAATAATAGTTCAATGCATATTTAATACCCAGAGATCAAACAAAGACACATTCATCATACCAATGCAGACTTTTGCTGAAAACTTTATTTTACTTTTATCTTAAATTGTTTTGATGTGTTACAGGGATGTGGTAAAGTGGAAGTAAGTGACCATGAACAAAAAACAACATTAGAATGACTGATGGAGCCAGAATGTTCTGCAATCAAGACCATGCAATAGCAAAAGGCAGTAACGGCAGACCATCTGACTAGAATGCTAGAATGCTAGAAATGAAGTGCTATTGAAAACTTAGTAAGTCCAATATCCAGCAATGATAATCCAGCGGCTTACACAAAGATTATAATGTTTGATGAGTAGGTACTTAAAAATATCTTGCTGGATCTAATTTTGACTAGCATTGATATTAAATCGTTACATAAATCTAAAAAATAACGTTTTTTTATAAGTTAGTTTGAAATGTAAAGGAAATATATTTTTTTTTTAATACAAAATCTTTTTGACTACGTCGAGATTATTGCGTTTAACAAAATGTACTACATTACTTTTCTTGGGATGTAAGAAAACTTAACCTAACATAGGGTAAGATTTACAAATGGTATGTTGTTAGCTTTGCTTGACCAAACTTTACATTTGGAATTAACTGGCACATATAATTTTGACATAGTTTACTTTTGCTAGCAAAATTTGTACCAAGACCAGACAACTAAAATAATAAAATAATATAAATTATAAATAAATTCCTACGAAATTACATGACCTGACTTTGTGATAATTTGTCGAAAACAATTGTCACAAACATACTACTCAAATACTAATATTTAACACATAGACACAGAAAAAACCAAAAATATCATCGTATAAATATCTGTCCTGGGTGGGGATCGAACCTCTGGTGGACAAGACGGAATCATTACAACCTGCGCCATCAGGCCCGTCATTCAAGTTGATCGAAATTGAAGACTTAAAGCCAGCGATTATGCAAATATGTCCAAAATATTTGTAAAACTTTTGAAAATGACCGGAAAAATGTTCAAAATCTATAACGCACGCTTACAAACGAAAACCAATAAACGTATATTGCCATCTCGCGGCGATTTCCCTTAAACTCCGCGCGTTACGTTTTACACCTCTTTTAAGGCTGCGTTTACTGTGTTCGTGATGAGGGTAGATCGTAAACTTGCTTGTTGCTCGGACCTTTAGTTTAGCGAAATTTCACCTTTAATGTGCCGAGGTTTTTGTTGGACCATAGTTTATTTCGATTACGTATTTAGTACTAATACTTTCATGGCTTAGACGACGTATGGTTTGTGTCTTCCTTTGACATTTGCATAAACAATAAACTAGTGACGAATTTCGATCATATGTCACTTTCATCATTTATTTATTTTTTATTTTATGAAGACAACTAACAATTATACGGTCCACTCGATGATAAACGTGACTGCAGCCTATAGACACTCGTGTCATCATAGAGATATAACTAATGTGTCGCCAATCTTGTGAACTGAAGATGCAATGTCACATTTATGCAGTAAATCTACTGCTTCACCCTTCAAACCGGAACGAAGCAATACGAGCACTGGCATTTGGTGATACGAGTAGAAATAAGTGACAGTAAGGTACCAATGCAGACGATTTTTGTAAGAGATTTGCCTTGACTATTTGCTAGTCATTCAGTAAATACAATTAATGTTTTCTATATTTATGTATACCCTATATATATTTATGTATATGTATATATTTCATTCAAATAATAGTATTTTAATAAATTAAATACATTTCCAGTGCATTTTGTATAAAAAGTGTAAAGCTTTTCATGTTCTAAAAGAAAATCTCACTTTAATACTTAATTATATGTCAACTATAATAGTTAAATGCATATTTAACACCCAAAGACAGAACAAACACAAATTTTCATCATATAAATGTTTGTCCTGAGATCGAACTTCAATGGCGTTAAATAGTTACTTTAAGTAGCATAGCTTTTAGAGAGAGAAAATATCTCTCTTATATTATTTTTGCGTAATTTTTTGCTCATTTTTGCCATGTTTTTGGTTGATTTCGAGGCATTAATTAGTCGTAGCCAAATGTTATACAGGATTATTAGGCTATCCAATGTTTCTCTTCGTTATATCAGCAACCGGTCAGATAAAGTTGCTTCAAAATTGGGCCTGCCGTATCACAGATTACCTAAAGCAAATAGACAGACAAACAAACAATTAAAAAATTTTAAAATAAAAAAATGTACCGTGTACTACGTTCAGTATTTTACTATACTTATACTATATTTAATAAAACACAGTTATTTTATTACTTATATATATTTCTTCATACAAATATCATCATATAGACATTTGCTCTGGGTGGGAATCGAACCCACGACCCCTTGTGCACAAGTCAGGATCACTACTATCTGCGCAATCGGGCCCATATATAAGTCGTATATCTACTAAAACACCCCTACTTTCTTATACACCGCGTTATTCCTTTACAAAAACACAGTACCTACATAATCTATTATAAATTGGTATTGCCTTGGGAACGCCTAAGAAATTTTACCGCACCGTTAGGTAGGGCTGTATATTATCAAAATTTATGAAGAACATCAAGACAAGTTATGTATCGATCGTGACTCTCTTATATTTTGTATGTATATTTTTTCAGGGTTACGTGAAGCATGCGTGTTGTAACGTGTTGAGATATGATGGTAGTGATCCTGTCTTTTGCGTCAAGGGTCGTGGGATCGATCCTCATCAAGAATAAATGTATAAACCGTGAATTTTTATTTGTTTTTATATATATCAAAGTGTTATATTTGTAACTAGCTGTGCCCGCGATTTCGTCCGCGTAGAATAGTGACTTTGGGGGGTATAGTAGCCTTTTCCCCGTTTCTGCAACATTTCTGACTGACGCTTCGCTCCTATTGGTCTCAGCGTAATGTTATATAGCCTTCCTCTATAAATGGACTATCCAACAAAAAAAGAAATATTCAAGTCAGACCGGTAGATCCTGAGATTAGCGCGTTTAAATAAACAAACAAACTCTTCCGCTTTATAATATTAGTATAGATTCTTCTGTTGTCTTATATCCGTAATGCACAATCTTGGAGTCAGATCAATGTATGTGATGTCTTTCTTATTTTCGATTGAAAAATAAATCTAGCCATAACAGGTTGGAACAAGACCTTTAAGATAGAGGACTGGATTGAGCAGCTGCTGTTCGTTAGGACTATAAAACAAAGAACGGGCTGCGTAAGGCCGTTGTTGCGACTTATATATACCATCTGGCCGGCGTGTATAATAACCATTATACACGCCGACTCATATACACGAAATGTGGTAGGTCTCATACAAATGTAGTTCCGGTACCTCACTCTGACCGTTTTCGTTTTTCTACAACTAAATAGGTACGCATTTCTGTGTTTCAGTTTAAAGATTGAAATTGGCAGTGAAACAACTGCATCTTCAAGTCACAAAGATGGCAACGCTCTAATAATATCCTTGTCTACGAGCGTCTATAGGCTGCATTGACGCTTGTTACCACACGGATTGTAGGCTTTGTTGTCGACCTGGTCTAATAAAAAAAAAATACAGTAAAAAAGCCATCAAACTAAAGAGCCACAGCTTGTGGTACTCAAAACTTTCAGTAAACGATAGAAAATATGATTGTATTAAATACAAGCATGGTGAAATTTTTAAAGAGTTAGGGCTCAGGGTTTAAATCATTTTCATTCAGAAAAAAATATATAAGCAGATGCAGTCGAATTGACGCATTAATTTTTTTATTTGACTCAAAATATTTTGACCCAATGTAAATTACTACGCAAGAAGTAACAGAAAAAAAAGTAATTCAACTTCCCCCAATTGGATATACAAAAGAGAAAAACACGTAATTTTGAGGTTAATAAAAAGCGGTTGAGCAACTTGTTTATTGGACCCTTGGGGTCGCAAAAGACGTTTTGACTCTCTCCGTCCTCTCTTCTGATAACAAAATGCTTCAACTTTCGAGGGAAATTATTCCTTGGGGATTCTGAACAGACCTGTTGCAAGTTATCAGGGCCTATTTAATTGCAGATACATAATATATTGTGTTTACTTAATTGTATTAACGTTTACGCGTTCATTACTCCATTATCATTTATTCAACTTATATGGTATATATATATATATGTATACATTATCATATACTTGCGTCGTAGGTAATTATTCCTAGAATCAACAGATGGCAGTATATCCTTCTGAATCATGTAGATAAAATGCACAGGGTAAGGATGGGCAGCAGTATCCCCGTCGCGAAAGCTGCACTCTGCGATTACTAACTATTTTGTTATGGTAATAAAGTCTATGTCCATCAATCAACTTCCAATGGCTATAATGATGATGATGATGATATATTGGAGTGTCTGCAAAAGCTGTGCTCTGTCATTGCCAACACGTTTGCCCAGCGCGGCAATTATCGGCAAAAAACCTACTTTCCTAGAGAAGCTTATGTCCAGCAGTGAACTTACAATTGCTAGTATAATTCACACAACAATACTGCAGCATTCAGCAACAATTACAGTAGGATCATTATGCGACCCACCAGAAAAGATTCTTCCAGAAAATTCGACGGGGATAAAGAATGTCATCGCAGTCGGTTTAATGAAACCTTTATTAGCGACAGCTCTTACAAAACCTTTGTCTTAAAAACTAAACACCTGAAGTTTTTTGTTACGCAATACAGAAACTCATAAGGTATCTTAGATTAAAATAAAGATGCCGCACCGGACGGATCTTAAAATAATGTTTCATGTAAGTTCATAACAGTCAGTGAAATTCAAATTCCGCAACCTGACTCCTTTCCTCCAGTAGTGGATTGACATCAGAACAGTCCAGCAAAGGTCTGTAATAGGCCATTATCATTCCATATCCACGAATAATGGCAGGGTCGTTCCATATTTACCATGAAAGTAATTTCTCTATACCCTATCGATGCTATAGATCATAACTCCGCGTACTGGTACACGCGCTCGATAAATCTAATGTGATGAGGCTCCACTCGTGTTGCCGATCGTATGATGTATCAACGTGGAGGAATACTTCGTTGCGACACGGAAACTAAATTAATGATCAGCCCTGCCTGCCGTTGGAAGTGATGGATTTTAGGAAGCTCTATTATGTCCGCTCGTAATAAGATTTTTTATTAATTTTTATAAAGTTTATAGATTTATAAGCCGCTCATAATAATACATAGTTTTTTAATAGACCAGGTTGACAAAGATGCTTGCTGTCCACATGATAGTCCGCGCTCCGTATATCACAAAGATATCATTAACGCGTTGCCAAACTTGTGACTTGTAAATTCACTGCCTCTCTCACCCTTCAACACAGCAATACGAACACTGCTATTTGGCGGTAGACATAGGAGAGAGTGAGACACCAATGCAGACATCCTTTTGTATGAGGTCTATCTCATGTGATTCATGATGTATTTATGGTTATTGATTTCAGAATAATATTTACATTAAAAAACAAGTCAACCTGCACCTTTCTCTTGCCGACTATTGTTAGACTGCATTATTTGTTGTGCTAGAAGTTTTAAAATAATCGATAAAAAATAAATTGACTGACTCGATGGCGCAGATGGATCCTGCTTTGTGTGCCAAGAATTGTGGGATCGATCCCCACATAAATAAATAGTGTTTATTTGTGCTTAGATGTTAAATATGTAATTTAAGTATTATATTTGTGATTCGTCTATTGTCAGATGTATGTAACCCAAGTGCTCTAAGCGACTTATCTCATAAAAAAGTCAATGTATTTCTTCCGCCGTCGTGCATATTAAGTATTGTAAAGCTATCGCCACGTCACTAAATCTCAAATAATGAAAAATGTACTAAAATATCAGAGATTGATGAGAATCCCTGAGAAATAATAATCAGTCTCTTTGAATACTGATTCGTCTCCTCCTAAAAGAAAGAAGTGATTTATTATCTTTACCTTAATAGTGCTATTACGAGCGTTTCCTCTGACAAATAGCTCCTCAAGACATTAAGGGTCAAGGTCATATTAAGATGACTAATAATCTCACCTGATGAGAGAATTTCGTCTGATAGCATTTATATTAAAATCAATAAGCCTAACTTTATTCAATTAATGAAGCTATCCTAGATTAGTGTCTTTAAATAGTATCATAAGTCTGAGATATCTACAAGTGATACTGATGCTTAAGACTTTCTTATTAAACAATAAAAAACATGTTGCGATAGCTACGCTCTGCAACTGCCAATACCCTAGACAATCTTGTTTTATTATTTGTGTTGCAATGTGCGTTAAAGTCTATGAAAAGATTCCAAATTAATTAAGTGATAAATAGTTTGTAATTAAAAAAAAAGATTATGATAAAAAAAGGAATTCATTGTGAGATTTTACTTAGAATAAGTTTAAATAAAATCTCACAATAATCATAATTTTAACGAATAATAATTATTCATTAAAATGATGCTTATTTCTGACGTAATTATGACTGACAGTGTTAATTATTTTGATACTATTTTATTAACGAAACATGAGCTCATTTTTTTATAGCTAACATATCATAACATGTTTTGTGCACATAAACGATTTATTATAAATATGAAACAGAAAGAATACTATAAATATATATAATTATTACAGCCATTGGAAGTCCCCTGTTGAACATAGACCTTCCCAAGAAAAGAAGCAAGCTGCACGGGGCAAGCGTGTTAGCAATCGTAGCTCTCACGACGAGGATACTGCTGCCCATCCCCACCTTACGCATTTGAGCTGCACTATCTCAATGTTTATACCGCCATCTGTCGGTTCTGGTACTTTAGTCGCCTCTAACGACTCCTGGTTCATAGGGTACTATTCTACTCTGCCGGTACCTCACGGCAATGTACAATTAATTAATATTATCAGCCACCATCTATTTTAATACAAGGCTCTTAATATATCAATGGTTAATTTAAAAAAAAATGCCGTGTGGTATCGTCGGAGTAGAATAGTACCTCCCTCTATATCAGGTGTCGCACGAAGTGATTAAGCTACTGAAACCGACATATGTCGGTATATCCATCCAAAACAGCGAAGCGCAAATACTACAGGTTGATATACACCCTATGGTCTATGTCCAACAGTGAACTTTATATGGCTGATATGATGATAATGATGATGATGATGATGATTGGTAAATTGGTATTCATTATCCTTTTTATGATATTTTTTATTGCATTAAAGCAATAGAAACTATTAACTTTTTAAGATGAATGTTTTGTGCACGCCGTCGCTAGTAGAAGTACTGACTTGGCCGAGGTGATACGGGGCCTTTATTGCCAGCAGTTTTTTTTAGACTATTTTCTAGTGGATCGCTTAATAAACCTGCCGTATTCTCAGTTATAAGACTCCGTTACCAAATTATCGTAGAGTTTGGAGTATTATTGTTTTTTGAGTATTTAAACTTAACTGTGATTAAATCTAAATAAAATTTATTTGATTGTCAAAAAAACTACTTTTTAACGGCTTTTACACCTGTATTTTTGTCAAACAATATTATTTGACAATCTTTAAAAAGGTTATCTAATAAAAATTCTTGAAAAAGGATTCGGTCTAATAAAAATTCTAGAATTATATAAATCGCATTTTTAAACCGTTAACAAAATACATGATTTTTCTAAATAACTTGTAGCTCACAAAAGGTACGAGTCGCATTCAAACTTGGTATTTTCCATAAATCTTACACATATTTTATCAGTACAACTAAAAATTATACAAAAATACCAACAAAACAAAGACATGCATTATCTTTGTAGCCTTTCGGCGACAACTTTAGCCCATAGGACTCTCCAAAGTTGGGAGAAAGTTGCCCATAATTGCCGCGTTAGCACAGGGTTGGCAATCGCAGAGCGACAATTCTGCTGCCCATTCTAGCCCTGTGAATTTGAGTTACACTATTTTAGATAGATATACCGCTAACTATTGTTTCCAGTGCCTAACCTTACTGAACCAGCAAAGATCATTATTTGATATAGTAAATTATGAAAATAATAAAAGAATATTATAAAAATATATAGTTAATAGAATGTCTAAGATACATAATTATTAAATAAATTTAATTAAAAAAAATGTTGCCTTGAGCATAGCTATTTTTTCCTTATAACGTTCTGCTCCTAAAAGAAAAAGTAGAACTCCATTTAAGAAAATTCAGAATTTAAATCTCTGGCTTTCACTTAAAAAGTATAACTAAACAATCGTGCCATGAAATGGGTCTTTAAAGCGGCATAAAAAAACTCTATGATGTGCTAACAATGGTTGATAAAAAGAATAATATAGAATCGGAACACAATAGCAAGCAACAAAATTGCCTCTCGGCCGTGAAATTGGCCGGGCTTTCATCTGTCCGTTAATATATACGTAAAAGTTAAATACTTACCAAAGTCTATATCAAAGGAACAATGTAAGAACATTGTGTATGTATTTATTTCCCAACTGACTGATCAGTCGATGATCTGCCAAAACTATTTATGTCTTATGTAGACAGAAGTTAAGTTCCTATTCGCTTTTAATAAAATGATAAGAAATTTTATTGAGGATTTTCAAAATAAACCACTAATCGTTTTTTTGGAAATATATAGTTACAATTTATATACCACGATTTTTTTTTATATTCTTCTTATATTTTTCATTGAACCAGGTGATCAAACAAGCATGCAGACGCTTGTAATCTACATCATCATCATTATGCTAGCCATTGAAAGTCCACCGGCTGAACGTAGGCCTCTCCAAAAAAGGAGACTTTTACCCATAACTGCCGTGCTTGGCAAGTGTGTTGGCAATCAAAGAGCGCAGCTTTCACAACGAGGATGCTGCTGCCCATCTCTACCCTGTGTATTTGAGCTGCACTATTTCGGATGGATATACCGCCATCTGTCGGTTCTGGTACGTTAGTCACTTTTTACGACTCCTGGTGCAGTGAGAGGTACTATTTAACTCTGCCGGTACCTCATGGCACGCTTGTGAAATTGAGGTACCAATGCAGACGACCTTTGTTTGATGTCTACCTCATGTAAACATAATATTGTCAAAGCAATGTCTACACCCTGTGTAGTATTTTCTCTGCATCAGTTATCGTAAGAGGCGACTCAGGTATCGAAATCAGATGGCAGTTATCCTAGTCTAGTCCTGGTTGCAATACAACTAGGCAGGGATCAGCCATAGCTATATCGTCGCACAGCTTGGCTCGCTTTGCGATTAACTTCTCGGGTGCCCAACGCGGCACTATTCCCCGATTCTTGGAGAGATATTATCATGTTATGTCCAAAACTCTCTTATTGTATTTATGTGATAGGCCCGATGGCGCAGATGGTAGTGATCCTATCTTGTGTGCCAGGGATCGTAGGTTTGATTGTCACTAAAGCAAATATTTAAATGATGATATGATTGTGTTTGTTCTGTGTCTGGGAATATGTATTTAAGTAGTATATCACGGAATCGACTTATCACGGAGTCAGGTCAATGTATGAGATGTTGTGGGACTTGATTATTGTTGACATTTCTTGAACACCGACGAACGGTAAACTCACTGAAGGAAACTTACGACCAGTGATTTGTTTATAATAAAAATTAATTGAGATTCTAAATGCCTTGTTTCAATTTTAAAATTAGTTTTATATAAGTGACCGTGTTAATCCGTTTCTTATTTTGTTGGGAAAAATTCCTGATTTATCCTAGATATCGCATAAAACTGTTATTACACAGCTCTAAAATGATATTGTAATTTGCCTAAATCCAAAGTCTTCATTGAGTTTTTCCCGGTACAAGTTTTCAAACTCCAATATTCAAAACTCAATACGCTCAGGACGTTTCACGAATGCTAATGTCTTATAAATGTTTGTTTGTAACTTTAAATTGTCTCCGACGTGTATCTCCCATTAACTAGGGAACGAGATGCCACTGCTATCGGTAAATTGAGATAAAAGAGCGGGGGACGTATTTTTTGAAAAATTCTGTAGCCAAAATCAGAGCAGTGAATCGCTCTCAATAATGGACATACACAATGAAGAGGGCAATGCATAACAAATTTAGAACTAACAGGTTCGTAAGGTCGTGAGGTACCAGGAGTGTAGATTAGAACCTCCCTCTTAACAGAACGGCGGTATATCTATCCGAGACAGTGTAGCTCAAATAGGGTTAGGATAGCAGCATCGCAATCGCATTGATATGATATGATATGATATGATATGATATGATATGATATGATATGATATATTGTAGTATATGTAGTATAACTTTTTCGTGGGGAGTTCTATATCCAGCGGTGGACATCCAATGGCTGTAATGATGATGATGAAACGGGAGTGCATCTTTAATATAAAAAAAATTTTGTTGTTGAAGTTATTAAAATGAAATTCAGTATGAGGGTTCATCATTGATAGTCATAAAATACATGTCACATTATATTCGAAAACCATTCCTTAAAAGGGGTAAGGGGGGGTTGCAAAGTCAGTATAAACGTTTATTATCGCAAGGTCTTTACCAGCGCTTTCCAAAGTTAATGACACAAGGAATTCAAAAATAAGGTATAATGTTTATAAAACAGGTCTAATTTATGTAACGCAAAATACTGCATGTTATTTTTAAAATTATAATTAGTTAATTTTTGCCCCACATTGTAAGTTGTCATCAGATTTGCCATTCGCGTATTCTTCTGCGAATAAGCATTCATGAATTTGTATACCGTCTTACATATAAAATACATTAGTTAACTAACTTTTGTATTGTACAACTTTTACTTCTATTCAATTCGTATCTTCACCATACAAAAGGTAGAAACTTTTCTCATATGAATTGTAGCGGTGAACACAAAATAATAAGTTTAACTAACTTTTATTTTCTATTGCGAAACTAAACTTGAACAAACCTTTACAAACAAGTATCCACTCAAGTATAAATTTAACAAGCATGCTGCAGACAAGTAATAAAGAATATATATTTAAATCGATAGATGGCGCTGAACGCTTCCATGATTCCACGTAACATGATTATCTAACATGCAACTGAATTAAAACCTGTAATTTAATTTATTGGCATGAACGAGTCATTATCGAGAGAGATATCATTAAGGCTGCCAACACGTTTATGATGAGATGAGTTTATGAATTATGATAAAGATATAATAAAAAGTATTTAGTTAGAAATAGTTTTAAATTGCAATGTTAAAAGATAATCGTGCTTTATTCTACCAATAACATGTATAAAGTACCGGCAGAGTAGAATAGTATCTCCTACTGAACCAGGTGTCGTAAGAGACGACTAAGGTACCAGAACCGACAGATGGCGGTTTATCCACCTGGAACAGTGCAGCTCAAATGCAAAAGGGAGAGATGGGCAGCAGCAACCCCATCGCGAATGCTGTGCTCTGCGATTGCCAACACACTTGCCCAGCGAGGCAATTATGGACTAAAAACCTCCTTTCTTGGAGAGGCCTTTGTCCAGCAGTGGACTTTTAATGGTTGATACAATGATAATGATGATGATGAACATGTACTGGCAGCAGGCTAGTCTTAAAACTAATTTCAATACAGGTTCATCACTCGTGCCATCAGAAAAGAAACTACAAAAAATAGGGTGATAAAGGTTCCATCAATACTAAATAGTTAGTATTAATAGAACCCCTACCATCGTCATCGCTAACAAACAGCTGTCTTAAAGTTAGGCTAAAAAAATTTAATCTCAGGCAGTTTTATCATTAATATAATATTTATCACTTTAATATGCTTTTGAAACAAATAGAATTTAAAAGATAGATGACTCGTATGTTTCTGTCGGGTCATCAGGGTCATCAGTATTATGAATATAATTTAAATTAGTACATCATATTTCTGAATTATAAATGATTTATTTATTTTTGACGGTTCAAAAGTGCTTGTTATTTGATTAAATAACAAGGTACTAAATTATTTTAATCAGCTGTTTCAAAAAAACTACATACATAAGTGTTTGTGTTAAAAGCGTGGAATAATTCGCGTTCCCACCACTTAAAAACAGGAACGTAAATGCAAAAGCCAAACAGCGAGCGGAACTTTAAGCGACATTATTAATTCACTCGAACGAAGCTTCCTCTATGTGCTTAAATAATAAGGCAAGTGTTAGGCATAAGCGTCCATTGCAGCTAGGTCCACAGCTAAACGGATTTTATTTCATTCATAAACACAACAGATTGTTGTTATATAAATATTAAGCAAGCAATAAAACGGGACATAATATATAATAGGAAATTGCCTTATATAGCAAAATTGAGTACAGCATATTTTTCATACATACATTATGCCTGTGTTATGCCGTCGGGGTTGTATAGACGGAGTAGCAGAGACAATGGGTCTTCACTTGTAACGATCTTCGCATATCTATCTCGCTTCCCTTACTCGCATTAGTCCTTTCATACATACTTGTTTATTCATGGTACCTCCGAGTTGGTTGTTCTTTATTACCTCTTCTATTTTTTTATTTATTTTTTTTTTTATTATTCATATAATATTCAGCAATTATTTGCATAAACCCTTAAACGTGATAAATAAACCATTTCTTCTTTATCAATTGCTTCAAACTTGTAAAAGTTTGATATTCGAGTATTTCTAGGTAATTGCAACATTAAAGAAATGGCGGTGATTTGTCAGCACAGAAAGAAGAGTCTGCTAAGGTCTTCGCAGCACAATAGTAGTGCAGTCCCCGGCATGGGTAAGATGCAGATTCTTATCCCGCCTGAAGCCTGAGATAAGTAATTTATTTCTCATCATCATCATATCAGCCATAAGACGTCTACTATCGGACATAGGCCTCCCTAAGTAATTTCCAATAGGACCTGTTGTTTGCGGCCTGTGTCCAGCGCGATCCAGTCAGATCTTCTGTCCTGGTTGTTGGCGCCAAGACAAAAACGTTAGAACGTCAGTCGTGGTGATAAAACTATTATTACATAGGCCTCCCCGAGCGGTTTTTAATAGGACTGGTTGTGCGCGATCCTGTGGTTTTAGTCAGATCATCTATCCATCGTCCATCTTGCGAGTGGACGCCCTGCCGTTGCACTTGCCAGGACGTGGTCTCCATTCCAGAACTTTACAACTTCATCGGTATTCTACCCACTGCCACTTCAACTTACTAATCTAACTAAAACATTAACTCGATATTAATATAAGAACGAAAGAAAAAGTCACCTTTTAGTATAAAATTTGATCCCACGAATTATAGATCAATGACACGTTAAGTTCATTGAAAAAGTTTAATCTAGGATATGGTATCACAATCAATTTTTGTTCAGATTTAGTCTAACAACCCTTAATAATGCAATTACAATCAAGACAAAAACAATTATAAATTATTGAAATACATTGATAGACTTTCTCATTGAATTGACCCCATTATGTAATTAACGTACCACAATACAATTTTGGAATAGGAAAAAATACTATTTACAGTCACCTTATTTTTGTGCATTAATAAAACAGGTAAATGTTTACATCAGGTAGACTTCATACAAAAGTCATTTGCATTGTTACCTCACTCTCACCTATTTCTACCGCCAAATAGCAGTGTTCGCATTACTGTGTTCCAGTGTGAAGGGTGAGAGAGGCTATGAAATTACTGGGTAATTTAACAAAATATCACAGAATTGGCAACGCGCTAGTGATATCCTCATGCTTATCACCACGTAACCTGTATGCTTGTTAGTCGAACTTGTCTACAAAAAAAATAAAAATACGATAAAATCTTTTCTATATACTGACTCGTTTTAAAAACCCTCTTTAAAGAGGCACACGTATTATGAATATATTAGCCTGGAATACATACTTTCAATAGCATTACCTATGTTCCAACCTTCATTCATATTGCAAGTGATGTCTAGAAGCAACTTAAAAATTCCCAGAGCATGCGCTGTGTTTACACGTAGTTAGTTGATAAATTATGCAACCGTGCTATGCTTACATCGATAGAACTCGTCTGTTTTAAACAAATAAGAGAATATGGTAGCTGAAAAAAAAGTACCTCCCTCTGTACCAGGTGTCGCAAGAGGCGACTCCTCATCAACCTGACCAACAGTCTACCCCAAATACAAGAGCATTCCCGTCACCAAGCTGAGCTTTGCGATTAACGACTGTGCACCGTGACATTTATGAGTAACACTTCCCCTTTCCAACACCCAAAATCATCGATACTGGGTGTTGATAGTGAAATATTTTTCTAACAGCTAACAAGATAAAGAAATTCACGTTTTTGTACTATATGATTCCTTTAATCTTTGACAATAAGGCATACATTTATATTTATTTTTAAGGTCTCATCCGTTAAACAGATGGGCAAAGATTAAGGTTATAATATTATTATAACCTTAATTATCACCCATCTGTAATATTCCAAAACATATAATCGCGACTATATTATTAAAAATTTCCATAAAGCGTATTACGCAGCTATGAAGAGGTTTCTAAATGGTACTCTGGGGGAATTTCCTTGTTAACTAAAAGAAGTTGTAATGGTAATTCCTGCTAGAATATCATTTCAGAATATAGAACCTTTTTTGGTTCAATAAAACTTGGTATAATACAAATTCTAAACGTGTTTTAAGGATAAGCTTTAAATACAAAAAATGTTTAGACAAAATAAGGCTTCAAAATCAATGGGATCGTTACAGGGTATTTGTAAATGTTCCTGATTAATAACTGAAAACAAAAATAATGAAACAAAGTTATCTAGCAACTATGATAACACTTTGCAGAACGCAGTGCGCGGTATGTGACACTTATAGACGCCCCCGTCAATTAACTTGCAGGACCGAAGGTTTCTAAAAGGCAACCTGCAAAAATAAAATATGTTTTAAATTTTCCTAGTTCTAATCCATAGACTGACATACAAAGGTTGAAGGTTGTTTAAACGGATTGCAGTAAAGCGTTTGATAAGGTCTGCTATACAGTTTTTTTTACCAATATTAAAACAATTATGTCTGGTGGATTAACTAATAAATAAATACATATAAAATCTGACGCATTATCATCATTGACCTGACTTAATAAGTCGCTCAAAACACTGCTTAAAATACAATACATATATAAAATAGTCAGACACAGGGACCAGACACAGAATAAATACAAATATTCATCATATATATATTTTTCTTAGGTGGGAATCGATCCCGAGACCCTTGGCGCACAAGATGGGTATACCATCTGCGCTATCGGGCCCATCAGTGCTCGGATCAGTACTAAATTCTTACTCGTTAACTAGATTCTTTTTCACTAACGCGTATTCACCGGTACTTGACATATAGATTGACATATCTTGCAAGGCTATTATTTGGGTCTCATTTTATTTTACCTTTTGACCAAAATAAACTGCCTAATTTAAATATGCTAGCTCCTTTCTCTATATCGACAGTCTAATAGTAAATTAGGTCACGTTATCGATTCCGAAGACGACGCTTCGAGGTTGCAGGAGGATTTGATCCATTTGGGTTGGGAGGTTGGAACTATACGGTAATATAGTCAGAGATCACTATATACACTTGAACCAAAATTAAACATTTATTTTCCAATTATACAATGTCGCAAAATGTGTAATTTATAAATTTTTAAATGTTTAAAACGCTAGAATTAGGATGCCATTTCGCTCCCCCTTACTCACATTAGTTTATTTATTTATTTAACTTTATTGCACAAAATGTTACAGAATGTACAAATGGCGGACTTAATGCCAGATGGTATTATCTCCCAGTCGACCATTACACAAAACAGAACATATATATATATATATATATATATATATAGTGGTGCAGACAATATACGAGTATATACAAAATAGATAAACGTGGCATACATATTTGTATAAATAAACGCAATAAATGCATATGATATAAAAAATATATTAGTTATTTCATATACGCACGTCTTTTTCTTGGTACTTCTGACCTGGTCCTTCTTTATATTTATATATATCTTCTACCTGGTTAAGCCCTTGGTTAAGTCCCTTCTTTATATAATACTACTTCTACTCGCTTAAGATTTGTTCGCCTCGGTCGTCCTATACTAACACTTCCATTTACTTCTGCTCTATATATGTTTGCAGTCATTCTACTTTCAGCCATCCTTTCGACGACTTGAAAACAGAGTTTATTTAATTTTTATACCACTTTTGCCTGTCCGTTTTACATGGAATACCACTTATGATATCAGATGAATTAGAAGTAGAAGGAATGAATTTACTATAAATAGCGCGGCAAATATAAGCAAAATTCACTCTTTGTTAGAGAGGCCTATGTCCTTTAGCAGACTTCTAATGACTAATGTGATCATTTTTTATATGATGAACTGTTACTTGCATCATATGAAGCGTTTTTGGGGTGTTCTAGTTATAACATACAGAATTCCTGCTCGAACTGTCATGACAGCGGTGTTACTAGCAAAAATGCAGAGGTTCCCCCAGCGATACTCAAATATTTTTGCCATTCTAATTAGCTACTCTACATTACCTATACACTATTTTCTAATAAAAATAATATATTTTGAAGAGACTGCTTCATGATATGTCCAACCCAAGAGTAACCAGATAATTCCAACACACGCTACATAGCAAGCTAGATTTTATGCATCAGATAATCCCTAGAGTAATTGACCAATTCAAAGTCAACCGAACGCCTTTCCAAACCTCAGTTAATAAAGAAGAATAGTCATAACGCAGTTCCCCTCTTTTTATAGCTACTTATAATCTTCTAAAGCAAGATGCGTTGACGAGCTCTATAATCTTACCAGATTAAGCCAGACGAAAGAACCATCAAGAGATATAATTCTATCATTCCCCAAGTAAGACACTCTCACATGCATTCTACTGCAGAACTGAATGTAATAGCAAATTATTGCAGCCATAACTCGCAATTTAGAACAAATTGCTTGAATTTAGTTTGCGACTGTTTTGCATCTGCAGTTACATCCGTCAAGGCTATGTTTGGATTATACGCTTAACTATTTTAAACCGTATCGCGAAGGAGGAGAGTGCATAGATGCAGGAATTTCTTAGAATTTTGAGAATTGTTCACGGTAGTGGAGCTTGCTCAGTTCATAGCGTTGCTAATAAATGTACGGAATATTAGGCCATTTTGTCCATTTCTGCTCTAATTCACATTCCATATTTGTGAACCAGCCTAAAATAAGTCTTACAGGCATATAAATAGCATGGAAGTGTCTGCAGAAAACATTTAAATATATTAGCTATATTTTAATACAGTAAAAATATTTTACCCCTTTGTTAAAGATGATATTATGAAGTCAGCAAACAAGCAAGCGTCCGCTTGACGGTAAACGTGACCGCAGCCTATAAACGCTTGCGTTATCTCAAGGATATCACTAGTGTGCCACTAACCCTATGAAGTGAAGATACAATGTCACATTTACCCAGTAATTTCACTGCCTCTCTCACCCTTCACACCAGAACACAGTAGAAATAGGTAAGAAAAAGGTACGAGCACGATGAGTCGACCTTTGTAAGAGGTCTAGTGAAGAAAAAGTGACTAAAACTATTTTGTACTATAAATACATTATATTTATTAAATAACTAATACACCACACACTACTGTTTCAATGGTGGCATAGATGGTAGTGATCCTATTAAATGCGTCAGGGGTCGTGGTTTCGAACCATATCCAGAAAAAATATTTATATTTCTATTCTATGACGATATTTCTGTTTGTTCTGTGTCTGGGTGTTCGAATTATATATTTAAGTATTATATATATTATGCCCCTGTTGCCTGATGTCCGTAACACAAGTCCTTCAAGCGACTTACCACAGAGTCAGGTCAACGTATGAGATATTGTCTGAATATATGACGGTACATTGAAGTTAACAATAATTATTTTTATAATGTCAAACAAAGGATGAAATATTTTAGTCGTCCAGTTGTATATCCAAAACGAGAAAATTTACTGGATTCCTCTTACTTGATCACTATATGAAATCCTCGAAGAATACAACCTCCTTTTGGAAACTTGGTCTAAGTCCAAAAAGTGACATATCAATAAAAATGGGAATCCTAAGTTTGCAGAAACCTAGGGAGAATCATTAACTCCGTTAGAAAAGAATAAACTGTTGCAGGCCAAGCATGTCAGTTCACTATGTTTTTCGTGTATCAAGAAAGCTAAATTGGTATGGAAATTGATAATTGATCTCTTGAGAGCGACTCATCTCAAAATTAAGATTTCGGAAATTAATTGCGATTAGACGAGAAATAAGACGCAATCATGATTTTGAAGATGTTTCATTAATTAAGACGTATTCTATAGGGACTATTATATATACATTTGTAGTGTAATCTTAAAGATTTTAACACTTACCTAAGTATATAATATATACCTATACTTGCATGTTTCACATATTTTAAATAATAGATTTGTTTCAGTTATACTAAAGTTATCGTATAATTTATGTAATCAATTCTTATTTTTGTCTATTCTTATAGTTACTAACTAACAGTGTATGATGCTTGGGGTCTCTTTGCGCGATCGAATCAGGAATGAGGAGATTCGTAACAGAACCAAAGTTACCGACATGGCCCGGTGAATTAGTAATCGGTTAGGGCATTTGATACGCAGAACTGATAGCCAATGGAGTTGTAAAGTTCTGGAATGGAGACCTCGTACCAGCATACATATGGTAGGGCACCCGCAAAATGGATAGACTATATGACTAAAACCGCAAGATCGCGCTGGATACAGGCTGCATATACAGTATCGGCAGAGAAGAATAGTACCTCTGTACCAGGTGTCGCAAAATGCGAAAGAACCAACAGATGGCGGTATATTCATCCAAAACAATGCAGCGCAACTGCCCCAACAGCTTTGCGGGCGCGACCGCGCGTTTAGCGCGGTCGCGCCGCGGTCGGCTTCGGGGCACGCAGGATGAATGCGAGCATCGGACCTCTCATCTATGAGAGGCCCCGCCCCGCTCTTTTTCGGTGGCGCTGGAATTGACGTCTAAGTAGTCCAGCAATGAGTTCGTCCTAAAAAAAGCGCAACTACCCAGGGCAAGGATAGGCAGCAGCATTCCCGTCAGCAAAGCTGCGCTCTGCGATTGCCAGCACGGTTACCCAGCGCATTATGGACATTTACGGCATTTATGGACAAAATTTCCCCTCTCTAGGGGAGGCCAATGTCCAGCAGTGGACTTTCAATGGCTGGAATGATGATGATGACAAACAGTATTTTTCAAATACCTATTACGGCAATAGCTTAAGTATATGTAATATTGTCGCATTACCAGCAAACATAACGGCATCACAAAACACTAATGTAACACATTAGTGTTTTGTTCTTAATGAATAGGTAAAGGTTGAACCTAGAACTCCCAAGAGTTACTTAAGCACGCAATTACCATTAGCTAAAACCTCTTTGCGGGCACACACGTCGCCCAGTTGACATTTCTTTACGGATGCCTCGATAATTTAACTTAACTACAAGTGTTATAGTGAATACGAAGGTCAGATTGTTTTATTTTCTGATATTATTATATTATATTTTTATTTAGAGCAACTGTATTCCAGGCCAGATAAGTAATAAATACCGGTTCGATTCTCAACTTTAACCTAAGACAAGTTAATTTTTAAAAATAATTTTGCGCGTAAATACATTTCGATTATGTTTTTTATCTATACGGGCCCGATAGGGCAGATGGTAGTGATCCTGTCTTGTGCACCAGGGGTCGTGAGTTCGATTCCCACCCAGAGCATATATTTATATGATGATATTTGTGTTTGCTCTGTGTATGGGTGTAAAATATATGTATTTAAGTAGTATATTTGTGATTCCTCTGTTGTCTGACATTCGTAACACAAGTGCTTTAAGCGACTTACCACGGAGTCAGGTCAATGTATGAGATGTTGTGGGAATTATTATTATTATTATTATACTAATAATATAAAGGTGAAGAGTTTATTTGTTTGTTTACTTTTACGTGCTAAACTCCGGAACCACTAGTCCGATTTGAAAAAATCTTTCAGTATTGAATATTCATTAATTAGTAATTAGTCATTAATAAAAAAAAGATTTAATGATGCGAGGATGCCTTATATTCCTACCAAAGTCACTATTTCACACAGAGGAAGTCGCGGGCACTGATAGTATATGTGTATATATATAATATGGATGTAACAAAAAAAACATGCATAAAATACGCAGTTCAAAAGAATAGACCTTTTAGAATTTTATAATAAAAGTAAATAATTTCATATGATAATCAAAAACAATATATCATATAATAAATATAAAACATTATAAATTAGTTATTCTTTTTACCTTAAAAGCTAAAAAGAAATAAGGAGCCCCTTCCTCTTAAAGGAAAACACTTGGAATTCTCGAAAGCCGATTTCCAGTGTTCCCGTTAGACGTACTTTATTATTTTGCTTTGTTTCAAAGGGATTGAGACAGGAGCCGGGAGCCGTTATGAACCTTAACGACAGCAGAGAACTCCGACTCCTCAATTGAAACTTGATTCTTTTCAATTTTATTTTTTAAGTGACAGTCAATTCTGCCCAAAAAAATATGTTTACATTGATGGGGTATTGTAAAGTATACATAAATTGGCATTTCAAGAAGATAACAGTCCATATTTATTTTAAACTAACTGTGCCCGCGACTTTGTCCGCGTGGAATAGTTTTATTGGGTACCATACCTCTTTACCTCAACTTACATAAACTTTGAATGTCATGTTTATTTATATCAAATCAATAGCCTGAAAAATAAGTTTCAAGTTTCTAGCTCTAAAAATAGCGATACTTCTATATAACTTTTCATCCCCCCTTTCGACCCCTTACAACCCTTATTTCGAATTAAAAAGCAGCCTATGTCCTTTCTCAGGATCTAATGATTACCTGTGCTAAATTTTATCAAAATCGGTTAAAAAGTTTAAGCGAGAAAGCGTAATAGACAGACAAAGTTACTTTCACGTTTATAATATTAATATACTCGTAGAAGAGAAGTAGAGATAAGTAGGGATTGCTTAATTAGCAAACAAACACACTAAGTGGTATACACGCTCTTATTGTCACAAACATATAACCAGCGCATTGTCAACCTCGTTACTTGAAGATATTTTGTAACATAACTCAGTATTTTCATTGCTTCGTTCACCTTTCATACCGGCACAGCAATGCGACCATGCTGTTTGTAATAGAAATAGATAAGAGTGTAATACCAACGCAGAAGACGTTTACCAGAGATTAACCTGAAGTTGCGATTGGTACCGGCAGAATATAATAATAAATTCTCCCCCTGTCGTGCCAGATGTGGTGAGAGGCGACCGAAGTACCAGAACCGACAGAAGGCGATATACCCATTCAAAGCAGTGCAGCTTGAATGCACAGCGCGGGGATGGGCAGCAGCGTCTCTATCGCGAAAGCTGCGCTCTGCGATTGCTAATACGCTTGCCCAGCATGGCAATTATGGGCAAATGAGTTGTTCATCATATCAGCCCATGGAAGTCAACTATTCCATTGGCTAATATGAAGAATCTGAAGTAACAATATTTTTTAATACTTTAATAAAACATATTCATTTACATGTTTCAACGACATTATCATAGCAGATATAGAATAGCCACTGCTGGACATTACCCCCCCCCCCCAAAAGGGAGATTTTGCTCAAATTTGCCGCACTGGGTAGACATTGTGGTAATTACAGAACATAGCTTCGCGGTGGGAATACGACTGCCCACCGCCGTCCTACTGCATTCGAGCTTAAACCACTAGGATAAAATATCATCATCATCATCATACCAGCCATTGAAAGTTCACTGCTGGACATAGGGCTGTCCTAGAAAGGAGGTTTTTTGCCCATTATTATGCTGATCATGGGTGTTGCCAATTATAGAGCGCAGCCTTTGCTATAGGGATGCTGCTGCCTATCCCCACCCTGTGCATTTGAGCTGAACTGTTCCGGATGGCTATACCGCCATCTGTCGGATCTGGAATTAGTCAACTCTTACTACACCTGGTACTGTGGAAGGTACTATTCTACTCAGCCGGTACCTCATGGCTAAAAAGGGGAAAAATTATAGATTTGAGCTTTACTTTTTTATATATCGACAAAAGCGTATGGTCCGCCTGATAGTAATCCTCAATGAAGCCTTTAGACGCTTGTATTACCACAATTACATTACCAGCGCGTTGCCAACCATGTAAGATTAAAAAGTTATATCACATTATTCAGTAATTTTACGGCCCCTCTCACATATCGAACCGGAACACAGCAATGCGATCTCTGTGACCTTGGTTTGATCTCTACCTCGGGTAAAAAAAAAGGGTGGATATAAGAATAGACAAGGGAGACTTTTGTTAGTCCACCGTCAATAATAACATTATCACAAGAGACGATGAGAGACACAAAATATCTCAACAAACAATTATCACACCTTGAGTTGTAAACAAAATGTTTCACACAATTACAGCTCTAAGTCGAACTCCACTCTCCCGTGAGAGTCTTTGACGCTTCCTTGGGGGATTTAAAATAACGAGACTGCGGAGCCACCGATACTACAACCGTGAAAAGGCTTTCCATTCTCTTTGAGGATATACTGTCTTCATAAAATGTAGACCGCGTGATTCTCGGGCAACTTCTTGTTAAGATCCTTACCGTATTTAATAACTATCAAAGTTTACCTTCGCGTAGCCTGTATGTGGAATAATTAATATATTCCCTCATCTTCTCATACGTTGACTTGATTCCGTTTTGAGCCGCTTAAAGCACGCGTGTTACGGATCCCAGACAGCAGAGGAATCACAAATATAATAAAAATATTTAACACCCAGGCACAGAACAAATACTAATATCATAATTTTAATAGTTGCTCTGAGTGGGAATCGAACACACGACCCTGGCGGACAAGATAGGATCACTACCATCTTCACCATAGGGTCAGAATATAATATGCACACGATATGTGTATGAAAAACGAGACAACACAAAAATGACAAAAGTATAATAATACCATAAACTTGCATTACATATGATATTCTAATATTGAATTTCTTATCTTATTTTGGAAATCAAACCAAAACGTCTGGTATAAAGTATAACAAATATATACCTAAATCGCGTTAAAAAGTCTGGAAAAAGTGGACTAATTATAAACTTAACATGCAATATAAAAAAAAGCATTGTATAATATGCATTTTTATCGGGTTATATTATAATGTCTATTGCTTTACAGTCTCTATTGTTTTTAGTTCATTTGACATTAGTTATATAAATTGAATGTAGTACAATTTTATTGAGAAATCTTTCTAGATCTGCAGAAATGAAGCTTTAATTCAGCAGACTTCCTCAAATTAACAAACTATTTTCAATGCTCGTCGCTTGGCGCCATTTTTATCTTTTACATTCATTTGTTCACTAATTGTCGATTTGCCAAGAGCACAGCTTAGAAAATTCAGTAGACCTATTTTCGTTTTTTTACCGCCAAATAGCAGTGTTCGCATTCAAGTGTGAGAAAGGCAGTGAAATTATTGGATAAGGTGACATAACATTTGAATACATAATACTTAAAATAACTAAGGCACGATGTCGGTAATGCGCTAGTGATAAATTTTTGATATTACAAGCATCTGCAGGCTTTTTTATCCAGGTTCAATAATAAAAGACCGTTGTTCCATTTTCGACAATATGTTAGAGTATTTCCAAAGAAGATTCATTTATAAAATTTAATTTAAAGTTTATGTTAAACTTTTTTAACTAATGAAACTGATAAAAAAGAATAATGAAGGTGGCGAAGGTGAATTGACTCCTGAATGGTCTAAGTCCAAATTTTTTTGAAACATTTATAATAATACCTTACATTACATGACACATTTGGCTGATGGTAGTGATCGTATCTAGTACGCCAAGGGTTCGATTCCCACCTAGAGCAAATATGTATATAATGATATTTGTCTTTTGTCTGTCTCTGAGTGTCAAAATAAATCCTAAGTACTTGCCTTTGAATAAATTCAAGAAAAATGTTAAAAATAAGCTTATCTTCAAAACTTACGAATGCGTTAAAGATTATGTCAACGATATAACTGCTTGGGATTGAACTGCTTTAACCATTATCTTTAAGACAATGGCTTGTTAGTGCCGACGCAGGTAGGGGTTACGTCGCAATTAAAATAGCGCCAATTACTACATAGGTGGTGTTGGTAGAACCTTTATCACTACCAGTTTTTCTTACAGGTTCCTTTCTGGTGAGTCGCGTTATGAATTTGCAGTTAACTCATTTTTAAGACTCTTCTGTTGCCGACAGACTAGTTTAAGGTAGGCCTATTGAAATTATCTGTGTTAGATGACTTTTAAGATCTCTTAGGTCTGCAGGGTGGTCTGTAATATATATAAAATGCTTAAAATCACTTTCTTATTGGAAATATTGATGTTATTTTTATTGTTTATTTAATTATTATTGACGATTTAAAAGTGATTGTAATGGGTTTACTTGAATAAAGTATATTTGGCTTTGACATAGATTTTAAATACATATACATTTAAGTAGTATATTTGTGATTCTTGTTTCAGAAGTTCCACAGAGTCAGGTCAATTTGTAAGATGTTGTGGGAATTTAGAATTATCACAATTATAATACACGCAAAAAAAACGAGACAGACTAATTAATCATCATCTTTATTATTACAGCCTTTGAAAGTCCACTGCTGGACATGGGCTTCCCCAAGAAAGGGGGAATTTTGCCCATAATTGCCGCGCTGGGCTGGCGCTATTGGCAATCGCAGAGTGCAACATTCGCGACGGGGGTGCTGTTGCCCGTCCCCATCCCTTGCATTTTGAGCTACACTCTCTCAGATAGCGCTATTTTTCTGGTACCTTAGTCGCCTCTTACAACGCCTGGTTCAGAGGGACTCTATTATACTCTTTTATAGTCAAACTAATAAGCTCCAAAAACTGCGCCCTCTGTACACTACTGCTCTATGTGTAGAGCCACAAGGTATTTAATTAAACAGAACAACCTCTTTTTGCTCAGCAAAACGAAGTTTTAGCTGGCTTAGATCTACGGCCACTTTAAACTGGCGAATATTTTTCGAAGAACTAGTGGTTAATGATGTAGATTGGTAAAAAGGGAAACTTGTAGACTTGCAACTGATATCTGGACTAAAACGGTATTTTTTTGGTTTATAACTAAATAATTAGCAAAATGTATGGGTAGATCTCATACTAAACTCATCTGCACGGGTACCTCATTCTAACCTATGTACGCAGTGCTGTGTTCCAGGTCTAAAGGGTGGGAGAGGCAATGAAATCACTGAGTAATATGACACATTTCAATTTACAAATAGAAATGCTCATCACACAATTGTTTTAATAGCAATAATACTGCCAGAGAAGATATCTTCTAGAGGTCTATTGATTATAATCAAGAGTCCGGAAGAACAGTCGATGACTCTGACATACAATCTTAGTGTATAGTGACATAAGCTGTTGTATAATTACTAAATACATGTGACTGGTGTAGCGGATAAATTTTGTATATACAGAAATACCTCCTTCACGTAGTTGTATGACGTCCCATGCTTGTCTCATTAAGTAGTTAAAAGCCTTAAGTTAATGCTGTTAGAGATAGCGTTAAGTTGAAAGTGTTATAGAAAGACAATAGAGTAATTATAAATATAGACTGACACCCAGGCACAGAACAAACACAAACGGTCATCACATGCATGTGATTCACATTTGTAACAGACTTGACGACATTACTAAATGCGCCGTAAAGCCTGTCACATAATATTAATGTTTGCTTCACTTGTGTAGCCCGATGAGGTACCGGCAGAAGAGAAAAATACCTCCGTCTGTACCAAATGCTGTAGCTCAAATGCACAGGACGGGGATGGGCAGCAGCATCTCCGTTGCGTAACGCACGCTATGGAATTGTCAACACGCTAGCCCAGCACGGCAGTTATAGACGAGATTCCCCTCTTTCTTGGGGAGGGGGGCAATGTTCAGCAGTAGAATTCCAAAGGCTGTTACGATGAAGATGATGACACTTGTTAAAAAAATATAGTTTTGTGAATAGATTTAAGCCTTAGTATTCAAGTTCCGAAATTCACTTTAATTTTATTTATATCACAGATTCTCCAACACAATTGTTTGCTTTTCGCCAAGAAATAGATTAAGAAAACACAGTGTTCAAATACTGAGACGGCCGAGTGGAGTGCACACACGTCAACACCTGCGCAAACACTTGTTAGAATCTAAATTCCATTTACACAATTAAAAATAAACAAATTCCCACAACTTTCATATATTGACCTGATTCCGTAATAAATCTCCTGAAGCAATTGTGCTAAGGAAGTCAGACAACAGAGGAATCACAAATATACTAATTAAATACATACATTTAACACCCAGACACAGAACAAACATAAATACCATCATATGAATATTTGTCTTGGGAGGATCGAACCCACAACTTTTGGACAACAAGACAGGATCACTTCCAATTGCACCATCGAGCCGGTCAAGATTTCTTGTAGATATTAATAGAAATATATGCATATAATGGTTTTGTATCATAACTTTGAATTGATTTTAAATAAGGACCCCGCGAGCTAGAATGAAATTAATAAATAATTATTGTGGGTTATCCCTAAGACAGACATGTTATCGTGTACTTTTATGTAGACATTTTTAATAATTACAATACTGTATGTAGTACATTATTTTTAACTATGTATCTCGCAGGGTTCGCAAAAATAGACATCACATGGATGCATGCATGTATTATACATAAACTTTCCTCTTAAATCACTTTATCAGCCATTAAAAGTCCACTGCAGCTTCCTCAGGTTTGAGGGATTTTGCCCATAATTGCCGCGCTAGGCAAGTCAGTGTTCGCAATCGTAGAGCGCAGCTTTCACGACGGTGAAGCTGGCAACCATCTTGTTAGCTGGTTCCTTAGTTGTCTTACGACACCTGGTACAGAGGGAGACACTATTCTATCCTGACCTGGTCTAATAAAAATAATGATAAAATTGACTAGCCTACAAACTTAACATATTCCCTCAGAAATCGTTTAGATGCATCGACAATACACTACGTCTGTGAGTACGTAAGTGCCGCCCGTCATTTCATATGCATGCAATCGCAGGGGAATCAATTGGCCGCGCTCGATGCCAATTTTGGCACGAGAACTTGAGGAGTTTGGGAGTTGGTAATTTGATAGATCTTCAGTATGCTTATTAATTTAGACGGAGAGATGTGTGATATATATTCCACTAAAAACATAAATGTAAAAATAGAGCCAAGTTCAATACAAAAATTATTCTTGGCTGTGTAGAAAATGGTAAATCTAAATGAGTGCTAAGTTCTATGAAAAATCTAAATATGTATTTTTAGTAACAACAACATCATCATATCAATCACTGGAGGTCCACTGTTGAACAAAGGCCTCCCCATGAATGGGGGAATAGTGCCAATAATTCTCGCGCTGGACAAGCGTGTTGGCAATCGCAAAGCGCAACTTTCCCAATCGGGATGCTGCTGCCCATCCCTGCCCTGTATATTTGAGCTGCACTGACTGATATTCCATCAATCGGATCTGGTACCTTAGTCGCCTATTACGACAGCCAGCCATATATCTATCCAAAGCAGTACAACTAAAATACTACAGGGTGGGGAAGGACAGCGGCTTCTTTTTTGCGATTTTGTGCTCTGCAATTGCCATCACGACTGCCTGGTGCGGCAGTCATGAGCAAAAATCCCCCTATCTTGGGGAGGCCTATGTCAGAATGATGAATACACATAGACAATACCGCGCCAATATTTTAAATGATAGTAATCTTACTATATAATATGTACAATGTATATAATATGTATAATATGTACTGTATAGGTCAAACTTCAGTGTATTGTATCCGCATAGAATTTATTGATTCTTTTAACTCTTCAATACCAAATGACGTATAACATTTCTATATTTTTTCGATATGTTGGAATGGAGTGGCTAATGCTTGGAGTCGAGTTTGAATCACGAATGAGGAGATTTGTAACATAATCAAACTTACACTTCCCGGCATATTAGTAAACTAAAGTAGCAGCGGGCAGGGCATTTGGTACGTAGAAACGATGGCCGATGGAGTCGTAAAGTTCTAGAGTGAAGACCGCGCACTGGAAAGAGCAGCGTAGGGCGTCCTCCCACAAGATGGACAGACGATCTGACTAAATCCACAGGATTGCGCAGAACATAGTCCGCATACGACCGGTCCTATTGGAAATTACTTGGTAATTACTTGGGTAGCCTTTGTCTATGAGTGGATGTCTTATAGCTGGTATGATTCTTATGGTTGGAGTGAATTGTAGTCAGATTTTTTATTGTATTAATAACGAAACTACTTTTATCAGATTTAAAACACAGTTATTTCATACAACTTCGACGCGTTGGTTACCTCAAGTTTATTTAATGTTTATATAAAAAAAATAATTGGAAGAGGTTGCAATGCAACCGAAATATTAAAATCTAGTTTTGAAGCCATCCTCATCATACATGCTCGTTTATTCTTAGTACTTCTGACCTGACCCTTCTTTAATACCTCTTCTACATTTACAATACTTCTACAATACGAAGTTTTCTCTAAAACGTAACACACGCAAATATTTTAAATAATTAAGACCTTATACCATTGTTTTAAGGGTGTATTTGCAGTAAAACGAAAATCGTCTCTTCACACACTATCACAACACCCCATATTTATGCAGTTGGTCCCAGAGGAATGATTCGGTCGATGCAAATTCAAGTGCATTAGCCATTTCTCCCCATATAGGCACATAATTTGATAGACATGGGCAATCATAGTACACCGTTTATTCGTGTTAGTGGCACACTTCTGTACAGGGCACAGAGTTCAATTTCGGCCAGCACTAATATGAGAAACGTCCAGCTTCTAGTTTACTGGAAGCCTTTAGAAGTACAATCAAGTTACTTCAGTCGGAGGCTTCAGTTTCCGTTTTTGATTTTAGAAGGGAATTGATTTTGTCCACACAAATAAAATGCAAATTAAAGTATATTCACTATATACATAAAAATATACATATCTGTCTGTCTGTCTGTTTGTGTATCTCTGAAATGTGTGGGTTGATGGTAACTGGACTTTCACGGACAGATAGCTGATGTTTAAAGGAGTACCGTTGGCAGTGTGGTCCCGGCAGCGTAGAACAGTACCTCCCTCTGGACAAGATGTCGTAAGAGATGATTAAGGTACCGGAACCGACATATGGTGGTATATCTATCCGAAACAGTGTACCTGAAATGCAATAGGGTGCGAATGGGCTACGCTCTGCGATTGCCACCACGCTTGCCCAGTGCGGCAATTCTGGGTAATTTCCCCCCTTTTTTGGGGAGGCCCTCATCCAGCAGTTGATGTTCGGCTATTTTCAATACGTTTTATTCTCACGAGAACAGGAAATAATCGAGTGAAACCGTAGCACTCTGCTAATGTTTATATAATAACCTAGTGGAAAATAATAATAAAATATTTTACATAAACACATTACAAAAGTACGATTTCTTAATTTTTCGTCACATAGATACAGTGACAGACATATTTTGGGACGCTAACAACACTTATCGTTAAATTTAGAAATTTGATATTTTCAACTTATAGCTTTTGTGTAACTCTGATAAGTGAGTTATATTATTGTAAAGTTTCATAAAAATTCATTCAGTAGTTATAGCGAGAAAGTGTTTGTTACACGTACATCTATACATTCTTAAAAATTTTGTCGGTTATTTTATATAACTTTGTTTAACGCTTTGGTTTTTTGGTTATTTAATGTTTATATAAAAAATAAATTGGGAACAGTTGCAATGCAACCGGAATATCAACTATGAAATCTCGTTTTGAAGCCATCACCATCATATAAGCCATTGGAAGTCCACTGCTGGATATTGGCTTACCAAAGAAAGGGGACATGTTGCCTATAATTGCGCTGGGCAAACATGTTGATAATCACACAGCGCAGAATTTGCGACGACGATTCCGCTGTCCATCCCCGCCTTGTGCATTTCAGCTACGATGTTTCGAAAGGATATACCACTATCAGGCTGTTACAGTACCTCATTCATCTCTTACCTGGTATAGGAGGGAAGTACTATTCATGTCTGCTGGTATCCCACAGCCATTTGTATATATTATTAGGATTCAAAATGCAAATATTATAAGACACAACAAACACGAGAAGTATATTTGGGTACTTAAAAGTTTCTTTACAATTTGACAGAGTATCGCATTTCAATTCACACAATTCATAACCAAAGTCATTTGATAATCCGCAGGCGTTTTCGAATTAATCGCATTTGAATAACCAACCGATCTGGCCCCATTCATCATAGAGATGCCCCCCCCCCCCCACCCCCACGCAGCACATAGTTTAAAAGCAATCTGATTTGTACAGCTATTGGATTGTCCGGATAACCCCACTATTGGGTTGAAACCTATTGCTTCAACGTGGTTTCCTTGTATTTCTAAAATTGATTACGTTCGGGTGTATTAGATCGTTCAGATTGCATTGCGTGCTATAATGGTACTCCGGGACGAATCTACAAGTGCGGCGGTGAAGTGTACGACGTTCTGTGATATTTCGAGCGCATCGACACTTATGGACTTTTGGAATGATTACCATATCATATTAAAAATATGAATTTCATAGAAGTAATAATAAAAAATCCACACATCTCATACATATATATCTATCCCCAACAGGAATCACAAGATCAATACTGAAATACATATTTAACACCGCGACACAGAAGAAACCTAAATATTTATTCGTATATAGGTACTTCTATATCAATTCAGGGAAATGCTGTAAATTGTAAATTACAAGCGGAAGCTTCAGTTCGACTTTATTTATGCAAACATAATTATAAAACATACAATATACAATGGCTACAAATAAGCTAAATTACAATTTCAAAATATATGATAAAAATATACTAACTACATTAAATTAACAAATTAGGCAACAAGCGTATAGCAATAGAGAACAGCGAAAATTTTAAAATACAAATACTTGCATGACCGACACTTACATGATCTTAAACAACCACATATTGACATGGAAGCAGCAAATAACTGACTTAAGTTAAATGCACTTTTCCCAAAAACAGAAAGTTTTATTATTTCAATTCAAGACCACGTTATTAATACAATAAATAATTTATACAGTATTTGCTGTCAATTATATAAACTACTGCGAAACACTTGCTATACTACCAATATAGCCCAAAAACCAACTCTCAATACCACCAGCTATAAGATGTATTCTGGTAGAGCCATTCTGAATGACTGAACTGACACATCAAGTAGTAGTATTAGTAGTAATTATGTTTATATTACTATGCAGAAAGCACCTGCCTCGTTGTCCGACATTTCAGCACACACACTCAGATATTAGAGAAATTTTAACACAAAAATTCGAAACTAAGTGTAGAACACTACCTTTCAAATATCTTTATCAGCATCACCATAATCATATGCCTTTGGGAGTCTACTATTGGACATAAACCTCCTCAAGGAAGGAAGAATGTATCCGTATTTGCCGCGCTGGGCAAGCGTGTTGGCAATCGCAGAGAGTAGCTTCCGCGACGAGTTACCCATCCCCGCATTTAAGCAAAATTGTTCCGGATAAATATACCGCTATCTGTCGGTTCTGGTACCTCAATCGCCTCTTACGACACCTGGTACAGGGGATGTACTTGTTTACTCTGCCGGTACTACACGGCAATTTAACATCCTAATAAGATAATAATATGCTTTTAAAAGTGTGCATGCAAAAGAAAATATAACTAACAGACTAAAATTTATTTAGTGATAGATTCGACGTCGGCACCTCGTTTATGTCATCATTAAAATTAATGATATCACTAACTTCTGTGCAATATTCTCGTAATATCAAATTAAGACATGAAAAATTTTTCTTTGCCAGTTCGACCAAACTTTAGAAAATTCGCCGAGAAATGGTGAGCGCGAACGGAGGTCAAGTCGAGTGTCCCCGAGAGGATTCCAGACTCCTTCAATATAACGATTTACTCTTAAAGATGACGCAACCACGTTTCAGCCTTTTACAAATTTTATTTTACTTGCTACCGAACTTCTGGATCATTTGGATTCCTGTGAGAAATATACATATTTTTTTGTTCGACTAAGTTGAAAAACAAGCATAAGGCTTGTGTTACCGCAGCCTAAAGATGCTCATATTACCACATGGACTAGCGCATTGCTAACTTTTTCACTAAAAGATGTTATTACCCAGTAATTTCACTGTCTCTTTCACCATTCAAACTGAACACAGCAATGTGAAAACTGTTGTTTGGCGGTAGACATAGGTAGGTGAGATATATTGAGTTCAGGAGACCTTATTCAGTTTGTACTCGCAAAAGAAATCATGTTGGTTATCTTACAGAGTGTAAAATAATAAAAAAAATCTTATACGTTGGTAGTCAATTATGCAAAATATTAGTTAAATAGTAAAATGTAGCATTTAAAAGCAAAAAATGAAAACATACTTCTAAATATATTATTTAGAAGTATGTTTATATTTTTTGATAGGATTGCAGTGATCCTATTTTGTTTCTTCTATGAGGGGTTCGATCGTCTGCCATAATAAATATTTTAATACTGAATATTTTTGTTTGTTTTGTATGAGGGTATTAAATATTTATTTGATTATCATATTTAAATATTAATTTCCTGAGTCTGATGTCCGATGTCCGTAACGCAAGTGCTATAAGTGACTTATCTGTATGTCGTATGAGGTGTTGTGTGAATTTAAGTACCAAGTTATGGGTTTTAAATTATTTTGTTGCTGCACTCTCGAATCTGGTATAAAATCTTAAGAATATATATGTTTATAACTAAAAACCTCCATCATAATTGTTTTGTGAGTAAATTATACCAATTAGGATGCGCACGCAACGAAAGCTTTCGGAATGGCAATATTTTTTGCTACATTTTTACGTTTCTGCTACATTTTCAATTGATGCTACGCACTTTTACCCACGGCGTGATCATAGTTAGCTTTAAGTCTTCCTTAAAAAATGGACTATCCCACAATAAAAAAAAACAATTTAAACTGGAATTTCTTAAGTTAAATTGCTGTGCTAGGTGAATATTCTGTTGATATTGAGTTGTTAAGAATTGATATACCGCCAGCTGTTGGTTCCAGTACGTCAACAAATTTTAAAAGCCTAAAATCTTCTATATCCATACATCAAAGTACCAACCATACTTAATTTGTTAACACTCCGTTCAATATAGTTAAAAGGTATTGAAAGAAGTACGCATTGGAAGCCAACGGCAAAAGTGTATGCAATAATGTCCCTTAACACCCACATTTGCACATAAAACCTTTGAATTGCCC
>JACJUM010000875.1:19287220-19322752 GCA_020976665.1 Heortia vitessoides | reverse complement strand
CTTCGTATTCTTTTATTAGGGAACACCGTATTTTAATTGTATTATTCTCGATTTTTCCCACAGTAACTGATTTTCAAGAAAATTGTTATATAGATATATATATATATATTTATTTATAATTTCAATTAACAATTTCACACATCATAGAAATCACAAATATAATCATCATATCAGCCATAAAAGTCCACTGTTGGACATAGACTTCCCCAAGATAGGGGGCTTTTCGCCCTTAATTACTGGGTAATAGTAGCTGCCCATCCAAGCCCTGTAGCATTTGAGCTACACTATTTTGGATGGATATACCGCTATCTGTCGGTTCTGATACCTAAATCTATAGGAGGAGGTACTATTCGGGGGAGGTATTTACTGTAAAAATTTAAGTAGTCTTATATATCTTATGTAAAAAAGGTAATGTATTTGGCGTAAAATAATCCAAAACAGCATTTTTTGCTCCTAACTAGTAAAAGCTTTAAAGATTTATGGTTCCATACGAAAAGTCAGCAAAACAGTTTTTATGAATAATATAAAGAAGAAAAAAGATGTTAACACTGAAACCCTCTTCCGTATAAAATCTTGTTCTAACTATAAATCTATGTTTATTATCGTACTATCGCATTTTTTCCAAGACTTTCCTCCTGCGGGAAAATTGACAAGTATAATGCGATGGGAATAATATGTATGATATTATAGCCTTGATCGATATTCAGCAGATTTGTCACGCTTGATAAAGCATCTTGATCGTGTAAGAAAAATCTCTCATACCTATTACTGTGATATGCATCAAAATCAATATTTCCACGAATTTGGAGTTGACTCAAAAAATTGAGCTACTTTTATAGCAATCACTTAATTTGATGTCTTCTCAGTAATATAATAATTGAACTCATATGTCTATGGTTTTTCAGATACGATTTTTAACTTTAGTATATTTTCACGTGTAAGTCGTTCATTTTTCATCTCTAAAATTCGAAGTTAAGAACGTTATTCTGTTACAACTACGAATTTATATTTTGACTAGTTATTTCAAACGATGCATCAATTTCAAACATTGTATGCATTCACACACAATCGAACATGCAGAAAATAAGATAGTTATGTCAAACGTCAAACAAGGTTTGATGGGTGAGAAAGGCAGTGAAATTTCTGGGTAGTGTGACATAATATCTACAAGTCACAAAGATGGCAATGCGCTAGTGATAGCCTGGTGATATTACTAGCTGTGATGATACTTCTAAAGGCTGCGGTCATGCTTACTATCATGCGGACTGTATGCTTGTTTTTCGACATGGTCTAATACAAAATATATATATACTTTTTTACATAAGGCCCTTTTCCTGACCGTAATGAATTGAACCGCAGCGTTCGTGACGGGAAAAAAACAGTTTTGTTTATAAATATAAAATTCCGTGACACGATCTTTATCCGGGATAAACTTCTAACCTACTAAACAGATTTTAATAAATTTTTGCTTAGTATGTGCAATTTGATCCATCTTGACAGTTGAAATAGTTTATATATCAATACATAATTACAAAATATTTTATTTTATTGCAAATTATTTCATAATGATATGACAAAGAGTTCTATTTATCAGTGAATGCCATAAGAATATTAACCGGGATACATTACTTATTTACCCGAACAAAGTTAAGATGAGTAACTAGTCTGTACTAATATTATAAAAAGGGTTGATTTGTATATTTGTATGTAACGAATAAACTCAAAAAGTACCAGACCGATTAAATTCTTTTTTTAGAAAGCTACATTATCACTGAGCAACATAGGCTAGATTACTATAGAAATCTTTAAAAATTCCTATTAAAACCAACTGAAGGTGTAAAAAAATTAGCCATAAAACGTCTTTCATCGCAGCTGCAAAGAGTATTAATGATAGGACAAAAAAGGTTTGAAAAAATTATAAAATATATATATATATCTACAAAAAACTTTGCAAGACTATTATGTCTAACTATTGTAGTAAAACTACTTTTTTACATTTAACAAATTGATAGATATGCCGATAAAAATTAGACCGTGTTATACATACCATTAATATTTTTTTATCCAAATAAATAAATAAATATACAAGACTGTTTCAATTCGTATTGATTACATTTTAAATTATTGAAATCGGACATTCCATTCAAAAGATATCATGAAATTAAAATAAAAATACATGCCGGCAGCGGCCGCCACGCAGCGCCTCGAGTAACTAACTCGATGAGAGCAATTATTTGTAGCACCTTCTCGAGTAGGATCTTCTGAAAATCAATACGTTTTGTTACCACCTACAGATACACCAACGTAGTGTACAGGGAGGCTGTAAGATAAGCAAACAATTTTTTTTTTCTATTTTAGTGATTCATGGTCATATTAATTAGCATGCTTATAACTTAAATATCTGCACCTATTTATATCTACCCGTACGAAACTGAGACGGGCCGATAGTCATTATTATGGCAGAATAACGTTTTCCGGGTCAGCTAATAATAAATATTATGTGTTTGAAAATATTTAACATATATTTCCGGCATAACAAAATGTCCCCTCCACGCCTGCTTCTGTTCTATAAGGTCACCTGGAAAGCGCCTTATCTCGTCGAGCAGCCTGTTCATTAGCAACTCGAGAGTTGATGAAACAATATGCACACCCAAACAAAACAGTACAACTCTGTGAATACAAAGGCGTACTTAGAACAATTTTGCAGTTGACTACCCTAATTTATTGTCTACTTGCGACTCAACCCGGCTTTGCACGGTTGCAATCAAGATAATGGTTATTTTCGTAATCTAGAGATAGACATATACCATCGCCAGTTTTGTGTAGACCTTTTTATAATGTAAAATACTACAGTACATTATTTTTATTTCTTACATTATATAATATCATTGGGTCTAACTACCGTTTGATGTTATCATAATAAAATGTGTTTTTTTACCACATCTTCACTTTCACATCAACAGCAACATCTTCTCATCCGATATATTTTATTATCTCAAGTCAAAAGTCTCCAACTAATGTGTGTTAGCAATGACTTATGGTAGCGAAACCTGGTCTGTAACTATTGACCTTATTGGTCATCTGAAAATAACCCAATGAGAAATGGAGAGGGCAATGCTTAGTCTTATTGCGCGATCGAATCCCTACTAATATTATAAATGCGAAAGTAACTCTGTCTGTCTGTCTGTCTGTAACGCTTTCCCGCTTAAACCTTCACCGATTTTGATTAAATTTGGCACAGACAATCTTTAGACCCTGAGAAAGGACATAGGCTATTTTTTAATTCGAAATAAGGGTTGTAAGGGGTCAAAAAGGGGGATGAAAAGTTGTATGGAGGTATCGCTGTTTTAAAACTAGAAATTTGAAACTTATTTTTTAAGGCCATTGATTCGATATAAATAAACATGACATTCAAAGTTTATAAAAATTAAGGTAAAGAAGTGTGGTACCAAAAAAAACTATTCCACGCGGACGAAGTCGCGGACACTTGGAAAAGCCATTGCCCACTGTGGACGTTTTGAGTCTAAAAATCTACGCATACATAGTGACAGACAGGTAGCGGAAGTATTATTTTATGCTATATAATGACTAGACGCCAGGCATTATCCTTTTGATCCCGTTACGTTGCTAGATTTGTTTTGTTTAAATTAAGGATGACTGTAACAGTCACAAGTAGACACAAGAAGACTGTAACAGTGTTGGCGTAAGTTACGTAAACGGTTTGATAGAGAGAAAAGCGTTGTTTCGTCTAAGAGAAGTAGAAATACAAAAAAAAATTGCGCCGCGTACAGATTAATTAATATTAAACTTCTCGATTACTATTTTTCTTTTCAGTAAAATTTTTCAATTACTACGACAAAAATATGAAGAAAATAAACTAGTCGAAAGACATTCGAGATCAATTTAGTCTTAAAGGACGATTCATATTGTAAGTAGTCGATTGCGACTACGAGCGGTGAGCTGAGTTGTTCAGCTACAGTACCTCTCTGAACAAGAGGGAGAGGACTTTGGTTCTCGTAGTTCTATTTGTTATTAGTAATAGGCTCTGGTCCGTCTTTGTTGCCCAAGTTTGGAATGTATGTCAGAATCGGTAGCACACATACATTGTAAAGTTTTTTATGGACATATCGATCTCAGCATTCTTCATTCTTTCTTTTAGACGTCAATAAGTTTTCCATGCATTAGCAATTTTTGGTGGCTACTTCTTTCGTCATTATATCTGAGACCTGCTGGCCAAAGTATGTATACTCTGTAACATACTCGATTGGTTTTCTATTAATTGTAATAGGTTCTGCAGTTGCATTTGACATGACTTCCGTTTTCGAGGCATTCATTGTTAACTTACCACGAGGCTTTACCATTCTATCCTTATGTATTTTTTATATATATTTAAATACAAAACGAAAGAGAATCTTTTATACGGTGACAGAATTTCTAGCTTTCATATTGTACCTACTTGTCTTAAAAATTAACTTCATTTATTGCATCACAATTTTAGTGAGCTTATTATTGAGCCTTTTACGTATTAAATATTTAGGCAAAAATAATCATCTAAATCTAAATCTAAATTACCTCTGTAACTCCGCACCGTTCTTTAATTTGCAATCGTCATTAATAACAATTATTTAAGATTATTTCTGTTTCAATTTTATTAACCACATACTTACTAATACTCTAAATGTGAATATAACTCTGTCTGTCTGTCTGTCTGTTACGCTTTCCTGCTTAACCTGTCAACCGATTTTGATGTAATTTAGCACTGACAATTTTTAGACTATGAGAAAGGACATAGCCTATTTTTTAATTCGAAATATGGGTTGTAAAGGGTTGAAAAGGGGGATGAAAAGTTGTATGGAAGTATCGCTATTTTTAGAGCTTACATAAGTAAAAAGAAGAAAGACGAAGTCGCGGGCACAGCTAGTGCTTTATATCTGTTGTACAAGAAACATATTCCACGCACTAGTGTTTGAAACTAACTTTTATTTATTTCGTCAATTCCTCAAGGAAGAAACCCTCTCACTTCAGTATAACCAGGTCGTGTATATTAGTGACCCCGACGTGATTTCCGTGTTTGCACATTTCAATCGGCCTTGAATCTTTGTACATTTATTTTATAAACCATAGCAGTTGTATTATCTATGAAGTTCAGAGATCACCTAGCTCTTTAATTATCTCGTCATATAGTTTCGGGATAGATATATTGCGGCTTAATTAATACAAGCCACAAACGCGTCGCCGCGACCACACGTCGGCGCCACCCACACCGCGGGCTCGGCAAACACTGTCGACTAATTGTGGTGGGACCACAGATATTTGGGCTCCGATTTGTATACACTATGCTAGAGATTAAGACAGGAAACAAAGCCTTGTTAATAGGTTCTAGTGACTGAACCTGAAGTTTTAGCCTATGCAATTAAAATAATCATCATTAAATCAACCATTGTAAGTCCACAGCTTGAAATAGATTCTCCCAGTACTTCTTGCTACCACGTACCTCAACCAACTGCCCCTTTGTACCTCCGGTCGCGTAATCCAATCACGTTACGGATAAATATGAATACTTTTAAATTATTAATTAAATAAAAAGAATACCGATTAAGCTGTAATTGAATATAAGTTATCCTAACTCAAGGTTTACAACGCGTTAGTGATATCCTTGTGATATCACGAGCATATATTGGTTACAGTGACGCTTACTATCACGCGGACTGTATGCTTATTTGTTGACTTGATTTAATCAAAAATACTACTAGAGTCAACCGGATATATCAGGTTTTCTCTCATAAAACATATCGATAATAAATACCTTTTACACCGTAACTAAAATAAAGAAATATATTTATTCCAAGTGAAACGAGGATGGCTCTCTAATCACGTATAATCAATTTCCACCCTTAAATAGGCGACAATGGTGTTTACGTCTTAATTACCTCGAAAGGTTGTTTACACACGAAGAAACTCGTCGCGTCGACATGCGGGCCTTTATCGCTGTATGTAGAGTATTCGATTTACGATAAACCCTCGTAAATAGATAGATAGACCTTATTGAAATGTGGTCGTATGTAGTGGTCTCACTTATTTCTACCGCTAGTAAATAAATAAATAATAATAAACAAAAGACTCCGGGTAAAAAAATAAAACCACTAATATAATTCTTAAGCACACATTTAACACCTAAACACATAACAAACACAAATATTCGTTACATAAATAATTGTCCTGGGTAGGTACTGAACCCATGACCCTTGGCGCTTAACGATACACACTACACACGGACTAACAAAGCACCATCGAGCCTATCAAAATTTATTGAGTATGATTTGACCAGCATCAGAAATATAATGCTGGATATTTGTATGTGAGGTTTGTACCGCAAGAAACTAAATATTTTCCCTGGCTTGGGTCAAGCCCCCCATCACCTCTTGCTGGATTATATCATCATCATATCAGCCATTAAAAGTCCACTGCTGGACATAGGTCTCTCCAAGAAAGAGGGAATATTGCCTATAATTGCTGCGCTTCTAATTCAGCCGGTCCTATTGGAGATCACTTGGGGAGGCTTATGTACGTGAACGTATTGATGATAAAAAATAATTATTTTTATTATCCAAGTTTAATACACAACCAATTTATATGAATATACAATATGCCGTCAAGTATCGGAAATGCCATGAGGTATCGGCAGAGTAGAATAGTACCTCCCTCTGTATCAGATGACGTAAGAGGCGACTAAGGACGTAAACTCAACCGAAATAAAACTCAACACGAAAGCTGCGATCTGCGATTGCCAACACGCTTGCCCAGAGTGGTAATTATGGGTAATATTTTCCCTTTCTTAGGGAGGCCTATGTCCAGCGGTGGACTTTCAATGGCTGATATGATGATAATGATAATGATCGTTTTAGAAATTCGAGAGCTTACATAGATAATTATTCCTCAATATTGTTAGAAGAGCAGAATTTGGATCGAATTTAATGTTTATTTATATTGTCGATTGATGGCAACGCAAGGACTTGTATCCCAACACTGTATAGAAATGCGTCACTGTGTCAATACGTCAACGTGTGACGATCCCCTATTCTGACGCTACCCCGCATACTATCAACACTTATATCACATTGCCTTACGAACTACCAAGTATTAACATGTGACCATAGCTATTTGCTTTAAAACAGTGCGACATTAGGAGCATTAAATCTTTTATGTTATACCGCTTTGATTTATTGAAAAGAAGCGATCCATAAACCCGTAGTTTCATTTTACGGAATAATTTTGGGATTATAATTCAGCTAATGATTTTTTGATAATTTATCTATCTAATAGTAGAACAGTTAATTTGCTTCAAACTTAAGAAAACAAATTTTGCTTATGTACTTTCATATTAGGTATGGATATAATTTTTACACGCTATATACTAGCTTCAGTTATGCATGCTTATGTGTATGTTTGTATCCGACTCATTCGAGGTCAATTTAGGCTAACTTTAAACAAACAGATTTAATTGAAACTTTGTACACATATCAAGAGTGATCAGGATCCTCAAGATGAAAAAAATTCCTCTATCTAAGACCAAGTGAAACCACACAGCCTTCGCATGCATATCGTTTACCTAATACCTAATTTCCAGCTTAAGTACTCATTTAGTTATTATTATTTAACAATAAATAAAATTAAGCAAAAAATTTAATTTTGTTTAAAAAACTGAATAACAACAAAAAAAGAGTTTTTTTATTGCGGGTTGTTTTTTTTTATATAATCTATGTTACGTGGTAAAGATATTGCTTGCTAATAGTTAAAGATTCTTTTTTAATCCGTCCTGTGGTCTATGTGTTTATTCACTAGGTATATAAAATAGACACATAAATATTTCCTTTTTAAAAAATAGTGTATATGGCTTTTTTCAAGTTAAATCGGTTTTTAAATTTAAATCGGTATGAAAAGAACTAAAAGATCTTTTAATTTTGTCATCAATTCGGGAGGGGACCTAAAGTAATAAGAAACCTTTTCAGTGTATAAAGCCAAAATGTCAGTAATCACCTAACAGACGAAATAGTAACCTTATATTTGAGACTTAATACTGAATTGAAGATTATATGACAGGCACGATGACGCAGATGTTAGAGTTCATATCGTGGGTGTCAAAGGTACCGATTAAAATTTTTTCCGATTCGAAATTGCCTGTATAAGTATATTTAAATTAAGATATTTTTGAGTTTATAATAAAAATAATAAATATTAAATAAAAAATAAATAATATTACAAAAGATAAATTATAATAATATTATTAAATTTTGCCGATTTAAAATTGCCTGTATAAGTAAGTATATTTAAATTAAGATACTTTTGAGTTTGACATTGACTTTGGATTTAAAGAAAAATAGACCTTATACGAAAAATATACGAGAGTTTAGTGTAGCAAGTCTGGCTCTCAAATAGCTCTCCCCTAACGATCCGCGTCAGAGATTCATTTAATGACATATTCGAAGGATTTTTAATCGAGTGCATACCGCTTTAAGTGTCTGTTAGATATAGATAATTTAGATACTTTGTATGCCTGAGCCTTATCATTATAATAAATTTATAAATGCACACATCATCTCATCTCATACATTGACTTGACTTCGAAATAATTAGCTTATATCACTCGTGTTACGGATATCAGACAGCAGTAGAAATAAAATTATAGGAATTAATAGATGTTCTGTACTATACAAACACATTTTGTTTGATTTAATTCAATAAGCCTTAAGATTAAAAGATGCCGTGAGGTACTGGTAAAGTAAAATAGTAACTCTTCCTTTACCAGGTATTGTAAAAGGCGACTAAGGTAACAGAACCAACAGATGGCGGTATTGGATATACTGCCATCTGTTAGTTCTGAAACAGTGTAGCTCAAGTGCAGAGGGTGGGGAAGGACAGCAGCATCTCCATCACGAAAGCTGCGCTTGCTAACACGCTTGCCCAGCGTAGCTATTATGGGTCCAGCAGTGGACTTCCAATAGCTGTAATAATGATAATAAATTCAATAAATAATAATTTAATCTACATCTCATCTTACAACGTCTCTGACTTTGAGTTAAGACGCTTAAATAATTTATGTTACCGATATAGACGACAGGGGAATCACAAATATAATACTTAAATAATATCATAATATAAATTTTTATCCTAGATAGGAATCGAACCCACGAACTTTGGCGCATAAGATAGGATAACTACCATCTGTGCTATCGGGCCCGTCGATGTACTGACTACCTACGTCTTCTTCGCTACTACGGCTACTCGACCTACGAGTGCCTAAAGGCTGCTAATTATACATACTACACATTGTACAAGTATTGTATTTTTTGTTATAATTTATTGTGGGCTATAAAGAGTATATTACATATTTAACACCCAGACACAGAGCAAACAAAAATATCCATCTCATATCGAATCATTAATTAATTTTACTTTATTTTGAGCTACACTGTTCCGGAAGGATATACAGCCATCTTCTGGTACTTCATTCACCTCTTATGACATCTGATACAGATAGAGGTACTTCCCTTTGTCCAGATATAGTACCGAAACGGATAGATCGCGCCATATCCACACTAAACGATGTACCCAAAATGCTCGGGGCGGGAATGGACAGCATTATCAACGCGAAGCAATCGGCAAAATCGCACTTAAAAAGGACTATATCCAATCAATAGCTGATGATGATGATGATGATGATGATGGTGGTGGTGGTGGTAATGATAATGATGTTGATACCATTGTCTAAGTTATTGTAACAATTGCGTAACTAGTGCAGTTTACACTCCCTTTGTATCGGTACAATTATTGGCGATGGTGGTCCGAAACAAAATGAGGAGAGTGCCAATTAATTAGCAAGCTAATTGGACGTCGATGCATTGTCGCATGTAAACACTGAAATGAATTTGCATAAAGCAATTAATGTCAGCGTATCGACGAGACGCGATCGGAACATGTGAAATTGAACCGCGGAAAATATTGGATCATTATGAATTCTAAACACTGCAAATTTTCATATCATATCTTGTCTCACACATTACTAGCAATATGGAGCAATATGGATCATTGCCTTTAAATATATATGTAATTCCGAAGCAGTGAGGTACCGGCAAAGTAGAATAGTACCTCCCCCTTCCAGGTGTCGTTAGAAGCGACTAAAGTACCAGAACCGATAGATGAAGGTATATCCATCCGCAATAATGTAGCTTAAATGCGTAGAGCGGGGATGGGCAGAAGCATTCCTGTCTACCCACTACAAAAAGCCTTAAATTTCTAGGCTTTTATGTATTATACTTTTAAATTTGTTACAGCTAAAATAATAAATCGTACTGGACATATGCAGGTCTACAAGAAGAACAAAAATATAATAAAATAAAAAAAACTCGTTACACCTTTATTATTTGGAAACAATTTTTAATTATGTTCAAGCTGTTTTAAAAAATATCTTTTAAATTAAATCCTTTTTTTATTTGGAAATATTAACAAAGTCAGAGATAAAATAATACGAAAATGTTGGCCTATATGTCTTATATTTTTACGTTACGCCAATTGAATTCCTAATCGTCAATTATATATCCAATCCCTATTATATCCAACCATTATTTATAATACCGACTCAATTTAGACAAAGTGATAAATGACATAATAAATCAGAATGTCAAAACATGATTTCCTAAACTAATATGTGCAGGGTAAATTGAAACTAAATAGTGGTTAGGATTGGTTAGAACAGCGGCCACAGTAAAATTACAAAATAATATATTAATAGTTTAAATATTTACTAAGTCAAACATTTGCAGAACTCGTATTTTGTCTATCAACTATTTATTAAATGAGGGTAAGAGGTGTGTCCCTTCGGGGTGGGCAGAGACTATGGATCTCCACTAGCTACGATCTTGGCATACCTCTCTCGCTTCCCTTAGTCGCATTAGACCTTTCATACACGTTCGTTTATTCTTTGTACTTCTGACCTGGCTCCTCTTTATCACCTCATCTACCTGGTTAAAATATGTTCGTCTAGGTCTTTCTATATAAACTCTTCTATTCACTTCTGCTCTATAGTCATTGTACTTGCAACTTTTTTTTCTACAAGTTCAAGCCAACTCAATATTCCTTTCTCTATTGTTATCGTAACATCATCTTCTACACCACATCGAGGTCTTCTCTTCTTCTTTCTATATCTTAAACTCACACCATACACACTTCAAAATGCTCTCATTTCAACAGCATTTGTTCTACTCGCGTGCTAATTCTGCTACTTCTTCTTTAAAAAAAGAAACAATATGTAATAAACTAAAACAAATATTATCATCTAATGTGATCTAATCAGCCAGAAGAAGTCCACTGCTGGACATACACCTCCCCAAGTAATCTATAATAGGACCGGTTGTATGCGACCTGTGTTCAGCGCGATCCTGCGGTTTTAGTCAGATCGTCTGTCCATTTTGCAGATAGATGCCCTACGCTGCGCTTGCCGGTACGTGGTCTCCATTCCAGAACCTTACGATTCCTTCGCACCAAATGGCCTGCCCATTGCCACAACAACTTACTGATCTACCGGGCAATGTCGGTAACTTTGGTTCTGTCACGAATCTCCTCATTCTTGATTCGATCGCGCAAAGAGGCTCCGAGCATTGCCCTTTCATAGCTCATTGAGCTATTTTGAGATTGTTAAAACGGCTAATGCTAAACGAACACGTTTCACATTGGTCGAAAATGTTCAACTTGATTATCTAAATAAAGATATGAAAACAAATATATAATCTTCTTTTAACACAGAATTGGCACAAAAACAAACGGTAGAGATATGTTAATCCGTCCATACCGTGCGATGGCTCTATCTTAAAAGAACCACCCGTCGTCGCTCCGAACCTCACCGTATCAGTGTGATGTCACGGAATGTAGCCAATAAATTGTTTTTGAAATTTAAATTTAAAGTCGAATATAATTTATTCAAGTAGGCCCTTTGCAAGCACTTTAAAATTGTTAATCAAATAAGTTTTGATAAGAACATAAATAATATCAATAAAAAGTGGTTTTATGCATATTTTTATATAATACAGACGACCCTGATGACCTAAGAGATCATAACTCTCATAAGAGAAAATCAGTTGAAAAATATTTGTCAAATTATAAATTTTGCAAATATGATTTGTAAAATTATCTTTTATAATATAGTATTGACCAAATTAACTAGCAGTTTTATATAATTTAAAGTGATTTATTTATGACATTGTCTAGACAATTTTGCTATGATATATATTGACCAGTCATTATGTTTAATAACTAGTTAAAAATCAGGGATACTGCTTAATAGGGAATGGAATTTGGTTTAGCGTAATACCCAAATTTAACGCGAGGGAACACACAGGCAAAAGCTAGTTTGACATAGATTAGTATACTATGAGGAACGAATCGGGATTTAATTAATAGATGTTGCTTGAATTAATACAAGTTTATTACTACTCTAACAATAGGGATACACGAGGTTAAATAGACATCAGTTTTGGGTCAAACTTACACATACTTACTAGTAGTACGTATTGTTCTATAGGAAGACTGTGGAATTTCCAAAAATAAATAAGACAGGTATTTTTTGTTTTTTTCACCTTGAAAACTGTGAAAAATCACATATTAAATATTACCTTCCCTTATGAGGAGTTAAGGGCAGATTTCCAAAAATCACGTTTTTTATGTTTTATGTCTGCATACTAATTTTTAGCTTTCTATCCATAAAATTGCAAAATGCTCTATACAATTATTCATCCCTTCATTTTAGGGAGCTATTACTACGCTTTAGTACTACTATCCTCAGGCTACTTTTTTTTCTAATCCCCACTTTAGAAAGAGCCAAAACTTTGCCTATGTCACTCTCCATCCCTCCGACTATTTCCACTTAAAATTATCACGTCACTTCATTGCTCCCATTTGCCGTGATAAACGGACAAACAAACAGACACACACACACACACACACACACACACACACACACACACACACTGACCTATTTATGATATTAGCATGGATACTATTCTTCAGTTTCTTAAAGGTTTCTATTGCCATCGAATTATGAAAAAGTCTTTGTAACGGCTAACGTTCTTAGACGTCAGAATCAACATCGAAAATTTTAATCAAGCCCGTCTGCGTTCTTTACTTGATATAATATTATATCAAATATTATATTTGTAAAAATAGCGGGAAATAATACTATAAGTCATGAATAGCGAAAGATAAATAATTTACGTTAATATATTCACAAATTCCTTATATTGACCTGGTATATATTTCGTGGTTAGTTGTATTACAAATTTAATACTAAAATACATATTGTTAACACCCAGACCCATATCACATGAGGTAGAGGTATTTTTACCCAAAATAGCAGTGTTTGCTTTGCTCTGTTTCGATTTAAAGGGTAAGAGAGGCAGTGAAATTACTGGGTAAATGTGACATAGTATCTTTAGTTCACAGGTTTGGCGACACGCTAGTGATATCTTTGTGATGACGACCGTCTATAGGTGGTCATGCGTTCAAACGGACCGTATTTACGTTTTATGACAACATAAAACTAAAAAAAAAACAAAACAAACACTAATATCATCATATAAATATTTTTCTTGGTGGGGTTTGATCCCACGACCCATAAAAAATAAGATATCACTACCATCTGCGCCATCGGGCCCGACAAACAACCCACTCTAAATGCAAAATTAAATTATATCGTTGTCAGAAAAATTTGCAAATTGAGCATGGCCGAGTGTTAATTAATACGCCAATTGACTACGGTTGCATCCTCGCTTGTGCACACTGAAATAAATTTGCATGCAGCAATTAACGTCACAAACAAAACACGACTGAAATATGGCTGAAATAAATTACCATCGCTGGTCTATTGGCAGGGCACTATGGATTCTCAAGATCAATAATAAAGCAAGCCAGAATTATAACCCATATACTGTTTTCAAGAGTGAGATCAATTTTAAGTTACATAATCGACGTTTTAAACTCAAGAATAGTTAAAAATTAATTTTATCAGTTCCTCTCTATACTCATAATAAAATTAATAAAATCCGACATGTTTATAAGACTTGCTGGAATCGGGACTACCTTAAACTAGTTTTTGGTCAGAAGATAGATCGCAAAACTCCACTATTAAGCCAGTTATCAGAAAAACATCAGCAAGATAAATATAACCAGAACCTTCACTCATATATTGTTTTCAAGAGTGCGATCACTATTGAGTTACATAAAATGTGTTTTAAAAGTAAGACAAATTAAAAAGTTATTTTATCCGTTCCTCTTTATACTCATAATAAAGTTAAAAATAAAAACGACGTGTTTATAAGACTGGCTAAGATTGGCTGGAATTTTATCTTAAACTAGTTTGTGGTTTTAAGATGAGTCGTAAGACTGAGCTAGTTATGAGAAAAACACCTGCTTAAGAAGCATATATATCCATACATAACATCTCATATGTTGACCTGACTCCATGATAAGTCGATTACAGCTCTTGTGTTACGGACAACAGATAACAGAAGAATCACAAATATAACACCTTATATATATATATATATATATATATATACTACTGCCCATCCCCGTCTTAGGCATATGAGCTGCATTGTGACGGATAGATGATATACCGCCATTTGTCGGTTCTGGTACCTTCATTGCCTCTTACGACACTTGGTACAGGGTTAGGTAATATTCTGCTCTGCCGGTACCTCACGGCTGAGTAAAATATAACACTTAAATATGTATAAATAACTTACACATAAAGCAAAAAAAAAAACAGAATTCACATCATATTATTATTAACCCTTGGTGAGAATCGAACCAATTTGACGTACAACAATCCGACAAAAAGATAGTAGTATAGGCATTTTACAACGTAAAACATCAGGTGGTCTCTATCCGAAGTGGAATTCATTGTGAACCCAACCCAACCCAAGTGTTATTAATTAAAAAGTTGTATCAAAAAAAATTTATTATTACCATTTGTAGGTACACCAATTAATTGTTGCTCGTTCAATTGCCGGAACGGTCTCTGTGGCTTTTAATGGAATTGTTTGAGAGCGTTTGTCCCACATTTTGTTTTTGTTCTACATTTAGCCCACCCGTTTAGTTCTGTTATATATAATTTAATGCTTTTTTATTGAGACTAAATTAATGTGCAAGCATACAAAAAAAAGTCTCTTTGTGATTTCACTGCCTCTCTCACCCTTCAAACCGGGACACTGCTGTTTGGCGGTAGAAAAAGGTTAGGTACCAATGTAGATGACCTTTGTACGAGGTCTACCTCTGATTGTGCAATACATCATACCAGCTATTGGAAGTCCACTGCTGGACTTTGGCATCCCAAAGAAGGAGGAATCTTATCCATAATTGCCACGCTAAGCAATTCTATTGGAGATTGCAGAGCTCAGCTTTCGCGGTACGGATGCTATTCCACAAGGTGCATTTGAGCCACACTGTTTCGGATAGATGTAACGCCATCTGTCAGTCCTGGTACCTTAGACGTGTCTTACGATACCTGATTCAGGGGGAGGTACTATTTTACTCTGCCGATACCTCACACCTTACACAAATACATTAAATTTTACATATCACTGTAACATCCCCTGTTGTCTGTAACACAAGTACTTTAAGAGACCGATCTTGGCTTTCGATGAATGTATGCGATTATGTATAAATTATAAAACCGACAGTTGGCGGTAAATCCATCCGAAATAATGCAGCTCAAATGCACAGGGCGGAGATGGGCAGCAGCATCTCCGTCGCGATAGCTGCGCTCTGCGATTGCCAACACGCTTGCTCAGCGCGGAAATTAATTGCTAAAATCCCCCATTTTTGGGGAGGCCTGTGTCCAACAGTAGACTTTTAATGGCTGGTATGATGATGATGGTGATATAAAAATTTATTTATTATAAGCAGCCGATTTCGTCTGGGTATATTGTAAATGTTTAAAACGTCGTACTACTTTCTATAGGCGTTACTAACCAACTCAAAATAACCTAATAAGCTATGAAGAGGACAATGTTCGATGTCTATGCGGAATCTTATCAGAAATGAGGATATCCGTAAAAACAACAAAGTTACCAACATAGCCCGATGGACTAGAATATTATGTGGGCAGGAAAATCAACATGCAGAACCAATGGGCAATGGAGTCATAATGTTCTGGAATGGACCGCGTACCAGCAAGTGCATCGTAGGGCATCCACCGACAAAGTGGACACACGATCAGACTTAAACCGCAGGATATCGTGGGACGCTAGTCGCATACAACCTGTCTTATTATAAATCTCTTGGAGTGGCTTATGTCGTTCGGACGTTTTACAGTTGATATAATGATGAGATGATGAAAAAATTTAATATGCTGTTTGTATATCGGTCATTCCACCAGGTTTTTTCTACTATATTCAACATCATTGTACCAAATGAAATTTATTAATAATAAAATGAACACTTAATTACTCTTACAAGCGAAGAATAAAAGGCAAAACGAGGTAGACTTCTAAGGTCGTTTGCCTTGGTTCCTCACTCTCACTTAATTCTACCGCCAAATAGCAGTGTTCGTATTGTTGTGTCGGTTTGGGCGAGAGAGGCAGTAAAATTATTGGGTTATGTGATATCCTCAAATCTGGCAATCAATGTCAAACGACAGAAAATATTTCTACGATATCGATAGAAGATATAATATTATAGAACAAAATTAATATCATAACTGTTGATTCAGCTGAAGAAAATACAATGATTCCTGTGCAAATTAAACACCAGTTTTATATATTATTTTATAACCCGACAGAAGTTATCACGTCTTAAGTACTATACTATACCTATGTTTATCATGAAGTTGAGTGATAGGACATCCATACCATAATATTGAGATTACATTAATATACAAGTATAATAATAATAATAAATTCTTACATCTCAAACATTGACTCGACTCCATTATAAATCGCTTAAAGCACTTGTGTTACGGACGCCAGACAACAGAGGAATTACAAATGTTTTACTTGAATGCATATAGTCATCAGAAAAAACGCAAATATTATCATATAAATATTTTCTTTGGTTGGGTATTGAACCTAGGACCCTAGGCGATACGGTCGCTACCAATTGCGCCTAGGGCTCGTTAAATAAATATTATAATTATAGAAATTCTAACTAGTGATTAATTCAATTATGTGTAAGAGATTTTCATGTAAGACAGAAACGTGTTAGAAATAGTACAAAAGTCTCATAGCGTAGTTTCCATGTACACTTAAGACACAAAACAAGAACAAAATACATAATAAACAAATCCACGTCATAACGAAAAACCGCACTCTAAATAATGAACGTTTAATAGAAAGTTCGCGTAACACCGGCTACGTATTCCGAAACCGACTAAAATTAATTAATCAACCGACCCTAACGAATCGGAGGCGACCCGGTTTCCCTTTTTTGCAGACCTCACTTCCTTACTTTTTATAAATGGCGAAGTTTTAAACTTTGCGAGTTAGGTCATGATTCATCAAACGCCACTGCGGGTATACATTCAAGACTTTTTGGTTGACTGGTAAAATTAAACGAAGATAATAATAATAACTTTATTCAACAACAAAAGGTAACTTAAACTAAAATACATTTTGATACTTAGGTACCTAAACTAGGTCTAGCCTGTCCTTATAGGCACCTATATTTATTTATTCTATACCAGATTTACAAAGTTTATCAGTTTCATAAAGGTCAAATGGGCTCTTCTTCTGGCTTTAAAAGAGTAATTTCAAGAACATAAAAAAATTCCTTGACAATGGTAGTTCTACTACTCAACTGGCAGAGTAGAATAGTACCTCTCCCTGTATCAGATATCGTAAAGGGCGAGACCCAAAACCGACATATGGCAGTATATCCATCCGGAACAGTGAAGCTCAAATGAACAGGGCTGGCATGGGCAGCAGCATCCCCGTAGCAATAGCTGCGCTTTGCGACTGCCAACATGCTTGCACAGCACGGTTTTCTTGAGAAAGCTATGTTCTGCTGTGGACTATTAATGGTTGATGATATTGATGATAACACCCTTCTCAATCCTCAAAAATTGAAGAGGATGTCATCATCAACTGAGTTCTATCCACACATCCACATCTATATATATATATATATATATGTTTATAAAATTAAATAAATAACAAACATACACGTCGTATCATATACGAATATAAATCTGACTTCGAGATGAGTCGTCTAACGCACCTTTTGGTACGGACCTCAAAAAACAGAGGATGCATGATCACAAATTTAATACTTAAATGTATATTTCATATAATCATACCAGCAATTGGATGTCCACTGTTGGACATAAGCCTCTCCATGTAATAAGGTTATTTGCCCATAATTGCCGTGCTGCGCAAGCGTGTTGGCAATTCGGATCATATTGATAACATTATATGCGAGGCCATAAAATCCCTTGGATTTATTTGAAGAACCTCTAAGGACTTCAAACGTCATTCACCTGTAATTCTGCTGGACAATAATTATGTTAGAAGCAAGATTGAATACTGTAGCACGGTTTGGTCTCCAAGTTATAGTGCTCATCAAACAAGACTAGAGAAAGTGCAAAAAAATAATACGTGACATGAGCTACCGTTTTCAGATTCCAAGAATATTAGCAACTTAAAGAGACCGGCTAAGGTATTTTCGTCTTGACACTCTAGCTATAATACGCATGTGTTTGAACAATCATATAGATAGGCCAGTATTATTAGGGAAAGTTTACTACAATATTCCACAAAGAATGCCTCGTCACCCCTGTGGATTATTTAGAAATTAGTTATGTAGAACCAGGATGGGTAGTAACTCACCTATTAACCGTATATCCCGTCTCTATATTAGTCTAGCCAAAAGTCTGCCTGAACTTGACATTAATTTTCATATTCTTCCCGGGTTTTTGTCATTGATAAAATCGTTTGGCTTAAATTGATAAAATGGCGTACCGTAAGATTGCTCATTTTTGATTTTTAATGTTTGTTTATTTCGTTATTTATTTTACATCCTTAAGGAGTAATTCTTAATTTGTTTTTTATATTAATAATTATGCATGATGTGATTACCTGTAATTAATAGTTAATATGTTTTGAAAACACAGTTATTGTATTTTTTATTTTCTGTTACTTATATTGGTAATCGAATATTAAATAAATAAAAAAATCGCAGTGCACAGCTATAGCGACCGGGATATTGCTGCCCATCCGCACCCTGTGCATTTGAGCTGCACTGTTTCGTATGGATATACCGCCATATATCGGTTCTGGTACCTTAGTCGCTTTTTACGACACCTGGTGCAGTGGGAGGTACTATTTTTTTCTGCCGGTACCTCACGGCACTTTTGTTCATATATAGATAGGAAAACTAATTTTCAATACACATATAAACATTTTTCCGGCGTAGTCAGAAGTTGCTCTGTGTTCGCATCGCTGTGTGTATTGGGCATAGGTAGACCTCATACATAGATCGCCTTCAATGGTACTTTACTTTTACCTATTTTTCAGATCAAATCGCAGTGTTTGCAATATTATGTTCCGATTTTAAGGATAACAGAGGCACTGGGTAATGTGACAAAATTAATGCCTCTGCGGCTTCTTTAAAGAGCTTGCGAAACATTCTTCCTTTTGCCACCAAACTAGCGTTTGCTCAATCAGATTGCTGATGCCAGTTATCTAGACCTTACAGAGGATCCATTTGAGAAACTTGAGCGTCTTCAAAACTTCTGTATAAAATTCATTTTCGGTGTACGTAAGTTTGATCATGTGTCCAACTTTCGTACTAAGCTTGAATGGCTACCTATTCGACTTCGCAGGAACGCTCATGTCGATTTTTTGCTATACAAGCTATTTTTCTGTCCTTTCCCTCTTACTTATCTTAAAAGTCGCTTTGTGTTCCTTGGGGACAGCCATGAAAAGTCCCTAAGATCGTCAGAGAATTTATCACTCAAAATGCCTCTGCATTCCACAAGCTTCGATTGCAAATCCTTTACAGTTCAAGCTGATCGTTTGTGGAATACGCTCCTTCTTGAAGTGAGATCTGCTCGTTCTCTTTCTATTTTTAAGAGAATGGTGAATGAGTATTATCTGTCACTGATTTTGCTTTTTGATTCTGTCACTTTTCTTGTTCTGTAACTTGACCTATTATATGTATTTGAATATATGTGTATTATATGTATATATGTATGTTTATTATTATGTATGTATGTACTAAATGCACCTCAAACTTCCACCAGCTTTTACATTTTTACATTTCTATCCAAAGGCATTGCAAAAATTGCATTTAGCGATAAGGCCGCCTCTTGTACCTTCTATTCCTATTTTTGTGATGTTTTAGCGTTGTTTTCATTGGTGAACAACAAAGAGTATATTATTATTATTATTAAGTCACAGGGTTGGTAACACGCTAGTGATTTTAGTTTTATTACCAGCGTCTATAGACAACGCTTACTATCACGTGGAATGATGTTTGTGAATTGATATGGTCTAATAAAAAAAAATTGCAAACTGTCGGTTCCGGTACCTCAGTCATCTCTTATGACATCTTATGTTGTACAATTCTACTCTGCATGTAGCCCACCACCTTTCAACACTCAGGTGCAGAATACATTCATTTTGAACTGACGACTCTTTTCGCACAAGATGTGAGTCCGTCACTGTAGCAAAAATCATTCATTTAAAACTTACAAGATACATTTTAGACACCGTATCTACATTACGAACTGAAATGGAACTGAAATACTTGTAATAATGAAGTAGAACAAAATTGATTATTTTTAATGAAACACTCGCGAAGTCAATCAGTGGAGCGCGATCTCGAGATGGTCTCATTCTCATCAAGCTTTTCTCATTTTCTTTAAATTTTCTCAGCCAGCCATCTCATTCCTGAATGTCCTTCCCTGGCCACTACCAATGTAACTCTCTCAAATATAATAATAATATTGAAAATAGTTTTTAACGTAGAATTCAATAAGACAAAATTTGCACTAGCTGAACATAATGTTTACTAGCTTTTCGCCTGTGATTTCGTCTTCGAATTTTTTTGTGTATATCTCATCTCTTGTATACTCTTGTATATTTAATCTATGTCGCTTCCAGATGTCTAAACAGTGCAGAATGTCGTATCTATCGGGAACACAGGAATTCGGGATAGAATGGTAGCACTCTGGACTATCAATGATCCCTATCCCAAATTTCAACGAGATCTGTTCATTCATTCCGTCCCGGCGGGAAAGAGAAAGAAACAAACTGATTTCTTCTCACAAATTTTTACATTTAGGAAGCATCAGCATCAGCATCAGCCTATAAATGTCCACTTCTGGACATAGGCCAGCAGTGGACATTTTATCCGTGTTGGCAGTCGGTGAGCGCAGCTTTCGCGACGGTGTGTTTGAGTGTCTCAAACACACGACTGTGCGTTTGAGCTGCACTTTTTCGGATGGATATACCGCAATCTGTCGGTTGTGGTATCCTAGTCATCTCTTACTATACCTGGTGCAGTGGTAGGTACTATTCTACTCTACTGGCAAAAATATATCATATTGTTATATTTAAATTTGTAATATTTTATTATTTGTATTTAAAATAATAAATAGTTGGCTCAGCAGACATTGTCCAATCGTAACTATATATTTTTAATTAAAAACTACTGCGACTTTTAAATGTGATATATACTACTATTTTGCGAATTGGATCGAATTTATAAAGCAAAGTTTACCCTGGAAGATATTAATTCAGTTCTTCAACCAATATATTGATACATTGCTAGACAGAGATAGACACAATTTATTAAGTATACTAGTTAATCTCTTTATTTAAAAATTAACGACATTTTTAGTATTAAAAGAAATCCCTACTAATATTATAAATGCGAAAGTAACTCTGTCTGTCTGTCTTTTACGCTTAAACCTATCATCCGATTTTGATGAAATTTGGCACAGACAATCTTTAGACTATGAGAAAGGACATTAAGGACACGTATTTTTTAATTCAAAATAAGGGGTCGAAAAGGGGGATGACAAGTTGCATGGAAGTATCGCTATTTTTAGAGCTAGAAACCTTGAAACTTAGTTTTCAGGCCATTCATTCGATATAAATAAACATAACATTCAAAATTTATATGAGTTAAGATAAAGAGATATGGTACCCGAAACAACTATTCCACGCGGACGAAGTCGCGGGCACAGCGGACATTAATAAAAGACAAAGAAAAAAAGAAAAGAAATGTATATAACCAAACTGAATAATATTTATATGTTATCTTTTATGACTTTTTGCTACAGATTATAGAAACGCACGTTTCTTATTAACGTGTTTTATAAGATATAGCTCCTCCATATCATAGTTTATAGTTCTAGCTCTTGAGAAATATAAGTTTGGTTCCCTTGCGAGCTGACCCAACGCGTGATCCTGTCTTCAAGTTCAGAACACCCGCAGAAGCTTTATTGCACTTAAACTAAGTTTGTTAGTGTAAGTGTTTTGTTTGTCAGGATATATGTTCTAACAAAGAAAACATTATATATATTCGACGGACTCGGTGGCGCAGATTCTAGAGAGAGTAGTTCTATCTTGTGTGCCAAAGGTCGTGGATTCCATCCCCACCTAGGACAAATATTTATATTTGTGTTTGTTCTGTGTCTGGGAGTTGAATGTATTTAAGAATTCTTTTAGTGATTCGTGTTTCCTGATGCCTGTAACAAAAGTGCTTTAAGCTACTAACCACGGAATCAGGTTAATGCATAGGATGGTTTATGAATTTATTTTTTTACATAATTTTGTTACTAGCCTTCATATCCCTTTCCTATAAATGCAGATTAAGTTCAATTAAAATTAAAAGATTTAATAAACTGTTTTTTGTACAAAAAATAATATAAAACAACAAAATCATTCCGGCGGATAGGATGCATTTGTTTTAACAATATACAACGCAATAAGATAACATTAGAAAAATTAATATATCCGTTAGTTTTCTTTTCTTTCTTATTTTCCGCGCAATTTTGCTGATAAATTACATTATATCTTGAAATACATTTCGTAATAAAAAACTCAACAAAAAATATTAACAAAATTGATCTAGCCGTTCTCGAGTGCTGCCATGGCCAAAAAAGAAATATTAATATAGCATAAAGAAATATAAAGATATATTAATATTAGCCCAAGAAAGATATATTCTGCCGTGAGGTACAGGCAGAATAAAATAGTACCTCCCACTGCACCAGGTGTCGTAAGAGGCGACTTAGGTACCAGAACCGACAGATGGCGGTATATCCATCCGAAACTGTGCAGCTTAAATGCACGGGGCAGCGAGGATAGACAGTAGCATCTCTGTCGCGATAGCTGCGCTCTGCGATTGCCAACACGCTTGCCCAGCGCAGCAGTGGACTTCCAATAGCTGGTATGATGATGTTACAGTAATTGTGATTAAATAGCCAATATACATGATTCTAGGTATTTATATAAAATAACAAATTTGTTCGGACAACGCGGTAATAAATCACATTATATTGTAGGTATAAAATTCAGTGTCACAAAAGATTTTACCCTTTGAAAAACTTGGTTTAAAATCAAATGTATTTATTGCGTTTATTCATACAAATATGTATGTATCATGTATCAATTTTGTATACACATTGTCTGCACTAATATATATATATATATATATATATATATCTGTAATGATTGACTGGGAAATAATGAAAACTGGCATAAAGTTTGCCATTTGTATATTTTGTGTTATTGTATTGCAAAAAATAAATAAATAATATTTAAAAAATAATCATGAAGCAAATATTTTACTAAAGAAATATTTTAACAGTCAATATATTATTTTCAAATGTAATCGCAAACGAAATGGTGGTTCGGTTAGAGCTAACCTAACCACCAACGTTTTAGGTGACTCCAAATGTCAAGCATATACCGATACCCCGATTAAAATCGAATAATGAGTCACCCAAAATTAAACAGATCGACGCAAGGCATACGTTTCTGCCTCGCAGTGGACGGGTCACATAGGTCTCCCTAAGTGATCTCCAGTAGGACCACTTGCATGCGGCCTGTGTCCACCCTGATCATGCGGTTTTAGTCAGATCCTTTATCTACTTTAATAATAATTAAAACAATTATTTGTGCAAATAAATTTAATGTTTTCCAGACCATAATGACTTGTTCAAACCGTAATTTAAAATTTTCATCAAAACTATTTCACAACAAAACGTAATTATAAACTTGAGCCATAAAATTTGCCACAACAAAGACCGACTAATAAGAATCTCACAAATCAAATATAGCATGCACCAATTGCCCTTTTGAAGTTATAAGTTGGAATTTAATAAACGTGTTATTACAATCTTAAGTGAGAATTCGTAGTAGAGGTAATGCTGGAATAAAAATAGTATAGTAATTTAAGGTGTCTGTACCGCCAACGGTCCTGATTATAAAATATTAGAAGTTATAACCATTTTGCGAATTAACTTTTGCCAAGGTAAAATATTTGAGCTCGGTTCCTTTGCTGTATTTTTCTATCTTGGTTTTGAACTGAACTGAATTGAACTCTTTTATACAATACTAGAAAGGTACCGCGGTTTTGACCACGGAGTTTCTGTTCCCATCAAAATTGAAGAATCATAGATAGTTTATATCATTTAATGATAAATTATCTTTCTGCAAGTAAAATAAATATTTTTAAATTAATTGAATAGCTTTAGAGTGTTGTTACAAATGCACAAAAAAAATCTTGCTCCGTTAGTATCTTTTATAAGTGTTGATAACAGCTGGTGGAGTAAAACAGTAACCTCCTCTTGTACCAAATATGAAAAGGGACGGAATATCACAGATAGCGGAATATCCATCCATACTCAGGACGGGCATCACCATCGTGAAAGCTGCGTTCTGCGATTACCAACATGCTTGCCGAGCGCGGCAATTATGGGCAAAATTTCCCCTTTCTTGGGGAGGTCTTTGTCCAACAGTGGACTTACAAAGGCTGTAATGATAATTGAGTCTACAATTAGCATTCATCATCATTATCATCGCCATGGCAGCCGTCAAACGTCCACTGCATGATATAGTCCTTTATATTAGTTATTACTTAGGCGTTTCCTTAATAACGTTTCAAGTCGAATTTCATAAATAAGTTTGTAGATTTAAAAAACCTTGGAAATATCTCCTTTTGCCCGTGACATTTACCATAATAGTACAAATTTTCTGTGGCAACTTGTAAGAAAAAGTCATAAATTTGTTGCGACAACGAGGCAAGGGCGATTTTTCTTTTTACGCACTCATACTTTAAAGTTGAAAAATGTAATTTCCCTTTTCGTTCTTAAATACCTACATTTTACCGACTCCAAAGATAAATGTTAAATTTACTTTACTTTAACTTTTTTATGACAAGATAATAAATGAGGTTACATTTTAAAATTACAGTATTTGTCCTTTGGCTACAAAATGAATGTACATCATTTCGTCAATGACAGTGCAATACCGCGTAAGTAACAATTGCAAATAACGTCGAACATTCAATCAGAAAAGGTGAAATATGGACCTTATTTACTGAAACTACATACGCGTTTTTGAAGTATGACTGATAAATTATGCAGAACATATAACTATGATTGTTGTATAAGTTTGATATTTTTGCCAGCGATCTCTCTGTTTGACCAGGTTTTTTTATTGACAACATCAGGTAGACTTCATACAAAGGTGAAGTATGTCATCAATCATACAGTATTATATTTGTGATTCCTCTGTTATCTGACGTCCGTAACACAAGTGCTCTGAGTGACTTATCACGGAGTCAGGAAAATGTATGAGATGTTGTGGCAATCTATTTATTTTATTACTATTTTATCTTTTACATCATCTTAAGCATTTGGATGTTAGTTCATCATTACAGGCATTGAAAGTCCACTGCCACATAGGTCTGCCGAAGAAAGGGGGATTTTTTCCCAGAATTGCCGCGCTGGCCAAGTGTGTTGGCAATTGCAGAGCGCAGCTTCCGGAACGGGGATGCTGCTGCCCATCTACATCCTAAGCATTTGAGCTATACTGTCTCGAATGGATATACCGCCATCTGTCGGTTTTGGTACCTTGATTGCCTCTTAAGACACCTGGTGCAGAGGGAGGTACTATTCCACTCTACCGGTACCTCACAGAGGATGTCGGTTACCTCATATTAACCCAAACGTTGAATAAAAATTACTAAATTAAATAAAATGAATTATGAGCAGTTTAAGTCTCAATACTAGATTATAATGAACTATTGTAAAGTATAATTTTAAACAGAACAAATGTTTTCTGTGGTAAATGAATTCCTTGTTTGATAACAAAAATGTTGGGATCCAAAAAAGAATATGGCGCTGGTAGACATATGGAATATAAATAAGAATTATAAAGAGGAGCCGAAAGCAGTAAACCTACGATTAAGAATGTGTCTCGAATACATAACTAGAGTAATACTATTCTTCAACCTCACCAAGAACTCATACGATTGATTACGTGATTGTTACCATGGTTGTTAACAAAATTAGGATACACAGAAAAATGCGACATTTCCATTTCACTTCATTATCACGAACGTCCACTGCTGGACAAAGGCATAGGGGGAATTTCGCCCATAATTGCCGCGTTGGGCAGGCGTGGTGGCAATCGTAAAGGGTAGGTTCGCGACAGGGGTGCTGCTGCCCATTCCTGCCATGTTCCATTTGGGCTATGCTGTTTCGGGTTTACACCGTCATCTGACAGTACCAGTACATCAATCACTCCCACGATAGCTGGTACAGAGGGATGTACTATTCTACTATTTTATTCATCAACGGTCGTTTAATTATTAAAATATTTTATTCGTAAACATTTATATGATGATATTTTATGTTTGTACGTCTGGGTGTTAAAAATATGTATATAAGTATTATATTTGTGATTCCTCTGTTGTCTGATGATCGTTATATAGATTTTTAAGCGACTAACCTAGGAGTCAGGTCAATGAAGGAGAAGCTGTGTAAAAATTATTATTATATAATTGAATTAGCGATTTTAAAAACCCTACCACAGGGTAAATCTCATTTAGGTTTTTGAAATCGTTAAGTGCTAACCCGATGTTAGCACTGATAGTTTATTGAGTTCATTACCTCATGTCTAGGAGATGCCTAAACAAACACTCCTTTAATTAATATTTTCTAACATGTACATTTTCACTACTAAAAGTAAAACTTTTTTTTAATCTAAATAAGCAGTTTATTTACTTACTTCTTGTTGTACGTTTTCGTTTTCTTGCGGCAACATTTCTCTAGATTGACTTGAAAAGGTATCTACTACGTCTTATACTACGTCTATCAAATTAGCTGTTTTATTTCGTCTTAAATTGTAAATGGTTCCGATCCCTCATAATTTCTTTATATATTCATCAATTTAAGTAAATTTTGATACTTTGATGATGTTTTGGTTTATGAAGCTATGTTTATACTGCAAATTTGAAACATAGTCTGGTTTCATTAAAACATGGACGAGCACAAAAATTTGAATAAAGTAGAAAATTGGCTAAAATTGTCATGAATGTTCGATTCTTTAAGTATCGTTAAATCAAAAAAACGAAAGGCTTAGGAAAATCTTTTAGAGTCATTTTATAGTCAATTATTGTCTACTTTTTTTTCAACCAGATCGATAAACAAGCTTACAGTCCGCGATATAGTAATGTCATAGTCATTGTAGCCTATAGACGCTTGCCGACAAGAATATCACTAGTGCGTTGCCAATCTTGTGACTTGAAGATATTATGTCACATTCGCTACAAATTTGATTGCCTCTTTCACCCTTCAAACCGGAAGACATTAATGCCAACACTGCTATTTGGCGGTAGAAATAGGTGACAGTTAGGTACCGATGCAGACCTTTGATTGAAAAAACGAAAAAAACAAAAACGAAAAAAACTATACTATATATTCATTATGTTTCTATGATAGTATTCTAAACATTCAAACAAAGTTTAGCTCTATGAGAAATCATGCAGCGTCTCTACAATTTTTAAAGCTAATTCGACCAGAAAAACAGTTTACAGGAAATGCAGTTTAAGTGAATGTTAGCTTGAAAATATCTCCGCAAACAGTAGATCGTGTGTTCACCCCAGCAATGGGTTCCGTGCATATATTGCAGTATTTCTTTCCCTACCAAGGTTTATTTTTCCCTCATCCCGACACATATGCTTCGAAATATATTTTGTTTTGCCCCATCGTTATGTTTTACCGTTGAATATTTTACAGCTCGCATACAGCCCTCTCTCTGCACAACTCCAACTTAATACAAGAAAGTGTTCCAAAATTGAAGGACCTCTTTCTTTTGTTGCCGTAGCGTGACATAAATATTTCTAACTCGAAAGCTTATCTAGAACAAGATTTGATGAGAAGCTCTTTTCAACTATGTTGTTCTTGAGATTTGCTGATGGGCATCTCAAATTTTATTAATATAAATAATATTTAAGTGAAACTTTAAATTTAACATGCAGTTGTATTTCTATCTTTGTGAAAGGTCGTGAACTTTACCCCCAAATCATCAACTTTCACAAATATTTTTTTAATACATTGTTTTTGCGCTGTGGGTGTAATATTTATAAGTTTGAAGTATTCTGTTAGCTGTAGGACACCGGCAAAGTAGAATAGTACCGCCGTCTGTACTAAGAGCCGACTGAGGTACCGGAATAGCTTAAAAAGCGGGAATTGGCAGCATTATTCCCGTAGCAAAGCTAAGCTTTGCGATTGTCAAGTATAGCAAAACTCCTCTTTTTTAAGAAAACCAGTGGATTTTCAATGGCTGATATGATGGTGATGATTTTTAATTTCTCAGTTGTCTAATATCCGTGTTTTATGGTACTTATTTTGTAGCCAGGTGTGAGTGCGTAATTATTTATTTTTATTGGAAGGCGTCTCTAAATACTAACCACCTCAGACCATTGACTTTTTTAGACTGTATATATTTCCTAAGTCTAGATTAACAGAAGAAGAATAACAAAGCGTTTAGTCGCTTTCTTGCCGCGTCTCACGTAATTTAGAATAATTGGAAACCTTTTGACTTAAAGTTATTGTCACATCACCCAGCAATATTTTTGCCGCTCTCAGCTTTTAAACCAGAACAAAGAAATATGAACACTGCTATTTAACGGTTGAGAGTAAGACACCAATGCCGACAACTTACTACCACCTATCTATCTACCACGCTTGCCCAGCGTGGTGACAATTACTCATGATATGACTTAAACCATCAATAACAACACGTATTCTTTTCATTTTAAAAATGCCATCCGTTTGTAAAAACAGTATGGATATCTGATCGAAGATTTCTAAGTTCGTGGCATCCGAGCAACATTGAGTTTGACATAATGTGCAGAGAATTCGTTCCCCACAAACCACTCGGGCGGCAACACAACTCTATAATGGAATGCGCTGTCTGTGAAGATAATTTTGCATATTCCAAAGTAACTCTGCTTTAATAAAATGTTTAAAACAAAAAATAAAAGACGCTTAAAAAGTTGTGCGGATACACCGAATTACTTTAGCAATTTCGCCTTTAAAAAAGCAAAGAGAAACTTTGTTTTTCCTGTTATATGTTTCCCTAAATTTTCCCCTGCTGCTGTCTCAATTTGTGGGGTAAAGTTCGCAGCTAGTAATAGACCCGCATATAGCTATATATATGAGAAGAGAAGCTGACTGACTGACTGACATATAAACGCATGGCCTAAACTATAAGGGTTAGAAGCTTTATGCTCTAAGTGGGAGACTATTCAGAAATGATTTTTGAAAATTCACCCCGTTTTTGAAGTTATTCGAATGAAATTCAGTAAAAGTCATGTAGTACATGTAATGTTTTTCTTAACTTCACGCGGGTGAAACAGCGAAGTGCTGCTAGATTTAAAAAATCTTTCATCGTCACTCCGTACACCGTGCAAATACGGGTAATTCAGATCATTTGGACAGCGGCAAATGTTTGATTTGGAACTGATTGAAAGTATTTTCTCTTTAAAATATGGTTGTAATGACGATCTTTGTATTGACCCTACCTGGCCTATACATATCAAGTGTATAAAAAAATCTTTTTATAAATAACACAATTTAAACAGGCTGACTTCTGTTTATTTGTACATCTGTCTAAATGATTAAGCAGATATCACACGCAAATAAATAAAAAATATATTTACACAACATCTCACACATTAACCTGGCTGTGAGATTGATTACTTAAAGCACTTGTGTTACAGACATCAGACAACAAGAGAATCAAAAATATATATTTAACATCTTGATACTGATATCTGATAACATTTGAAATATATGTCCTGAATGGGGTTTAAACTCACGACCTTTGGCGCACAATGGGTGCCTAATGCGCCAACGAAAACTAATTCATGGAATTAAATGTAATATGTATATATTACTGCTGTATTCCAATATAAAATTAACGTTCTATTTTACAGCAAATAAATTAATTATTTCAACCATTAAAAGCCTACTGCTGGACATAGGCTTCTCCTAAAAAGGCAGAATTTTACCACGCTGCCATAATTGCCACGCTGGGAAACCATGTTAGCAGATCGCAGAGTGCAGCTTTCGTGACGGAGATGCTGCTGCTCATCCTCCGCCTGTGCATTTGAGCTACACTGCAACGTATAAATATTACGCCATCTTAGGACACCTGATACAGGGGGAGGATACTATTTACTCTGCCTCCTCTGACACCTCACGCCAATAAATTGATTGTTATGTATACGAAAGTATGTCTGAATGTCTCTTACGCTATCAAGACTTATCCAGAACACTTTACATGGAAGACACCTTATGGTGATTTTTGGCTACTAATGACATAGACGGGAAAAAGGCGAGCTAGACTCGCCCGCCAAGGGTTCAGTAGATTAATAGGACCATAATATAAGTATAATATTATGGTCCTATATGGTATTAACTAATTAATTATCGCATGTAGAGTTTCTTAACCCCAGTGATTAACTTTTATCTTAGGGATATTTTTTTATTTATGGCAATAAGTAAAATGTAATCGCGAATATGATACTTAAATACATACGTAAAGTAAACTTCATTGATTTATGATAATTTTCCTTAAGTTTCTTTTTGTCGTTTTATTGACAAAGCCACTAGATGTCACGACTGAGGGTTGTGACATTTAAAAATATAATTATGGTATGTTTCACATCAATAAGATTTTTTGATTTTAAATTTAATAATGCAAAGACCTGAAGTAAAGGCTTTAAATGTTGTTTCTTTCATTATTATAGGTAAAGAAATATATTGCTGAATATAAGAACTTCAAGTAATAGTTTAAATGTAAAGAAAAAGCATCTTGCGAATAATTCTTTCGCTATTACAGAGAAACGCAATTACGTCTTTATTTCATTTGACATGTCTTTTTTCATATTTTACACTTAGATACAGAACAAACACAAATAATTATCGTATTAATATGGGGATTAATATAGAACCAATGACCCTTGGCGCCCAAGATAGGATCACTACAGTCAGCAAAATTTATAGTTTTTTTCACTATATCTACAGACTAAGACAATATACCTCGCCTTATTTCCTAATTCTAGAACTAAGATAAGTAGCCTATGAATTTAAATATTTTCTGAGAATGTCGATAATTTTTTGCTCAATAAACGGTCATTAATCCTTTTTTACCGTATGGCGCCAGTAAAGTAGAATACCACGCCCGTACCAGGTGTCGTAGAGATTACTAAGGTACCAGAACAGACAGATGGCGATTTATACATCTGTAACATTGTAGATAAAATGTACAGGGCGGGGTTGGGCAGCAGCATCCCCGTCGCAAAGCTACGCTCTGCGATTGCCAACATGCTTTGCCATCGCGGTGATTTTGGGTAAAACTTTCTTGCGAGACTTATGTCAAGCAGGGGACTTCCAATAGCTGTTAGGAAGAAGAGTATTTTTCAGTTACTCTTTTTCACATCTTAAAGAGACAATAGTTTTAAATACATATATATAAATATGAGATAATTAAACTAGAATATCGTAAAATGGGTAACAATACTTTTAAAATCTTTAATTGTAAAAATACTGCCTACGTCAAATGAGATGAAGTGAAGCGACCTTTTTTGTTGGTGTACATATAAATTTATCTTTCTCTTTTCATATTTTGGGCAAATTTTATTCAATGTAGCATTTATTACAGGGCTGACTGTATTCAATCACCCTAATGTACTATCGCACACAGATATCTTACGAGCTCTTATCGGGGCTGTGTGCTCTCTATCTACAGAGCCTAACGTACCATCCACCATTAATTTAGATAATGTACCGCAGCTATTTTCAGTTGACGGAACAGTTATATTCAATTCAATTATTTAATATACATTGAATACAAAGTATGATGGCTATCCTTAGATAATGTCTATTTATCGTCAACGTCGCAGATATGTCGGAAAAAAATTAGAACGTTTGGTGCTTAAAATTGTAAGTACATTTACAATTTTAAGTCGTCTGCTTTAGACATCACTCTCAGCTATTTGTACCATAAAATAGCAGTGTTAGCATACTGTATTCCGGTTTGAAGTGTGATAGAGGCTGTGTGTGACATGATAATTCAAGACACAAGGTAGGCAACGCGCTAGTGATATCCTTGTATTATCACTAGCGTTTTTAGGCTACATTGACGTTTACTAGCACGCGAACTGTAGACTTCTTTGTTGACTTAGTATAGTAATACAAAAAAGTTGTGCACAAAATAAGAACATGCCTACATTTGACATTACTGTCAGGCATTTAACATTTGGCGCGATTAATAGAATGCGCGTTGCATATATTGTTTGAAACAGATTAATTTATCAGTTGTATACAATACTCACTTACCCAACCCTATCGCCGTGGGGTACCAGCGGCCTAGAACAGTACCTCTATCTGTACTAAGTGTCGTAAAAGGCGTCTGAGGTATCGGAACCAATAGATGGCAGTATACCGGTCCGAAACAACGCAGCTCAAACGCACAGGGTGGGGATAGGCAACAGCATCCCTGCCCTTCTTAAGCTATAATTCTAAAGCTGCGCTCTCCAATCGCCAACACGCTTGCCCATCGCGGCGTTTATGGTCAAAATTCTCTCTATTTTGGAGAGGCCTATGTCTAACAGTGGACTTACATTGGCTGGAAAGATGACTGACCCGATTGGCCTGTTTTAATATTTGACATTGCGACTATAAATTGAAATATAAACTATCCTATCTCTCAAGTTTGATCAAACTGTACACACAGTAGGCAAAACATATAAAAAAATGCTTCGATAGTTTATCTTATAATTGATGAAAATGTAATTTACTATACTATTACAATATTGATATATTAAGACAAAAAACGTCTGTCGGGTCAGCTATTTAAATAAACATACAAAATAATATTGAAATCATAATTAAGATAAAACCAATGAGAAGACTCAAAGACCACGCTTTAATTCAGAAACGCGTTAAAAGTAGTAATAGCTTTCCAGTAAGGATTACCTTTACCCAAACTCGACCTTAAAATTTGTACAGAAATATTTTATTTATGTAATTCTTTTGGAAATAACGCACTGTACAGAGCAGCACAGTTAATCCTGTAAGTTTTTGATGACATAAAAACTCGTATGCAAACATGTAGGAACAAAAAGTCAACTGGATTTTGTAGGATTTGCACAGCGTGAACTCGCATCAAAGTTCGGTTGATATTTTTTTTCTATTTGAGAGTAGAGATGATTTTGCGAGTTCAGATTGTCAGTGATGTTAAATCATTTCTGGAAAAATCAATGATTGATTACACCTAATTCGTACTCCTAATGAAATAGATTTGGTTGTGTGGTACCGGTAGAGTAGAATAGTAAACCCTTGTACCAGGTGTCGTAAGAGGTGACTGAGGTACAGGAACCGAGGGATGGCGGTATATTCACCCGAGTATATAGAGTAGCTCAAATGCAACAGGGTGCAAACTAGTATATCGACTAGCTCAATTGCAATGGGGTGGGAGTAAGCAGTAACATCCCAAATTACCCCTTTTTTGGGGGGTCTATTAGCAGTGGACGTTTTTAATGATGACATAATGATGATGATATATTAAATCCGGACACTGCTGAGAAAGCTTACAATCGTAGAATCAACAAAACATAGAAGACCGTTTATTTAGGAGCACCCGTATTTCCTATAGATTAGGTATTTCCTATATATTATCATATTAGTAGATACCGGCTGATATCTACAGAAGGTGTTAAAGTACTGACTCTTTTTGTATGTAGTACAGTTGATTAGGTGCTTGCTTTTAGATGGATATATATTAACCAAAATCAATAGTTAAAAGACGACCACATATTTAATCATTCTTTAAAGTATAGCGATTGCATTATAATAAACTGTTACAATGCACCAAATAGGAGTTTCAAAGCCTCTACATTCTAAAGGTCTCTACATTAAAATTACATTTGCACAATTTTGTCCCCAAGTGTATTCCCCATAATTAGTTTATAAAAAATTGAGAAATCGGGAAACTTTATGCTATATTGCAATTTTTTTATTATTTAAACCAGTATACTTCTCACTTACTTATTTATATTGTAGTATTTGTGTATAATATCATGTTTTAACATTTTTTTCAGTTTAGTCGTAGTTCAAACTATTCAGCCATATAGAAGCGTCCTTTTTAAACTCTTTGCTGCTTTTTGTAACCATTGACAGTATTATATAGAATTTATTATATAGAATATATATTATATTATATTATATATATTGATTTTATTATATAGAAATCCTCCTTGATAACAAAAGAATTTTCTTTGAATTAAAACAACTGTTTAAATTTCACAACTCTACCATTAGCAGTCACGGCTGTGCGTGCGTCTATATGTCAGTAAAAGCTTCTTCACATTTTTATAGAGTTGTATTTATTAATGCCATTTCAATAATATGCCTTTAAAATGTTGAACTTTCACGTCTTGAACTTAGTTCGTATAGTTTTATCTAATACGAATACCTATAAAAACCTTTGTAGAATTTTTCCTCAAGCTTGCAAAAAGTACAGACATATCACATTAATTTTATATACAATTCTCCCTTTCCTTTGATACTAATGGTGTATCGTGAACACAATCGTTAGACGGAAGCTGCACCATTCGTATTATTCTTAGTGCAAAGTGGAAAAACAAACGCGGTATAAATGCTTGTATCGCGTGGAGCAAGAAAAAAGTGCCACATGGTTTGTACAGGCGTAGGGAGTGTTGCCAACAAAAAAAATCTTCTTAGGGTCACACTCCTCTAATATTTAAATGTTTTAACAGTTTATTTGGCTTTAATTTCAGTAGATTTTTTGTAAAGTTTTCTATGTGATATATTTATTTATTTTTATTTATTTATTTAACTTTATTGCACAAAATGTACAAATGGCGGACTTAATGCCAGATGGCATTATCTCCCAGTCAACCATTACACAAAACTGAAAAAAAAAATATATATATATA
>JACJUM010000875.1:19192091-19287120 GCA_020976665.1 Heortia vitessoides | reverse complement strand
ATTGCTCTGTTGTGTGACGTCCGTAACATAAGTGCTGACTTTAGATCAATGTTCAAGATGTTGTGGGAATTTATTATTATAATTATTATTATCTGATTTTTAGTAAGCATACTTAGAAATCGAAACTGGCGTATAAGTAGTATTTGTTCAGACTTCATTTGCGTGGAACTTTTGTGGGACATCATCATTATGTCCCGATATAATTAGCCGTTGTTCGTCCACTACTGGATATAGGTTGCTCCAAGAAAAGGGGTATGTTGCCCAATTTGCCGTGCTGGGCAGACGTGGGGGCAATCGCAGAACGTAGTTTCGCGACGGGAATGCTGCTAGCCATTTCCACCTATTTTGTCTATTTTAGAAACATTGTTTTGGATAAATTTACCGCTAAGTGCCGGTCCCGTTTCTCTAGCCGTCCTTTACGACACCTAGTTCAAAAGACAGCACTTTCCTTCTACTGACTTTATAACTAATAAACCTTTCCCGCGTGAAACAGTTTTCGCGAGATATTACGTCGCCTAGGTATAGGCAGGTGCTATTTGAGTCTATATTTATGCAAAATCTCATCTAAGTCCATTCAGCCCTTTCAAAGTGATTATTTAACAAGTTTAGCATTCATATTTGATCAATATTTAATTATGCCGTTAGCTACCGGCAGAGTAAAATTGTACCTCACTCTGTACCAGGTGTCGTAAAAAGCGACTGAGGTACCCGAACCGACAGATGGCCGTATATCCATCCGAAATAGTGCACCTTAAATACAAAAGGTAAGGATGGGCAGCAGCATCCTCGATGTGAAGTTGCGCTCTGCGATTGCCACCACGCCTGCCTAGCGCGGCAATTAAGGGCATAAATACCCTTTGGGAGGCCTATGCCCAACAGTTTTTTTAGCTGATATAATGATGATAATAGTTATTTTTTTTCGTTTCATTTCGTTCAAATATACGCAAGTTTAAATACCAAACGTAAATAAACAAATACCAAACGTAAATAAACAAAATAAAAAGGAATACCTACATAAAGGCAATCTTTCGTTGGTGGAGAATCTAATAGAGAATAGGTGTTGTACTTAAGATAAATCCTAATACTGACAGACCCGATGGCGAAGTTGATAGAGATCCTTTCTTATATGTCGAAGGTTTTGGATTCAATCCCCACCCAGGATAAATATTTGTGTTTGTGCTGTGTCTGGATACATATGTATTTAATTATTATATTTGTGTTTTCCCTTTTGTCTGATCTCCGTAACACTTTTAAGTGACTAATCTCGCAATCAGGCCAATGTATGAGATCTTACATTTTTCATGTTTTATTTGATTATATTAATAGCGATACCATTGCAGTGAACGGGAGTCCGAATACGTCGCGCGTAGAAACAAAACACGAGCGTTCACATGGCATGCTCCAGTCTCTGAATTCTTCAAATAACGAGTCTGAATTCGCGAGGAATTTTCGAGCACATTTTATTGTGACAACAGACAGGATTGATGGGCCAACGTTTGCAAAACGTTTGTTTGTTTGTCCAAACACTCGGCGCTTTTAACTGGTGTGATGAAGTGCACTTTGATTACGGGTTTTTATACGAAAATAGGTTCAAATTGTAATATATTTCAGATAACAAACGGGACATTGACATATTTGTTGGTTCAGTTATGAATAATGTGTCCGAGCTATGTGATAATTGTTGATTTGTTTAAAAATCTTTCTAGAATTATAAACATTTTAAAGAAAATAATCTCAGCCGTGGGGTACCACCAGAGCTTTATTAATATTAAGAGGAATAGTTATAGATATGAAAATTAATATGCTTTTTTGTGCAGCCAAAATTTGTCAAAAATAGCACGACTGGCTGTTCATAGAGGAATAAGTTTAAGAGATAGCTTAAATTATATTGTAATAAGAGATCGATGTGGTGTAAAAGATGATGTTGTGACAACAATACAGAAAGGAATGTTAAGATGGTTGTGACATGTAGGATAGATGGATAAAAGCGAAATGACTCTAACTAACCCGATGGGACACTAGCGTGATGTATACATGTAAGAGGAACAGATGTCAAGGTTTAGTCAATTTAGTTTGTTTGAATTAAATCGGAACTCAGCCTATGTCATGTCTTTCTGGTAGTGCTTGATAGTTTTACCCACAAACCTTTCCTGTAAAAATATAAGGATAAAATAAAACTAACGCTGCTTGCTAATAATGTAACTTTTTATTTAGAAAACATTTTTTTTATTGCTTCAGAAGTTTTTTAGTGTATTTGTTACAAACGTACAAAAATACACGAACTATGTATTTATTTATTCCGATTTGACTTAGTGGTTTTTTGTAAATATTTAAAAAAAAGTAAAATTTAAAACAAGTGAATTTTGAAACATTTCTCCTTCTGCAGTCTTGTAGTTTTAGATTCATCTCAACAAAGTAAACTGAGTATTTCTTCAACAACTTCAGTTGTTTAAGTGGTACGGTTTTAAAACATTTCACCGCTAGTAATAAAAAAGTGAACAAAAATGAAAAGATAGCAATGTTGGAAACTGAATGGTACATACCTCCGTATCTAAAATTGGGAGTTCTCGATCAATGTGTATTAGCTATGATGACTTATAGCAACCATAAGGTACCGACAAAGTAGAATAATACCTACTTCTACACCAGGTGTCGTAAAAGGTGACTAAGATACCAGAACCGATAAATAGCGGAACATTCATTTGAAACAGTGCAGCTCAAATGCACAGGTCGGGGATGGGCAGCAGCATCCCTATCGCGAAAGCTGCGGACTGCGATTGCAAACACGCTTGCTAGGCGAAGCAATTAGGGGTAAAACTCCCCCTATGTCTATGACTTTCAATGATGATGATAATGATTCTCTTTCATCAAGCCATATAAGCCAACTCACAATAGCCAAATTTACAGTCAAGGACTCATCTCAAAGTCCCTAATAAACTATTTAAAAAAAATCTCCTAAACAGATAACAGGGATTGAGTTCTACATCGAAACTGAAGAAGCGAAACACAAATATTGGCCTCGCTAATCAAACAAATCAATCCACAAAAAGATGTAAAGGTAAACAGAAAACAGAAGTAAAAATAATCAGCTTTCAGATACACAACAAACGTCCGTTGAATTGATCTTTGATTGCAATTTTCCACCCAGAAAAGGATAAGCCTCAATACTGTACGTTTATTTAGGCCCGTTGATTTAACGTTTCGGCATTCCTTAGGCGATTTGCGCCTAAATTATATACTTTCGCTTTGATCGCATCTTTATTTTATCTGATATTACAATAGAAAAAAGGCATCTCTTTTTATGTGAACGTTTCTTGAATAATGGATTGAGGGGAATATGTTTAAGAGCTATTTCTGTTTGCAACCTTTTAAGGGTTTCATTCTATAAGTTTGGGTATTATATTTGTTCTTTGGGTCCCATGGTCAATACGAAACCATTTACAGTTCCATGTCCATTCCTCTGTGGCTTAGTTCGTGTACATATGGTTTCTGAAAAAAAAACTCTATTATTCAGCCTGGATTTAGTGGCTGTATTGTCGAAGCTAATAAATTTTATATATATAAAATGATAAGCTGATTAACTGATTGATTTACAAATCAACGCAGGGCCTAAAATATATACAAATTTTAAAAAAATATAAGTTTCTAAACTTGAAATTTTCAAATTCAAAAAAAAAATCAAGATTGAAAGTCATGAAACACGTATAAAATATTATATCCCTTACATCCCTTAAAGGGGTAAAAGGGGGCTTCAAAGATTGTACGACAGTTCTACAAGTTAACGCGAATGAAACCGCCGGGCGTTGCTAGTATAATTATCTAAGACATCGCTATTCTTCAGGTCTGGTTTTTTTTGTGGTAAGAAAATAACTATAGACTCTCCAATATATGTTTACTAATGTTGGGCAATGCCTAGTTTCATATGGTCTCCTTCTGTTCTAGCTCGATAAGTCACAGAAGAAGAAAGAGGTTGCATTAGGCGTGTAAGAACGCAGCCGACGTAGACGGTCGGTAAGGATAAAGACTGTGTTCCTCTATTTTTATTCACACCAACTTAACGCTGGACTACTCAAATGTAAATTCCAGCGACCACGGAAGGATAGGCGAGGCCACTAATTACTGACTGATTGTACTTGCGTGATATTCTTAAGTGAGGATTTAGCTCGAATAGCCGTCGTCTGAGGACTGTTACTACCTAATTTACTAAAGTAGCGGACTGAGTAAGCCCTGTCACAATAATGCGGTCTACTCTACTAAAAGAATGTCTGTGAAGTATTTGTGGTTGTTGAGTGCAACTGATGGAGAGTTATGGAATTTATACTGTCGGGCGGGAACCCATCCTCTTTAATTTAGCGAACCGGCAGTCACTCGCATTGCACAAGGCTAAGAAATGAATGGTGTATCCGACATCTCTCCCTCAACGGAGTCCGGAGGAGGAGGAGATCCTCCCCGTGAAAATAACCCTAGGCAATACAAAAAAGGGTTGCGGTAAGAAGGATTATTTGATAATGTTGGAGACTGCTCGTAGACTTTATTTTGTTTTAAAAAACAGTTCTAAATATTTAGCTTTAGTCTTTTTATATGGTCCTATTTTTTATAGCAACGAATATGGGCCTTGGGTTTTCTAAGGCCCATATTCGCTGCTCGGAGAGATTTATAAGGAAATAAGTATAAAGAATAACTATCCTTCTTAAAAAAGACCTTACTTTGTTACTTTAAATTTTTTAGATAAAAATGATTTTTATTTTGACTGATGAGAATACTCGAGAGTCGACATGATCCTCAAAACTTAAAACGGACAATGAATCAACCTATGTCCCTTATTTGGTCATTACCCGTTCAATTCTGTTGAATGTAATTTTATTTATACAACCTTGTTTATTTCTATGTTTTGGTCCATATTTCCTGTATATGTGATTTTGAAATATATTAAGTAATAATAAAACAAAATTTTTAACGGCTTTAAAACTAGTTACTTTGCGGCGATCGCTTTCAAAATTGACATAAGATGTGAAAGACAACATCTTTATATAAACTTTAAAGATGTGCTATTATTTGAAATGATTACAATTCATCATTATCATATTAGCCACAAGGCGTCCGCTTCTGTACATGGGCCTCCCCAAGTAATCTTTAATAACCTCGCCTGTGTCCAGCGCGAACCTGCGGTTTTAGTCAGATCGTCTGTCCATCTTGCGGGGTGATCATATACTATAATTAGGTAGTCGAAAAATATAATAAATGTCAAGAGTAAAAAACACATTGCGCCATTTTTGAGAGTTAAATTACACAAATCGTAACAATATTTGTTTAGATTAATGTAAACCTTTTATATGTTTTCCTCGTATAATTTTTTCATAATCATTCGGTCCATTCCTAAAAGAAATAGCCTAAGTAAGCCTGAAATATTTAACACCGCGGAAAACCTTTTCATTTCGCATAATAAGCGACTCATAACTTTTCCTGAAACTGGGATATCTTACCTAAATATATAGCTTCTTTGCTGCCCTCGCTAAATTCCCTCTAATGTTACATTTCCTTCCAGTCTACCTCGACACTGGGTCACGGTGATCAATCAATTACCGAGTTTGTCTGCCATTATTACGTTACAGTCACGATGAATTTGGTGAAAATATTAGTATCTTATAACAATAGTACGGAAAAATTATCGGCGCCATTTTTGCTTAATCGCGACTTCGCATCCCCAATCAACTTTTGTTATTTGATAAAAAATTTCCTCACTCCCTTATAGCTGGACTGAGTAAATAGTTAGGCCAATGCCATAGAGAAAAATAAAAAGCCAGATCTATCCCAAGGGAACATGTTTTCGGTTAAAAAAGTAGCCAATGTTACTCTCGTCTCTGAATAATTTCTGCGTCAAATTTCATCCAAATCGGTTTCACCGTTCCAGCATGAAAATGTATCATTATAATGGATGTAGAATCCATACTTACAAACTTCATTTTTATATTATGAGTAAGAATTTACATGAATAACAAGCCTTTACCTAACAACATATCAAATATGTCTATATCAGATTCAGGCTTTTTAATTAGACATACAAAAAAAACAACTGCGGAAAATAATACAAAGCTATATCAGTCCGTATTTCGGACAAGTAAAGTTTTCAGCTGACATGTTGTCTGTGACATACTCAGAAATATCTCTCATATTTCAACAAACCAAGTGATAATTCAAAATACATCCAATCCTTCATGGATATACACAAAATAGTTCACTCCATGGCAAAAAAGTAGTATCAAAATATTTTAAGTAATTTTTAAGATTTAATTAAACTACATTTTAACCACTTTGAAACTCTGTGTATTTAATTCTATAGTGTATTTTCTTTGTTTTCCGTATGGTACTGGCAGAATAGAATACTACCTCCCCCTGTATCAGATGCTGTAAGAGGCCACAAAGGTAACAGACCCGACAGATGGCGGTATATCCATCTGAAACAGTACGCAAATACACAGGACGTTGATGGGCAGCAGCGTCCCCGTCGAGAAGCTACGCTCTGCGATTGTTTAGCGCGGCAATTGTGGAAAAAATTCCTCTTATCATGTAGAGGCCTATGTCCATTAATAGACTTCCAATAGTTGATATGATGATGATGATATTTCGTTCCACGTTTTGGTATCCCTTTCAAACTTAAGCCATAAAAAAGTATAAAAATGTTGTAGTTTTTATTAAATATCTTTTGAGAACTTTTTTGAGAACGTTAGATGACTTTTATGATCCCTTGGGTCATCAGAGTCGACTGTATAACATATAAATATGTGTAAAATAAATTCTTTGTAAGAAATATAAATGTTATTATTATTACGTATTTTATTAACATCTAATCGTGCTAGTAATGGGCATACTTGAAACAAGTATATTTGACTTCGATAGCATAACTTCTAACCATCAATTAGCCAGACGTAAACAGTAATACGTCACCATACAAAATGAAAGACTTTCTAAAAGGATCACTATTTACTTTAGCGATCAAAATGTAGAGACCTTTCCAACATGCGGGTGAATCCCTTAATAACATACGTCGGCCCGACATCTCTAAAAGACAAAGTTTTTCTGCTAAGTCTACCAGGATCCGGGGTATCTAAATTACCCAATGAAACGCCCGCGACAAATAGGTAAGCGGGATAAAATAAAACGAGCCCATTTTATGCTACTTACGCAAACCGCCTGCGAAACGCTACGCGGGATGTCGGAAAAATAATACTTTGGCTCAATGACTCTCCCAGCGTCATCCCTACTGGAGGCTGGTTTCACCAGGCAAGGCTTTTGTTAACTAATCACTCAGTTAAGCGTTAGTGATATTTTATGTTATAAGTGTTCAGTGTTCGCATTGCTGTGTTCCAGCTTGGAGGGTGAGAGAGAGAGTGAAATTACTGGATAATATGACATTGTAGTTCACAATGTTTGTGATACGCTCGCGATATCATTGTGATGACGAGAGCGTCTATAGGCTGCGGTCAGGTTTATCATCATCAAAGCTGAGCAACTATTCACTACAAAGGGCAATCTGCTTGTGAAATTCAATCGGAGAGCTGGGAAAAACAGACGTACTTTCGTTCATACAATTGTAAGAACTCAAGCTTAAGAGCCAGTAGAGTCATTCACTGTCATTATTATCATCATCATACCAGCCATTGTAAGTCCACTGCTGTATTTAAGCGTTCTCACAGGGGGATTTGCCTATACTTACCGCACTGGGCAAACGTGTTGGCAAACGCTGAGCGCAGCTTTCGCGGCAGGGAAGTTGCCGCCCAACCCCGCCTTGTGCATTCGAGCCGCTCTGTTTCGGATGGATATACCGCCATCTGTAGGTTTTGGTACATTAGTCGTCTCTTACGACACCTGGTGCAGTGGAAGGTACTATTCTACTCTGCCAGTACCACACGGCAGAACGGTTAAAAATTAGAGTCAACTTTTTTTTGGAATTGGAATTCTATTTGAATGAGAATTACTAATATTTTTGAAGGGAGGGGCAGCTGCATTCCCATTACGAACGCTGCAATCTACGAATGCCAACACGCTTGCCCAGCAAGCGGGGCAAAATTTCCCCTTTCTTGGGGATTCCTATATCCAGCAGTGGATTTACAATGGCTGTTACGATGATGATAATGATGACAGTGAATGACTCTACAGGCTCTTAAGCTTGAGTTCTTAGAATTGTATGAACGAAAGTAAGTCTGTTTTTCCCAGCTTTCCAATGGAATTTCACAAGCAGATGGCCCTTTGTAGTGAATAGTTGCACAGCTTTCATTTAACTGAAATTTCCTCCCTGAGGATCTACCGATTCTCTTGAAATATCTCTCATATTTGAAAATGTGAAAAATCTATATAAAACAATAAATAATTGATGTGATAATTATCATAATTACAAGTGTTATCATACAGATTTGGCCCTTTCAGTGTGAAAGAGTAACAAACATGGATGCATGTATGGATGCACATCCATTTTTTAAAAGACCAGGTTGAAAAACTGGCATACCGTGTGGTAGTAAGAGTCACCGCAGCCAATAGAACCCCGTAATATTACAAGGATATCACCAGCGAGTTGGCAATCGCGATTTTACGATACCTTAACCAATAAAATTACTGCCTCTCTCAACCTTTAAGCCAAGTTACAGTAATGTGGACTATTTGGTGGTAGAAATAGGTCAAAGCAAAATATCAAGACAAAAGACCTTCGTATTAGGTCTACCCTATGAAGCTACTAAAGTCACTAACTTTAACGTTTAAAATATTTATCATCATTATCATATAAGCCATAGGACATCTACTGCTGCTAAAGATAGGCTTCCCCGCGTGACTTCCAATAGGACCGCTTGTATGCAGCCGGTTTCCAGGACGATCCTGTGGTTTTAGTCAGATAGTCTGGCCACCATGTGAGTGGATTATCTACGCTGCGCCTCCATTGTCTATCGATTCTGCGTGCTAAGTGCCCTGCCCACTACCACTTCAACTTCCTAATCTGGTAGGATATGTTGGTTAGGTTTAAAATATAAATAGGGTTTTATCATATCAGCTATAGAAAGTCCACTGTTGGATATGTCCAAGATAAAGATATTCTACCCATAATTCCCACGTTGGCCTGGTGAGTTGGCGATCCCAGAGTGACGCCTGGTACAGAGGGTGGTACTTTTCTACTCTGCCAGTACCTCTCGGCTAGTAAGGATTAACAATATGTTATTTGTGCTAAGTGCGGTGGCACCGGCCCAGAATACAAATGTAGGTTTATTTTTTGTGAGAATTCCGATAGGAGACAGTTTTTTATTCCAGCTATGTTCCAATACGTGTGCCTAAAATGATAATCATTTGGTTGTTCCTTCATGACAATTTTTATTTTATTTTCACTATTCGACCTGACTAACCTTCATAGCTTATTAAGTTTATTTAAATTTAAAATTTTTGTGTAGTATTGAGTGTTGGAAAATTGTATTTTTATTTGATTAAACAATTGTCTAAATAAACAGATACAGCAGATTACGCAAACAGATAAATGAAATGTTATCTTCTTTTAAACCATTTACCATAGCATTTTATATGCGGTAGAATTCATACAAAAGGTGGTCTAAATTGATACCTCACGCTCACCTATTTCTACTACCAAATAGTGTTCGCATTGCTGTGTTCCGGTCTGAAGGATGAAAGAGGCAGTGAATTTACTGCGTGATGTAGCATTATATCTCCAAGTCACAAGACTGGCAGCGCGTTAGTGATATCCTTGTGATATTACAAGCATCTATAGGCTGTAATAGTTGGATAGTAACGCTTACTATCACGCGGACTGCTTGTTTGTGGATCTGGGCTAATAAAAAAAGCCGCTGAATGTCAATTGCAGGAATGAGTATTTTCCTATAATTGCCGCGCTAGGCAGTCGGGCAGAAATTTTAAATACAAAAAAAATAAAGATATGGGTAATTCTTAGTCACAAAATCAACGGATTATCCAAATTCAAATGTTGCGTCACTGACAACATGTAAATCAATATCACCTGCAACTAAGTCCGAAGAGTTGTCAAGTTATTGACATATGTGTTTACGTCTACCACACGGCAAATATGTCAATTCGATTAATTAATTAACCCTAAACAATAATACGGCATTAAAGATAATGAGATAGATAGCCGTAAGGAACCGGCAGAATAGAATAGTATCTCCGCCTGTACCAGGTGTCGTAAGAGGCGGCAAAGGTACCAGAACCGACAGGTGGCGGTATATTCATGCAAAAAGTCAACTGAAATGTACAGGGTGAGGATGGGCAGCAGCTTCCCCGTTGCGAAAGCTACCCTTTGCGATTGTCAACACGCTAACCCTGCGTGGCAATTATGGTCATCATACCCCCTTTCTTAGGGAGACCTATGTCCAATAGTAGGCTTTTAATGGCTGGTATGATGATGATGAAAGATATTAAACGATGCTCTGTTGGACCATAACAAAACTTCCGCTCCTACTATAATCTCATACCACGACTGCTGAGGCTAGAGTATCCCACACGACTCCGTTTCCTAATCCGATATTTCATTTAACTTTCCCCAATGGCAGGTACTCGAGCCGTTCCGGCCTTAGAGGCGACCTTGAGTGGTAGTGAAAGGTTAGATCATATCAATGTACTAGATATAAATATAAACATATAATGAACTAATCTCCAATAGGAGCGGTTGTATGAGGCCTATGTCCAGTGCGATCTTGCGGTTTTAGTCAGATCATCTGTCCATCTTGCGGGTGGACGCCCTACGGTGCCTTTGCCGGTACGTGGTCTCCATTACAGAACCTTACAAATCCATCGGCCATCGGTTCTGCGTACCAAATGCCTTGCCCACTGCCACTTCGGCTTACTAATCCGCCGGGCAATGTTGGTAACTTTGGTTCTGTTACGAATCTCCTCATTCCTGATTCGATCGCGCAAAGAAACTTTATGGTATTGCTTTCTTCATAGCTCGTTGATCTACTTACAATTGGCCAATAAGGCCAAAAGGGTAAGAGACCACGTTTTACTGCCATAGTCATCGCTGGTAACACACATTGGTCAAAAACTTTTGACTTGAGGCACTGAGCTATGTCGGATATCTATATATATACGCTTGTATATATAATAGTTTAATCCATTGTTTTATGACACCATGAATCTGCTCTTGAATCATAACCCGCATAACCTTTACCCTACACGAGAATTCAAGTTTAAGTATTTCTAATACAAAAAGCGTAGCTCAAATTCAAAAGGGCGCAATAGCCTCATTCCCGTTGCGAAGCTACACTCTTCCATTGCAACCACGTCTGCCCATCACGGCAATTGAACATTTTAAGCGGTTACCGCAACTTATAGACGTTTACAACACCGAGCCGTCATTCACGTGTTGCCGACCCTTCAAAATTCCCTTCACTCCTTTCTAAGAACCTATATCGTGACCAGGCCCAGGCCATGTCCTTTGGGAAAAGCTGTGTAAAGAGCTCATTCCGCTACCTTAGCGCACATGGGAGACATTGCCTCTGAAACCGGTAGGTACGCGACCTTTTTGGTTCCAAATTGTGTCTAACGGTGCAGTGACAAATATAAAAAAATACTGATAATAATATATTATTTTTTAACCGCATTAAAATACTTATGAATGTTCCTGTCAGAAAATTCTCTTACTACCTATAACTTTGCAGTGCTCACACAATATCCTTATTTTTACAATCACAATCTTCATATAAGCCATCACTACTGCACATAGGCCTCCAAAAAAGAATTCATAAAATAGTGAGAAGACCGATAAAATCACCTGTACATCTAGTGATGGGATGAACCACGCCACGCTTGCCGGTGCGTAGTCACCATTCCAGAACAATACCCCTTCCTAACTTCCATTAAAATTAAGTAAAGCTCAGTAATTTCACATGGAAAGACAAAGTCTGAAGGAAAATCACACCAGACATATGAGGTTTTATGAGCAGCTTTTCTAGTTATAACACATTTGTGAAGAGAACAAATATCACGCCGAGTTAATAGCAAGCCATTTGTGTGTTTTATTCGCGTCTCTAATTTTCTCTGGTGTATACACAATTCCCCCTAAACGACGTTACAAAATTATTTGCGGTTATAATTTAGGCTTAATGCCTGACATTTAATTATATATTAATAAATTTGTAATAGGCGTAGGCTTTAAACTGTATCATATTGAGACAATGGTTTGTTAGTGCTGATACCGGTATATTTACACCAACCGTTATGACCTATAGTTTTCTTGAAGGTTGCAAGAATGTAGCAAGAATAACCTACTAAAAACCGAGACGTAAGCTTCAATGGTTAAAAACCTTTGAAATTTTAAACAAGGGTTTCTTTTATAAAGTTGAGGTAGTAGCACTAAGAAATGATTTTTTTTTAATTCACCTTTTAAACTTTACTCTTTGAAGTTATTCGAAAAAATAAAGTATAAAGGTCCTTCATTAAAAGTCTTAAAACACGTAATAATAATGTTTTCCGATATAAATAAAATTGATATTTTCCGATTCCAACCAGTATATTTGCGCTTTAAATCAAACGAAGAAACTCATCATTTTTATAGTATTTATATAGATATCCGACTCCGTCACCGTTACGTTTCTGAAATAATGTGCATATATTTTTATCCAATCCAGAATCGATATAGTTAAACATTGGTTCTGTATTTTGGAATAATTAACACCAATCTTGAGTTATAGCGCAACTGTCACATTAATTTAAGAAACAATTTACTTACACCAATACAGGCACTAGCATTCACACTGACGTAATTAATTTGTTAGTCTGTCTGTTTGTTACTTTTCATGATTAAATGGCTAAACAAAAAGAAATTGATGTTTCTTTTATTGGATCAAGTCGAGAAACAACCATAGAGTGAAGGTGAGAATTACTGTAGCTAATAGACGCTCGTAATATCACTAGGATATCACTAGCACGTTAACAACTTTAACTTGAAGATATTACCCGGTAATTCCACTGTCTCTTTTACCCTTCAAACTGGAACACGGTAATGCGAACTGCTATTTGGGAGTAGAAATAGGTGAGAGTGAGGAATCAATGAAAACCAACTTTCATCAACATCATCATCATGGCAGCCTTATACGCAAACACTGCTGAACTTAGGCCTCCCCATAAAAGGGGAATTTGCGTATAATTGTCACGCTGGGCAGGCGTCGTGGCAATCGCAAAACGTAGCTTTGCGACGGGTATACTGCTGCCGTTCCCCGCCCATTTTCATTATAGCTACTCTATTTCGGGTGGCCACCACCTGTGGATTCCGGTACCGCAGACAATTGCATGATATCTACCTCATGTGCCCTAAGCTACTATGAGTGCAAAAAGAAGCGGGATGCACCTGTAAAATGCAATTTTATCAGTCTTATACGCATTAAGGTAAACATGTTTTATTTGTAGGGTTCGACGTGATTCTTTGCAAAGTTTCTGTAACTTTAGTAAAACACTATACCATTAGTAAAACAACCCCTGCAGGTCTGACGTCAAACCTGTACAGGTCTCCCTGGGGGATTTTCCCCTTGATTTTTGCACAAGGCAAACGTGGCGGCAATTGCAAAGCGTAGTTTCGTGAAGGGAATGCTACTTCCCATCACCACACTAATGAATTTAGTGACACTTTTTCGGGTCACCTGTCAGTTACTTTAGTCCCTAGGTACCTCGAGCGCCTCTTACAACACAGAGTACAGTGTACAGTAGCAGGATAGTACCTGGTACAAAGTAAGGTATCCTCCTCCACCGGTACTCACCGGGTAGAATCTAACGATAAAGATTACTTTGGAGATTCAAAGTAGGTTGAAAAGAAATTTGTACCGTTCCTGTAGAATGAAATCAGTTTTATAATTAGGAATTATCATATATAAAACGCATGCCCTGAGCTTCTGGCAGAGAAGAATAGAACATCCATCTGTACCAGGTGTCGTAAGAGGCAACTAAGGTATCAGAACCGACGGATAGCGGTGTATCCATCCGAAACAGTGTAGCTCAAATGCACAGGCAGGGAATAGGCAGCAGCCCTCCCATCGTGACAGCTGCACTCTGCGATTGCCAACACGCTTGCCCAGCGCGGCAATTATGGATGAAATGCTTTCGTTCTTAGGAAGGCCTATGTCCAGCAGTGGACTGCCAATGGCTGCAATGATGTTGATGATGATAACAACACAGACATTTTTTGATTAAGGGAAAGTTAAAGGTTTTCCGGAAATCTATGTTAATTGATGCTAACGTGAACGAAGTCACAGACGGAAGGCAGTTAAACGATAAACATATTTTCTCCATGGTTGGCATTTTAAAGAAGCCTAAAGCGAATATTTGGCAGTACCATCAGCATTTGAGCATAATTAATAATTCGAACACTCGCCTGCCCCCAGACGCGAGAGGAAGGGGGGGAAAGAGGGGGGGGGGTTAATCTGTACGTTCTCCTGAGCACGATCTAGTCACCATAGTCTTATCTTTATTTGAAAATATATCAACGGTACGCGTGATCGGCTATACCGAATTACCAACACCCTTCCCAAGACTTTTATTATGGGAACTGCGTTTTCACATGCCTCTGATAGCTGAAATACACAATGGCCTATGACTTCACGCACGACTCACGGCACGCGTGACCGACTTGATCTTTTCTTATATATATTGTGTTTGTTATCATCAGTAGATGGTTTCTATAAATAAAACATGCAAAAACGAGAAAACTACGCGGAGATTTGGCGAGTTCGAGAAAATATAAGGACGTTCTAACTTTTCTAATGTAACTTTACCACTTTAAACTTTTCTGGCCTAATGGCGTTTGACATAACTGTCAGATTCGTCGGCGAATTTTTTTTAATTAATTAAACCAATTATGTGAACAAACAAAAGACGAATTACGTCTGTTGCGTCAGCTAGTACCAGAATAAAAATAAACCCTTATTTTCTTTAATGACGATGGTAGTGATCCTGTTTTGCGAGCTGAAGGCCATGGGTGTGAACCCCGCCCAGGACTAATATTTTTATAATGATATTTATATTTCTGGATATTATACATATATATATATATATATATATATATATATATATATACATATATATATACATATATATATATATATATATATGTATTAAAGTGGTAAATTTGTGATTTCTCTGTTGTCTGATGTGCCTTAAGTGCTTTAAGCGATTAATCATGGAATCAGGTCAAGGTATGAGATGTTTTTGGATTTTATCTTTAAATTAATATAGCTTGATTAAAATGATATATGTCGAACTAAAATGTTGAACTATATTTAAATGGTATTTTGACACTAGATTGATTTTTATGTAATATGCTTTATAGGTGAAAGCTTTGAAAATATGAATGCAAAGTTATGGTGCCATATACCAAGGCAATATAATTATATATATATATTTATATTAAGAGAAAACGTTTATTCCTTAGAACTAAAGAGAGAGTTCACGTTACATAAATATTAGGAACTTATGCAAACGGAAAAGTATTAAATTTATCCAAATGCCAAATTTTTATCATCATTATCATTACAGCCAATGGAATCCCACTGCTGGAGATAGGCCTCTCCAAGAAAGGGAGAATTTCGCCCATAACTGCCGCGCCGGGCAAGCGTGTTGGCAATCACGGAGCGCAGCTTTCGCAACAGGGATGCTGCTGCCCATCCCCACCCTGTGCGTTACAGCTATATTGTCTCAGATGGATATACCGCATTCTATCGGTTCTGGCACCTCAGAAGCCTCTTACGACACCTGGTATATAAAGACGTACTATTCTACTCTGCCGGTACCGCACGGCACAATATTATTTAGAATTTTATTACGATCCTGTTAATTTCAGTTTCTGGCATGTCTTTTTATGCGTAGGATTGCTTCAAAAGAATATGTTTTGGAATTTATATAGAGAAAAAAAAATAGAATTGTGAAGAATTACGTCATAATTTAGTTAACAAACTAAGGCCGGGCGCTCTTTGACTCAGCATATCACACAACACGCGACGGCCTCAGTACAAATTAATCTAATTTCCGGACGTGTATCATCGTGTTGAGTAAGTTTTATCACGTACAATACGGTCAATGGTTTGAGGTGAGCCATATTCGCACCTCTGAATTTAGACCCAAACAAGCATAAACTTTCTCTTTATAAAGGATGCTCCGGAAATCCCAGTATTTAAGTAATAATAAATTCGCACAACATCTCATACTTTGACCTGTATCCGGGGTAAGTCGCTTAAAGCACTTGTGTTACAGAGGAATCACAAATTTACTACCTAAATACATATATTTAACACCCAGACACAGAACAAACACACACTTCATACAAATATTTTCTCTGGGTAGAAATTGCGCTATCTACTATCTGCGCCATCGGGCTCGTTGATATCGTTTTCTGCTTTATTTATTAAATCGAACCTTGGTGTTATTGCAAAAATCCGGTTAGAATTGTAAACGTGAAAATTTATTAAAAAAAAAACTGCAAACAGTTCCCTAACTAATCTATCTAGGATATATATCCTAACTAATCTAATAATAAGTATTAGATCTACATCAATTTATCATTATGCAGATTTATCATCAACATCGTTATACCTATACATATCAGCCTTAGGATGACCACTGCTCGATATTGGTGTGTGTATACGGCTTGCGTCCACCGCGATCTTGTATCATCATGCTTGAAACAGATCATCTATTCACCTTGTGCATGGACATGCCAGGACGTGGTCTCCATTCCAAAACCTAACCGCACTATTGAGCATCGATTCTGCGTGCTACCACTTCAACTTGCAAATCCTTCAAGCTACGTAACTGTGATTATTTTACTAATTAAATCCTGATATGATCACTCAACTTAGAATGACCAAAATGACCATTCCATAGCTAATGAGGCTAATAGTAAAATGTCCGTAATGTTAAAAGCTGTATCCGTAATGTTGTAGCCTTCGAAAATAAATTTCAGAAATTCAGAAAGTTTTTTCTTTTTATTGTAACATCATAAGTCGATGTGCAAATCTCGATCAACTTACTTTTGTAAATAAAACATACAGTTTTATTAACTATAACCTCTTATAATTAATAACATTTATATGAAACAAAACCAGTAAAAATTAACTAAACACAAAATCCACATCACATATCATATATCGACTTGACTCCGAGATAAGTCGCTTAAAATATTTATATTATAGACATCAGACAACAAAGCATAAACAAAAATATTCTAAAAAAGAAAATTTGGCCTAGGCAGTGATCGAACCCACCTGTGTTGTATATCTGTTTTTTTTCTGTTGTCTAAATCGGTGACAAAAGTGCTTCAATGTACGAGATGTTGCCTTAAAGCTACGCTGTTTTGAGTGGATATACCGCCATCTGTCAGTTTTATAGTATCTATGTAAAAATCATCTATTTCACCAACTCACATAAGTGCCTAACGTATAACCTGAAACATATACAAAACTAACCACAAAATCCAATTCTTTTATATCTTTTTTCTTTTTTTATTGAGCCAGGTCGATAAATAAGCACACAGTTCGCGTGATAGTAAGCGTTACTGCAGGTTTTAAACGCTTGTAATATCACTAACCATGTTACGAGTACTTGAGCATATATTTCAAAGTAATTTTTCACGTTCCACTTCTTTGTTAAATCACACGATTATCATATTCAGACATTTCGAATATATATTTTATTTGTTAGAAAATACATTCAGCCACGTTTAATCAAGTGCTATAGAAGCAAATGTATATCCCGCTCAATCTATACAGGGAGTGTTTGTTATTTGCAATTTATCGCATAATATCTGGAACACCCCATTGACACCTTCTATCTCGCAGCGTATTACTTGTTCAATCGACACCTGAGAGAGTAATGAATTAATCCAAGCAATCTGCAGCTTTCACCTGATACTGGAAAAATACAAACACGAGGGCCGAATAGTAATTACCTACTTGTTTACGCTGTCTTGACAATGATAATAGAAATATAAACATCGTTAATGTATCGAGTTTTATTATGAAATGTTATAGTGGTTATCCCAGAGGATAATTAACTGTATCAATATAGTGTAAATAATTAATCTATATAAATTTTGTACGTAAATAATTCAGCTTACTAATCTCTATCACATAGATGGCAATTAGTATCGTAAATTCGTAGATAATTGAAAAGGTAAATAACTCCCTAGTTTTAGTTCCTAGAGAATTATCAAAATATTTCCATATAGTAATGACAGAGTAGAAAAGTACTTCTGCCTGTATCAGGTGTTGTAAAAGGCAACTAATGGCGGTATATCCATTCGTAACAGTGTACATCAAATGTACAGGGCGGGAATAGGCAGATAGGCCGTCGCGAATCTACGCTCCGCGATTGCCAACACGCTTTCTTAGCGCGGCAATAATGAGCGCAATTCCCCCTTTCATGGGAAGGCCTATGTTCAACAGCGGACGTTTTCAGGCTGCTATGGTAATGATAATGATGATGATATTACAAATAGACACTTTTATAGTAGTGTAGCCCGCCCCGGAACTAGTATATAGCAAAAAAACATAAATTATATCTTTAACCCACATGTAGTTTACATGTGCCCAACGGATTTAACTTAATGAAAATTATTAGAATAATAAAGAAACTTCAGAAATTATTATTTTAACCATTTTGTTGCTACTTATAAGCAAACTTAAAGTAGCCTAACGAGCTATGGAGAGGGTAATGCTCGGGATCACCTTGCGCGTTCGTAACAGAAACTAGCAGTAACAGTCCCAAAGTTTCCGATATAGCCCGGCGGATTAATAAGTTGAAGTGGCAGTGGGCAGGGCAATTAGTACACAAAACCGATGACAGATGGAGTGGCAAGGTTCTGGAACAGATCTTATATACCTATTCTACTCTGCCGGTACTTCGCGGACAATATATTTCTTTTTACTGTATTAAAAACTGCATGCTTAGATTTGAGCGAAATATTTTGTACTGTAAATAAATTAATTTAATTTTTTATCTCATATAATAATACCTACCACCGGAATGCATTGCCCATCTGATATCCGGATCCTGACGAGTGACGGCTACAACGAGTACGAATTAAAATGTTAATTAGTTTTCGACTGCCAACTGATTGAAACGATCGGTACGCTCGGAATGGAATAAATTCACAGCCTTTTTTATTTACTGAGCTTAATATGTAGAATCGACTGACGTGCCGCTTTTTAAACACTATTTTTTTTTATCTAACTATATATATATATACATATATATATATATACTCTATATTAACTTCACGACTATGTCCTATCGCGGTAGGTAGAGACTATGGATCTCCACTTGTTACGATATTGGCATACCTCCCTTGCTTCCCTTACTCGTAGTAGTTTTAAATACACGCTTGTATATTCTTGGTACTTCTGACCTGGCCCTTCTTTAATACCTCTTATATCTGAATAAGATATGTTCACCTAAATCAACCGATACCAACTCTTTAATTCACTTCCGCTTTTTGTATTTGTGCAGTCATTCTACTTTCATCCATCCTTTCAACATGTCCAAACCATCTCAACATTCCTGTCTCTATTGTTGTCAAAACATCATCCTTTACACCAAATCGATCTCTTATCACACTATTCTATAATCTATCTCTCAAACTCACACCATACATACTACGAAGTGCTTTCATTTTAACAGCATTTATTATACTCGCATGCTTTTTCTGCTCTCTATATTAATTTTCTTATTTAGAAATCAATAAAATATGGGTTGCAAGTTTGTATGGAAAAATGTTTAAACAATCCACGATTTGAATACAATTTGAGATTCAAGTTCTTAAACACATTTAATTAAAAAATAGTAGTACACATTGAACTGCCTTATTACATTTTCTTCGTTTATGACCATCCTAAGTTTACCTGAAAGAGATCGCTCCGAGCGATAAAGATGCCAATAGTATTATAATTTATAAGATTTCGACCGTTACTTCACTCTTTAAAGCTTCCGGCTTTAAAGACTAACAAACAAAAATCGACTCGTAAATAACAATAAACTATTTATATATAAAATAATATGTATTTCCTTCTTTTACTGCTCAATCGTTATATCATCATATCATCCATAAGACGTCCGTAGCTGGACATAGCCCCCCCCCAAGTAATCTCCAATAGGAACGCCACCTATATTACTACCGCTAAATAGCAGTGTTCGCGTAGCTGTCTTCCGGTCTGAAGAGTAAGAGAGGCAGTGAAATTACCGCGTAAATGTGACTTTGTATCTTAAGTTCACACGGTTGGCAACGAGTGACATCTTTGTGATGACACTGGCGTGTATAACCTGCGGTCACGTTAACCATCAAACGGACCGTATGCTTATTTGCTGACTTTATGATATAAATTATATATTATATGTCATAATCCAGTAATGCAAGCACTGGTGTCCATCGGTAAAAACATATGAGAATGGGGTACACAACAATCTGTGTTGGCACCGCGATTCCCTATCATCTCTCTTCCATTGAAATAAAAACGAATTATTAACCTTTCACGTCGTCGTTCCTAAATAATAACACACATTTGCCAACGTCAAACTCTGGATAACTACAATTTGCCATATCGCCATCCCGAAAAACTATCGGGCCAATTGCAATAAAACTTTTTAACTGCGATAACAACTTTTGAGTGCAAAATGTGCACGCACTTAACGGAAGCCGATTTATTTGTCCTTTTTTTCTGATATGACCGTTTAGTAATAGAAGAATTTATTTATAAGAAAATTTACTAGAATATCAAATATCAACTTAAAAATCAGGATGGACTTGAACCTGCATCGACATGGAAAGTCGTCCCGTGTAGTCACACATTACCGTTGTGCTAACGATACCTTAGCAGACATGTTGAATCCTTACTAGTGTTATTTTTGTCCTGACAAATCGACGCCATTTCTTCAATATTGTAGATAATTCCTACAAACACTTCATTCAAACTTACCAGTTCGAAGCAATCGATAATAAAGAAACAGTTACTTAATTACTTGTGAAGTCCTATGCATAGAAAATACTAAACTATATTAACGATACTAACTAAAAAAAATACTAAAAACTTGTCTCAGGCCGGAATCCATAAGGACTGCTAAGGGCTCAGTAGCTCAACAGTAATGCAGTCCTCTGGCATAGGAAAAATGCAGGTTCGAGTCCCGGTTGAATCCTAAGACAAATTGTTTTTTTATATTAATATTATCTTAAATAGAGTTGTCTATGCAGTAAACGTTTCAGTTAATTTATTTGTTATTCCATTAGAACAAGAATACTCTTAATCTCTGATTAACTCTAGTTAACTAAAAGCTGGGCATAAACTCATGTCGATTCCACAGAAAAAAACAAAAAGCTATTCCACGGGAACATATTTTCTAAATAAAAAGTACCGTATGGGTTATTATTGACTATTAACATACTCTGTGCTATATTGTATGCTATTTTGGCGTTAAAGAGTTACGAATCCTTAAATCTCCTCGTTTATATATATATATATATATATATATATATATATATATATATATATATATATATATATATAAATAAAACATATACACATACGTCACGTGTGTGCCCCATCGGGGTAGGCAGAGACTATAAATCTCCATATGCTACACATAGTATAATTCTTTCGCTTACACGCATTAGCCCTTTCATACACCCTCGTTTATCTAACAATAGCTGTAGTCAGCATAACTCAAAGAGGGTGGAGATGGCCATCAGTATCCCCGTTGTAAAGCTACGCTCTACGATTGCTATTAGGACTACCTCTTGCGGGAATTATAGTCAAAATTTCCTCTATTTTGGAGAAACTTATGGCCAGCAATAAACGATTTACTGTTGCTATAATGATAAAGATTATTAGTTGGTTTGTTAGTGTGTTAAATATATAAATAAATTAGTTCTCATACATCATGGTCTACACCGTTTAGTCAGAATTAGCAATTTTATGAGATGACCTTTCTCATAAAATTGCTTATAATAGCATGATATCAACAACTCTCTACAGAAGAGGTATTACAGAAGGGCCAGGTCAGAAGTACCAAGAATATACGAGCGTGTATGTAAGGACTTCTGCGAGTAAGAGAAGCAAAATAGTAATGCTAAGATCGTAACAAGTGGAGTCCCATAGTCTCTGCCTACCGCGATGGGACATAGGCGTGATGTATGTATGTATGTGTATAAAAAGCGGCACGTCAGTCGATTCTACATATTACTCTCAGTAAATAAAAAAGGCTGTGAATTTATTCCATTCCGAGCGAACTAATCGATTCAATCAGTTAGCAGTCGAAAACTAATTAACATTTTAATTCGTACTCGTTGTAATCGTCACTCGTCAGGATATCAGATGGACAAAGCATTTCCGGTGGTAGGTGGGATGGGACTCAGGCGTGGTGTATGTACCTATCTACAACTCTCGACCTTAGAAGCATTAGGTCTGTTTCACGAAAAAGGTTATCTAATTTATGTACTTTATTGTAGTTATCCTTATATCATTTTACATTAAGTAATTCGAGGATAGACCATGGAGTTATTTTTTAATAGTAAACAATAAAACAAATGGCTGATTAAGATGAATAGTTACATTACTTTGGTTTTGAACATTTGTATTGAAACAGCTGACAGTAGTTTTACCAGTACAGTTACATTTCCAAAAACACGCGACAACGATAATATAAATGAATATGAGGTTAGTTTGTTCTTAGATTACCTAGGGCTTATGTAGATTTTTTTTATATTAAGTTTATGAATGAATCTACATAAGAATCATGATGATTTTTTCCCAATTCACTAGCAAGCACCGCACACTTTCTAAAATCTTAAAATGATAACAGATATCGAAGGTGTATAAATATATAAAGGTAAAATATAGTATAATATAAAAAGTTAAGTAATTTAATAGTTATTATCAAACTTATTAGTTAGATTTCGGTTGTTAAAATCAATTCTGCTGATTAATTACAATCAATGAGCATAGTTTCTTAACTCAATATTCTTAATTTACGCCCAAAATATTATCAAGAGATATAGTGCAAACAGTTCTTTTTTAACCTTGGTAAAACTGTGCATCTATCAAAAATGTTTAAATATTATAAAACAATAGCTAAAGTAACCAGATATTGTAAAAAACTATAATTTTACAATATAATTGTTCATAGATTTTGACAGTGACGACAGGGTGAAAGACTCTGCTAGCTAGCATGTGATTTTTAAAATTAAGTCGTACCCCAGCATACATAAAATGCAGTGAAATGACCGGTATTTTCAACGGGAGAACCTATTTTTTTAATTGAAATTATTAAACTCACTTTAACTTCAAATTTCAATTTAATTACACCAATATTTGGCTCAAAACAAGAGTCATTGAAAAAATGTCTTAAAGAAAACTTGTTAGACCTATAATAACTAGACCATAGATTTTTAAATTGCTTGTCTCCCAAGCGCAATAAACTATCTATTCAGGTGAAGGCAGTTATAAATAATTCTATTTCAGTAGCACAACTAGTACAGTTGTGATATTGGTGAAAAACATCAAACGAATTCAATTAATAAATCATCTGAAAAAATAGTTATTCGTGTATATAAGGCTAGTCGACGAAAATTTAAAGGATGAATTTAAAAAAAAAGGAAGCATTTAGCACATTTGCCGAGATGAGATACAATGTCAAGAAAACGGATGTAGAGAAAGCAAGTACTGACACTAGAAAAAAAAGGTTTTAATGTTTGATTTGTAAAAATGTATGCCACCCTATTTGATGAATACCAAATCTTTTAAGTTGTAAAGGAATTTGGACTTTAAATCGAACTATTTACGATTCAACAACTAATACGGCCGACTATTGCTATGAACATGAGTGAGAGAAAAGGAAATTAAGTATAGCATCTTGTCTCATTCGATAAGCAGAAGAAAATAGTATAAATTTTTCTAAAGTACAAGATCTAACACTGTGTAAAAATTATCACTGTCCTAAACAATGGACCTGAACAGTTATTGAATGATAATATTTTGTTACACCTGACTGATGCACAAATTTCTCAGCTTAAAGTCTTCAATTTCCAATTCATGGTGAAATGCCACAGACATATAGAAGTGGATCACATACACTTGCAGATCAAATGGCAGAAAAAGAATTCGAAGCCGATAGAAATATTACTCCAAGTGATTGGTAACGATTTATAAAAACATACGATTGAAAAAGAATTCTAGCGTGTTTTTTCCTACCGTATGTTTTTATAATTTTTTAAAATTTCAAATTATTTTTATATACCTAAAGTTCACGACTTGTTTTATTGATACGTTGTACAAAAAGGATTAATCATCTATCGCCAGAAAGATAAACAAAGTAAGCCTTGATTTGAAAATCTTCCATCCAATGCGTACAGATTCAATTAAAAAGAGAGCAACTAGGGATTTTGTTTTGTAAAACCAATATCTCTGATGAATTTTCAGAGCTTTCTCTCATACGGAATGCTTCCAAAAGCATTATTTGCCCTGATTCTCTACCTGTATTGAGCAGGAGCCGGGAAATTCATTTCTATGTTAAAATATAAAGATTTAATGACCCTATCAGAGTGGGTGCCTAAACATTAAAACACATTTTATAAATATTTGAATCATTCCAGTACTGCAACTGAATTTCCGGAGGCTGATAGGCCGAGATTTGTTGTGGCTAATGTTGGATTAACTACTAAAAAGTGTTCGTTATGGAGGGTCAATTTGGAAGCGTATATGAAAGGATTAATGCGGGTAAAGTACCAGTAAGTGATAGAGGTAGGCAATATTGAGTAGGATAGGTAAGATCGTAGCAAATGGAGACCAATAGGTGCTGCTTACCCTGTGAGAACACGGGCTTGACGTATGTATGTCTATGTAGGTCATCATTTCTACAGCCATTGGAAGTCCACTGCTAGACATCCCCAAGAAAAGGGGAATTTCGCTCATAATCACCTTGCTAGGTAAGCGTGTTGGCAATCACACAGCGCCATTTTCGCGACGGGAATTTGAACTACACTGTCTCGGTTCCACCATCCGACGGTACTGGTACATTATTCGCCTCTTACGACACCTGGTACAGGGGGAGGTACTATTCTACTCTGCCGGTACCTCACGGTTTGTATGTATTAACCATGCAATCAAATCTTTAATCCTCAGCATCCATCACAGTACTAAGTACTGTTGGCAACAAAAGCCTATTCCTTTTATTCTCCTATTAATTATTTGCAAAGGGTACCGCGATCGATTCTTCGCAACCGCAGACTCATTTGCATAAGCTTCAGCTTTCCACTCGTGACATATCTATTTCAATGTCGTCGATGGTTATAGGGCTGACACCGCCCGTAAAGAAATTTGTTTATAGACGATTTTTGTCCTAATCCTATAACAATAAAAAATAATAACAATAAGTTCACACCACATCTCATATATTAATCTGACCCCTTGATTAGTCGCTCATAGCAATTACGGATATCAGACAACAAAAGAATAAATGCCAATTTAGACACCTACCAAAAACAAATATTTATCAAGTAAATGTTTGTCTTGTGCGATTTTCGAATTCACGACCTTTGGCGAACAAGAGAGGAACTCTATCGTTTGCGCCATCTGCTCTCTACCCCAACAGCCCCTATAAATACTAAAAAGAAGTAACAAAGAGGAAATCTTGAGGAACAAAAAATATGTTGTTGATTCCGATTCATCATTATCGTTTAAATAACAATTGGAAGTCCACGGCTGGATTAAGATGTATGATAAAGATATAATATGGAAGATATGTATGATAATGATTATGATAAAGGGTCAAAGTACTTCGGCATAAATTATATTTTTACTTTTGTTTAAAATAAAGCACGCTGTATTCAGTTCGTTATTCAGGCCTCCCTAAGTAATTTTCAATTGGATCGATTGTATCTGCCCTGTGTCCAGCGCGACAGTGCGATTTTAATCAGTACGACTGCCCGCCTTGTGGAGTTGTCTGTGTAGGCAACCCTAAGTAAAACATTCCGCTCACGAACACGACACGCCCTAAACATTAATAGGAGAACGGCAAAGCCCCAAGCCCATCTTGTCATCTCCCAACACTAGGCATGACTTGAGCCATTTGGGATCACTGACATGACGAATGATGAGACTTTCATAGAAACTAATGCGTGCTTGCTTTTGAGCATGACTTTATCCACATAGGTCCTTTGTAAGATTAACTACGGGCATGGTGGCGCAGATAACAGCCATCCTATCTTGTGCTCCAAAGGTCGTAGATTCGATCCCCACCCATAACAAATATTTATATGAGTATGAGATATAGCCAAAAAGTAGAATAGAACCTTCTTCTGTAGCAGGTGTCGTAAGAGGCGACTAAGTACTGGAACTGATATTTTAGGAATCTGTTCCCCTAATTCTAGATCAATATTTTTTTCAATCATAGTTATTGATATTGCCGTGAGGTACCGGCAAAATAGAATAGTACCGGCAAGGATCGTAAGAAGCAACTTAAGTACCAGAACTAACAGATGGCGGTATATTCATCCGAGACAGTGTAGATCAAATGCACTGCGTGTGGATGGGCAGTAGCATCCCCGTCGCGAAAGCTGCATGCGCTCTGAGATTGCCAACTGGCTTGCCCAGCGCAGCAATGATGGGCAATATTCCGCCTATCTTGGGGAGGCCTATGTCCAGCAGTGGGCTTTCAATGGCTGTAATAGCATGACGATAAATTATTTACATATTTATAGAGCCTATTCAATGGACCCACAAAGATTTATATTATAATATTTGTGTTTGTTCTGTGTCTAGGTATTTTTTTTGTATTTTAAGTATTATAATGTGATTCCTCTGTTGTCTAATACCCGGAACATGAGTGTTTTTGCTTTTAACGATATACTCGTATCATTTACTATGCTTGACGTTCTTGATAGAAAGACGCTCCCAAAAATATGAAATACATCCTAAGGATGACACTGTTCCCTGACCTGTTTATGTGGCGAAAATTCTATGTAAGATTGCTTTGAAACCATCAGTTATACGCTTCGCAAACATGCCAGAAACACTGCAAACACGTGGCAGACCAAACGTGACATTATTATTGCGGCGCGCGTTCTGTTAATTGCTGTCAAATGCCTGTCATTTATGTCAAATAAGACAGGTTACATCAAAAAAGTCTATACAATCGATAAGTCAATTTTCAAAAATTTCCATCAACATTCTTAATTCTTCATTCATAAGGACCTTACTCTGGTAATAACGAGCAAATCAGGAACGAATTTAGTCATGCTATGAGCAAAAGAAATAAGGACACATATTTATATACGAGTACTTGTACGAGCTAGTTGACTCCATAAACGATGTTGTATGACATTAAAAAAATAAGTTTATTAATGACATTTAAAATATAAAATTACTAATACTACTTATAAAAACTAGAAATTATTGTTAAAAGAGTGGACATATAAGGTTGTATTTTAAATTGATTGTATTTTACGTCATGGAGAAAATTAAAATTTGGTCTAGAACTAAACAATAATTTTTGGGATATCATATATATATAAAATATCAACAAAATCTGTTAAACCATTTCAGAGGAATATACCAAGAAGTGAGGACTGATAGTAGATTTACTGATATTGCAGTCAAAGATTTTTTTCACACTAAATATAGCACTATATTCCATAGTAAAATAATAAAATTAATCGTACATCTCATTCATAGAACTAAGCCGTTGTAAGTCAATCATAATAGGAATTACAAATATAATACTTTAATATATTTTTAACACAAATTTTCTAGGTTTTAAGTGAGTAGATCGAACCCACAACCGTTGGCGTATAAGACAGTATTAAAACTTGATGTAGCTTAATGAAAAATTTACGATCACAAATATAGGTACATTAGACAGTGCAATTTCACGGCTGGCGTGCGCGATATATCAAATATTACACCACCTCTAATAACCTTCCAAGTTTATGGTGTATTAGATTTACACTTGTCGTAAATGTTACTCGTGATGGCGAATTTTGTTGTGTAGTTATGAATTACAAAGTTTAATGAACGTTAGCAGGAAAGGTTGGAATAATATTTTACAGATTGAGTAAAAAACTTGCTTACGAATAAAACTATATATAATAGTTATTTTTTAAAATATTTTAATGCTTATCATGTTGTTTTAAAATTAACTGAATTTAATTGAATAGTGATGTTTTATCTGCCGGAAGCAATTTCCTAGACGGACAAATATGTGAAAGTAATCAAACCAATTTTCAACAGCTATTTAACTCTGTATATTTACTTTTATATTTACATTTTATATCCACAATCGTTCTAAGACGTGAAGTACCGGTAGGCAGCTTAGATACTACAGGCTGAGGATTGCCACCACGACTTCCGGTTCGATTAATTCAATCGTTGGTTGAGTTGATTGATGGGCTTATGTGTAGTTTTTAGTCCTTGTCTCTTACTATCTGATTACTAACTTGCTTTCGTCCTAGTCGCCAGTTGTGTTACAATGTGTTTACAATGCTGTTCCAGTCTGAAGGGTGAGAGAGGTGGTGAATTTACTGGGTAATACGGCATATTATCCTCAAGTCACAAGGTTGGCACACGTTAGCAATATCATTGTGATATTACGAACCTATAGGCTTCAGACGAGTGTATAGGCTTCAGTGACGCTTCCTATAAAGCGGCCTGTATGCTCGTTTGTCGACATGGTCTGATAAAAGAAACCAACCTCTACAACGATCGGTCATGTATTTTTAAGCTGATTGAATAACCATGGAATTGGTAACCTCAAAGGCACCAATAGTCACTAAAAACTTAGATAGATTGTATATAGCCTGTATCTAGTGCTAGCATTATTTTTATAAGACCCAGTTGACAAGCAAGCATACCGCATCGCAACCTAATGATGTTTGTATTATCACAGGTATATCACTAGCGCGTTACCAACCTTTTTGACTGAAAGATATTATGTCAAATTATCAAAGGAATACAGCAATGCGAACAATGATATTTGGTGGTAGAAACAGGTTAGTGAAGTATCAATGCACATTACTCTTTTATAAGGGTAACTTCATATGTAAACTCTTCGATAAGTTTGTGGACGAAGAACCTTCTGTCCTGCACTTGTCAGTGCGTCGATTTTTCAACTATTTGCTTTACCAACAGCTTGCTTTTCCACTGCGCCATGTTGGTAACTTTGGTTAATTTGTTTATATATTTAAAAATATTACCAATGATGATGAATTATAAGTTACACATAGTAACAACAAGCCAAAGTTTAGATCTAAATACACTTACAAAAAATCATCACCTATAACTACTATCATAAAAAAATCAAAATAGCTGAACGAGCCATGAAGAGGGCAATGCTCGGAGTTTCTTTGCGCGACCGAATTATGAATGAGATTCGCAACAAAACCAAATTTATCGACATTGCCTAGCAGATTTGTACTTTGAAAAGGCAATGGGCAAGGCGCTTGGTACGCAGAATCGATGGCTTAAGGTTAAATAGGAGGAAGTAAGGTTCTGGAATGGAGACCACGTCCCGGCAAGCGCAGCGTAGGGCGTCCACCCGCAAGACGGACGGACGATCTGACTAAAACCCCAGGATCACGCTGGACACAGGCCGCATACAACTGGTCCTATTGGAGGTTACTTGGGGAGGCCTATGTCCAGTAGTAGACGTCTAATGGCTGATATGATGATGATGATGATGATAAACTATCACGAAGACGAATTATTTTAGTTATGATTATTTGAAGGATGTTCTCATTCCAGCTTCGGTCGCGCAAAAGCAACGAAAATTCCACAAACTGTTGCGCTACTTTAAAATGGCAAACCCATAGTAAAAGACAATAGTAATCGCTGGTAATATAAATTTGACGAAGTATACTCTCTTTTGACACTGAGATATATCAAACGCGATGATTTTAATGAAAATAAACTCCATTTTACATAGAATATTAAATATGTATATTTTCGATAGAAGTTAATCATTTCACACTTTAGGAATTAATAAGTGGTGATGAAGGTGGTGAGTCGAGTGCGCGCGGTGATATCAGGTCTCCGACGTCAATATCCGCCAGGATCGGCCCCAGGATATCGTGCACGGTCGTGCTCAAGAAATCATTGATTTCCGTCTGAAAGAAGAATTTATTTACTCTTTACATATTCGACACAAGTTTTCGAAACCCGAGCCTGATGATGCATTTGGTAGTGATTCTTTCTTGTACACTAAGGGTTGTGTATTCGATCCCCGACCAGGAAAAACATTTATCTGATGAAAATTTGTGATTTCTTTGTTCATTGTTTTAGCTAACAAATGTGCTTTAAGCGACATATCTCGATGTAACTTGTGTTATTGCGTAAAGAATATTAAGCAACAGAGGATTCACAAATTAACTAATGATAAACTTAATTACATGATTAATACCCAGATGCTATTTATACACAAACATCCATTAAATAATTATTTGTCCTGGCTGGGGATCGAACACTCAACCTTTGGCGCATAAGTTAGGAACATTACCGAATACGTTATTTTATCCACATTTTTAACACCCAGATTCTATTTATACACAAACATCCATCACATAAATATTTGTCCTGGCTGGGGATCGAACCTTTGGCGCATATGTTAGGAACACTACCGAATACGTTATTTTATCCTCATTAATTTCAACTAGTCAACTAGTAGGTACATAATATTGGTTCCCATGGAGTTAATAGATCCCAAGTTAATAGATCTTCATACTATATATTTAATTCCAATAATTAGTTTAGTTAAAATATAATTACCTCATATGCTTTCACAATATTCGGGACTAAGTCCTCAAGGAATTTGTTGGCAAAATCACTGGCGCCTTCGTGACCAAAGAGTCCGGTAAATTCAGGCTGAGGAAAAAATATAAATTAACCAGCTGACTTGACAGACATTATTCTATCTTAAATATAAATATTAAATAATAATAAAATATAATATAAAAATCTAACCGCTTTTTACAATACTAGTCACACAGCAGTTGAAAATCAACTAATTTTTATGATATTTCGTAAAATGCATGTTTACTTTATTTAGTAGGTGAATGTGTTATTTAATGTGTAGCGTGTGTCAAATACAATTATAGTTTTTTCTGTAGACCAGGTTGAGAAGCGAGCATGCTTACCGAGAGACATTAAGTATCACAGCCGTCTATAACCGCTTGTAACAAAGGCTTCACAAGCGCGTTGCGTAACTTGAGGATATTATGTCACATTACCCAGTAATTTTACTGTCGGTCTCTCCCTTTAAATTACAACACAGCAATGCGAACACGAATTTGGCGGTAGAAATGGGTGAGAGTGAGGTACCAACGCAGACGACCTTTTTTATGAGATCTACCTCATGTAGTGCATTTTATATAAAATAAATAACAATTTGCATAAAGAATATAACTTGCAACAAATTGCATAAAAGATATAACACATGTTTGGCCTAATTCAGGCACCAGATATATATATATATATATATATATATATATATATATAGATTAATTTTCACCGAAAAAAAAAAAAAAAAAAAAGAGGTTAATTTTCACCGATGTATGTTATGTATCTATATGTATATGTTTGTTATGCAATCTTCTTAAACAAACTACACGTCCAATGCGTGTCCAAATTATCTTGAAAAGGACTGCAAATATTAGCTTTTCTGATAACGAGAAATGGTATGTGGGGTTATTTTATTTAGTCTAAAATTACCTCGCAGGGGCAAAGTAGACCGAATTCATTGTATTTTTAACATACCTTAAATTCAGCTAAGCCAAACTGAATGTTAGTTTGAACCAGGTTCAAGTATACGCCTTGGATAGAAAACCTTGGGGCGACAACAATGTTGATATTAATCCGAGGATTGATTATTTTTAACCTGAAATTAAAAAAATTAATTAATTAAGAAATTTATTTATTTTATTTTTTTTATAGACTCTAACTCTTTCTGTACCAGATGTCGTAAGATGTGATTAAGGTACAAGAAACGACAGATGGCGGTATATCCATCTGAGATAGTGTAGCTTAAACACCCGGCGAAAAGCTGCTTTTTGCAAATGCCCACCCTTGCCCAGTGCGGCAGTAATGAGTAAAATTCCCCTTTTCTAAGGGAGGCCTATGTCCAGCAATGGACTTCCAATAACTGTAATGGTGATTTATTCTTATTTATTTAGAACAACTAATATCTGTTTACAATATTACCATTTAAAAAAGGCAATAATTTAAATCAATGCACGCCAATTGCAACAGACACTTAGAGGTTAGCTCCACGCGTAATAAGAGCGTACATTTATAGTACGGAAAACTATAGCTAAGAATGAGTATAACTCGCAAATAGTTGAATTTGTCTAAAATTTGGCCTTACAACTTAGTACATTTTAAAAAAGTTGGCATACATCTCATAGTGTAAATTTACTGCAAAAGTTCAGGGCCATCGAAAATACAATACTGTCTTTCTCAAATGAGGACTCAAAAGAATGATGCAACCACGAGGAATTCGCAGAGCACCAAATCGAAAATAACCAAGTAACCTGGAGTTACATATATTCCTGTCATAATATGTCGATAACGTAAACGTAACGTATAGCTTGATTAGAATGACAGATATCAATATAGTAGTGACATTTGAGATTTTAAATATATTATATTCATATAACATCTCATGCAATGACCTGACTCTACGTTAAGTTGCTTAAAGCACTTTTGTTACGGATACCAGACAACAGAGAAATCACGAATATAATACTTAAATACATATTGTTAACACCCAGAAACACGTGTGGATCAGACCCACGACCTCAGGCTCATAAGATAAGAAATATGTTGATATTACAGTATTTGACTTTATAACGTTTTATTCTAATATTGTTTTTAAATAAAATCAATATTTTCTAATTTTACACGTCCATTTAATATAATAGGTCTTATCACAGCATCCGGTTTCAATAACCACAATTCCTCGCGAAGGAACACCGTTTCTTTCCACGCATACTTCGCGAAGCTATTGAAATTAAAAAAAAGACATTGCAATTTCAATAGAGAAGATGGTTCGAAAACACCGCATGCCTGGGATCCTGTCATATATTTATCCTGAGAACCGGGTAGTATTTGTTTGTAGGTATAGGATCGCAAAAAAACATGCGTTTTAGCCTGGCCGGTAATGCTAAAAATGACGCTTGGGTAAAAAAAGACGGGAGAGTCTCTCTTCTGTATTCTGTATTCAAGTAAAAAGCGAGATTTAAATATAACTCATTACTTAGCTTCACCGCTGCCAAATATGTTGAAGCCCAAGGCCGTGATGAAGAGGTCGTAGAAGTCTGAAATAAAACATAATACAATTATTACTCTTATCATTTATCTATTTATTTATTGGTGAACAAGTAATTGTTACACCGTGATAATATGTATACAAAATCCAGAACTTAAACAAAGTGTACAATAAGTAGGTTCACACAGCATGTATCATTATCATCATACCAGCCGTTGAAAGTCATACCAACCTTTTTTATAACCTTTTTCACAAACTGCCATCCATTAATTTCAGTTTTATTGAGATCGAGGATTAAATTATCTATGATCCATTATTTAGTAAGTGCTCTCCATTGGATTACTGCACTACAAATGTCGTTGACACCACTTAGGCAAGAACTGTAATGGGCTATCGATATAGCACTAGAAGTACCGCTGAATTCAAATCTCAAGAGCCTAATCTAATATAATGAGCGAACAAAAAACAAAAAAGTTAAATGGCATCTCAATTATGCAGTACTAAGCTTATAAAACACGCTGAAATTTACAAAAATGCAAATCTTTTATTAAAAGTTTGCTATGTGGTACCAGCGGAGCAGAATCACACCTCTCTTTGTGCCAGGTGTCGCAAGGTACCAGAACAGAGATACCAAAACTAACAGATAGCGGTATATACATCTAAAACAGTGTAGCTCAAATGCATGGGCGCTAATTGCCATCAGTTTCCCTTTCTTATAGAAGTCTATGTCCTGCAGTAGAAGTCCATCGACGATGATAATAATGATGGTGGTAATAATGATTGCCAACCTCAACTCAAACTTAGGCTCTGAATTATGATTACTTAATTAGAACTATCATATTCACTTTAAAAGTATAATACGATATGAAAAGTATACTGTGCTACAGGCCTCAAACTGCCCAAATTATTGATATATTACAATTTATAACTAGATAATACAAAAACAATAACAATCAAAGTCACCAGAAGGGGAAATATATATATATATACCTAGCCTATATATATACTTAGTTGTAAATAAAAGTAGGTGCTTAAGTAGCCTACCTACTTAAAAACTAGTCCGCCGGTGCAGGTCATGAAACTTAGTTCCCTGCAGGTTTATTACGCGAGCTACCACAGTAATTATGAAATCAAGTTACCTAGTTGTAAATAAAAGTAGATAAGCAAACAATAAATATCGTGTATATAAAAAATTTTAACATATATAATAAATAGAATAATGATAGAATTAAAAAATGTATAACATTTTAAAATAAGACAATAAACAAATAGGTTAAATATAATGCATAGAAAACAAGACAAGAAAATAAATGTAATGTAAGAATGAAAGAAAATAAGGAAGGAAATAAAAATACTTCTAGCCACGAATATCCAAAGCACACCCAACCTTTCTCGTGTTGTGTACTAGCTATCAGAAAATAAAGAAATAGAATAGGAAAGCACGAATAAAAGTAAAGACGAATGACAGTACGAGAGGGATGAGCGCGAGAACTGGTATTAATGGTGAAGTATGAACTAGAAGAACAGGCATCACGAGAGTAAAGGGACAAAGGTTGTAAATAGAATATAAGAATAGGTCTAAAAAGGTTCACGTACTCACTAGATTTAAAAAGTCCCTGACCAACACATTAGCGAGACAGAAAAAATAAGTCCTTTAAGTGACTTCTTTCGGATCCGGTTCACCATGTATGAGATGTAGTGAGAATTATTTATTATTAACATACCGGCTGTCAAGTCCAATTCTGGTATTCTGGCTTCTATAATAATTCTGTACCTCAGCAGTAGCAATGATTGGACGCTCAAGTCGTCGATCACGAACGTGCCCAGGTTCGAGACGGTCAAGCCTCTCAAGTCAACGTTAGCTCTGAAAGTTTTGTAATCTTATAAAACAGTACAACAACATTTAAACTAATAATCCCCTTTACCTGGGCAGGGTTATGTCTGACTGTGGACTGGAAGTTTAAAATTGTAATGTTTATTTGTATGATCAAAATAAGAACTTTTCAATAAAGGCTTGTAAAAATATGGAGGGCACTTATAATAAATCTAAGCTATTAAATTTACTATCAGTCTGTCTGTATGTTAGGTGATAAAACGGCTGGACTGATTTATAGTTGACCATGTAGTACTTAAGTTGCTTTATTTATTACTAGCGATCCGCCTCGGTTTCACACGTATGCAATGAAGATAAACAACTGGGTTATCCCTAACAGACAGACATACGAGTATATCATCTTGTTGAGACTTTTTGTAGACCATTTAAGGTATTCTATTGTACACATTGCAACAGATAAACCTACCCAAATTTGTCAAAACATGGCCATCGATATTGATCTATAAAAGCGAACAATTAATGTCTAGCTTTCATAGATGAACTAAGTTCCAAATTGAATGTAAAACAATTGCATATTTGGTTATATTCACCAAACAGCTGTACATTTTACTTGATCTATTTGTTGAGTGCAGCCAGCGTTTGGAATTACAATTACAAAACTCATTTATTATCAATGGTTTTCTACTATTATAGTAAACCTTAATCTTGGATCATTCTATATATTAAAAAAGGACAGACCGACAGCGGAAAGCGACATTGTTTTATACTAGGAAGAAGTGATTCTTATTGAAACCTCGGTGCTAGTTGGATATGAAAAACAACAGAAAACAAACCACTCACCCTGGCAAAGGAATCACGCTGTCATCTATCGTTAAGCTCGCAATCTGCAGCGGATCGAGAGGGGGGATGACACCTGAACCATTCTCTACCAAATCCCTGAGAGATTCTATAGCATCTCTCAATAATTGTTCAAACATGCTGTTCCTTGTTGATACTCCAGCTAAAATAATAAGAGAGTTTATATTGCAACCAATTCGGAAACACATTTTCCATAAAATAATATTGTTTTCGCTCATGTACAAATGGATTTAACTTATTAATTAACAAAACCGGAGAAGCTTGTACGTAATAGAATAACACGCCAGGTATTTCAGAATTGTAAATACATTTGAAATTCACTGAGCTTCAAATGATGTAGTCCATAATTGATGGGCCCGTTGGCGTCGTGATGTCTTGATCCTATCTTGTGCGCCAGGGGTCGTGGGTTCGATTCCCACCCAGAACAAATCTATATATGATGATATTTCTTTTTCTTCTGTATCTTGATGTTAAATATATGTATTAAAGTAGTATATTTGTGATTCCTCTGTTTACTGGCGTCCAACACACAAAGCTTTGAGCGACTTACCACGGAGTTAGGTCAATGTATGCGATCTTGTGGAAATTTATTATTAGTACACAAACAGATTAGTACTTCACTCGCCTATTTCCACCGCCAAACAACTGTGGTCGCGTTGTTATGATTCGGTTTGAAGAGTGAGAGAAGCAGTGAAATCACTGGGTAATATGAAATATTCAAGTCTCAAGGTTGGCAACACCCTAGTGATATCCTTGTGATATTACGAGCGTGTATATGTGGCTGTATATATGTCTAATACATGGCGTATTATATGCCTGTTTGTTGAAACTGGTCTACTACTGAAAACAACTATCCATCAAGATGTTTCATTCTTTTTTTCATTAGCGCCAAATTTATCCGATTCTTCTGAACATTTTATTTATAGTCAATAAAAAAGTATTGTTAGTCACGTATTTACGGGCCCAGTGTCGCAGATGGTAGTGATCCAATCTTTTGCGCCAGGGGTCATGGATTCGATTCCCACCAAGAACAAACATCTATATATGTGCGGTGTCTTGCTTTTATAAATATGTATGTATTATATTTTCGATTCATTTGTCGTCTCATATTCGTAACACGAATGTTTTAAACCTCGGAGTCAGATCAATACATGAAATATTGTGTAAATATTATATTATTAAATTTAAAAAAATATTTAATATAGTTGAACGATGTGTGACACAATCAGTAAGATCCAAAAAATATTCTAATATATATACAAAATAGATAAACGTGACCTACATATTTGTATAAATAAACGCAATAAATGCATATGATATAAAAATTAAATGTGTAATATTGTTGGTGTTGCTATTTGTAAGGCAAACAGTATCAATTTAATATAATGTTTACCGGTTTTAGGCAAAGCTGCCGGCAGTAAGGCGGTGAGAGTCGGCACATTGACTGGTATCGCCGAACTCACTGCTAAAGACGCAGCCACAACAATCCACAGAGAACGCATAGCTGCTGCGAAGAACAAATAAATAATTTGCAGCAATTATCTTAATATATTAACTAAAAACTTTGTAATAATATATAGATGTATGTTTCAGTTCATCATCATCATTATCATCATCATACCAGCCATATAGAAGTCTACTGCTGGACATAGCCGCCTCCTTAACAGTGTTTAGTTCTTTACACTCCTAGCGCTTCCTGACATAAAAACAACTAAGGCAGAGAATACAGAGAGTGTGTTAAACGTGTGCCGTGAGGTACCTGCCAAGGAGAATAGTACCTCCCACAGAACCGACTAATGGCGGTATATCCATCCGAGACAGTGTAGCTCTAATACACAGGGTAGGGAAAGGCAGCAGCATCCCCGTCGCGAAAGCTGCGCTATGCAATTATCAACACGCTTGCCCAACTTGGCAATTATTGGCAATATACCCCCTTTTTGGGGAGGCTTATATCCAGCAGTGGACTTCCAATGGCTGTAATGATAAATAAAAACATACCGCTTCCTACCTACAGGTGTTAGCATAAGATTAGGGATTTGCTCCCTGAGCAGCGTACAGACTAAGCTATGACATATTTGTATCCCTGGTGTTCTTTTTGTACAGAGTAATCAGTTACTTTAATGTTTCAAGTAATTGCCGACAAACACTCAAAACATTCAAATGTCAGAACTTTTCAAGTTTAAAGCAATCCCAATGACTTTTAGATGTTTTACGCAAAGATATTATGTGCCATGAGGTATCGGCACAGTAGAATAATACCTCTTTTTGGTACCTAGTGTAGTAAAAGGCGACTTGGGTTCCGGAACCGATAGATGGCAGTATATCCATCCAAAACTAAATAGCTCAAATGCATATGGCGGTAGTAGCATCCCTGTCGTGAAAGCTGCGATTTGCGATTGCCAACACGCTTGCCCAACACGTCAATTATGAGCAAAATTCCCCCTTTCTTGGGGAGGCCTGTGTCTAGCAGTATACTTCCAATTACTGTATAAATATATGACCTATTTGTATCGTTAAGGCTGAAATGGTGTTTTATTTTTTATCTTTTTATATAAAACGATAAGCTGACTGACTGACTTTAATTGCATAAACTTTAAGGAACTTGTAATTTTTTCACAGAAGTTGTAGGGATGTTTCCCTACGTTATAAAAAGAATTTCTGTGAAAGGAAAAGATTAAAGGATTTTTAAAATATCAACCGTCCAAAAGCGTAAAACGGGGTTGCAAAGTAAGTATGAAATTTTTCTGCTTTCTAAGTTATTTGATCGAAATTCTGTGATTCAGTATTCAGTCATTGAAAGACATGAAACACGTGTAAAATATATTTTTCAAAAACCATTACTTAAGGGGGTAAAGGGTTAGTATTAAAGTTGTACAACTTAATGCGGGTGAAACCGTGCGGGTGTTGCTAGTTAGGACGTAAATATGCAATTTGATTAACTTACCTTCTTTATACACTCCACGACGTGTTATTACACTGCTTACAAAACTTTGACGTTCTTAATTAGTGTATCAAGAAATGGATTACTTGATAACATTTATAAGATATCTCATTAGGTCTGTTGCCTTGTAAGTAATCAATAGCATAATATTACAATGCTATATATGACAGGCTCGATAGTGATATATATAACAGATGGTAGTGATTCTAACTAATACGTCAATGGTGTGTATCCTACGTGAGATAGATCCCCACCATAGATATATTTATATGATTATATTTGTGTTTGTAGTGTCAGGGTGCTTAAAATATATGTTAAAGTATTATATTCGTGATTGTCCTGTTGTCTGATGTCCATAACTCAAGTGTTTGAAGTGACTTACTTCGGCGTCAGATCGATGTATGAGATGTGTGAATATTGTTGTATTACGTTATGTTATATATATATATATTTCGACCTGACTTCGGGATAAGTTTCTAAAAACACTTGTGTTACGATCATAAGATAACACACTATTCACAAATATATTTTGCTAAATTTATATTTCACACCCAGACACAGAAAAAACTGAAACATTCCTCTGATGATATTTTCCTGAGTAGGGATTGAATCCACGATATTTAATATAATTGCTAATAAAATTGGAATACTACCAAATGCGCCATCGGACTTGATCGGGCCAGCCAAAAGTGTTGATGATATTTTAAAATTGAGGTTACGTGGGGACCAGTTTGAAAACCAGGTAATTATTCAATTTATTTTCTAGAAAATAGACGATATCTTACAAACTATAAACAACTTCCGCGCAAGGGATGCAGCTAGTTTTTTTCTCCTTTAAAGTTGTAACAAGTTAAAAACAACTCAGAAGTTCTTCATAGCACTTTAGTGGTATCCAGCAAAGATTGTGCTATAATAATAATAACAATAATATACTCTTTATCGTAAAACACAAAAGAACATCACAAAACATGGAAGAGTAGGTACAAGTGGCGGCCTTATCGCTAAATGCAACCTTCGGATATAAATAATATTAAAGCTGGTGGAAGTTTGCGGTGGATTTAGTGCAACAAACACACATACATACATAAAAACATATACAGCTTTCTGTGTTGTTAAAACATGAGAAGGGTCTGGTGGATTTTTAGTAGTATTTTTATCATGTGCACCAAAGTTCGTGCTTTCGTTCCCCTCCCCCTCCCCCCGCCCAGGACTAATATTTCCTTATCATCATCATCATCATAGCAACCGTAAAACGTCGACTGTTGGGCACAGGCAAAAATTCCCGTAATTGCCGCGCTGGGCGAATGTCTTGAGTGGATATAGGTACTGTCATCTGTTGATTCCGGTACTTAGTCGCCTCTTTCGACACCTGGTACCGGGGGTGGTTATTAGTGTCCAAAAACAAAAGTTGATTAAATGAGGTTATTTTCAAAATTATTTGTTAGGTAATTCGAATACATGCATAATTCTCTTTTAAGTAAAAAAACGTGTTTAAATATATACAACGCAATTTTTTATACTTATCAATGAATTGTCGCTCTTTTGAAAATCCTTGTATCTACGAACTGTTACTGGATAACAGACCTTAAGTACATATCAAAACACTTTTCATTGATATCAATGAAGCGTAAATCATGATACGCCCACACACAAATCACGAATGCGACACTCGTAACAATTTTATTGAAAAAATATAATATTTCTTCATCCGCAAATATGTCAAAGAATAAATATTCCATTATCCTTGATATTCTTTTTGTGCAGATAATTTAGAGTTATTTTTTTTTTATTTTTAATTGCCGACAAATACTCAAATGCCAAAACTTTTCAAGTTTAAAGCAATCAGTAAGGAAATTATAGTTACTTAATTACTATGGTAGTAGCATTCTAGTTGCAAAGCTTTAATCTGCTTTTGCCACCACGCCTGACCAACGCATCAATAATAGGCGAAAACCCCCCTTTCTAGGGCCTACCCTAGACTGTCAGCAGTGGACTTTCTCTGGCTGATATGATAATAGAATCTAGGATAGAGACTCGTGTGTCAGGATTTATATAAGGTATTAAATTAATTTGTTGTACGTCTGTCTGTCAAGACTCCTAATCACGAGAACGAGTAGACGTATCAAATTTAAAATTTAAAACCATATAATCAAATCTTTAAGCTATGTAGAAACAACATTCTAAGTCAACCTGAAAAAAGATACGAGCACCGCAAAAACTAATGTTATATTCTTAAAGGAATAAAGTTCATAGGATGCTCCCCGTTGATTTAGAAGAATTTTGAATTTAAATTGAAAAAAATTTTGAAATTAAGAAATTTGACAAGGAATATAAAATAGAAATAGAAAATCGTTCTGCTACAGCGTATCGCCTATTTCTACCGACAAAGTGCAGTGTTCACATTGCTGTGTTCCGGTTTGAAGGGTGAGACAAGCAGTGAAATTACTGGGTACTGTGACATAATATCATCAAGTCACAAGGTAAATAACGCGATTGAGATATATATCGGAATATACTCAGGATAAGCCACGCAAGGAAAATGCAAAACTCCGCTACTTAAACAAAACAAGTCGTTTAACGGCTTCAACATGGGATTCATTTGACGGTATTTTTTTGTTTGTTCTTTAGAAGAAAATCGAGCAGACAATTTTTAAGGAGTTTTATTACATTCTTAGTATGGCTTCCAATAATACCTACCTTTAGGTGTTATTGGAAGCCTTATCATCAAAACACTTAACAAGGTCAGCCCTCTCAACTATTTCTACCGAGAATAGCAGTATTCGCATTGCTGTTTTCCGACTTGAATATTGAAAGCGGCAGTGAAATTACTCTCTATTTAATTACATAAACTATTTAGTATTGATCGAACCTTTATCTGCACTAGTTTTTCTTACAGGTTCTTTTCTGGTGACTCGCGTAATGAACCTGCTATAAACGTAGTTATAAATTCCGTCTTGTGCTGGCAGACTAGTATTAAAGTGGGACACTCAATGGCCTACTTGTTTAAATGACTCTTATAACCCTGGTTGCCAGGGTCATCGGTTATTTGTAGGAAATTGTAATGATCAAATCTATCTTATAGATTTTTTTGTTTTTTTGACAATTTTAAAGTGCCTATGATAGACTTATTTAAATAAAGATATATTTGATGTTAGCTTTGGTACACATCCTTTAGTTGCCCTTTTTGACGAGAAATACAGGGGTACAATTACGTTAATTGCAGCACCACTGGAGATATAGGCGAGGCCGTTAAATAATGAACGATACAATGGACCGCCCAGCGCGGCAATTGTTAGCTAAAATGCCCCGTGGATCGAAGGGGCCTATTTTCAGCAGCACACCTTACAAAGATCTCATTTTCTGCCTTTACACGGGTGCAATGAGGGTAAAAAATGGTTATAGAATATTATGTTACCTTTTAGAGATAGATATATGCCATCCCAGACATTTTTGTACATCTTGTTCTGATACTGTAATTCATTCTTCTTCATAACAGAAGGCGCTGGGCAGGCATGGTGGCAATCGCAGGACACACGACGATGAAGCTGCTGCCCATACCCAACCTGTAGTATTTTGTTGTGCTGTTTCGGATGGATATACCGCCATCTGTCGGTTCCGGTACTTTAGTAGCCTCTAACAACAACTGGTACAGAGGGAGGTACTTTTTTACTCCGCCGGTACTCCACGGCGGGGTAGATTTGTATAATGTGGTTCATTATTTTGATTTATCTCGTCGCGTTCAGCGTTAGCAATGTAAGCGCAAAAAAATGTGTATTTTGATGACATCACATCAGAAACCTAATCAGGAAAATTATCAGTGTTTTATCAATATAGTAATATTATGCATGTATTATACATATAAACCTTCCTCTTGAATCACGCTTTAAAATAGCAACAACATCCTTTACGTTGTTTTAAAATTCTAAGCATACATAAAGGATACATAGATAGCGGAAAGTGGCTTTCTTTTATACTAAATAGTTATTTATATTCAAATTTGAATAGCAAATTTTAGAATACAGCGGTTCTTAAAATTAAGTAAAATATCCCATATCATAACCCTGTTAGAGAGTTACGGATTAAGTGACAACCTCAAAGCTTATATTAAACATATTTTGTAATATTAATATGTATTATTTGTTTCTAAAAATCTTTTACATTACCTCATTATGTTTGTAGGTAATAGTTTATAGTTTTTTTCATGTAATGTATAAAACATTACATTATTTTTATTAATCTATATCAGTAATTTAATTCCTCACAATGTTTAATTAGTTTCTTATTATTGTTAAAATATTCTTCGAAATTGTAAAATTACACATTTATTAAAGTATTTTTCTTGAGTTAAGCTTTGTAGGTCAGTAAAAGACATAAGGCATTTTTTTATCCGGAAAATCGAACAGTTTTGTTGACCATCGGGTAAATCTGTCAGAATTTGTTTTTCACACACTACCACTAGAAGGCGCTTTTTAATAAGTTTATTTTATTATTAAAACTCTATTTTATAAACTACAAAATTTTTCTTGCGATGACCTTAAAGTATTGCAATAAGGTTCAATTTTGGGTAAAGAAATTTCATCACGACATCCAATTCCGAAATAAGCTAAAATGGCTATCCATTCGACCTAGCAGTCGTGCGCGTATTCTTTCCTATACAAGATTTTGTTTTAACCCTTCCTACCCTACTTATCTAAAAAATCGTTATGTGTTCTTAGATGACAGCTACGAGCAATCACTCAGGTCATCAGCACACCAATTACTTAATACGCCTGAGCATTCCACAACGTTCTTCAGTACTATTTTCAATTTTTTATACTAGGTCTATTTTTTGTATTAGACAAACATAGTAAGCGTCACCGCAGCCTAGAGACGCTCGTAATATCACAATGATATCACTAACGCGTTGCCAACCTTATAAATTGAAGGTATCGTGTCATATTACCCAGTACTTTCCCTTTGTTCAGCGTCAGGATATCACTTGTGCAATGCCGCCAACCTTGTGATATTTTATTACAAAACTCTCCCCCTTCAAACCGAAACATATCAATGCGAACACTGTAATTTGGTTGTAGAAATAGGTAAGAGTGAGGTACCGATACAGACGGCATTTTTATAAGATCTACCTCATGTGACATTAGATGTTTTTGATGACTTCGACAGTTTATTTGCCTTCATTGTACCAGCCGCCATACAATTTACATTCCCTTCAATTTCATAAGATTTTCGCGGAAACTATACATCTCCAGATAGGCTAGATTAACATATTGATATTATTATTTTAATTTTACATACAAGTGCCTTTTCAATATATCAGGCAACATCGTTCGTGCGGGAATTGCAACATCAAAATCTGACGTTAATCGTTTGCTAAGGTAAAATCAAAAGCCTTAAAATTTACCTCAAAAGGACCGTGTGTCATTTTAGAATAAAATTATATCGCTATATCAGCCATATAAAGCCCACTGTTGGACAAAGGCCTCCACATAATAAAGGGATTTATGCCCATAATTGCCGCGCTGGGCAGGCGTAGTGGCAATCGCCGAGCGCAACTTCGCTACCAGGATCCTGCTACCAATCCCCACCCTGTAGTATTTAAGCTGCGCTGTTCTCTGTTGGTTCCGGTACCTTAGTCGCTTCTTACAGCTTCGCTTCTTACGACGTGTAATTACAGGACAATGTGACATAATCTATTGAATTCACAATGTTAGCAACACGCTAGTGATATCCTTGTGATATTACGAGCGTCTACGGCCTGCAGTGATACTAACTATCACGGGGACTGAATTCTTATTTGTTGATTTAGTTTATTAAAAAAAACTTAAACCATTAATCAATAAATAATAACAAAATAAAGTTACTTCTTAGTGAAAGATCTGTAAATTCAAATTATTAAAATCACAATCAGTCAGAAGATTTATCATATTATTGACAAATATGTCAACCCTATTAAAAAGGAAATCACCGTTTGTCGGCGCAAACGCCCCTTGAACTGTTTGCGTAACCGGCTTGTACAAGAGCTGCTGTGAAACACCCGTCACAGCCTCATTACGTTGAAGGCGACGAGGTATCAATAGACCAACCCCTTCAGGGATCTTATGACGAATAAACCGTAAGTAATTCTCATTAAATGTGGCTTGACCTCTTTCCTTCGTGACCATTGATAATGACTTTTCTTCCCGGAAAATGTTCTACTATTACCAACACTCTAAAAGACACGTCAAAGATCTTTTGGTCATCTTTGTACTTGTGTTTGTTACGTTTTGACGTGACAACGTCTTATAAATTGGTTTGCCGGGTGACACTTCAAGAAACTGCGTTACGCTCCGCTCACGTTATGAGCGAGTGAGAGGCACGCGTACCTCTCACTCGCTCTCATTGTGACGTGTGTTACGCAAATGTATTGCAAGTTATTGTATGCATATTTGTATATAAAAACGTATGTATGTGTAAATGTAAAAATAAAATTTTGTTAATATGAAATTCAGTGCGAGATTCTTTGTATAAATTAATGTTTTAAATATAATTCTTTGTATAAATAAATGTTTTAAATTGTTACTATTATTTCATCCTTATTCCTACTATACGAATGAATATTCACATTAAAATTATTTTACCACTCAAAGTCGTTGTCACGTAAAACTTACCTTAAAAACCAATTTTTTTTATAACCAGACTTTTTTTGCATACCATACCATGATAACAATACATAATCATGTTTTGTATGTTCTAGAGGTAGATCTCTAACAATGGTCCTTAAGGTAGACCTTTAACAATGCTAGGCTGCAATAAGTAAATATTTCAGGGAAAAGGGGGTGTAATATTTTGTAATCAAATCCCAAGTAAAAATTCACATATGCCTTTAAATAAATTCGAGAGTTGCGTAAAAGATAAACTAATTGCTGAGGCTTATTACTGCTTGAAAGATTATATTAATGACGAAACTGCTTGGAATTTAATTACGGACATTAAGACATCGGTTTTAAAGCGCTGACGCCGGTATAGGTAACCCATATTACCATCAGTTTTTCTTGCAATTTTTTTTCTAGTGGGTCGCGTAATCAACCTGCTATAAACTTAGTTATAAGACCCGGCTGGTGCCGGCAGACTAACATTAAAGTAGGACACTCTGTAGTAACCTATTTGTTTAAATGACTTTTATAACAACATAAGATTATACAATTGTAATTAGCAAATTTATATTCATTTTTTTTTACGATTTAAAAGTGCCTATGATAGGCCTACTTAAAAAAGATGTATCTGACCTGACTTTGACTTTCGTCGGTCGCCTGCATTAGTACATAACTCTCACCTGTTTCTGCCGCCAAATAGCAGTGTTCGTATTGCTGTGTTTCGATATAAAGAGTGAGAAAGGCAGTGTAAATTCTGGGTAAATGTGTCAGTGTATCATCATTTCACAGGTTGGCGGCACGCTAGTGATATCTTTGTGATGACACGAGGTGCGGTCAAGTTTATCGTGAAGTGGACCTTATGCTTATTATAAAAAATATATATTTTCTTTGTTTTGCGCATTGCACTGTATTTTACATTGGGTTACGCAAAGTTTCTATTCCTATTTTCAACGCTCTCACCAAAATTCTTTATAAGCATATTTACCCGTTAATCCTTTGGACGAATGAGATTTCATCCCAGACTACACTAACTAGTCCCCAAGAAGGTTACTGGTCTAAAATCTATGACAAAAGCGTAAGGTTGAAACTTAAATACATTTATTTTTGTACGTAATACGTAAGCAGTCTTTGTTATCACTAAATTCACAACGCATCTTCAATAGCTTCCTTTACGTAGTGCTCCAAAATCCTGTTGATGTCTTCCTGCAAAGAAAAAAAAATTTCAAAATAAAATCTATTATTTCTATTCTGTCAATAATAAAACCTACATTCACGCAAATCGCAAGCACTGACTAGTCAATTAAAACAATTAAAATAACTATAAGAAATGACAACTATTCTAGGAAATCAAATATCTCATACCGCGTCATGTACACACAGCAATAGACCTGCCCAAATCTGTCAAAACTTTACAATTGGTATTAATCTATAACTGCGAGGCATTAATTTCAAAGTTGACTGTAAAAATTTGGCTAGATATAACTGTTGTCCACTATACATAAGTGCCTTAGAGGCAATAAAAAAGTTTGGTAGACAAAAAGAAAAGTAAAAAAGGGGGAAATGATCTAATCAATAGTTCTAATTAAAATATGGTGCATACGCCATTTCTTTATTGAATCCATGTCTTTGTTATTTTGTTGTTTAAACAAAGAGTTTTAAGAGAATTGTATTTTTACAACTAGATGTTGTTCTATCGAATTAACTAACAGCTTCAAACTTCTTGCATAATTGTCAAGACTAATATTGTAAGATTATTACTTTGTATATGCGTACGTTTGTCTTAAGCTTTAATGCTAGATCTTTAAGATATGTTCTACAAGACTTACCCTGAATTCGGTCAAAATCCTTGGGATGGTGCCGCCCAAAAAGTCATTGACGAGGCTGGAGAAGTTGTTTCCGAGGATAACCACATTCAAGTCAGACTGAAACAAATGATCACTTAATAAAAACTACGAAAACTCGATGAAATTTCAATTTGGACTCAATTTAAGCGGTGTTTTAATTAGTTTCAATAAACACTATTTAAAAACTCGATAAAATTCAAAGATATTTCAATTTGGATTTAATTTAAATTGTGTGTTTATGAATCGCAATAAATAATTCAAACTTATTCTGAGTTCGTATTTGGTAACATTATTTTTATTTGCATTAGTATTTTGGTTTATCACAAGACATGTTGACAAGCAAAAGAAAAACAAACACGGTATTATCATCGTCATAGCAGCCCGAAGACTTCTACAAATAAACATAGGCCCCAAAACAAGAGGAAATATTCCCGTTATTATCGCGCTGGGCAATGTTACCACTCATCCTCGACCTGTTACATTTTAGCTACATATGTTTACTAAGCATTAGCTGCTTAGGTTAGATATATTGCCTGCCGTCGATTCCGGTACCTCAGTCACCTCTTACGACACCTGATACGGTGAAGGTAATTCTACTATGCCGGTACCCCACGAAAATTTGTATTATAAGGCATTTGAATCATATATATTACGGGTTCATTGTCATTATCATATCTGTCATAGGATGTCTGCTGAACATAGGTCTCGCCAAGTGATCTGGATGCGCCCTGTGTACAGGTGCGATGATCCTGCGGTTTGAGTTAGTGATCTACACTGCGCTTGCGCACCTCGTACCAAAGTGATCGCTATTCAAGAACCATACCACTCTATGGGCTATTGATTCTGCGTTCTAAGTTGTGCATTATAAACAATTAATGTTATCAGCTTCAAAAATAGGCTCATCAATAAAGAGTCCATTTAAATTACTATCGTAGGCTTTCCTAAAACATCTCTAATTGTAAACCGTTTCTATACAGTCTCTAGTACGATCCTAGTGTTCAACTCACATCGTCTGCCTTATTTGTGTACTAGATCTCTATTTGTTACTTCGACTTTTATACAGTTATATAATTCATTGACTCTTTTTTTATAATTCATTCATTGAAAGATTATTCTGACTATTCAATGTACTTATTTCTTCAAAAACAATCACCTTGATGTTCTCGATGGTGAGGTCGATGGTGACGGAGCGTACGGAGATACCGCTGATAATGCCAATGTTAATTCTGACCTCACCAACGACGCGAGGCTGAGTGATCACGAGGCTGTGAATATAGACAATAGTGTATCAGTATTGAAGCTGCATGAAGTTTAACGAGCCCGATGGAAAATTCGATAATTAATATCTTGTGCGCCTAGATTCTATTGTTTTTAATATTTTTGCTACTTCTATGTCTAAATGTTTATTATATTCAAAATTATAGTGGTTACTACTCTGTTGTCTGAAATCCGAAAAAAAATGCTTTAAGCTATTAGTTTGAAGTCAGGTCAATGTACGAGTTCTCTAATTTGTTTTAAATATATTATATATAATTGTGTAATATACTGACTGTATAAGATAACTTCAATATAAATAACAGCGAAATAAATTTACTAAATTTAATTTGCAAACTTAAGCCTAATTATATATACATTACTAAACATTTTCCCCATTGAAATCCGAGAGCTCCATAAAACCTAATGAGTGCTCGACCTTTCATCGACTTACAAATTAAGATCTACAAGATAAGTCACGATTTTTCAGTAAAATATATTTTTCTGAAACGTTTTATTATGCTCATAATTATCAGATTTATTCTGCTTTCGTAATATAGCAAATTAATCCGGGGATCAACCATTTAATCCCGACTTATCTGGTTTTATCATTTTTAATCATCAACGTATGTATTTTAGGTGTTACCAAACTGTCGGCGTTATCTTGTAGCTGTTATTTTCAATTAAATTATTCATCCTATACTTTTCACCTACTTACCTTCCAGCGATCTGAGCGTCGGCCTCATAGTCGAAAACATTAGCTTCACCATTGATATTACCTGCATAGAATAAAGATTAACATATTATTATGGAATTCCGCAATGTGAAATTTCAAGATGAATAATTGTTTTATAATAATAATTCACAATTTTGGTTGTCAAATAATTATAATAATAGCTTACACAACATCTCAAGCATTAACCTGAATCCGAAGTAAGTCGCTTAAAGCGCTTTAATAAGCGGTAATGAGGTAAAAAAAGATTTAACCAAAGAAGAATTTTGACTAATGAGAAATAGAATTGATAACGTTTGTTAGTGTAGTGTAGTTTTGTTAGACGAGCGCGATGGCACAGGTGGTAGTCATCCTATCTTATGCGCTAAGAGTCGTGGGTCCAAACCCCAACCATGACAACCATTGCATGCATTTTTTATATTTGTGATTCATCAACTGTCTGATATCCGTAACACAAGAGTTTTAAATGATTTATCTCTAAGTCAGATCAATGTATAAGAATTGTGTGATTTTATTTATTTACTAAATTATTTTAAGAGAACTTACCAATCTGAGCAGTGATGAGAGGCAAGGAAATATCGAAGTTGAGCCTGGTGGTAATCAAGCTGAAGCTGATGGAGTTGATAACGATGTTGCTGAGACCTTCTACCAGGAGGTTTTCGATATGGGCTTGGAGGATCAAAATGCTGGAAACAGTTAATACAGTATAAATTTGACTATAATGTAACTTCAATGAAGGGTCTGCAAATCGTATAATTTTAGTAGATAATATTCAATTTTATTTTCTAGTGATCCCAAAATATGTTTTCTGTAATATAAAAATGATATAATGTCACATACATTAGTAATTCATCTGAAGCTTGATACTGGGTTTGATAGAGGCACTGAAGTTGTCAATTAAATTTTCTAGTGAACGTAACATAACTACAAAAATGCATTTTTAAAGGCTTGCTGTTTTTGGTACTTCACTAAATTTGTTCATATCAGCCATTGGAGTCACTGTTGGTCATAGGTATCCCCAAGAAAGGGGATTTGTCTGCGTCTTAAAAGGAGGTTCTCAACTCCGCTGTATTTTTTTGTGTCCCGATGTACATCTAATTATTAAGTCCTGCCTAGTACTGATACTCAAATTTGAGGTAGGTTTATTTCAATAACTTATTTATTAAGTGACTTTTGATCTTGTAGAATCATCAAGGTCGAATCTACTACTTCCATTCGAGGAAATCGTCAGCATCATAGCAGCCTTAAAAACATCCACTACTGCACATATCCTACCCTTTAAAGGGGGAATTTGGCCCATATTTGCTGCGCAGGGCTTGCGTGATGGATGCTGCTGCCCATCCCCACACTATTAGGTTTCGGCTTCTTAATATAGAGTGAATATACCGCAAACTGTCGCTGATCATCCCCAACCAATTGCATTTGGGCTACTTCTTTTCGTGTGGAAATACAACTATCTGTCAGTTCCGGTGCCTAAATCACCTTTTACGATACCTGGTACATGTGAGAGAGTTTTGTAGAAATATTTATGAGTGTTAATAAATTGTTGTAAAGTGTTACTTAAGTCACTAGATTTGTGACCTTATAATAATATACTCGTATTTTTTTCTTTGGATTATAACTATCTTTTGTTTATCTACATTATATATTGGCATATACCAGTGTATATGCCAATAAGAATTAATGTCGTTCGATTTATTGCCAACAGCTTAGAGTTTCACCCATCGTACCCCCCACAATTGACTGTCATACCATCTCCACCACCTCGACGGAAGGCGGGTAACCCCAGTGCGATTTTAGCGCCAATTTCTCCCTTCGAACAAACTCGCTGTGTCAGTATTTTCAAACCGTTATGACTCAGAGACCATTAAGAGCGCAATCTATCGTCTTCTTAAAGGCCGGCAACGCGCTTGTGATTCCTTTGGTACTGCAGGTGTGCGATTAACTACCATCAGGTAACTCTTGGGCTCTTTTACCCCCTATAATATCATCATCATCATCATCAAACTAGCCATTGGAAGTACTCTGCTGGACATAAGCCTCTCCAAGAAAGGAGGTGTTTTGCCCATAATTGTTGCACTGGGCATGCGTGTTCGCAATCACAGAGCGCAGCTATGGCGCTGGGGACGCTGCTGCCCATCCCCACCCTGTTCATTTGAGCTGCACTATTTCGGATGTATATACCGCCATCTGTCGGTTTTGGTACCTTAGTCGCCTCTTACGACACCAGGTGGATATTCTATTCTTCCGGTATCTCACGGCACCTATAACATAATGTAATTTAATAAAAATTTGCCATACTAACTCGGTAACAGGAAGTTTGAACTGGAGGGTGTCTTTAGCGATATCCAGAGGGTCAAGACCCATGTCTTTGATGTCTTGGCTCAAGTCTTCAATGACGCCAGCGACGATGCCATCGACGAACCTCTCTGTATAATAAAATAAAGTAGTACATCAATTATTAAAAAAAAACACAGATTATGTCACCTCTGTCTTATACTTATTGATGCTAAGGCAATTACTGTATTCAAGTGCACAGAATATTAGCAATATTCATATACGAATAATTGTTAACCCTAATGTGATAATATCTTAAGACGAAAATTATATGGAAATGTATATACAACAATAAAATATATGTAAACATTAGAGAGTTAGATAAACATTATTTTAAAATCGCTTTTAAGTCAGACTGGACCTAGGTGGTTGCTATAAAAAACATAATATTTACTTGTTTACATTAAGATATAGGTACCAATAAATTTAATAACATTTGAATTTTACATACCTACGCTTTAAACAATATCATGGTCTATTAGCAATAATAAGGGTAAATAGGGTAGTTTAAATTATTATTTTTGCACATTTACAAACAGTATTTATTACCCATTTACTAAAACAATTTTTAAAATCACTAAGATATAGCTGCTTATATACTGTATTTTAATAGAAAATTGTATGTAGCGAAACAAAATAAATGACTTACCAGAGGTGGTCTGAGGAACTGCGTTCACGCTCGCGAAGAGCACGGCAAAAGCGAATACGAAGAATTTCATTTTGTTTAGTTTTATTTAATCTGTAATAAAAACAAGCACATAATTATTTATTATGATTATTTTTTTTATTTATATAAAAAGCAAACATGTAGGATATAATTAAACACTAAGAACACCTAACATCTATCAGATAATGGACGTCCATTCGCTGATATGAATATTGGCGTCTCCGGAGACTCTTAGACAAATTTTAGGTCGAATTTTTAAAAACCTTTTCTATTAATAAGTGACATTTCATCTCCTACAACCATAAAGGTCGTAACTACTACTTCCATTAGTAAAAATCACCATCATCATGGCAGCCCTAATGAAAGGGGGAATTTGCTTATACAAATTTCCGCGCTGTACAATCGTAGTCGCAATCACAGATCTTCGCGAAGAGGATACCGCTGCACATCCCTACTCTATACGATTGAGCTTCACTGTTTTGGATGGATACGGCTATCTATCCGTTCCGGTACCTTAACCGCCTCTTGCGACACCGAGCACAAAGAGGTTATTTTTTTATGAATTAAATAACATAACTAAATTTTATACTTCAACAACTGTGAGCTTATTAATAACTATCTCTCGTTCTCTATTATTTCTATTATTTTCTATTTAGTATATAATTATTATAAAATATTTTTTTTATTTTTGGTGTATAAAAATGCACAGATCATATGGTCTATATTAATTAAATATTAATTTATATGACAAACAACACTTTTTAAATTGTAAGATAAGTTTATTTTTTTTTTAAAGAAATCGCTTAAAACACTACCATTGTTACAAAACACTTGACTACAAACAGAAAAGAGGTAATTAGCTTACCTGCTAATACAGTGGATTTGATTAAAGTAGGTATCACCAGGCCTTTTATATAAAATATTTAGTCATTACGGAGATAATTTTTTAATAACAAGATAATCAAAGAAAATGTCTGATATATTACTATCTATAGTAGTACTAGCATTCCACTATCTTCGTGTGAGTTGCAGAGAACACATCATGAGTACTCTCTTACTTTACCGTGTAAGCGTGCCTGTATAAGCCTCGTAATACCTTTGAAACTCTACCGCTGAACATAGGCCTCTCCAAAAAAGGATAATTTAAGACCATAATTGCCACGCTGGGTAAGACATGAAACTTTCTTCGTGTCTAAAAGAAGGGATTGTATTAGTTTTGTATTTCTAGATCCTTTCCTAGAGGTTATATTTAAGAGGCCATGCTTCCCAAATATAGAAGAATATTTATATATAGATATTCTTATATTATATTATATCTCATATTATAGAAGTGTCATCAAACGCTCAAGTTGTATGGGAACACTGCGCCTTTATTTTTGTCTACTAGGTTCTATTCTAATGAATAAAATAAATCATCAAAGTCCACTGTTGGACATAGGCCTCCCCAAGAAAGGGGGTGAATTGCCCATAATTGCCGCGCTGGGGAAGCGTGTTGGCAATCGCAGAGCGCAGCTTTTGCGTCGTGGAAACTGCTACCTACCCCCGCCCTGTACATTTGAGGTGACTTTTTTGCGTGGATATAGTCGCCTCTTAAGACAACTGGTACAGTGGAAGTTACTTTTTTACACTGCTGGTACCTTACGGCCTAATAAATAATAATAAAGAATTTTAAAAAATCGTCCTCTTTTTCCATTATAATGAAACTATTAGATGTTTTATTTACGACCCAATTATGAGTAGATACTATATTATCTGTTTAAAACGTAGTTTTTGTGTATAAACAGTTGTAAAACGAATTTAGCAGCAGTTATTGATATTTTGTAACATTAATGCATTCACTACTCCTAACATATATATATATATATATATATATACATATATATATATATGTATATACACGTCCTTGTTCGACGTTTTAGCTCTCAAGCGACAATCTTTTGTCATTTGCCGCTAGGTAACCTAAACGTCAAACAAACAATGGAAGGTTAAATTATCCACACTTTCATCATCATACCAGCTATTCAAAGTTCATTGTTGGACATAGGCCTATCCAAGAAAGGAGGTTTATTTCTCCGGTGTTGGTAAAAGCAGAGCGCAGATTTCGCGAGGGGGATGCTGCTGCCCATTCCCGCCCTGTGCATTTGAGCTGCACTATTTCAAATGGATATACCGCCATCTATTGATTCTGGTACTTTATTCGCCTCTCTATTCTTAAAAATGTAATTTCTAGTAACAATTATTTGTTCGATGAAAAAGAAGTGATCGTCTTTTGACTGATGTTGCGTGAGAAATATTCCTTGAAACTTGTTCCTCAGTTAGATAAAATGAAATGAAAAACTAGGTATTTGCAAAAAATAGGATATGTGACTACTCATATATCACATTTAAAAATGAATTAAACCAATTTATAGCTTCAAGATTACTGCATCACAGAATCATCCCTCAAAGATATAATTTTCGTGAAGTAAACGTATGCTCCCACGTATGCAGGACTCAGGCACTTTCCATTTATCTTTTGCGCTGAGGAGAAGAGGCTGGCTCCATCGGAAATAAGACAATAACAAGAGGTTTCATGGTTTAAAAATTTCCAGTCTTGAGCAGGCCGTCATTTATGTGAGGTTCCAGAGAAGCATAATATCTATATATCCTCAGATTTGCCTAATAGATTACTGACTGACAAGACTAGAGGCAGATCATATGGAAGCTGTTTATATTTGTATCTCACTCTCACCTATTTATAGCGCCAAACAACACAGTTGCGTAATAAAATATCTCCAAATCACACCTGGTACCATCCTCCGAGGACTATGACTGGAGGTTTCATGGTTTAAAAATGTCCAGCCTTGAGCGGGCCGTCATTTATGTGAGATTCCAGAGAAATATAACATTTATATTTCCTCAGATTCGTTTAATAGGAAATTGACTGACTAAGCTAGAGGCAGATCAAATGAAGGCTGTATATATTTGTATCTCACTCTCACCTATTTCTACCGCCAAACAACACAGTTGCGTAAGAAAATAACTCCAAGTCACAAGATTGGCAACGCGCAAGTGATATCCTTATTATACGTCATAGGCTTGATATCACGCGGACCGTGTGCTTGTTTGTACGCAATGTCTATAATGTATGATTATGTTGAATGAAAATTCAAACAATAAAAATTTGTAAGATCAGAAACGTTATTACTTGTTAATTCTTCTTGTTTTAATTACGTTTATACCATACCACTCTCGAATTCCTTATTTTGTATCTTGGTAATTGACAGTTTTATATGCACGCGATAAGTTAGATCTACTTCTCTTTGTAATTCATTCAGTCATTTTCGAGCATTAAATGATTACATGATTCTACATAGATTTAAAATCACCCTCTTGGATTCTTTTAATATATTTGCAAATACCGTAGACGTATGCGTACTCCGACCTCGTTAATTGGATAATATATCGGGATATTACAAGTGGACTATATGAAAACTGATCATTAAATATAGCAAAATTAGAATTTCCGTTGGCAAATAAAATTATTAATTATTTAATTGGATTTTCGGCTTCATATTAGGTACGTTCTATAGAATATGCTTTATATGTGAAACTTTTAGACGGACCCGATGGCGCAGATGCTTGTGATCCTATATTATGTGCCAAGGGTCGTGGGTTCGATCCCCAACCAGGACAAATATTATCATTATGTTATTTGTGTTTGTTATGTGTTTGGGTGATAAAAATATGTATTTAAGTATTATATTTGTAATTCCTCTGTTGTCTGGTGTCTGTAACACAAGTGCTTTAAGCAATTTACCACGGAGTCAGGTAAATGTATGAGATGTGTGAATTACCTTTTTTTTACCTTTTTTTGTTATGTAAACAATATTAAGAAAAAAAATGTGATACTAATATTAAATAAACAATACAAATAATATCTTAATCAAAATCATCATATCAGCTATTGGAATCCCACTGTTGGACAAAGGCCTCCTCAAGAAAGGAGCAATTTTGCCCATAATTTCCGTGCTGGGCAAGCCAAGCCAGTGGGTAATCGCAGTGTGCAGCTTTAGCGATGGGGATGCTGCTGCCCATCCCCGTCCTATGCATTTAAACTACACTGAAACGGATATACCGCCAGTTTTTGGTTCTGGATCGTACTGCTCCTTTCCGTTTTTAAATGGTAAGAAAGGCAGTGAAATTACTGGGTAATGTGACTTGATAATGACATGGTCATGGAACGTCAATGGGCTGCGGTAATTTTTACTATCACGCGGGCTGTATGCTTGTTTGTCAACAAGGTATATATATTTATATACTAATATCAGAAATTAATCCACCATCCTTTATTGATCCACCAGTTTCGGTGGAGCACATTCTTATCCTCTTACATTTGGGCGACAGGCGACACTACTTTGGATGGATATACCGCCATCTGTCTGTTGATACCTCAGTCACTTTATGACATCTGGCGAGCGGTAATGTTCTATTCTGTTAGAACCTTACGGAGGATTTATCATTAGTATTATGGTTTAATACCCCTATTAGGCAAATAACATTGAAAATTGACTCGATAAAGAACACTTGTTCGCATTTGCGCCACAGATAATGAAAATAACACAAGATAATTGTAATAATCCGTGGATAAATCAATATTTTGTGATCGATAAGTTTATCTAATTGGCGTTGTTAATTAGAAAACGTAATAGAAACACAAAAAAACAGTCTTGTAAGTGCTTAGTAAATTATCAGATAAGAGTTTGAATACAAATTAGCATTATTATACTAATCATTGGGAGTCGACTGCTGGCCTCATCAAGAAAGGGGTTTTGAAGGATAAGAAGAATAGTACCTCCCACTGCAACAGGTGTCGTAAAAGGTGACTGAGGTACCAGAACCGACGCATGACGGTATATTCACATACATCGAAAACATTGTAGTTCAAGCTATCTATGCTCTGCGGTTGCTACCACGTATGCCCAGCAGAAAGGCAATCTTAACCAAATTTCTTCTTCTTTTTGGGAAGGCCCACATTTAGCTGTGTACGTTTTACGGCTGACAGTCAGAAACAGTCTGCTACTCTGTTTTTTTTACTAATATCATAAAAAGGAAAGATGTAATTGTTTGTTTGTTATAGTATAACTCTAAAACTATAAAACCATTTCGAATAATTCTTTCAGCATTAGATAGCTATTTTTGCCGACTACCATAGCCTTTGTTATATTTTAGAAAAAATAAGCGTAATAATATACCTAAAATAAAAATTTGTAAACAGAATTTGTATTTTTGTGTTACAACTAAACTTAGAAGTTACTGAACTAATTTCCAAAACTCTTACATGAAATTTAGTTTATATTATTTATATTATAAATTAGTGATATAGGTTACATATTGTCTCCCTATATTATCTTAAGGAGGAGAATTACTTGAGTGAAACTGTGGAACGCTGCTAGTGTATCATCATACCAGCCATCAAAAATTTACTGGGGCATGGACCTCCCCAAGAAAGGGGGTATATTGCCCATAGTTACCACGCTTGACAAGTGTGTTGGCAATCGCAGCTTTTACGATGGGGAAGCTGCTGCCAATCCCTACCCTGTACATTTTTTGCATGGATATACCGCCACCTGTGGGTCCTGGTACCTTAGTCGCCTCTTACTACACCTGGTACAGGAGGAGGCACTATTCTGCTCTGCCGGTACCTCACGGCTAATTATTTCTTTCATAATTAGCTATGGATGAAATTAAAGATTTCGTACAAAAATTAGAAAAATGTTCATAATCCATTATTTTTTTTGTTCCATAATCCAAAAAAACAGCCCTAACCAATGTATATGAAAATAAAATGCAACCACCTGCAGCTGTACCAGTATTAAACTGTGTTACAACTGCCAAAATTTAGTATTACTTACTTAGTAAATAATTATTTTAGTTTTAATTATATATTTGACAGGCCCGATGGCGCAGATGGTAGTGATCCTGTCTTGTGCACCAGGGGTCGTGGGTTCGATTCCCATCCAGAGCAAATATTTATATGATGATATGTGTGTTTGCTCTGTGTATGGGTGTAAAATATATGTATTTAAGTAGTATATTTGTGATTCCTCTGTTGTCTGGCATTCGTAACACAAGTGCTTTAAGCGACTTACCACGGAGTCAGGTCAATGTATGAGATGTTGTGGGAATTTATTATTATTATTATTATTATATATTGTACTAAATTGCTTATTGAAAGAGGCCACCACAATCCACACAACGCGGAGTTAAAAACAAGGTGGAAATGGAGTAATGTTGACTGCCATAATGCTCCTTGCCCTATGCATTTGAACTGCACTGTTTCAGATAGATATACCGCCATCTGTCGGTTCTGGTACCTTAGTCGCCTCTTACGACACCTGGTACAGGGGGAGGTACTATTCTGTGCTGCTGGTACTGCACGGTATATATACTGAAGTTAAATTTCTAATTTGAACCAAATCGGTTTCAGGACTACGGGAACGACACCGAGCTGGTTCAAATTAGAAATTTTACTACTATTTACAAGCAGTTTTACTAAAGAAAAACCTCGTACAAAGGTCGCCTGCATTGGTAACTAGCTCTTTCCTATTTCTACTGCCAAATAGCAGTGTTCGCATTGCTGTGTCCCAATTTGAAAAGTTGGAGAGGCAGTGAAGTTACTGGAATATGTGACATAATATCTTTAAGTCACAAGATTGGCAGCCCGGTTGTGATGTTGTTATGATATTTATCATCATTACAGCCATTGGAAGTTCATTGCTGGACACAGACCTCCTCAAGAAAGAGGGAATTTCGCCCATAATTGCCGCGCTGGGCAATCGCAGAGCGAAGCTTTCATGACGGGGATGCTGCTGCCCATCCGAACCCTCTGCATTTGAGCTACACTTTTTCGGATGTATACTGCCATCTTAGTCGCCTATTACGACACCTGATAAAGAAGGAGGAACTATTCTACCCTACCGGTACCTCTCGGCTGATATTAATCGACCTGGTCTAATATAAAAAAATTGCATTAAAGATTTAGAAAAATGACTGTTTGGTGGAATTTTTACGTTATGAGTCGTTCTGGGACTGTGTCGAAATGGTCGAAGACTGAACATTACCGAGAACATTTAATATTATATTTGAAATGCTGGAATTTGTATCCTTATCTTAAGCTGTTGTACTGGTAGATTCATTTTTGATATCATACATACATACATCACGCCTGTGTCCCATCGGGATAGGCAGAGACTATGGATCTCCACTTGTTACGATCTTGGCATACCTCTCTAGTTGCCCTTACCTGCATTAGTATTCTCATACACGTTCGCTTATTCTTGGTACTCCTGACATGGCACTTCTGTAATACCTCTTCTACCCGGTTAAAATATATTCGCCTCGGTCGTCCTATACGAACCCTTCCATTCACTTCCGCTCTATATATTTGTGCAGTCATTCTACTTTCATCCATCTTGGCTACATGTTCAAACCATCTGAACCTTCCTTTCTCTATTGTTATTATTTGTTTTTTATTTATAATTTTTGATATCAACTCCTTTTTATTCATTTAAACTTGTTCCATTTAACATACATGTTTACTTGATTGATAATAATTTATTGTATTAGATATATTTATATATTTAGAAGAGACATTTTATTTCAAGACAGTTTCTTAACTTCTGCGTTCGTTATCGTTTTTCTGCATGTTATCTTTATATATACAAAAAATTGTGTCACGGTGTTCACCTGGAATGAATTTTTAAGCTATGTAACCGTTTTAAATATATTGTTTATTTACTGTGTACAGTTTGATCCAACTTGAGAGATTGTATAGTTTATATCTAAATTTCTAGTTGAAATATTTTGTTCTAGATAATCATATATTAACGCAGGGCAACGTCTGTCAGGTTAGCTAGTTGTAACAAACATTGAAAGAACACCCGCTGCCGGTAAGTTTGATAAACAATCAAAGTGTGAAAATAATTTTGATGGAAATTCTAACTAAGGAGTACTTACTATTATTTTTTACTTTATTATTTTTTTTTTATTTTCTCATCGCAACTCATAGTGAACTTACCTATTTAGATTTTTAAACTCCATTGCCCAGATGATTGTTTTTGAATCGGGTTATTCAAGTCATTAACAAGCCAAATTCAATTCTAAATACATTTACTGTATACAAGCCTCTGTTGTGATATCTTGGGCGCCATTTATTCTATACTAAAATAGGTATATTTACCAAGATGAAAAATAAATGTAGATTGAGGTAACTAACGGCAAAAGCGATGTGACGAAACAATTAAAGGTTATACAAATAACAAATATACATTGCTATAAGGTACCGGCAGAGTAGAATAGTACCTCTCTCTGTACCAGGTGTCATAAAAGTGACTATGGTACCCTAACCGACGGTGTAGCTCTAATGCAAAGGGTGGGGGTGGGCAGCAGCATTCCAGATGTTAAAGCTATGCTCTGTGATTACCAACACGTTTGTCCGGCGCGGAAATTATGGACAAAATCTCACTTTTCTTGAAGAGGCCAATGTCTAGCAGCGGATTTGTAATGGCTGTAATGATGATGATGAAATGTACAACGCATTCTGAGAGATTGATTGACGGGCCCGATGGCGCAGTTGGTAGTGATCCTGTCTTGTGCACCAGGGGTCGTGGGTTCGATTCCCACCCAGAGCAAATATTTATATGATGATATTTGTGTTTGCTCTGTGTATGGGTGTAAAATACATGTATTTAAGTAGTATATTTGTGCTTCCTCTGTTGTCTGGCATTCGTTACACAAGTGCTTTAAGCGACTTACCACGGAGTCAGGTCAATGTATGAGATGTTGTGGGAATTTAATTATTATTATTATTGTCGCTGGACAGGCGATGAAGGTTATTGAGAAGCCAATGTCCATTCTCTTAAAAAAAAGTCATTAGCTTTAACAGTAATTTACTATAGATTACAATGGATTTACAATTGAAAAGAATAATGCTCACGCCAAAGTTACAAACGAAGTGACTCATAAAAGCGGGAAAATAAGGGATGTGTACACAATCAATTGAAAGTAAGGATGTGAATCGGTGGTAGATTATTATCTTACGGCAAACAATTCTAATCGGCAATTTAAGGAAATCTGGAGTCGGAGAGCCTGACCGACTTCCGGGGGAACTCCAACACTAGGTGTAATATAATTATTATTATTCATGAGTAATTAATTTATTGTTTTATTATCATGACAAAATAACGATATCGGAACGAAACTTAAATGTGATAAGACTGCAAACACTTGATAATCTGGCAGTGTATCACTGACATTATTTTATAGATAATAATTAATAACGCAGCTTTATCTTTTTTGACAGCATTCCTTATTTCAATCTTGTTTTGTTATGAATGATACCCGAAGCATTTAATAAGACCTCAGTATTGATATAGGTCGTGAGGTATCGGCAGAGTTGTCGTGAGATACCGGCAGATTAGAATAGTACCTCCCTCAAAAATAGGTGTCGTTAGAGTTGACTAAGGTGCCAGAATCGACAGATAGCGGTATTTTCGTCCAAAACTGTGTAGCTCAAATGCACAGAGTGAGGATTGACAGCAGCATCAGCCAGCCGTCGCAAAAGCTGGGCCCTACGATTGCCCAGTGTGATAATTATGAGCAAAATTTCACCTTTCTTGAGGAGGCCTGTGTCTTTCAATGGCTGATATGATGATGATGACTGATATAGATCATTACATATGACGTAAGCCTCGCCAAGAGATTTCTAATAGAAATAGTTGTATGCGCCTTGCGTCCAGCGCGATCCTACGGGTTTATACAGATCGTCTTTACACCTATGTAATTATTAAGTGTGAAGATAGAAAAGACCTGAAATTGTTGCTTTTTGATATTCTGTCTGAGAGGTGAGATCCTGAAGACCTCATGTACATTAATTTTTTGCTTAGTTTGGGCATCAGTCTCCCACAATAATGTATACTGTCATGTATTTCTTTTATAATATGTTTTTGTAAGTCCTTGTGTAGAAAATAAATTAATTATTATTATTATTACCTTGTACCTTGCCGATACGTGGTCGTCATTACAGAATATTACAGCTTGATCAGCCGTCCTTTCTGCATGTTGACTGCGCTGTCCATTTTTAATTGAATAATTATATTTGTTATTTGTTGGAAAAAGCTTTGGTTTAACAGATCTCCTCCCAGAAGGGCGCCGTAGTAACGTCGCTTCCTTCACAAATAACCCAAAGTTAAGGTGGACCTAAAAGGTCATCATTAGCACCTCACTCTTACCTATTTCTACCGCCTAATAGCAGTGTTTGCATTACTGTGTTTCATCTGAATGGTGATAGATACAATAAATTTATAATAATACTGGGTAGGCATAACATCCTCAAGTCGCAAGGTTGGTAACGCGTTAGTAATATCATTGTGATAGTACGTGCGTCTAAAGGCTGCATTGACGATTACTATCACGCGAATTGTATTCTAGTTTGTCGACCTGGTCTAATAATATATATATATATATATGCAGTGAACTCCATGGGATGTCATTCTTCATTCAGAGCATTGCCCTCTATATACTCGTTTTGCTATTTTGAATCGGCTAATATGGCCTCTAACTACAGTATTTTATCAATACTTCAAAAAGATATTTCAGCTATAAAAGGGGCCATTTCCGGCTAATCATAATCTAAAGATCTCTTTTCCCAAAGATCATTTAAATAAGGGGAATAGAATTCAATAGTGGCAAGGATTGTACAGGCGCACACACAGGACAGTTCTTGTGTATGTTGCCTTAGCATTGGGGATATACCGCCAAATGTCGGTTCCGGTATCTCGTCCGGTAGTCACGACAACTGGTACAGGAGCAGATACTCTCTCCAATGGCTCAACTTTGAATTCATTTTCGGAAAGTTTCAAGTGTGACTGTTTCCTTGTTTTTCTTCTTTTTCTTTTCAGAGAACACCTCACCGCCGGGCTGCAATACTTCGTCATTTTGCTTTTATTTCCTTTATAGATACACTATTTGATACTATTCTATTCAACCGGTACTTTACGGCACCTTATATTTAGCTATCAGTGCCCGCGACTTCGTCCGCGTGGAATAGTACTCTGGGCATCATATTCTCTTCAAAACGTATATTTTTCGCTCAGTTTTGCCATATTTTTTATTAAAGCTCTGCTCCTATTTCTTGTAGCCTAAACGTAAAATTATGTTATATAGCCTAAACAACTCCTTGTTATATCATCTATCTGTTAGTTAAATTACTATCACAATTGGTCAAGCTGTTTCACAGATTGCCTCTTACAAACAGACAGATAGACAGAAAAAAATAAATAATAATAAAAACCGTGAATACATCCATATGCATTTAGTAAAAAGCAGTTGTTTTAATATTAAAAAGATACATTTCAATTTTATTAATGATCTTGTCATTTACAATATTTATATGTGTAATTTTATTCCAAATGATATCATATAACATTATAAAGTAGGACGAAGAACTGATACTATCTAGAGGGACTATATATAGATGTCAAGGTATATCACCATTGCGTTCAATTCTTTAGTACATCAGTGATTATACATACATGCATAATATAGAAGAGAAACACTGAAAATTTTATGAGCTTCTAATGTGATGTCGTAAATTAACACATCTGTTTTTCAATTATATTGCAAACGCTGGCTGAACCCGTTAAGACAATGTACTACAGTCATTGTGCCCCAGAAAAAGTCTAAAAGTTCTGTTATAGTAATGGAATATGTCCTTATTTTAGGAATAACCACAATTACCTCATTTTTGTCCTCATTGCACTCGTGTGAAGCGGGTCGCTAATGTTATATTAAATTTAAATAAAATTCATTTCACTACCGCCGTGGAGTACCGGTAAAGATAAATACTACCTCCTCCTCCCCCTGTAGCAGGTGTCTCAAAAGGCGACTGAGGTACCAGAATCGACAGATAGCGGTATATCCACATTGTCAACGCCACCTTATAGTCTTGGCGTCTAGTGACTTCTATTTCCCTTATTTGAATTTGGATTTTTGGTGGAAAATACCTTGAAGTTATGATTCGCTATAAATGGCCTAAGAAATATTTTTTCAAAGTACTGAAAATAATTACCTTGGTTAAAGGCTTTCATCACCCAACTCAAAATAGCAAAACAATCTATATGGAGATGACAATGTTTGGAGTGAGGAATGAGAAGTGACATCCCTTTGAGTGCACTATTTGTTTTGTTTATAGTGCTTACTCGGCACCAAACTTCCTTTCTTAGGCGTTATAAAAGGAGTCCCTTTGCAAAATTTCTAAACCTTTATACTTGCGTGCGTTGATGACAGTCAGCCAATATATATATATAGATATAGTCAAAAAATTGTAGAGCTTCGTCATACCAGCCATTGAAAGTCCACTGCCGGACATAGACCGCCCCAAAAAAGGGGTGAATTTTGCTCATAAATGCCGCGCTGGGCAAGTGTGTCAATCACAGCTTTTCCGATGGAGATACTGCTGCCTATACCCGCCCTGTGCATTTGAGCTGCAATGTTTCGAATGAATATACCACCATCTGTCGGTACTGCTTACGACACCTAGTACATGGGAAGGTACTATTTACTCTGCCGGTACCTCACGGCATAACATAGTAGAGTTCGCTGGTAATATTTAATTTTAATAATTTTATCTTATTCTATTTCTATACGTAGAAATCTATAAGACCTAATGTATCATAAACTGTCTTATATTGTGTGTGTAGCTGTTGGTTTGCCTTCTTATTTATAAATAAATGAATTTACAATAGCGGGTAACTGTAGAGTCCGGCAAGTACTTCCCACTGTATCAGGTAATTTAAGAGGCAGCAGCATCCCCGTCGCGAAGTTACACTATGCGATTGTCACCACGCAGTAATAAAACATATCCACTGGTGCAAGTCCGATAGAGAACATTCACCATCTGATATGATGAAAATGGTACTTCATTCTTGAATTATTTCAAATGGAGACCATACATCAGCTAGTGCAGAACAAAGGTAGACCTCATGTAAATATCGATTGCATTGGAACTTCATTCTCGCTTATTTATCTCGTCAAATATACAGGAGTGTTCGCGTTTCTGTGTTCCGGTGAGAAAGGCAGTGAAATTACTGGGTAATGTGACATACTATATTCAAATCACAAGTGGCAATGCGATAGTGATATCCTTGTGATATTACGAGCGTAAATAAATCTGTCTATGTAAGAAATGAGAATATGTTGCGCAATATATGTATGCCTTTACTTGATAGTAAAGAACTGGAACCGACAGATGGCGGTACATCCCCCCAAAACAGTTTAGCTCAAATACAACAGAGCGAGAATGGGCAGCAGCATTGCCTTTGCTCTGAAATTGCCACCACGCCGTAAAATTCCCCTTTGCTGGGGTGGCCTATGTCCATAAACATTTTTTTAAATAATTTATATGTTAGTTGACCCTGATGACTTAGAGGTAAGGTCATCAGCTTGACCACTGGATCATCAGAGTCATCAATGTAATATAACAAGTTTTTTTTAATTCTCCTGAGTTATTTTCGTTAAATAAAACCATTAATCATTAAAAACCAATGTTGAAAATAAAACCCACATTATATATACAAGCATTTATTTTTATAGTGTAACACAAACGTTGCAAACATTCAATAATGCAATCATAGCACTAAATAGTATTAAACTTACTTGAAATGTTAACTATTAGAATTTAAAAAGATAACGTGAATAAAAACAATACGCAATGCTTGTAGGCCACTAACTAACATCGCGCTACCCTTTCCTCTTGCTATTTAGGCCTTGTATTACATTGACTTCACATTACATTATAGCCAAGCAAAGATCAAGCCAAGATTATGTTTATAAGTTTCCTGTTGACAAATATATATAACGCATTTTCACTAAACAAAAACAATAATAAACAAAAATGAGTGCAGTTACTAAATTAAATATTACAATTTAAAATGACAGCAATGCAGCAAAAAATTTTATTATATGTAATTTCTATCAAATAAAATTAAATTTACGTTGTAATATTGTAATAAATATAATTTATAATTATTCTTTTTTATATGTGAAAAAAAACAATTTTAATATTTAGAGAAAATGTAAAATAACATTTGACTTAGCAGAACACTGGATTGTCGCCTGAAGAAAGCGGTCACTGATCAAACTTAAGATTCTAATAGATATTCTAGTCCATGTTTATTGTCTATAGCCCCAGATTTGTTGAAGTAAAGTCTAGATAGGAATATTATTATTTAAATATTAATGCCAAAATTTAAAAATTTCTTAATATACAAAACATTGTAAGCTTTTTGGTTAATTATATTTGCTTGATTCTCAAATTCCGTCTTATTGCTCATAGACTTTTTATGTTATATGACTGTTTTATGTGAATGTAGTTAACTGGCAATTTTGTAAGAACATAACCAATACGATATAGCTTCATAAAAATACTTACTCAACTCAGTAAGCTGTTGAGATGACATGCAATATGGAATTAAACGCGAAAGAATCGGTCAAGACTTTAAAAAAATTGCCATTTGTACTAGGACTCAGTTATTCTACTGTCATTATCCGGCGACATGGTAACAACTTATACAGCATATAGTGTACCACATAAAATAAAATATTTAATAAGGAACAAAGTCTCTAGTATTTGCAGAAAGATTAATGTTCCAAACAGCCTAATAAATCAATTTGTGAAATCATTTGCCATACATCCTTTAAGAATCAAGACCGCGGATATTTAAATTATTGTTTTCAAAACAAAAGTCCATCAAGAATTATCTATACCCGTAAATATCGTTACACAGATTGCATAATTACTGTAAGTACGTATTTTTAATCGGATATTAATAAACGGTGACAATTCAATGTTAGTTTTAACTGTAACTTCAGAAGGCATATCAAACAATATGGCAAAATGCAGTAAAGTAAACAATAATACAAAGAAATCCTGCGAACAGATCAATAAAGATATTATTGAATTGAAAATAAATAACACGTGGTACGCGACTCGTCAATCCAACCGGTCAGTAAAACTAATTAAACGCGATCTACAAATAAATAAATATCATTTTTAACAAACGAACAGCTGTTTATCTAAAGTAATCTCATCTTTATTTCCATTTTCATAGTTTGGCACTGCCTATCCTTCGTTGGCCATTTAATATCACTTAATATAATAAATAATAACGTGCAAATACTTGAATGTGAAGTAACGCGTCTACGTCTACAAGTATCACCTATATTATAGAGTTTTATCAATATATATAAAAGTGAATAAGAGGCACTCTATAGGTTTATATATGCAGGTTCGATAAGCGTAATTCGTGAGACACCAAACATTAATGAGAACATCGTGAATACTGACACTATAGTACAACTTCTAACTTGCGAATACACCGCCGACACAAATTATTTGTCCGTACGTCTATCAACACAATGTAAAGCAATACGATACTACGAAAAATTACGATTAGTACCTACTATATTCTGTTAACGTATCGTCTTCCACAACAGATTATACTGGATAAATATTAAATAGGCACCCGAACAAACTGCCCTTACAAATGTGTTGAGAAACGGAAAAGTCAAGGGCCAACCGACGAGGTCCTACGTCTAACACTCATACATTATTTACAACAATGAATATTTTCAAATATATGTAGCCATCGCAAGAGTATTTCCATTTAACATAAAATATTGTACTAATAAATTTTTATCTTAAACCTCGAATTGTAAAGATTCATCTATTAATTATACCAATATTCGAAAGCTGAACCGCGGTACACTACGATATCTAGCTAGATGTGTCAATCCTAACTTTAACGTACTAATTTTGTATGATCTAACACATTCAGTATACTAAGATCTGTACATCTCACGCTCATCTGTACATTCTCGATTGTCCATTTGTGTTACAAATATATTCTCGTCTTCATCCTCCACTTCATGTTCCCGCTCATCAGTACATTCTCGATTGTCCATTTGTGTTACAAACACATTCTCGCCTTCATCGTCGGCCTCATGTTCACGTTTATTTATACATTCTCGATTGTCCATTTATGTTGCAAATACATTCTCGTCTTTATCGTCAGCTTCATGTTCCCACTCATCTGTACATTCTCGATTGTCCATTTGTGTTACAAATACATCTTCATCTTCATCGTCGGCTTCATGTTCACGCTAATCTGTACATTCTCGATTGTCCATTTCCGTTTCAAATACATTATCGCCTTCATCTTCAGCTCCATTTACTTCCTCGTATGTGTGACCGTCTCGAGATATATCCCCTCCAACTGCACCTACACCGTCCTTTTATCTATTAGAGTAATTTTGTCATTATCCATAATTCACCGAAATCTTCTAAACACGAACCATTATTACACGTACAACTTTCTAATATTGGTCCACTACCGAGTTGTGAAATGATCTAGCTTATCTCTAAACTTACATCTAAGGCTAGAATGAGCTTAAAACATCTCTATGCCTTGCGTGATATGTTTGCAATAGAGGCGTTAAAGCTAAAATTGTATTCTTCTACGCCTTTCTACGTTCCCTCCGCATCTCTCCATACATCCGTCACAACATTCCGAAGACAATAGTTAATAGTCCTAATACTCCGAGCCTCTTTTGCATAGAGCACCTTACGCTACGCCCAGATATGTAGAGCCTTAACAACTATGACAAAATTACAACTACATAATTCTATAATTTGTTATTAACAAGTGATATGTTGTTGGAGGCATCACTCCTTTTAAAGTGTTACATTATTCAATAAACCATAATTATACATTCTTAATTTCAATAGAACTTAACAGCGTAATTACTAGACGAGTACGTTAATGGACTTGTGATCGATATCGCAGTATCTGCTCTCGGATTTGTACCAGAGGGACAGACTCTGCGATGTCGTATCTCGACGCGCAATATAACACTTGAGGTGGCTTATAATTATACTCTCTATAACTTTACATATAAAAATAAGTAGGTAATAAAATATCCCAGAGTCTCATAAGACGGCAAAATATACACATTTATAATTTTATAATAATATATAATACAAGACGATTTGCTTAGTGCAAAGGAAAACAAGTAAGTTATTGTTTCACATTATTCGCAAATCACTGGCATTTATCAACCGAAACCGTCGTGTTGTCGTGGTAAATAAAAATTAATAGACTAACAAGTATTTAAACTATACGAATATTATGGAGACGAATTTGTTGCATCAAATGCGATGCTCATTAGAACACTTTTAAGTTTTTCTATTATCTATTATTTTCCATTACGCCTGAGGTATACAATACAACTCGGCACAATATCCTATAAAATTGTTAAAATTTATCTATTCATAAATATTAATCAGCTCAGATTATTTTAAGGTCGAGCTATTACACAACTGCATAACGCACATACGTACGCATTAGAAGCTGGCCCACTTCATATCAGCTAAACCATAGAGGAAGCAAAGAGAATTGTAATGAGTATTATAAATGTTGTCTATAGCCAGATATAACTAAATTGTTACATCCTGATCACGTGTGAAGTACTGCTTTCGAATAATTTTTAAAGGAACCTATGACAGTTTTATAAAGAGATGGGTGGTATCTAGTGATGTCTTTATTATATTAACTTTTTATTATATATTCAATACAAATACATCACGCGCATTATCGAGTTCCTAATTTCATTTTTTTGGTTGTATAAATATTAATCTATTGTTAGTATAAATTTTAACTAACGTTGACTAACATATCAGATGTTATTTTTATTGTAAAACTTAGACTTGTAGGAGATTAGAGAATTCTCTCCTGTTAGCTAGCAAGATTTATAATAAATAATTAAGTGTATTTTTGTTTTTTTTTTAACCTGACCACAATGAACAGGGATTTAATATTTATAGTGAAGGTAGTAAAGTCCTGGTGCGCCGTAGAACAGAGTCCCAACAAAATAAGTACTGTACTTTAAGCGATGAATACTTTAAATTATGACAATATATTTTGTAACGAGAAATAAATGATTCTACTTTTAATATTAAATGCCATTTGAATATTAAAACCCACATATAAAACTCTGTAGATAAAAACTATAGTGGACCAGCTCCGTAACCAACTCTGCGACCCTTACAACTTACTTCCTTTTCACTATGCAACTTGTTGCAATCAGAAACAAGCAAATGCAGAACTTAGTGGCATCAAAATTTCGCTAAGAATGTGACAACTCATATGTAGCCCATTGCCATAGTATGCAGGAACCCGAAGAAAGTGACTGCTCCTATAGCGGTGACGTCATAGGCCCTGAATGAAGGCGCGGCGTTGGGAGTGCAGTTCCTGGGTGGTTCTGGCTTAGCTGGAAAAAGAAGGATTTCATGGTCATTTAACATGTTAAGAGAAAATCTATATAAAGTATTTATTACAAACATATTTAACATGTGTTAATGCCCATTAGTTTTGCGCAGGAAGATTGTCTAATGCGCGTGATATTAAGCGTCAACGTAGCCTATAGACGCTCGTAATTAATACAATAGCGCATTGCAAACCATGTGACTAAGATCTCACGTCACGTTAACCAGTAACTTCCCTACCTCTTGCACCCTTCAAGCCGGTACACAGCAATGCGAACACTGGTAGAAGTAGATGAGAGTGAGGTACCATTGCCAACCTTTGTATGACGTCTACCTCGTGAACTATCTTATTTTTGTTTGAAACTTAAAAAAATAAATATATTAATGTTAAGGATAATATAAGTATTTTTTTTAACTTACTTTAATCACCACATAGCAAAAGTTTTTTAAATTTAATTTTATGTAGGATAAGATGAGATTTTATCAGTAAGTAATCACGTTATTTTGCATATCTAAAAGAAACCTAGTAATGAAAGTCTTTTACGATGGTCATCTGCATTAGTACTTCCACTCTCACCTATTTACCTATTTTTACTAATTCATCCGAAACGAAAGCTTAAATAACATAAAATAAAACACTTAAGACGATATTTACTAGAAAAAAAATCAAATGGTTTTAGGTGTCAGGCGGGACTCGAACCTGCGCTTTTCCTATACCGGGGGACTGCTCTACCATTATGCTACCTTTTAGATCTTAGCGGACATGTGGCATTGTACTATACATATATACATAGTATTATTTCTGTGCCGTGAAGTCAGCGTCATTTCTTCAATGCTGTACAATTCAATACCGACACCTGAGACAAGTTGATTAATTTTCTAGAAAATATAATCTTAAATATATTTCACCATTTTCTATGCATAAACAAGCAAATGCCTTTGCCAAATGCCAAAAGCCTCTTAAAACTTAAAAACAAAAATGGCTGCCAATTCCTCTTACTCTGCCCAGGGATGTAATCACAAATAAATTAACTGGCGAATATAGTAACATAGTTTCTTTATATTAATTCATCATTATCATCATATCAGCCAGTCCTTTGCTGGACATAGGTCTCTCCAAGGAAGGGGAATATTACCCGCGCTTGTCAAGCGTATTGGCAATCGCAGAGCGTATTTTTTGCGACGGGGATGCTGTTTCCCTTCCACGCTATGTCGATTTGAGCTACACTGTTTCGGATGGATATACCACCATCTGTCGTTTCTGGTGTCTAAGTGAGGTACTGGAAGGCGACTTAGGTGCCAAAGCCGACAAATCCATTCAAAACAGTGTAACTCAAATGTAAAGGACGGGGGTCAGTAACATCCCCGATGTTAGGAGTTGAGCTCTGCAATTGCGCTGCTGCGCTCGCTCAGAGTGGCAATTATGGGAACATTCTCTCTTTCTTGGGCAGGCGTATGTCCAGAAGGGGACTTCCAATGGTAATAATGGTATATTCAATTCAACACCCAGACAATCAAACAACCAACTGAGTCATCAGGCTTGATACGGATTGAATCTTTACATTTAAACATTAATTTTGAAAATTTTTATTTTGGAAGTCCCTTTCATTAAAAAAGTGTGTGTATCAAGTACAGTTAAGCATCAGGTTTGCAGCTTGCTTAAAAATATTATAATCTCACATATCAAAATCTGGTTTTTCCCGATAAAGGGTCGTTATCTTTTAATAACAACGATACAGCGTCATTAGCAGCTGTCAATTTACAAATATGTCGTCGTACCCGTATATGAAAAAATCGTATGTTATTTTGATAAGATTTAAAATCACTTACAAGTTGATAAAAAAGCCGGATAACCCAGAAATTTAATTTGCTAATAGTGTTAATCTATATACATCATCATCATCCGCCATGGAACCTCTACCTGGACACAGTCCTCCCCCCCCCCCTGAGATTTTGTCCATAATTGCCACGATGGGTAGACATCACAGAGCAACCTGTTACATTTGAGTTACACTCGTTAGGTGGTTATACCGCTTTATGTTTGTTTGTCAACTAAGTAGTACACAAAAACAGACAGCCCTCGTTATTTTTTCATTACTAATATAAGATTCGTCGTGAGGTACCGGCAGGGTAGTATAATACATCCCCTATACTTGGTGATATTTTTTCATTCTTAATATACGATCCGCTTTTACGTATCGAGTAGAAAACTACCTTACCCTGTACTAGGTGTCGTAAGAAGCAAATAAGGTGCCAGAACCGACAAGATGGCTGTACTGAGGTACTATTCTACACAGCCGATTCCTCACGGCTATCTCAAAGGTATCAGAAGACCTTTATTATACTTACACGTTGCTGCCATCAATTGAGGCAAGTACTTCTGCCAAAACGCGCACTGCTTCACTCTGAGCCCGTGGCCAACCATGCTAGAGTTCACAGCGAGGGACAGGAACTCTCGACCATAGGCTGTATGCACCGGCCAGTGGACCTTCGTCATCTCACCGTTGGGGTTCAAGGATGGATTCCTGGAAAGTACAGAGACAATACTTAGTGGTTTACATATTGTCATGTTTATAAAAGTATATCATGCCCGTAATTATAAAAGTAAACTGAAGAGAATTTAATTAATAAATAAGTATATTTAGTCAAAAAAACACTTGCTGTGTTCCTGTTTGAAGAGATAGTGAAATTATTATATATTTAAAGAGAAAGACATAAATGAATATGGAGGAAGTGAAACTGTGAAGATCTAAGCAAATACAGCAACAGTCTTTTTGTACTTCAGTAGGTCTAGGCATTTTTTTTAAATGTATGTAAAAAAGAATGAACATACCCTGTTCTAGCGAAATTTGACCAATATCTCATAAGCTGCTTGCTAAACTCTACTTCTTCTGGCGAATAATTCTTTCCTGGATTCAATGGTTCTCCGAATACATAGTTTATCTCATCACCGTGCATCACTCCGGTCCACGAGGGCCAAGGATTATTCTTACTGCGATGCTTAAAATAGTAAGTGTAGACATTGTTGCCCGTTTCCGAGTACCGATGAGCGAATTCATTAACACTACACATGAAATGGTAGTCTCCGACCATTTTATCCAAAGCGTTCCGATTCTTCACCGGGTCCTCTGGATTCAGCCAATCTGTGTATTCGAACACGATCGCCTGTCTCCCCACATCGTTCACATAAGGATTTAATTCACGCACCGCCTGAAGATACTGCTCTCTACTGATACCAACGTTCTCCTCTTTAGGAAACAGTTCTGTTAGATAATACAGAATGAAGTAATAACCTTCTTCAGTGTTGGAACCCATCAAGATGTTTGTTTTCTTAAAATTCTGATGTGCCAGCGATCGTATCGGCATTTCATCTAAGAATGACCCGTCAATTATGGGTACAAAAGGAAATTCGCAGATACCTAATGTACCCCATTCGTTGTTCACCAGTTCATCAGCACTCTTTTTCCTTAAGCACTCAATCATAGGACCCATGTCGGTAGTTGAATGAGGACAATCTACTGCTTCTGCCAAACGTGCTCCTCTCAAAATACTTTCCTCTCTAGATATTATGGCCCAAGGCGCTGTCGCGGCACCTGATTGCATAATAGCCTGAGAAAACAAGTTTCTCGAAAGAGGGGACAGCAGATGTAACGAAACAGATACTGCACCCGCTGACTCCCCAAAGAGTGTTATGTTTTGTGGATTCCCTCCGAAATATGCAATATTGTCTTTAACCCATTGCAATGCCATAAGCTGGTCGAACAGCCCAGCATTACCGGGTACATCAGGAGTGTCGAAAAATAGAAATCCTAAAGAAGCTACTCGATACTGCATGGACACATACACTATCTTTTCTTCAGAGACAAGTATTTTTGGATCATAAACATCTAAAGTTGCAGTTCCTGAGTAGAATCCTCCACCGAAGACCCACAGCATGACTGCAGCATTTTTAGGCCTCGGTCTAGGCGTGACGATGTTTATATACAAGCAGTCTTCCTGCATGTCAGTGTTGGGGTTCCACATCATAGCTCCCGGGAAATCTCCAAACACAGTATCAATAATTTGGACGCACGTGTGTGGCAGTGTTGTCGTGTTTAAAATTTCGTCACCCCAGCTCTCTATCGGTCTCGGGTGCCTAAATCTGAGATCTCCTATTGGTTTCTGTGCGTAAGGGATTCCGAACCAGGCGTCGACCTTCTTTCCGGTCGCGGCAGTGAGGGTGATACCACGGACCCTGCCCTTTCTGGTTCGGACAATAAGGGGATCCTCCTCCTCAGGTCCGAGGTGGGGCTCGTCAGCCATGAATTCCTCCTCGGCCCGCTCATGGTTGGAGTAGAATCGGTCGTCGTACTTCGCACGTTTTGAAGAGGTTTCTGCGTCGTCAAACTTGGCGCGCTTTGATGATGTCTCGTGTTCCTCGATGCGAGGGAGGATGGTGTCTAATTCTGGGTTGTATCGGACCGCCTCGCCGTGTCCGCGATAGGGCTGGGGGGGCTGGGGCTGGGGGGGCGCGGGGAAGTGGAGGGGGTGATCGGGCGCGTGGTGCCGCGCGCGGTGCTCGTGCGGGCCGGCCGCCGCCACCGCCAGCGCCGTCAGCGCCGCCCACACCACGCGCATACCGCCGCTACACCCTCTCCCGCAATCACCACCTGAAATGCAAAAAAAGAGCTAAATAGACTTGGGTCATAAATATCTTAGACTAATTCTAATAATTATAAGTCTAATCTATAAGGTACCAATAGTTAGTTATATATATATATATATACTATCCGTGCCCGCGACTTGGTCCGCGTAATATATAGTATATAGTAATAGTTTTTTTGGGTATCATACCTCTTTACCTTAACTTATATAAACTTTGATTGACAATCAAAGTTTATATAAGTTTATGAACGAATGAATGGCCTCAAAAATAAGTTTCAAGTTTCTAGCTCTAAAAATAGCGATACTTCCATACAACTTTTCATCCCCCTTTTCGACCCCTTACAACCCTTATTTTAAATTAAAAAATGTCCTTTCTAAGTGTTTAAAGATTGTCTGTGCCAAATTTCATCAAAATCGGTTGAGACGTTTAAGCGGGAAAGCGTAACAGACAGACAGGCATTCACATTTATAATATTAGTAAGGATGATAGTAGGAATCGGAGGCTACAAGCAATGCACAATATTCGAAAGAACCTTATATAGTTCTTAATTTGAAAGAACAACAATAATTTCTTTTTAATCCTATCTCTTTCAAATTGGAAAATCTTTTGTATTCCATGAATTAGAATGTTGAGAAAAAATATAAGATTATAACATATTTTCAATCTTTATTTTACCAGGGACGTTAGGATAAAAAATCTTTTATATCAAACAAGTAGTCCCATTACCACAAAAAAATTACATAAAATACCTTTGAAGTAGCGCATTGTATGAGCGACATCAAATTATCTTTTGAGACGACGGACGTCCATGCCCGATGACAAATTAGTCCCGAACAAAACTCAATAAATTTTACCGCGAAACAAACGGGTCATTCATCAAAAAGCACAATGGGGCCTGCGGACATCGCTCTAGGAGGCCTTAATGTATCTAAGAGAAAAAAACGGCCAAGGGCGAACTATAACAGCATTGCAAGTTCACTGTATTTTATATTTTTAATTCTTAATTATTGCTGTGCTTGATAAAATAAACGATGGAGCAAAAATTATTCAATCTATACGGGCCTATGTGGACACGAACAAAAAATACTAAACCCAAGAACGTGAAATAATATGCTCCTGCACAACAATCCAATGTCGTCATCATCGTCGTCATATCAACCACTGAACGTCCAATGAAAGAAAAATTATATTCATGTATTCTTGTTTTAGAATTAGATTTCTTTTTGTCGTAAAAATTTATTCGTTAATATGTTCTTTTGTTTTTTAATTTTTGCTTGCTGTGTTTTTTTTTAATATTTGTTACATTTAGTTATTTGATATAGTGTTGTAAGTTGTACTACTGCATTAATATAATAAAACGGAACCTAAAAAATTTTATTTTATTTATGATTACCTTTTTACAGTTTCAGAATAAATCGAATCATCAAACTGTAGATTGCTTTTAGTGATATAGTATTTGACGTGTTCTGCATTTGAAATAGCGAGGGCCAAACTGATGATAATAAAATCTAAGAATTCAATTTGGTAGTAGAACTCATACAAAAGATCGTTTGCATTTCTGCCTCAACTGTCTCACTCTCAACTACTTATGTGGTTCCGGTTTGAAGGGTGAGAAAGGCAGTAAATTTACTGGGTAACTTGGCATAATATCCACAAGTCACAAGGTTGGTAAAGCGTTTCTGATACTAACTTGTGATATTACGAGCGTCTATTGACTGCAGTGACGCTTACTCTCACGCGGACTGTATGCTTGTTTGTCGGCTTGGTCTAATAAAAAAATATATACTGACAGTTCCCCAGATATATATGGTTGTAATCTAGGAAAACTTAAAAGATGATACTGCATTTTCTTTTTCAAACTTTTATCATCTAGACTTAAAACAAATCTTTTTAATGACGATAGTTCTCGACGAGTTATTGTCTTTAAATTGCGAGCAATGAACACATGGTGACAATAATAATACATTTATAAAGAAATTCCCTCAACCTCTCATATCTGAGTACGTGATAAGTCGCTTAAAAAAACTTGTGTTATGAAAATCAGACAACAATAGAAACACAAATTTTCATACTACTTAAATACATATATTTAATACCTACATAGAACAAACAAAAATATCATCACTAAAATAAATATTTTCGTGGTTGGGGATCGAACCTACATACAACCTTTGGCAGACAAGATAGGATGACTACCATCAGCGCTATTGAGTCTTTCATATCGTGCGATTTAAACCATATTAATGGGCGCTGCAATTCTAGTTGACGTAAGTCTGACTAGAACTCTCTTTTTAATAAAAAAAAAATATTACAAAAACACAGATGACTTTAGCCTGAGATTGCTTTTAATAAATGTTCTTTTACTTTGTAAGAATACATAAAAATCATCTACAGTTTTATAATTACTTCTTTCTTTGTTAGAGATTATTTATATTACTCTCTTCACTCTCTCTCTCTTTACTGTCTTGTTATCTCTTCATCCTCTAAACTCTCACTTCTCACGCTGAAAACCATTTCGTTTCGTTTCTTGGTATTTTCAGGTAAAATAAAAGTGTAATTAGCGTAATTAGATGATATTTATTTTAATATTGTAATTTGTATAATAAATTACAATATTACTTTGTTTTTTCAGAAAAATAAATTGAGGTTTATTTTGAAAATACTCAATTTTACTCCTTATATAAATAGAAACAAAACAGCTAAACAAACCATTTTTTCTTGCTTCCATTTGATTCTAAATAAACATAAACTTGCAAGTGAATTACATTGGAGTGAAAATGAGGCAACAATGGGAACAAGGTCCACTTCCGACGAGCGGGGAAGCCTGCGAATCGACTCAATAGGGGTATTGCGACAGATTCAGATTGCTTTCCGTCTTTCTAGGGTCCCTTCAAAATATAACCATTTTCTTTTCTTTGCATTTACACCAAAGAGATTTAAGATATGAATACAAATGTTTTTAACTTTTCTCTGATGAATGCATTCAGTTATACATACTCAATTGAAATGCAGATGGGTGATTCAATACATTTTTCGATTTCCAATGTGAAAGCGGGGTGCGGGTAGAATAAAATAGTACCTACCCTTTGTACCAGATGTCGTAAGACCGCAAAAGACCGCAAAAGTAAAATCTTAATAGCAAAATCCGTAAAAAAAATAGTGTGAAAAGCATCCATAAAAAAAATAACGACATCTTTCATTCCAGAAACTGATAGTTATAGCACCTGCGAAACATGTTAGAATAATCCTAGAGACCTAAATAAATGCGTAATATTGAAAATGAAATTCGGACTATTAAATTTAGCTTGATTAAAATGACAGCTGTCACACTAACGTGAACGATATGTAGAATGATACTAAATGCATAAATGAATGCATCATTTGTAAACTAATCTTTTAAATTTCGATTGATTATAAAGACAGCTGTCAAATGAACGTTTTTTTTGAGTGATTTGAATGGGTTTCTGTTAAATTTTAGGTTATTTTTATATAATACGTTTTGTTTGAACCATTGCAATGTTAACAAGTTTTTTAACAAGTGACGATAAATGCTATAATACCCGTACAAATAGCTCGTGTGACGGAATTCATTGATACATTAACATCTGTCTTTCTATTTAACCTTCATATGGTTGTCGAAGTTTTTGCGACACCAGCACCACTAGCGGTAATGAGAAGCAGTAATGAGATGCCAGCGCCACCTAGTAGCTTTAGACGAAGTCTACGATATTCAAGCGCTATTCAGTTTGCATCGGACCTCCAAACAGTGAACGCACATAGAAACTGTCAGTATATCCTTGATATTCTGCTCAGTGCCTATTTTGATTTTAATTATTGACTGTGTAATAATGTAATAAGGCATCTTGACCTAATTATAGTAGTTTTGGATTTATTTAACGTTAACCAACATGGTCCACAAAACGCCCAATATGAAGACCTAGAGATGGCAGACAATAATAACATAGATCATACCCTCTCCGCTATGTATATATATGAATATAAATAAGTATATGTAATGAAATATCACTTTATTATTTTTAAATTTTAACAGCTTAATATTGAAGGCAATTAAAGGCTGATCGACTTTTACGTATATTTCTGTAATTTTATATTATAAAATCTTATAATAAGGGATATAATTGAAGAGGAGATTTAAGTGTTCATAATCTTATCTCATCTCTTTGTATTTTCAGGTAAGATAAAGAAGTAGTTGAAATTATAACGTTTAAAGTTATGGTTGTGTTAAATAAAATATTTCTTTATTTTTTTCAGATAAATAATTCTAGATTTATGTTAAAAAAATTTTTAATACACGATGTAGATCTCATTCAAAAGCCCATCTGTGTTACCTCACTTTCATTTATTTCTACCGCCAAATAGCAGTATTAGCATGGCTGTGTTCCGATCTGAAGGGTGAGAGCGGCTGTGAATTTACTGGGTAATGTGGCATATATCCTCATGTCAAAAGGTTGGCAACGCGTTAGATATTACGAGGGTCTAAAAGCTGCAGTGACGCTTACTATCACGCGGACTGTATGCCTGTTTGTTGTCCTGGTCTAATAAAATAAAAAATAATATGATAAAAAAACAATCAGCATTATGGGTTAACAAAATAATTTGTACTAAAGAGTCCTTCAGTAACACTACCCAAGGTCAACGGTAAACTGCCAAATAACAGTTAGACGATTGTTAGTTTGGTAGAAAGTTCAACTATTTCCGACAGGTTGACTATTTCCATTGTAGACTAACTATTTATAACTCAGTGTAAATCGATCAGCTATTTTGGGGCCTTTGAAATCCTGTGTTCTCTCAATGGATTGGATGATATAGGTTTTACTATAACAAATATATAGTTAAATGTGTCCAACCATGCATTTATTTTGAAGCCTTTGATTTAATGCTGTACGTACCAGCTAAAATAGTGCCTTCCCCTGTATCAGGTATCGTAAGGTAACTAAGGTACCGGAACCGATAGATAGCGGCAGCGTGGCGATTGAGGGCAACATTTCGCTTTTATGACTGATAGCAGCTGATATCATCTTAGGATGTTAATGAACAAGTAGTTTAAACTAATCTTTATGTATCTATATTTATCTCTGTGTATAGAAAGGGAAATGGTCAAAGTTCTTTTGGGCGATTAAATTAGGTTTGAGGAGATCCGTGAATGTGCCGATACAGCCTTGCGGATGAGCAAGCTGAAACGACAATGCCCCGAGCAAATTACTTGCAGAACCGATTGCCGATGGAGGTGTAAGGTTTGGACATGGAGACCTCGCATCAGAAGTATTGACGATCTGACTGGAACCACAGCTTTTCATTTAACAATCATCATTATCATATCAGCTATTGGAAGTCATTGGACTTGGAGTCAGCAGAGCTGGACATAGGCCCTCCTAAGAGAGGGGGAATTTCACATATAAGTGCCGCCATAATGTCCCTGCCCTGTACATCTGAGCTACACTGTATCGGATGCATATCTATCGGTTCTGGTATCTTAATCGCCTCTTATGACACCAGGTACCCGGGAATATACTATTCTACTCTCACGATAACTCACAGCACCAATAATTAACAATGCTATATATGAAAAACTGTCCGAGAATAAAAAAGGTTATCAATATTAAAAACGAACTATGTGCCTTTTTATCAACAACAATACATCAATATTTACTTGATAACATCAGAGATACAATTGATATTTAACATTTTTAATGGAGACTACCAGATTATGATTAACTTATATATACTTTGATATGTATCTGATCTGTAAATTAAATATTAATGTTTTTTAAAACCCTTTTTCTCACCCCTCGGTCGAATTCATTTGCGAGACAGGTTCAGCTGACATTTGCAAAATAAACGCAAAAAAATACATTTCTTTACGAAATCACATTAGAAAACTTTAAACTTATCTGTGTTTTTCTACTATATTATGCATGTAAAATAGATATAAACCTTGCTTTTGAATTATTCTCATCTATATAAACATTTCTAAGTATTTATAGACTTACATATGGGGTACAGGTGGATAGTACCGCTCTCCAAACCAGGTCTTAAAGGCCCGTTAAGGTTAAGGTACTGGAACCAACAGATGGCGGTATACCCATCGGAAACTAAATACCACAGGACAGGGATGAGCATCCTCGTCCCTAAGTTGCGTTGTGCGACTTCCACGACCTTGGTGAGGCTTAAGTCTAACAGTGGACTTAAGATGGCTGATATGATAATGACACATCATATCCTGTCTCATCGCTAACGATAACAAACTAAAAGATCTAACCATAACAAACAAGAACTTGTGGCTTACTTTGCCCCAAGGAGAATAAGCGTCTACAGAACGAGATAACAGGATGATATATAAACCGAACCAATCAGATGAATAAATATAATGAGAGATGTCAAGAGACACCCGGATATAATGAAGTTCCTTTCGAATTATTAGTAAAGGAATTGTATTTTTTTTATTTATAACAATATTTTGTTTATTATTAACAAATATAATAAATTTAATTAATTATGCGCAAAAAACTGTAGACACTCAACAAAAATCATCGGTGCCACCACACTGTTTTATGCGAAATAGAGAGACAAAACGAAAATAACTGGCTGGCTTTTTATTAGAGAGAGAGAGAGAGAGAGCACGAGAGAGAGAAAGAGAGAGCACGAGAGAGCACGAGAGAGAGTAAAGGAGAGTACGAGATAGAGAGAGAGAGAGAGAGAAAAACAGACAGAAAAACACGCGCACGCCGCACGGTTTACAACTATAGGCTTACAAATAGTGTCGCGCAACTTTTAGTCTTAATTATTTCCGTCTAACACCCTTTTACGCGTGATATGGAACTTCGTTCCAATAATATTCGATCTAATTACAACATAAGCACACATCGTTTGATACATGATGTTACAAAGCGTATTTAACGCTACATAGGTAACTCATGACCAATTAATCACATTGTCGAGGATCCATTGGATAATTAGATACACATATATTACGCCCGTTGGCACAATCAGTAATGCCCATATATCGTGCATTGTTATTTATTCATCTTCATCATCATTTGATCCATTGGAAGTCCACTGCTGGACACAGGCCTCCGCCAGAAAGGGAAAGTTTTGCTCATAATTGCCGCGCTGGGCAAGCCTTTAATGGTAATCGCAGTGCGCAGCTTTCGCAATGGAGATACTGCTGCCCATCCCCATCCTATGGGCAGTATTTATGGGCAAATTTTCCCCATTCTTGGGGAGGCCTATGTCCAGCAGTGGACTTTCAATGACTGATATGATGATGATGACATATTGGTCCCGCAATTATGCTCCCATATTAGTCGCCGGTCGAAAACAATAGCTCTCTAGTATGTCATGGAAATAAAGTCTTTTCACTGCCATTATACGTATTGTCAAATACTGTGAAGGAGATTTTTCGTTTCATACGAGCTTCAGTTTACTACTAAATAACTCCTGAAAACCTTATTAAAGATTAAATCAATATACTGCTTACATGATTTACATAAGTTTATGTAATATATTTTGGCGGGTCAAAGACCAATTGGGTAGTGTTCCTATCTTAAGCGCTAAGGGTCCAGAGTTCGATCCACTCCTAAGACAAACGTTCATATGTGATGTTTGTTTTTGTTCTGTGTCTAAATGTTAATAATAATAAATACTTTATTGTACACCAAACATAAAAATACATGAAAAAAAACAGTAATTGTAAAGTACGATGGGCGGCATTATTGCAAATAGCGATTTCTTTCAGGCAACCTTTAAATAGAAATAATGTTAAAGCTAGTGGAAGTTAGAGGTGAATTTAGTGCAACAAATAAACATACATACATATAAAGATATACATACAAATATATATATATATACACATACATACATTCAAATACATATAAAAGAAAACAAGAAAAGTGACAGAATCAAAAAGCAAAATCAAAGTGACAGATAATACTCCTTCACCATTCTCTTAAAAATAAAAAGTGAACGATCAGATCTCATTTGAATGCGCATTCTACTAACAAATATAGTATGATATAGTATGATTATCTTTTAAAAGATATGGTAAATCATTTATATAGACGAGGAATAAGAAGTGTTCAAAAATAGAGCCCTGTGGTACACCCATTGTATCCAGTGATCTCGGTGCTTGTTTCCCGTTCACATCCACCCTCAGCACTGTATTTTTTAAATATGACTTTAGCAAGTCTGTAGCAGAACCTAAAATTCTGTTTAGAGTTCCCATAGTGGTGTAGATCCCAAATCAATGTTTTATGGTGCAAACAATCAAAACTTTCAATATACTAGTAAGGATTTAATAACGTGAGTTCTAAGATACATATTATTAAGAATTCCTATCTTCCTCTCACGAACGTAATCTTCGTTCTTCTAATACTCTCTCGCTCTTAACTCCTTCTCATCACTCTAGTTTTTTCACAAACTCTTTTACAGTGACAGCTATACGACTCTGGAACGAGCTTTCGTTGAATATTAAGCAATCCCCAAACAAATTTGTCCTGAAACGCTGTCTCCGTACTAAAGTACGGAGTTGACTGATGCTGCTTCTGTAACTTTATAACCCTATTTCTGATGTACGTTATTTTATGTTTATATATTTATATATATATATATATATATATATGTGTATATATATTTGTTTTTATATCATATGCATTTATTGCGTTTATTTATACAAATATGTATGCCACGTTTATCTATTTTGTATATATATTGCCTGCACCACTATATATATATATATATATATATATTTCTGTTTTGTGTAATGGTTGACTGGGAGATAATGCCATCTGGCATTAAGTCCGCTATTTGTACATTTTGTGCAATTAAGTTAAATAAATAAAAATAAATATTATCTTATATATCAATTAGTTTTATCTTTAATGTAATTTTATTAAATTATTTCCCTTCTCTAATAGTCATAATGTACCTAGGTAACTTACATAACTAGTTTACTAAGATAATTTATAAGCTATACTTGTACTGACCTACCGTAATTATTTAAAAAAACCAATGCTGTTGTAAATTATTAGGCTTATTTTGAATTATAATCTTGTTTTTGTAATTTATTTATATTAGCAACGCTGTATGATTACAATCTGTTGTTTTCCTGTAAAACAAATACATCAAAAATAAGTGATCATATAGATTGTTGGATGTGCAATATCATAATAATATGTATGTTTGATGATTCCATCAATTGTTAATTAAGTTTATCGGTTCAGTAGATAATTCTTGGAATAACACATTATTCATATCATCATCATTATCATATGGTATATCGATATGATATATGATATATCTCGGTATATACCGTGATACCGTAATGGAAAACGACTAGTTGCCGGAGAAATGGTGAGCGTAAGCGGGGGTATTTTTTCAAGATACCTAGTCAGGTTATTTTGAATCCTTTAAATAATTATCCAAACTGAAACAAATGCTTTCCTCAAGTAGACCAACCAGCATTCCTGAAACATCAAAATTAAATGTATGTATACAACAATAATATTTATTCAGCATAAACATATGAAAGTTACAAAAATGCGGTATTCCTAAAAGGTGACTAAGGCATATTGACGTGATATCAGTACCAGATCACCTGTTTATGACTAAAGAAAAAGGTGCAACACCAAATTGTATATATAGAATATACTTAAATAATAACATGAGTAAATAAATTATGAAACTGGTAATCCTGATAACCCTACTTCAAATTAGTCTCCCGGCAGCAGACTAGCATTAATACTAAGTTTCATAATCTATCAGCATGTATGTCCCGACCTATGGGCCCTGCCAGGTGATTTGAGCCCATAGAATTAGTTGAATGCGTCCTGCGTCCAGCGCGAACCAGCGATTTTAGTCAGATTGACTGTCTCAATTCCGGGATCTTACGACTCCATCATCCATCGGTTCTATGTGTAAAGTGCCCACGGCGACTTCAACTTGCTATTCCGTTACGTCTATGTACCTTTAGTTCTTTGACCGATCTCCTCTTTCCTGATTCTATCGCGCAAGGGGACTCTGGGCTATTTTGACTAGGCTAATAATTAAGGCCCCACTTTGGAAGGTTTAGTGTGCAGAAAACCCTAAAGTTTATTTGAGGAAGTATTTATTAGAGAATATTCAACTTGTCTCAGGTGTTAGAGGGGGCTCAAACCTGCATCTTCTTCCGTAAAATCCTTCGGTATGGGAAAGATGCAGGTTCCTGGAATGCAGGATTGCCGACACGCTTGCCCATAGGGGCAATTATGGATAAAATTTCCCCTTTTATCGGGAGGCCTATGTCCAGCGGTGGACTTCTAATGGTTTATATGATGAAGAGTTGAATTCGACGATTGACCTTTTCATAAAAATGAACCTACCTGCCTGGACTATTTTTTCTAGGTATACGTACAGGTCCAACCAAGTTTCCTGCAGCTTCATTACTACAATTTATTTCCCCTTTTTTGGTAACAAAAAAAAATCTTGCATCCAAAATTGATTACAGAAGTCTATTAAACAATCTTAATACACCGTAGGCTATTGACAGAGTAAAATAGCACTTCCCTTCTGTACCAGGTATAGTGACAGTTGACTGGGACAACAGAACTGAAAACTGGCGTATATACATCCCAAATAACTATAATGCAACAGGGCGGGGATGGGTAGCAAAATCCTTATCGCGAAGCTAGGCTATGCAATTACCATCATGCCTGCCCAGCAGCAATTATCGATACGATCAATGTGAAAAATGTTAGTAGGCCTAAGTCTTGCATTGGACATCCTACGCTGATGGTGATTATTGGGTTTACTAATCAAGCTGCAAGGCAGAATGGTCCAGCCTCCTTATGGATTTCTGTAAAAATAGTACCTCCCCTGTACCATAACCGTCAGATGGCGGTATATCCATGCAAAAAAATCAGCTTAAATGTACAGGGCGGGGATAGGCAGCTTCCCCATCGCGAAATCTACGCTTCCCCAACGCGGCAATTATAGGCAACATACCCCATTTCTTGGGGAGACCTTTGTCCAACACTGGACTTTTTAAGGGTGGTATGATGAGGCAATTTGATTGAAGTACAGCCACATCCCCACTCAGCTGATTGAGCCATGTGACGTCACATTGACTAGTGATACTAAAATCAATAACTAGAACGTACCTACTAATTGTCAATTAATATTGAAACGGAGACAATGCGCCGGGACAGCTCCCGTCCCATTTGTCGAGACTCGGGAACAGGGGCACTCCAGTGCTTGTTTTGTTTGAGTTTTATTCGAGCACTCGGCCGGCGAAGTTCGCTGGCATATTGCTTGTTTCCAACTCGTAATTATGTGAATTTGTCAATTGGAAGTTCCTGAGTTTCTAATTTTTACTATAGAATGTTTTATAAGTTATCATTTATTTCTCCACGAGCTTGCGACTGTTAAGATTTTAATTTTGAATCTTTGTAATTCTAATTGAATCATAATTATATATCCTAAGCAATCATTACAGGTTAGACAACTGCTCGTCTTGCTATCAGCCAGAACAAACCCGCCGCAAGGCAAGCCTCTACTAGATTGATCCGTATTGTGAACCGGGTTCACGAGAGAGTTGACAGTATTTACGAGAAATTTGAGTGAATTTACAAAGATTCTTTTAAATTAGTTATAATATTTTATAGTTGCAATTTCATTGTTGTTCATTAATTATTATTTTTTTGTTTTGTTAATTTTAGTATAGACAATAAGTATATTTTATATTATTTGCTTTACTATCGCAAATATTTATTATATATCGTAAATATTATTAGGTCAAATCATTCTGTAACTATAGTTAAGATATATATTATAAATAAATAAATGTATGTACTAAATATGTTTATATTTCTAACTTTTTGTAAACTTTTTTAGCAGGTCAAGTTCAACTGCTGGCATAACGTAAAACATTTATTCCTGGAAATAGACCACCTCAAGAATGGGAGAATTTTATCTAACTGACAATTGATAACTGCCGATAGATAGATAGCTGATAACTGCACCGCTGTGCAAGCGTGGTGATAACCACAGATTGTAAGACGCGACGTGAAGGTCGCTTCTTACAATCTGTGGTTATATATATATATATATATATTAATTTCGTTATTGATTTACGAGTGATGTATATTATCTGTTATCAATAAATATAGAAAGTTCTATAATGACGCCGGTAGGTAAGTCCGGCCTCGTAGGTAAGTCTTCTTATTTGTTGAGGTCCGAGAACAAAAGAGATCGAGCGTGTTTGTTTTGTTTGAGTTTCATACGAACGCGTCTAGAAAAGTTCGCTCATTGTTCCAAACGTACAATAACGGCGATTTGTCACTTAAAATAGTCAAAGTGCATTCGATTGAATAATGACGTCTTAGTTGAAACATAATAGATGATCAATAGACCACAATTTATAAATCTACTCTTTTAACGGCTTTAAAACGCAGTTTATAGGACTTTTATAGAAGGTTTTTCTACCATAATTGCCGCGCTGGGCAAGCGTGTTGGCAATCGTAGTTCGCAGTTTTCGCGACGGGGATGCTGCTGCCCATCCCCGCTCTCTGCATTTATTAAGCTGCACTGTTCCGGATGAATATACCGCCATCTGTCGGTTCTGGTACTTTAGTCGCCTCTTACGACACCTAGTGCAATAGGAGGTACTATTCCACTCTGCCGGTATCTTACGGCTATTTTCATAGCATATGACTATATTTGTCGGGTCAGCTAAAAAAATGTACCTCGGCTATATACATTTTCCATAAATACATCCAACCCTCAACTTATTATTATCATTATATACCAAGAACGTATGTTATCAGAGACTAATTGATTAACAAAGTATATCTATTCATACTATCTCTTTAATTAATTCGAAAACTAAGACAATCAGGCCGACATTGCGCCGCCGGCCCATTTGTCGTGGCCTGGATACAATAGCGCTCGAGCGCTATTTAGCTAGTTTCATGTGAGAGCTCGCCCGGGAAAGTTCAATGGTGCATTGCTCGTCATAGCCAACTCTCGATTATGCTTATTTTACGGTATTAAATTGGCGTGCTCGATGGCTTGTACGCCAAGTCGTGGATTCGATCCCAGGACTAATGTTTAAGTGATTAAGATTAGTATTTGTTTTGTATATACTAGGTGTATTTTTATATGTTAAATACATATTTGTCGCCTGTTACGACATCTGTTGCAGAGGGAGGTACTATTCTACTCTGCCGGTACTTCACAGCCCAAACAATTAGTTTTATTAAAAGTAGTATTATGAAAATATGATCTAAAACATACAACGGGTATGGCGCCAGCCAATGTTCTCGATTTAAAAAATAAACTTGCTCAGGTTCAGTGGCAGATAGCTTATTGCTTTCAACTTACAATCAGTTACAATATTTCAATATAGGTCAAAAAATATTTTAATGATATATGAAAATAATTAATAACATAATGTTTATCATTTTTGATCCGTAAGAGAAAAATGGACGTTTGATCTTAGCGATTTATTTAGAATTCATTTCCGTTACGTAAAGTCTTGTTGTTTGTATAAGTTTAATATGTAGGTTTTAGATACAATGTATAAAGATATATTCTACCTTTATAACCTAGTTATGAGGTTACATCTGGTTGTTCTAGTTATGCATACAGTGATTTTTTTTTTATTAGACTAGGTCGACAAACAAGCATACAGTCCGCGTGATAGTAAGTGTCACTGCAGCCTATAGACGATCGTAATATCTCAAGGATATCACCAACGCGTTGCAAAACTTGATATTTGAAGATATTATGCCACATTACCCAGTAAATTTACCCCCTCTCATCTTTCATACCGGAATATGGCAATGCAAACAATGCTATTTGGCGGTACAAAGGTGTGAGAGTGAGGTACCAATACAGATGACCTCTGAAAGAAGCCAACCTATTTTTGATACCTAGTTATAGGGTAGAACATAATTCTATATGTTCGTTGACCTCGAAGTTTAGCATGCCTTCAATTTTATAATATTCCCTAGTTAGCTACTAGCACCATTTATTTGGTGAGGTATAAAACTTCTTGATAAAGTTAATTAAATTTAGAAGATATAAGACGCCTATTTTTTTCTTAACACGTCTAATACTGGCTGACTCTGACCACAGTTACAGCATCACCAGGAATGTTTCACGATTCTGAATTCTTTCAAATAGTCTCATCAAGTCTTTGTATATAGGTAGGTGCAACACAAAGGACAAATATAACAATATTAAAAATAATTGCAGTTAGCTTGATGTCAAAACTTTACCGCCTTGATGAATGCTCTTTCTAGATTTTGAAGAATTAAATAAAGATCAATAAAATCATTCAAACAGTAATTTTGGTTAGTTTGAGAAATGATAAGATAAAAAATAATTTGATAAGAGATCGATGTGGCGTGTAACATGATGTTGGTTACAACATTATCTCAACAGACAACATCACAATAGAAACAGGAATATTGAGATGACTGCTTAAATATATAGAGCGGGAGTGAATAAAATAATTTGACAATAGGCATCCGTGTGAGTCGTCTTAAAGTTTTTACACCAAGTAGAAGAGGTATTTTAGAAGGAACAAGAATTAACAAGTGTATATGAAAGGACTAATTCTAGTAAAGGAAGCGTGAGAGGAATGCCAAGATCATAGTAAGAGGAGATCCAAAGTCTCTCCTTACCCTGGTGGGTCAAACGCGTAATGTAAGTATAAATGTAATATTAAATGCACAAGCAACAACAATATATGCTTAGCGACTGGAAAAATATATAAATAAAATAAACCACAAATAAGTACTCGCATAACTCTTAGAATGACTACACCAAATTGAATAATTCTTTGTTGTTATGTTTATAATTTGCTAGGACCAGATTTCAACGGGATCGGAAAGTTCGTATGGAGATAATTGTGTAGCATAATTTTATAGGGTAGAGACCCAAAAACAGAATTATAACAGAATGGTAACGGGATTCAACCTCACGAAATTATACTACTACTATGGTACTTTGATGGGAAAATTAATTCCACGCGGCCTGCACGCATCTTTGTCGACCTGCCCTATCTATTTGACGGGCCCGATAGCGCAGATGGTAGTTAGCCTATTTTATGCACCAAGGACCCTGTGTTCGATCCCCATCCAGGACAAATATTTATATGATGATATTTGTGTTTTTTCTGTGTCTGGGTGTCAAACGTATTCAAGTATTATATTTGAGATTTCCCGGTTGTCTGATATCCGTATTACAAGTGCTTTAAGCAAACTAGTCCAGACTTAGGTCAATCTATGAAATGTTGTCTATTTTTTTTTATAAAAAACAAAGGAAACAAATAAATATAATAAATGAACATTTCACATTTTTTTTGTCTTCATAACTCATTAACAACATCGATACCATTAAAAATCTTCATTATGTAAGTAAAAAATGCAAATTCTTACACCAGAACTGGCGGCACTAATTTGTTACAGCATTAGCGACCCGGAGTGAAAAAAACGCCGCAAAAGCACCTTAATATTTCTGGCAAGCAACCGAGGAAGATTGGCCTGCCAATTGCAATAGACCGACGGTGCCAAGACGGCGCACTGCAGTGTACGTGGCATCTTATTTATCCGGCTAATTTGCTGATAAAATCTCCATCAGGCCGGATTGCACTGTTAAACATAATCCATTGAACATTTAACAGCTAGCTATTTTACCACTTATACAAATGGAGAGAGGCCAATTTGGCTTGACAATAAAGTTACTCAGATATGAACCACGTCGAGATGAAGTTATGCGATTCTATATTTAACTTATGTTTTAATTATAAATTATGTAAATGAAATTGTGCTAAACACTGAAAAACAAAAGATATCTGCGATCATCAGAGAATTTGCTACTTAAGATGCCGGTTTATTCCACAATATTTTACAGGAAATCTTTCACAGTTCAAGCTGTTCAGTTGTGGAATGAGCTTCCTTTGTCGATCAGACGCGTGCAATCACTGCTGATTTTTCAGAGAAAAAAAGAAGTCATTGTAGTTGTTACTTGCATATTATTCGTCTTATATTTTCTTATTTTTTTTGTGTATATGTGTGTGTTGGTAGATGTTTTCCTTTATATATTTTGATAGTTTATAATTATACTTTAATTTGTTATACACCTCAAACTGCCTCATTATTGTTGTATTTCTTTTCTGTCCAAAAGTTGCCTGGAAGAGATCGCTCTATGCGATAAGGCCGCCTATTGCACTGTAATGTTGTACGTTTTTCTATGTTATTTGAATGTGTTGTTTATGGTGTATACAAATAAGAATATTATTATTATTATCTAAGCGGTAGCGGTAGTTTCTAGTTACCGTTCTCAATACTAATCAATTGTATTATACTTTTCTCACAACATCGAAGAACTGCACCAATTTTATTTGAGCTTATAGTCATTGTAGCTTAAGCAGCTTGCGTTGTTCGCGTTTCACCTTATATAGGCGAACGCGATATACGCTTAATGTGCTTGCCAAAGCATAGTCTCTATTCTTTACGGCCCCACCAGCCTTACATTTTGCTTTTTTTATATCATAACCATTACCATTTCAAATATCTCGAATACTTACTGGTCTCTGTCGACAAGAATCTGTATTCTTATGGACCACTTCGCCAATCAGTGCTTTACGCATAAATACATACATGAATAGTGTAGTGTCTGATTATTTCATCTTCATTACAATATTAGCCCTAAAAAATCGAATACATAGGCCCCCAAAGATAGAGGAGTATTACCTATAAATGCCGCGATAGGCAGGCGTGGTGACAATCGCAAAACACAACTTCGCAACGGGGAAGCTACTACCTATCCCGATCCTGTAGTATTTAAGATATACCGCCATCTGTCGGTTCTGGTACCTTAGTTGCCTCTTACGACACCTCGTGCTATTAGTAGGAAGTACTATACTACTCTGTCGGTACCCCACGGCTATTTTTTCACGATTATTTAATCTCGTAGAAAGGCATTGATCTCAATATCCCTTATATTTATAAAAACATCCCCGTAAGAAAGACAACCAAAACTCATAAAATTGAAGCTTTTTTCGGTGGAAGCTCGCAAATATTTGATTTGGTCCAAATCCAGCAACTGATTGTTTATATTGACAGACACAAATCAAACAATGGACCGTTCCCCTGGATATTCGATATTACAGCGGAACAACGTTCAATTTAATTTCCTATCTGTCGAAGGAGTTGTTTGTGTTTAGTTATCAGAACAATACTCGCGTGTTCAGTTACGAGCGCTGTTACGATTTACGATTCTTTTGACGGGCCCAATGGCGCAGATGGTAGTGATCCTATTTTGTGGGCATAAGGTCACGATATTAATATGTGTTCTGTGTCTGGATGTTAAATATATGTATTTAAAAAGTATATTTGTGATTCGTCTGTTTGTCGTCCGTAACACAAGCGCTTTAAGCGAGTTATCTAGGAGTCAGGTCAATGTATAAGATGTTATTGTGAATTGACGTCGGACTTATTTATTATTATTATTTACTATATAATGAAATAATAATAATAAGTAAGCTGGACATTCTATTCTAAACGGCTGTCTAATGGATTCCCAATAGGACCGGGTATATGCAACCTTCGTCCAGCTCGACCCTACAGTTTTAGTCAAATTTCTTTAGCGACTGACGGCTCCATTAGCCATCGGTTCTGCATACCATGAGCCCGGCTCATTTTATTTCTTACATCACGTAAGGTGATGATATTAAACTAGCGGTGGGGTACCGGCAGGGTAGAATAGTAGTAAAAAAAAATAAAGAAGGATTTTTCCGCATTAAAATCTATCAGAAATTATTAACTTTAACTAATGACTGCACAAATGAATAGAGCGGAAGGACTGAAAGAGTTGGTTTAGTACGACCTAGACGAACATATCTTAACAAGGTAGAAGAGGTAATAAAAAAGGGCCAGGTCTAAAGTACCAAGAATAAACGAACGTGTATAAAACGACTAATACGAGTAAAGAAAGCAAGAGAGGTTTGCCAAGATCGTAACAAGTTGAGATCCATAGTCTTTGCCAACCCCGATAGGATACAGGCGTGATGTATGTATGTAAAAACTATACTGCAATAGTCACTAATACACGCGGACGAAGTCGCAGGCACAGCTAGCACAATAATGAATGCTATTCCATCCGTTCTTGCACTAATTTCATACAATTCCTTATTCTGTACAATTGTTTAATAAGATTAATTTGCTTCCCCCAAACCCACGACCGCTTCGTCGGTCAAAGTGAAAATTAAATTGTGCAAATCTTAGGAAAAATAAGCGGCCGCAAAAACGCTTTCATTTTACCGCCTAAGTGACCATTAACGAGTATCCTCGACGCAATTTAAATTGCAGAGATACCTCCCGATCTACTGGAATGTGTGCCTTAATTGTACGACCTGTGGGTTGATATTGCTACGCACAAACAGAATAAGCTTTGACGAGAACACACGCGTTTCCTTGATTACGATGTAATGTTACTAAGGTTTATGGAAATAAGTAAGGATAGTGTGTATTCATCTCTATTTTGGAATTATTTACTTTTACCGAAAGTTCATCCTTGTATTTTAATCAAGCCAAGTCATCATTATACCAGCCATTGAAAGTCCACTGCTGGACATAGGCCTCTCTATGAAAGGAGGTATTTTGACCACAATTGCCGCGCAGGACAAGCACGTTATCAATCGCAGAAAGCTTGTTTTTTGTTGAAACGCATTGTTGTTTGTTGAGCTGCACAGTTCCGGGTGGATATACCGCCATCTGTCGGTTCTGGTACCTTAGTCGCCTCTTATGACACCTGGTGCTTAGGGAGGACTATTCTACTCTGCCGGTACCTCACGGCTTATTAAAAGTACGAGTATAATTACTTCAATAATAAATCTAATAATTGTTATTGATGTGGTATCCTAACCTACTTTTCTTGCTTCCACAACGATGGATAAACTTTTAACATTTTCAAAACATGTCATCAATTAGGTCAGCGTCCCATTAGGTATATCTTAACCAACTGTTTTATTAACCTAAGCCTCAAAAGACCACTTACGTAGTTCCACTTTCATCAATATAAGCCACCTTCCATTTATGTAACTGTAAAAGTTTGCATTCTTCCAAGATTTATACCATCTTTATCTGTATTAGTATGAAATTCTGCTGTTTTTGAAGTTATTCGAATAAAATGTAGTGAAAAGGTTCTTTATTGAAAATCATGAAACACATGTAAATTATATATTTTTTTAATCACCCCTTAAGTGGGTAAAACGGGCTTGCAAAGTTAATATGAAAATTCTACAACTAAAGAGTGCTGCTAGTACACCATATAAGTATGCAATAAAAACCGCATAGAAAATAAACCGTCACTAAATAAATAAATAAATTTACACGACCTCTCGTAAGTAGATCTGACTCCGTGAAAGAAAATACTCATCTTACAAATATTTCTCCTGCGTGGGGATCGATCCCACTAGCTTTGGGTCTATACAATTACACTATTATGACCTGACTTCGTGATAATTCGCTTAAAGCACTTAAGTTGCGGATGTCAGACAACAGAGGAATCACAAATATACGACTTAAATACATGTATTGAACACATGTATTGAACACATGTATTGAACACATGTAT